>OY728140.1:251179377-252429377 GCA_963277665.1 Viscum album | reverse complement strand
TGCAACTTGGTACATGTTATTGATTATGGATTTAGAGTAAGGGAGAATATGACAAAGGTGAGGCTTGTGATGCTACTAACACTTATTATTCTTTTGTTCTTTTTGGGATTGTTGTACTGTATTGTACATCCATGTACTATTCTGGATGTTTTCAAGATACTTTTATCATATCCATCATATTGTATATAAGATACTTTTGGATATTGATATGTATTTTTATATTGTCTTACTTTCAGTTGACTGTTGTTTACTTTTCATCCATTATTTATTTTACATTTGACTTCTACTATGATACTCTGGTAAAGAAGGAATAGTCTCTCCACTGACTCATCTAGTCCCTCGCTACTATTTCACAACCTATGGAATTTTGGGAGATGGGATTGAGGATGTGTGGGAAAATAGGCTTTGGTGATGTCGGGTGGCATCTTTGTCCAGGAAATTACATCAATAACCACTAATTTCCTCCATTTTGGAATCATAGTTATGTGTTATTCTACAAGATCTTTGAATTTTCCATTCCCCCTTTTCAAGAACAAGTTTTATTGACCCCTTTAATGATATGGGTTTTTAACAAAGAGATTCTCAAATTTCTTACCATTAATTATTGAGAAAATGATGAAATTGTGAGGAAATAATTTATTTAAGGGGTGAAGAATTTTACACCATATGATTTTAGAATATTTTTACCTCTTTAAAAAAAATTAATTTCTTTGATAACATGTGATATTGAATTTAAACAAACTACAATGAACTATTGGAACATTATAACTTAGTTGTTGAATTTGTGGGTTTGAATAAGAATAACCACATTGTGAAATATATATAATTCTTTCTAAAAAATACCAATATATTTATTTATTATCAATAACTAATAACTGCATATTCAACAGTGTCATTTATTCTTAATGAATACATTTTCCTCAACAACTATTTATTTTTGATTTTTATGCAAAAAATAATATAAGAAAATTTATCCACTTTTGGATTTTTTATTTTTGAAAATCAAATTAATTTTTAAAATTATAATTTAAAAATTAAGATAGATTGATTTTTTTATTTACATGAAATGACTTATTTTTTCATGAATAGTGGAAATTACAGATTTTTAAATTATTATCATCAAATCAACTAACATAAAAGTCCGGTTTTGTTTTTTATTTTTTTATTAAGGTAAAAAAATGAAAACATTATTTAGAATATTCTAAATAATTTCATTTGAATCATAAATTTTCATAATTTTATTATCAATTTATTTTTTATTCTTTAAAACGCTATTTTTTGAAAAATGTTTCTTAAGCACATAATGCTTATCCATTTAAATTATATAATATAATAACCTATTGTGGAATTATTTTTATTAAATTTATATATTTTATATCTATATATAATAATTTTATTCATTTAATGAAGATTAATAGTCATTGAGTAAATGTAAAATCATCATTTCCATGAAAAATACATCTTCTTGAATATTTCCTTTTCCTGAGAAAACATTTTTCATTGTGTATTGCAGGATACTTCTAAAATAAATATATAACGACTATAGAAATTTAATTTCCTAATATTGATTCAATAATTGGAATCATTCAATATAGTTAACATAAATTTCTATCATTATTGATAGTGACTATAAAATATATTTATCACCTCGGTAAAAGTGATAAAATAGGGTAAAACCCATGGGTCAAAATATTAAAATAACACTAATAATTATGATAATCTTATTTTATATGTTATTTTAAACCAATTTAATTTTTAGGGAGTTAAATAAGTTATTTTAAAATATTATGTTGATTGTGGTAGTCCATATTTTCTTTACTGAAGATATGTTATATTTTCTTCAAATTAAAAACCATTTTTTTATTTTCCATTAATGGAATGGTTGGAAGATTCCATTGAGCTTTGTATTTCCCCAAAATTTAAAAATAGTCATTATTTTATTATTCAACCAAAGTTAATTCATTGAATCCAATTTATTACTTTATTTTAAGGTAAAATAATTTTTATTCATAAACATGGTATTTTCCAAAAAAATCATTTTCCACGTGTTTTGTGTTTTTATATTAAATGTAATTTATAAATATTACATGAATTAAATATGATAAAATTGATTTAAAATTTTGAATCAAAAATATATATTTTTTACAATTCCCCTTTTATTTTTGGAAATATAATTATGTCATCAAGGTAAAAATTTAAATAATTCTTGTTAAGGTTAAAATTATTTTAAAGTGGTTTAACAAGAATATAAGGCCTAAAAGTTATCCAGGACTTTTATAATGTGATTTTTTGGTTTATTTTGACCATATAACATCTTATATTTGTATTTGGGGTTCCCCGACACCACATGGAATGTTTATGATATATATATATATATATATATATATATATATAATTTAATCATTTATGAAATTTCAACGGTGTCCTTTACCCCCCATAAAAGGACACCAACTCTCTTCACTTATCTACAAATAATGAGCCTTATATCTCAGACAATACCTAACATTAAACCTTAATATATTCATTGAACACATCATAGAGATTATATAATTTCAAAAATATCACACTTTCATGAAATAAGATGTAATACAATGATGGTTTCTCAACGAAGAGGTATAACTCTTAACTCAGTGTTTTCAATTTTATTTCATTTTATACATCAAATAAATGTATTTCATAGATTATAAAATAATTAATTAATTATAATAAATATAACAAAATTATATTTTTTTTATTTAACCAGCTTTATATAACCTCTTTCGCATAAAATGGAATGTGAAAGTATCCAGTGTGCGTACGTACAACGGACTGTCTCCATGTAGAGTTAGAATTATTTTCTCATCACTATATTTTATGGCTAATAATTAGGATGGGTTTATTATTTTTTTGTAATATTTACCATATAAATATTATTTATTAATGATAGTGTCATATCTAACTATTTATAATCCAATGTGATTGAAAATGATAACAACGCTCATGCATAAATTTAGACTACCACCTACATTAGGGTACGTGATTAATTTTACCTTTATATTTTACATAGATAATAGTAAAGATGTATTTGATGATATATAAGAAATATATGATATAATAATGGTTCTATAATGGTGAAATATTATTTAACATTCTTTTATTCCATCCTTTAAAAAATAAAAATAATGATCATGCGTTCAAATGACCAATCCTCTTTATGAACAATGTAATTAAAATTTATCTCTACCATCATAGATCAATATATATATATATTTAATAAATATTATATAAAAAACATATAAATTATTCTAGTATTAATTTATTATATATTTAAAATTATTATACAGGAGGTGAAATAAATTTCAAAGCATATCGATCTCAAGGTAAGGAGTCTTCTTATCACTTTTATTTATTTATGACACTTTACATATTTAAAAATTATTTTAATTATGTAGTGTATATACTACTCGTGAATGTATCTTATGATGTATTTCATGAAAATTATGGGATATACATATCCAAAATACTTTCTTTCATTCAATGGTATTATGATTCAGAAGATTCCAAGGTGATAAGTATTTTTATGTGAAAACCTCGTTGTTTATTAAGATTGTTTATGTTTAAATTTCATATGAATACATATTATGAAATAAAACTCATGAAACAGATGAATTTTCTCATCCTAAAATTATTACTAATTAATACACAGATCCTTTCTTTTAGATCACATTAAGTACTCATGAATCTGAAATAATGTTTTTATAAAAAACCGATAATATTTTATAATTCAGTCGTGAATCTTTATATTCCATGTCCATGTTTGGTAAAATTTTCTGAGAAATGTTTTTACTATTATAAAAGGATTTTTAAAGTAATGTTTACAATTTTTTTACATTTTTAAAATTTTAAAAAAGTAATCTTCTTGTCATTTTCGGAATGAGGTAATTTTTTTTCTATTTAAAAATATGTAAAACGAATGTTCTATTTTATATTTTATGGAATGAATAGAATTTGACATCATCATTACTGCTCAAAAATTGAATATTAATTTCTAAAATATTAAGATTCTATTCAAAGGGAATTTTTTCCATAATATTATGGAAATATTCTAATTTTAAAAAATAATATCAAAATGGAATGGTTACTTTCCTAATGAATATATTTCATGATATTTTAATGAAATTTTTGTTCATCAACAATAAAAACCATACATGTTTATTATTTTTTATTGGGGATATGTAACAATGGTAATATCCTTACTCTTTCTCTATGTGGTTTATGATTATGATGATGAGGTTTTTATAAATCCACCATATTTTCAATGGGTTATTTTTTTATAAATTGAATCAACGTTTGTGAAATCCATTTTATTTGGATAGAATCTGATATGATGATACAATGAATGTTTTATAAAATTAGTGATAAATTATGTATGATTTTCATTATATGATGGGTGGGACCTATAGTTAGAGTTGGTGGACTAGAACCAACTACTTTGTACTTTATTCATTAAATAAAAGCCTTACCACATCTTGATTGTTCTTCTGCGTGACATGTCATGTGATAATGTCCTAAGGACAACAGTTGCATTAAAGGGCTGTAGCGGATCCCTACTATGATGAGAACCCGGAAGTTCCATAACACTATTCCTGAATGTATGTTCTATGGCAGAATGATATTATTTGATGGAACCAAATAATACTGGTCATTAGGGGTGAGGACTCATAAAACATTGAGGCACCTTCTCATGGTGTGCGCCCTTGGTAATATCCAGGAGGATATTATATGAACGAGACCTGCTAGTAGGAAATCCACATATCATAGTGTCATTGGATGTTCCTATCTGCGGACGTGTGTATTGGTCCTTAGAATTTATGATTATTATTAATGGGTATTACAACTCGCGCACTTAGATGTATTGACGAAAACTGTGACGACACACTGTTCGCAGTGAGGTAGGATATGTTTGGTGCATCACGAGTAATAATGAATTAATAGATAATTCGAGAAAGGATTTGTCCCTTCCATTCCATAACGGAAGTAGATATCTCAGGCCCTTTGATGGAATTGATATAGCCTAAATAAATCCATGGCCATGGTAAGGTATGGGAAAGTTCAATTCCAGGATTTCAAAGAAAGAATAATCAAGCACATGGGTTGATGGTACTGGGATGCAACCCTCTTGATTGGAGATATCGATACAAAGGGATTATATTACACGGTAAGCATTCATAGGAGGTGACACGTAATTGCGGTGTTAACTTCTTTCTCTATGGGTGCCTTGGCGTGTTCCTAGATGCTAACCTTGGACTTTAGGCAAGCTCAGCTAATGCCACTGAGAAAGAGGCCAAGAGGGTCACACACTAAGTGTGTCCATGTATCTCAGTTAAATATTAATTTAAAAAGTTAAATAAATATTATTCCCAACCGTGGGTTAATAATTATTTAAGGATGTCTGATCGCATTTATTTTGACAGTAGTTATTCGAGAGAATATATAGTGGATGAAATAATATATTTATTAGCGAGTAATGCAGTTACATTTATTTAAGAAATAAATAGTCATTACTCAAGGTCTAATAAATGTGGTGGAGAAAAATGGAAAATAAAATTACACGCCGTATATATTAAATATACACGCCATGTAGTTATCTGGAAAAAAAGTACACGTCGTGTATTAATTATTACACACCGTGTAGTTTTTTCAGTTGGGATTTTGATGATTTAAAATTGTTTTATTAAATGATATATATTATAATCAGTGTGGGAGCATGTCAAGGAATTAGTAATTCGACATCAGGGTTTTCAATAGGAGTTAATGAAATAAATAAAATGCGTAACAAGTTTTTTTATTTTCATAACTCTATTATCATAAAAAACGATTATAAATTTCCTCACAACCCCAACATTTTTAAAGGGCTAGTTGTTATTCACAACGGATTTGGAAATACTCTCAAGCCAAGAGAGAATTCCCTTTCCCCCAAGAACGCCCTCAAGTTATGAGAGCAAGGTCCTCCAATGGATCAAGGCAGTCGAATGCGGACATCACAAGCGAAGGTTCTTCCGCGCTAGCACATGGAGATCCCTTCAGCGACATCGGGAGATACGTGACACACATGTGGATCACCGCTAGACGAATCCTACACTTGGATTCTACAACGCAATGACAGATCACTGAATCGTGACCGGACACATCAATGAAGAAAGAATTCCAACAAGGTAATTCTTATGAATTAATTAAATTAATTATAATCAACATATGATGATCCACGTCAAGGGTTCCGGGACTCTTCTTTTCTTTTTGTTCTTCATTATATTCTGAAGATTCTTCTTTTTATATTGTGACAGATCTCAGATTGAACATTGTTTAATGTTAAAATTAAAGTTAGCCAAACCCACCAACGCGCTTCTGCTGCGCCTGGAACCAACAAGTGGTATCAGAGCGGTCATATAATTGGTTATAATTATTTATATTTTTGTTGGTAATTTATGCACTTAATAATTTAGTTAATTCAATTCAAGTTTAATCGTTCTCGAAATCTGAATATCAAGATCTATTCCTCCTCCCTCGTTTCTCGTTCACCTCACAGAAATGATTTTTTCTTCTAATTTTGATTAAAATAAAATAGAGGAACTCATCCGGAGGAGCCAAATGTTTCTGGCTGAAAAACACCAGAATACACGGCATGTATTTGGAAATACACTCTGTGTAGTCTAGGTTCAATGCATTGACTGATCCGCCAAATCAGGCCATGTATTGGATTCTTTATAAGAATTTAAGACACCATGTGTTGACCAGAAATAGGTGGCACATGGTTTTCGGAATACACACCGTGTGGTCCAATGAACATAGCGTGTAGTACCTTCGGGTTATGTATGGGTCTTTACTCCGTACAAGGCCTGCCCGGCTAGAAACTGTGTAATGTGGAAACTACACGGCGTGTGTCCCACTGTACATGCCGTGTACTCCGAAAATTTCTGAAGTACATTGACACGCCCTGACCTCGGGCATGTACTTCGGATGGACGGTAAAGAAAAGTACACGATGTGTAGTCGGAACTACACACCGTGTACTCACCCAAATTAAGCAGATTTATTAAAATTTATTATTATATTATAAAAACCCTTGAGACGTGTACCATGGTGCAGGCGTAAAGCTGAGGCACAATACGTGAAAAGTGTTTTATATATTTGTGTTTAATTTAACATCTGCACAATAAATGGGAATTCATTGGGTTGCCTCCAAGGTACAATTTATGTACAAGGATAATTTTAAATGAATTTATTTGTTTAAAATTATGATGGATGAGAATCTCAAGGAAATTCAGAAAAGGGATTTAAGATAAAAGTATTGATTAATTAAAGATAATTAATTGATTCGAGCATGATTTATCTTAAACAAGAGCGATTAAATAATTTAATGCTAGTTTCATTTATGCGTAAATATCGTTGCATGTATGGATGATCATGAGCTAGACTGAGACCTTTTTATGTGAATGGTTTCTTTTAATTTATTTATTTAAATTAAATTTGTTGGCCTGCGAGCCATCTCCTCATTAATATGTAGGTCTTGAGTGCCCAAGGGTTATTTTATGTAAAAACCCCTTTTACCCCTCACCTGTGTGTGAGATAAATGAATATGTAATGGATGGAGCTCCCAAGCTAGTGGAGGCGGCTCAAGTCAAGAGACAAGGTGAAACCAATCCAAGGAGATACAAAGGTGGACAGGTGGAAAGCTGTAAACACGAACCCGAAAGGTTCAAGGTGTTTCTCCCCTAGGTCTTGGGTTATTTTATCAAGCACTAGATAAACTAACCAATAGAAAATCTCATGATCAAACCATTTATTTTATTTCTGTCAGTTGCATGGTTTATTTATTGTGGGTGTGTTGTCACGATCACACAATTAATGAATTAAATGATAATGCAAGATGGAACTAAAATAAAACCGGCTTATACGTAAATATTATCTTAGACATGGTTAATCACTTAAGTATATCCCACTTAATATTAACAAGCATGTAATAAAAGATAATAAAATGACAATTTACGTATAAGGATAAAATCCCTCAAAAATAAATATTAAGTCGGCATAGCCTTCCATATTCTTGGTTAGAATCGAACCATAGTTCAAAGTGCTTGACTAACCCTAGTTGGGGTGCTTTCAATTAGCGGAGAATTCTAATTCAAGTTTTTGGGATGACTTGACTTGGTTCGCATCAAGGGTTGACTGCCACAGTAGGACTTGGTGTGACCAAGAGGCAAAGGATGAGGAAATCCAAAAAAAGGATTTCAGGATTGGGGAGTCCACTCAGCGGATCAAGGAACTGCGAGTTAATGCAGCTGGCATTTGGAATGCCTACCTAAAACCCTTCATGTTTCTTGACCAAACCTAGTTGGGGTAATGCGAAGGGAAATATGGATCCTTTCCACTAGAATATTCACGCAACAGAATATTCCAAAGTCAATGGCGAGGGCTATTGGTTTTCGATAAAATAATGGGAGATTAATAGGTATTAATTTATTTATTTGTCTCAATTATTGTAAGAAATTACTAAACCTTTTCTCATCTTAATTTGTAGAAACAACAAGAAAATGACTTCAAACATATCATTGCGCACCATACTCGAAAAAGAAAACCTTCTCACCGGCACCAATTTCCAAGAGTGGCAGAGGCATTTAAGTGTCTTCCTTCACCACGAAAGAAAATTATATGTGCTGGAAGAGACTATTCCAGTTGCACCTGGGAAAGATGATAGTAATGAGGAATTATCTCTCTACATAAAACACATGGATGATGCCACAGATATCCAGTGTTTCATGCTATCGGCCATGTCTAATGAGCTCTTGAAGTAATATGAAAACATGGACGCGTATAACATTATGACTCACCTTAAAGATCTCTACCAAGAGAAGGGGATAAAGGAGAGGTAAGAGATCTACAATGCTTTTTTAACATGATTCTTGGAGTGTCTGTGCCAGCTGGGCCTCATGTAGTCATGCTTATTGGCTACATTGAACGCCTGGACATCTTAGGGATTAAATTCCCGGATGAGATGCGTACAGATCTCATCCTATCATCACTGCCCAAGACCTTCTATAGCTTCATTTTAAACTATAACAAGAGTGGAAATGAGAAGAGTCTATCGGAGCTTCAGACCTTGATTTTCCAGGTAGACAAGGACATGGGTCGTGAAAATCCCGTGGTCCTTATGGTGAACAAGAAAAGGAAGGACAAGGAAAAGGGGCAAAGGACTTATAAATGGTCTGAAGCCCCCGAGCACCATCCCTCCAAGAAGTGGAAGATCCAGAGGAAGGGCAAGGAACGGGAGGCAATGTGGTTTGCATGTGGAAAGCAGGGCCACTGGAAGAGGAACTACACCCAGAAGTGTGGGGACGCTAAAGGTGCGTTTGTTATCGATTGCAATCTTTCTATTTCTACACATTGGCTATTAGATACAGCTTGTGGGGATCAAATCTGTATTCAAATGCAGGAACCAAGTAGATTTAGAACGATCACCAGAGGACAGGTGGATCTTCGAGCTTCCAATGGCACAAGGATGGTTGTGTTGGCTATTGGCGACTACCACCTGTCATTGCCGACTGGGATGATTTTGGTTTTACATAACTGTTATTATGTGCCTAGTGTTACCAAGAACATAATTTCTGTATCTTTTTTGGACATGGATGGATTTGTTTTCAAATTTGGATATAAGGGCTGTCTCTTTTATAAGAACAACGTATGTTATGTTATGACACATTTAAATAATGGTTTGTATGTATTGAATTACGAAAACCAAGTGTTGGAAATCGATAACGAAACAAACAATCATGACTCATACATTACCCAGTTATGGAATCACCGCCTTGGTCATGTGAACGAGAAGCATTTGACAAAGCTCTAACAAGTTGGCTATTTAGACTCTACTGAGCTAAAACCACTTGATAGATGTCACACTTGTTTATAAGGAAAAATGACCAAGATGCCTTTTGTTGGACAAGGTGAAAGGGCCACAGAGCTTATAGGATTAGTACACACGGATGTGTGTGGACCATTTACAGTAGAAGCTAGAGGTGGATATTCTTACTTCATTACTTTTACTGATGATTTGAGTAGATATGGATAAGTCTAATTAATGAGGTATAAGTCAGAGTCCTTAGAGAAATTTATGGAATTGAAGAATGAAGTAGAGAATCAGCTTGGTAAGAAGATAAATAAGCTTATATTGGATCGAGTTGGAGAATATCTTAACCAAGAGTTCATCGATCTTCTATGGGAGTCTGGGATTCTATCTCAGCTCACTCCTCCTTATACACCACAGTGTAATGTTTTTAGTTAAAGGAGGAACCACACCTTTTTGGAAATAGTAAGGTCGATGATGAGAAATGCGTATCTTACATTATCCTTTTGTGGATATGCATTACAAAATGAAACATACACATTAAACTGAGTACCAACTAAGGCGACAAAGGGAATTCCATCCAAGTTATGGAATGGAAGGAAACCCACTTTGTCGCGCACATGTGTATGGGGATGTGAGATGTTTGTTATGGCCTTCTCAGGCAACAAAATATCACCCCGGGGCACGCAGTGTATCTTTATAGGATATCCCAAGGAAACGAAAGGATATTACCTATATAACCATCAAGATAAGAATGTGACTGTCGCCAGACAAGCTGTCTTTCTGGATAGGGAACACATCCTCAAGAAGGATAGTGGGAGCAAGATTGACTTCGATGAAGTTGATGCTCAAGATACACAGGAGTTGGTACAGGAACAAGTTCCACAGGTCCCTATGGAAGAGGTTCCAGAAACAAAAGTACTGCGTAGGAGCTCAAGAGAGGTAAGGGAACCAGAGAGATTTGGTTTCCTAGTCACCGATGATGGTGAATAATTATTGTTGGACAATGATGAACCTCTCTCTTACAAGGAAGTAGTAGAAAGATCAGAAGCTGCAAGATGGATAGAAGCTATGAATTCTGAGATGGATTCCATGTATCAGAACCAAGTTTGGGTTCTGGTCGATGAGCCAGTTGATGTAAAGAATGTTGAATACAAATGGGTATTCAAAAGAAAGCTGGACATGGAAGGTCAAGTTAGCACCTATAAATCAAGGCTAGTGGCTAAAGGATTCAGACAACGTCAAGGAATTGACTATGATGAAACCTTCTCGCCAGTTTCCATGTTTAAATCCATAAGAATCATACTTTCCATAGCAGCTTACCATGACTATGATATTTGGCAGATGGATGTCAAAACAGCATTCCTTAATGGGAACTTTCAGGAATATGTCTATATGATACAACCAGAAGGGTTTGTGACACCAGGTGAAGCCAAACGGGTTTGCAAGTTGCATAAATCCATTTATGGATTGAAGTAAGCATCCAGGTCATGGAACATTCGATTTGATGAATCCGTAAAGGAATTTGGTTTCATTAAGAGTGAATGTGAGCCATGTGTTTATAAATGGTTTAATGGGAATGTGGTCATCATCCTAGTGGTATATGTTGATGACATATTGCTTATTGGAAATGAAGTACCAGCCTTACAATCAGTTAAGGACTGATTGAACAAGTGTTTCTCCATGAAGGACTGAGGAGAAGAAGCCTACATTCTAGGGATCAAGATCATTCATGACAGATCCAGGAGGCTACTTGGACTAAGTCAGGGTATATACATTGACCAGATACTATAGAGATTTAGTTTGAAAAAATCCAAGAGGGGATTGGTTCCAGTGTCACATGGCTTACATCTTTCTAAGAAAATGTGTCCTCAGAAAAAACAGGAGAAAGATAGGATGAGAAAGATCCCATACGCATCGGCTATAGGATCCATCATGTATGTCATGTATGTACCAGGCTTGATGTTTCATATGCACTGAGCATGGTAGGCAGATATCAAGAAGATCCAGGAGAACAACATTGGACTGCTTTTAAGACTATCCTTAAGTATCTGAGAAGAACTAAGGATATGTTCCTGGTGTATGGTGGAGACGAGGAGCTTGTCCTCAGAGGGTATGCTGATGCTGGTTTTATAATAGATCAGAATGATCTGAAGTCGCAATCTGGATATGTTTTCTGTCTCAATGGAGGAGCTGTGAGCTGGAAGAGTTCAAAGCTGCTAGTTGTCGCCGATTCTACAGCGGAGTCCAAGTATATAGCGGCTTCTAATGCAGCCAAGGAAGTCATCTAGATTCGGAACTTTGTCCACGAGCTTGATTTGGTGCCTAGAAGTAAAGATCCCATTGCATTGTATTGTGATAATACTGCAGCGGTGGCGCTTTCAAAATAACCAAGGTCACATCAATGGACAAAGCACATACTCCGGAAGTATCACCTCTTGAGGGATTTCTATCAAAGTGGTGAAGTTGCAGTGAGCAGAGTGTCCACAGAAGAGAACGTGGTGGACCCCATGACTAAAGGCCTATCTCAGAAGAAGCACGAATATCATGTGAGAGCTAGCAGGTTAAAGGTTGTTAGTAGTTGTCTCTAGTCCAAGTGGGACTCTATTGTAGTTGGTGGTCTAGAACCAACTAATTTGTACTTTATTCATTAAATAAAATTCTTATCACATCTTTATTTTTATATTGCGTGACATGTCATGTTATAATGTCCTAAGGACAGCTGTTGCATTAAAGGGTCGTAGCGGATCCCTACTATGATGAGAACCCGGAAGTGCCATAATAATGTTCTTGAGTGTATGTTCTATGGACAGATGATATTATTTGAGGAACACAAATAATACAGGTCATTAGGGTTGAGGACTCATAAAACATTGAGGAACCTTCTCATGGTGTGCGCCCTTGGTAATATCCAGGAGGATATTATGAGAATGAGACCCGCCAGTAGGAAATCCAAATTTCATAGTGTCATTGGATGTTCCTATCTGCGGGCACGTGTATTGGTCCTTAGACTATAAGATTATTATTAATGGTTATTACAACTCACGCACTTAGATGTATTGAAGAAAACTGTGACGACACACTGTTCGCAACGAGGTAGGATACGTTGGGTGCATCACGAGTAATACCGAATTAATAGATAATGTGAGAAAGGATTTGTCCCTTCCGTTCCATAACAGAAGTAGATATCTCAGGCCCTTTGATGGAATTTATATAGCCTAAATAAATCCATGGCCATGGTATGGTACGGGCAAGTTCAATTCCAGGAAGTCAAAGAATGAATAATCAAGCACATGGGTTGATGGAACTAGCATGCAACCTGCTTGATTAGAGATATCGAGACAAATGGATTATATTACACGGTAAGAGTTCGTAGGAGGTGAAACGTCATTGTGGTGTTAACTTCTTTGTCTATTAGTGCCTTGGCGTGTTGCTAGACGCTAACCTTGGACATTAGGAAGGCTCAGGCTAATACCACTGAGAAAGAGGCCTAGAGGGTCACACACTAAGTGTGTCTATGTATCTCAGTTAAATATTAATTTAACATGTTAAATAAATATTATTCCCTACTTTGGTTTAATAATTATTTAAGGATTTCTGGTCACATTTATTTTGACACTAGTTATTCAAGAGAATATATTGTGGAAGAAATAATATATTTATGAGCGAGTAATGAAGTTACATTTATTTAAGAAATAAATAGTCATTACTCAAGGTCTAATAAATGTGGTGGAGAAAAATGGAAAATAACAGTACACGCCGTGTATATTAAATATACACACCGTGTAGTTTTATGGAAAAAAATACACACCGTGTATTAATTATTACACACCGTGTAGTTTTTCCAGTTGGGATTTTGAGGATTTAATATTGTTTTATTAAATGATATTTATTATAATAAGCATGGGCTCATGTCAAGGAATTAATAATTTGACATGGGGGTTTTCAATAAGAGTTAAGGAAATAAATAATACGCGTAACTCGTTTATTTATTGTTATAACTCTATTAACATCAAACCTGATTATAAATATCCTCGCAACCCCAACATTTTTAATGGGACAGTTGTTGTGCACAACGGATTTGGAAATACTCTCAAGCCAAGAGAGAATTCCCTTTCCAGCCAGAACGCCCTTAAGTTACGAGAGAAAGATCCTCCATCGGATCAAGGCGGTCAAAGGAGGACATCGCAAGTGAAGGTTCCTCCATGCTAGCACCCGGAGATCCCTTCGGCGATGTCCGGAGATATATGAAAAACATGTGGATCACCGCTAGAGGAATCCTACACTTGGATTCTATGACGCAACGACGGATCACCAAATCATGACCGAACACATAAACAAAGAAATAATTCCAACGAGGTAATTCTTATGCATTAATTAAATTAATTATAGTAAACATATGATTATCCTCCTCAAGGGTTCCAAGACTCTTCTTTTCTTTTCATTCTTCATTATATTCCGAAGATTCGGCGTTTTATATCATGAAGGATCTCGGATTGAATGTTGTTTAACGTTAAAATTAATATTGGGCAAACCCACCAACGCGCTTCCGCTGTGCCCGGAAACTACACCTATGTCCAGAATAATACAATGGATAATGATTTATATATTATGAGATAATTATTGGAAGAAATTACATGTGCTTGATACTCTATGGGGAAAATTTCTGTGTGCTAGATTTAAATTAGAAAAGAAGTCAACATGCATGATCCGTTAAATAAAACAAGTCGATGTGATTTATCTGTCATTAGTAAATGTTTTGGTGGTCGATCCACTTTGGGAAATAAGTGTTAATTCCGGATCTGTTATAGTTTTATTATCTCCATATTTAAGATTGACATATGAAATGGTTGTTATACTTATGATGGTATCAATAGATATCCTTGAAATAAGAAATGAAAACTCTACATTGAAACAATGGGTATGAAATATGTATGTTATATTCATAATATCCAACATTTATGCATATATTATGATTTCATATTATCATAATTTGATATAACCTATGCTAATCCTTATATTTATTATCAACTAACCAATTATTAGGTTTTATTCCCCTAGGATATGATGAAATTTTTAAGTGGGGTACATCTATTAAGAGTACTAAATGTGAAGATATTTATTTGATATGTTGAATATCATTCAAGAAATAATACATTTGTGGATTTAGTTTCCAAAGACACTAAACCATTAGAATCACTAGTTGCCTATTTTTGAAATGTATTTAATGTTCACAATAAATATGTAATATTTATGTATGAAACACCTGGGACTTTATAAAAATTAACATTTCATAAACTAGGAATAAAATTTGAATTACATCACCTAAGAAAAAAACAGACCAAAAAAAAGGAACGATGATACTAATAATGAATATTTGTTTCAAATTACTAGGTACTCCCCTCCAAGGAACCATGCCTCCACAATATGAAACCTAAATGTATAATTCACCCACGTAGTACCATCACTTCATGATCCAGGATTTGTACTAGTCAATCCATAAAACTTGTGTCATACTCAATAAGAAAAATTAAACATTAAATGATGTTGGAGTCATCATAAATACATCGATGAATATTGGATATGCTGAAGACATCATGGGTTCTATCCAGTAGTGGTGGGAGCTCTAACTAATATGAAACTTTGTTAATGGGATCCAATCCATCAGAATGCCCAATGATCTTTACAACACCCTGAGATTTCATGGGATATATTATTTTTATTTTCAATGATGTATTTTATTTGTACACCACAAAAATATTAGCATTCACTATACACAACACCTTATTAGCTTGCAGTATACACAACACTATTCTTGGTTTGCGCTACATGCAAAAGAATCCTTCCTTGATTCCTTGCATTGTACGCCATAATGAGTTTCACTAAACAACGATATATTGTTAAAATATTATTATGGGATATAAAATACCTGTTATGAATATTATTAACTATATTTTTAATTTTATATATATTTTCTAAACATGATATAAGAAGATGTTCATTTTTTTCAGATAAAAGAAGCATTTATAAAAAATGAATTTTTTCCGCCTTTTTATGGAATAACCATTTTAAATACAGGTTTTTAACAATTTTAACAATTTTATTTGACAAAATAATATTCTTATTTGGAATTGGGACATAAAAATTTACTTATGATTATTTTTTGGGTTTTTTATGATAAAATTCATATTTTAATGAATAGTTAAAATTACTGCATTTTAATTCAAAAATGCATTTTCATATAATTTATTTATATAGATAGATTATATTATTTAATTATTTTAAAAGTGTAATTGGATTACGTTTTTACCATTTAATTCAATTTTGGTCATTGGATGTAATTTCACTTTTAAAGTTGATATAAAGACATATCCATATATTGATAATTATTACTTCTTAAAAACACAGTTTTTCATTTTAACAAAGGGGATTAATTTTAAATTAATTAATACAACGTATTTTTTCTGAATTTGTAAAAAATGGATTCCATATTTCGAATCAAAAGGATTAGATTGTTTAAATAGGTATCTTTTATTTTTGGGCAATATGAATAGTAACTTTAGTAATTATTTTATTTACCATGGTTAAAGGGTAAATCTGGTAAATAATGGTAAAATAATAATGCATTAATAGTTTAAAACTAACCTTAAACATGTACTAATCCTTTTTATGGTATATGTCCGACCATGGTAATCCTTTTGTTGATTTTGGGACACCATGGATTCATTTGGCTATGAAAATGACATTTTATAAGAATTAATTCAATGTAATGATAATTATAACAAAAAAATATATATATTTTACTAAATCAATGTTAATATAGGGTTATATAACTAATATATATGTCTATAAATATTCATTAGTAATATAGAAATATTTCCTAGATCATGGTATTTTATTTAATATTTTTAGACAATACATTAATATATTTATTAATGACACAATTATGATGTAGTGATTTTCCTCATTAATGAAAGATTCAAATAAATGAATTTATAATATTAAAATAAATTTAATTTGAACCTTTTTGATGCCATACACGAATTTTATGGTTGTTATTGATATTTTAGGGATGGGTTAATGCCTTTGGTTCGACATAATCATGTATTTATGTTTAAAAAAAAATTCAAGTATGAATAGTGTCTAAAATTGACATAATTCATAACTTTGAAAATTAAATAGTTTATTAAATGAAATTAAATTCTTGAAAATCAATTATTCATAAAAATGGTTAATATAAGTCCAAATATGTCATAAATAATTTTTTTTGGGTCATTGGACATAATATGGTAATTACAATAACCCACAATGTGTAAATAACATGATATCACGGTAAGATAAAAAACAGTAAAATAAGGGTTAAAAAATAATAGAAGGACACAAAAATATTAAAATATTGTCTAAAAATTATTGTATTATGGGTATTAGAACCAAAACCATCTTATATCAGAATTAAATATGTTTTTTACCATTTTTAATCTAAATTGAATTTATAATAATTAATACTTTGGGAGTTTCGTAAAATGCCCATCTCCTCTCTTGTAAAAGGGAAACTCCTCCCTCTCATCATCACTAAATATTTAGCCTTATTTATCAGGAAAACTCAACAAATTTATCTTATAAACTTCCCTAGTAACATTTTAGAGTCTTTGGGCTTCTCATAATACCAACTATAGTGCCTCAATAGAAAATCTTAAGGATGCATGTCGAGGAAGAGGTAATCTCTTCTACAGATTCTTTCAAATTTCATTCTTCTTCTACTTACTCTTCATTAGATAATTCATCATAATGTAATAAAATAATTATCACGAATATACCGATATGTTATTATAAATATGAAACAAACATTTTCACCTTATATCTATCCTACGGAAAATGAACTCACGACGTGTGTGTACGTACAAATTACCATCTCCACACCATGGTGTAATCTGTTTTTCACCACCATCTCACATAGATGGGTATAATGGTGTAAATAATAACTATATATGATTATTTTAACAACATGATAATTCTATGATTTTATAAACCATCCACTTCAATACCATTTAGCAATTATGGGAACGATATCACCCCTCGGGCGTATGTATGACTTACCATCTCCATGATGTGATGAGATTAATTCTCCATGTTAACCATTCAAGAATTATTATAAATTATATATAATAAATAATAATGAAATATATTACATAATAATGCTACTGTATTTATGTATATATATATGTGTGTCATTGACTTACTTCCATTCAATTCAATAAGGAAAATAAAACATCATTCATGCATACGTACGGACTATCGTCTCCACGAACTGTGTATTCGATTTCATTTATCTATATTATATATATATATATATCGAATATATATGATATATAAATCATGTTTTACCTTATTGATGTTTTTAAATCATTATCTCTGTAATAATACAAATATTAACCATTCCAAACACGTACGATAAATAAAACGATTATTACCAAAAGCGTTGCATTAACATGGAATTGCCAAATGAATAGGTAATATAAAGTCATAAGTAAATCATATATGACATCATAAATATTTTTATGGTTCTGTTATAATTTAATAATATGTTTAAACCCACTATACATGGTTTTTAGTCACATATGGAAGTAATCAGACCTAAGGTATGGGATACATTTTTCAATCTGGTTTTTATCCGAGATTGTTTATTCCTAAGTATTTACTAAGGATATATTTATCATCTTTTTCCATGATTACTAAAACTGTTTTCATAAAAAAATTTACTATTGTTTTATGTATGTTTAAAGTCATTTTTATCCATTTTTGACTTTTACTACATTGTTTGGAAGGAATTTGTCTTACTTTTACCATTTGAGGTACTTTTTTTGACTTTTCCAGAAAAATTATGAAATGAATGTTTTTTAACTTATACGACATAAATGGAATTTCACATTTCCATGAAACTATAATTCCATGAATCTTCCTCTACACAATTTGAAAAATATTTTCAACCAAATTCCAATATTTTAAAATGACATGGAATGTTGAGAAAAAAATGTTTTTGAAGAAGAAATCATATTTTCCACAAGAATTAGTTTCAAGTGTTTTATCAAGATTATTTTCAATATAAGATGACACTATTTTAATAGGGTTATGTTTATATCACTATTATTAATATAATTTTACTGAATTAATTATGGAATGATATTTTATATGGAATATGATTTTATGGAATGATTTTTATCAAACTTATTTTATTTCATGGGTTATGCAATATTGAATGTTTTAATGTATTATGGAACATGTAAGAATGGTTTTATTATGAGATGGGTCGGACCTTTATCTCCCTATAATTAATTGTGTAAAGATTTATATATCATTATATAGACATGAATAGAATGGAAAGTAAATCTGATTCAGTAATACAGGGCTGGAACAACAAGTAAATCTAGTTCGGTTATATATGGCTAGAATGACTTGTAAACTCAGTTCAGTAACATACATTTTCCATAATGATGGTCTTGGAAGCAATGCATTTTCTAAGATGGAAATCATATTTTCTTATTATTTTGACACTATTATATATTTTATTCCCATGATATTCAATCATGGTTAATGTTTCTTTATGATCTGTGCCTTACGTACTAAAACGATTTGTTTCATTACTCAAGATGTTGAGTTTTAAACTTTATGTTTGTGTTTTTTTACATTTAAATGTTTATGGTTTGTTTTATGTTCTCTATGTTTACCCTTAATAAGCCTTTTAGCTCACCCATTTTATGTTTTATTTTCCATAGGATATAAATAATGATTTTAGGTAGGAAAACAGAAGGGGAATATCTTTATGGGAGATGTTGAAGATCATTCACTATGACAATAAGATTATGTTATGAGTTTCCAAAGAAACTAAACTAATATAGTATTTGGGTGTTTTTTATATATTATATTAAGTATTTAAACAAATAAATGTAATTCCCATGTATCTCAAGTTTGGGTCTCTATAATATGGGTAGAATGCTTACTCCCTTGACCAAACCAGCACTCTCCTAGATGAAGGGAATCCTTGAAGAACATATGGTATCCAACCTCAAAATATAGGGGCCTTTTCTGATGATCAACATTGGATTTCTATCGATACTACACCACCTTAATCTACAGATGGACCATTCGAATATTATATTTCATGATCTATAGTAAATTGAGACCAAGAACTTCTGCCACCCCAACTTTAGTCCAATATAATACATATTGAATTCACTTCCTATAAAACACCTCAAACGGAGACAAAACAATGGACAAGTAATATATTTTATTAAAGGAAAACTCAAAATAGATAATTTTGATACACATGATCTACCAAATTCCAAGATATGAGCCTAAAACATATACTCCAATGCCTATAAGGTCTACTCTATCTACCCATCATTTGAGGATAGAAATATTTTAAAGGTAAAATCATGTGACAAATTCATGTTCTAATCCTCACCCAACCCATAAGTCAAAAAGATGATCCTAATTAGAGATGATGGTATTTGGTACCCTATGAATCCTATAAAAACCTCCATATACTATCTTAAAAAACAACAATGACACTTGACACATGAATTTTTAGGAAATGATAATATTTTTTCCCTCATTTTAAAATCATGAAAGATAAGTCACATATTCGTTGAGTCCGATGTAAAACAATTATCAAATCCATATAAATGTACTCCCAATTTTTCTAAAAAACCTGAAAATGTTTTTATAACCCTTTAGGAATATTGTTCATGGATTTTACCTAATGGAAAACTAATCACCACACCATGAACTCCACCACTCACCACATTATCCCAATAAATTAAATATATCTCCACAAGATATGATACATATTATAAGCACCAAGATGTAAAAATAAGGGTGAACTATGGAAGTCATGGAGAAAATTCTCATGTATTGAAAACAAATTGAGTGGCCTTTTGGAATCATAATCTGGTTATGACCGTTCACTGAACATCCCTCCCGTGAAACACTAAGACCGAAATAGTCAAACACCACCTTTTTCTCTAAGTATCCCCATTATGACTAATATACAAATTTCATAAATAAATAATGCACTTCTATATAATAAAGAAAACATCTACTACTATATTCACCCACATCAAGATGAACCATTGTAATATCTATTATCCCCCACCAAACATTCTTAGACACCCAAAATACATCACCTCACAACTTATGGCTCAGTGAACAATGAAAATAAATTCCCTATTACCAGAGTGTACGTGATCTATAATTTTTATTCCTAGAGATAATAACTAAATATTAAAGAATAAATTTTTATCCCACTAAGATAATTCATATTTAAGGATTTTTTAGTATTCAAAAACCACAAACTGGTCATAGATTATGAAATGCTAACACAAATTTCATCCAAACAGAACTATCGTCAACACCAGATCATGGGAGGAATAGTTATGCACGTGGGGATTTAACTTTGTAGAACCATATGAGATTAACACCCCTACTAAATCATGAAATATACAAATACCATAAGGGAAGTTTCATATAAAACTCCAAACATCACCACTTATTCCCAACGATAAATAATGATAGAATAGACCAATATCCCCTTTAGATAATCAAACTCTACCTTCCACATGTTAATCCCAATGATGTTCTGGTCCCTCCTAGTAAAACATTGAGGGAATTAATTATCAAATATCCAGTAATAACCTACTTGATATAGAAAACTACAATCATTCACCACATTATTGGGTGAATCACAAGAAAAAACAGCCTTAATATTCTATTTTTCCTTGATCACACTTTGTGGAGGCACCAATTTCTTAATAAAATGCACCTTTCATGTCCAAAATTTGTGCATGGATATATTTCCATTGATTTTATGTTGTTGGATAACCTGAAAGACATTACCGATTAGATTATTATACTACTCCTCTATCTTTGGGTAGATTATGATGTAATCAATTAACATGGATACAAATGGGTGAAGGATCTCACATAACATATATTTCATGATCCCTACGAGTAAAAATGGTGCATATGTTACACCAAACGACATGACTACGAACTCAAAGTGAATGTAGCTACAATTTATGGAAATATTCTAGATATCTTTATCTTTTACCCTCATCAGATGGTATCCTTAATATAAATTGATCTTGGAAAACCAACTGGATCCCATAATTTGGTCAAAATGATCCTCAATACTCTAATAGGGGAAACATCACTTGACCATCACTGAATTGAACCTTTGGAATGCTACACACAATCATATTCCTTTTTGGAGAATAATAATGGATCACCCCAAGGTGATACACCAGTTCATATGAACAAAATTTATTTTGATAATTAATATGTACACTAAAATTCCACTACTTTGTAGGTTACATTTGATAGGGATACATATAAAAATAAAGAATCCCCTAGTTATAAATCCACCCCAGACTCATCATCAGACCAAGTGAGTATAATCAAAACCTCATACAAAAAATACATCGATGATATACTTTAAAACTATGATAAAAACCTTTACAAGAGATTACACTAGTAGATCTACCAATTGAGGCAATATAGGCCATACCTACCCACCCCCATTTGAGAAATATACTGAACAAATAATGCGACTCCCAGAAAATCTTCATCTGAAAATGAATATCTCATCCAGAAAAAATTGATGCTTGTGTGAACCATGTATTTACAATACATACCATGGTTAATATCATATAAATGTATTTTCATAATGAATAAATCCTTTCATGACTGATTCTTCCAATCATCAGTCTATATACCCAACACACATTACAAAAATCATCCTGACCTCCAACATGTGTGCAAAAAACTAGTGAAGTCGAATGTCTCCCCAGCTCTGGTCACAATGCATATACTAATGTATAAGTAATGAAGGAATATAAATCTCTAGAATTGAATAATATATAAACTAGGGTAGATGATAAAATTATCATACCTTGAGCCACATCATTTCTTAATGTTGGTGAACCATATATAACATGAATTGGCCATTCATGATCCTCTGACTTACCAATGGAGATATCCATGAACACACCTAGGTTATAGAACCTAACGATTAGTATTATCACAAGGATGAACTATTCGAGATTAATATTCTATTATCAGAGAAAAAAACTACTGGTTTAGTTATTGAATAAATTATAATGGTCCTTGTTTCAGGTACTCTCTTAGAGGAAACTACTGCTATGGATTGTATGGGTCCTGCCCTTCCCATTTGATACTATCCTTCCTAAACTATATGGAACTAATCTTTATGGTAACCATGACCCCTACAGACTTATGAAAAAAAATTTAATCCCCTGATAGATTCCTGGGAGTCTTGATCAATAAAATAATGTAGAATAGTATTTCTATGGTATATTCCCCATTAGTGGGAACCCTGACTACATAAATAATCATGATCGACTGGATAAAGATCTATACCTCAAGATAACCTATTGGAAACCCAATCAAGGCTCACCAATATTAAAATTCTAGCACTAGATAACCTCTATATTCTTCAACCCTATCAAATATCTTATAGGCACAGAGTAATTTATTTTTGGATTACTAAATGTAGTTCTTCATATTGATACAATGATCTAGAATCCTCATTTGAGAAGACATAAGGAGAAAAATTTAGGTCATTGAACATGGAACCAAGCTCCCACACACTAATTATTACGTAGTAAATGAAGATCATATCCTGCTTTATTTTTTTCCTTTATCATTGATAACTTTAATTCCAAATGGAACAGCTTCAAAAAATTTGACCACGATACATCTTCTTTATTCTGATAAAAAAGATGCAACACACTCCACTGATTCAAAACACCCCATATCTAAATAACTACCGATGATACCCAAAACTCATCCCATGGTCAAATTAGGATAAAAGATATCCCATGATCTTCCAACAAATACTTTATCCCTATATCAAAGATGTAACCCTCATACTTTCTCAATATCTGCCTCTGAAGCACAAAAAATACCTCGTACTGTGCCTTATCCTCCACTATTAGGTTGATACACCAGTGATGAACCAGATAATCCTATCAATCATATAATTCCTTAGCTATAAGTTGATAATGAAAAAAAATCAATTCCTAAAATTAAAGGTAAGAAAAATATAAATATAACAGAATTAAATTTTGTCAAGGTTCATTTAATTAATTCCATTTAATTTCCAAAAATTCACCCAATATAGACATGAATAAAACAATCATGATATACATGTATTTCATAGGTCTCTTATGTATAAGAGGAACCACCCCACATGGTAATTCATTTGAACAAATTTCATTTCATTGGATAATGAGAGTCTTTAAAATATCCTTTCCTAGACCTAGATTATGAAATGCACCAAGATCATCTAGAACCATTTCCCTATAAACTCATGAAATCCTCATAGTGGATAACTCTGAACTCTATTGTGTCACTCAACCAAAACCCTCTAATATAACTTGGTCATGAACCTTACCTCAAATGGTACCACTTCTAGGATGTAAATGATATAACATAAATATTGACCCCCTGATTCTTGCATATAGTAAGCCTCAAGTTGGTGACTAGAACCAAGATTATAAAAATATAACTTATTGAAGACAATAATATTAATAACATATATGATCAGGAGATATACAAATAACCAAAAAGAAACTCTGTTACAAAATATAAAAAGAGAAACTAAAAATTATATAAGGAATGAAAAATTTCAAATATATATAAAAATAAATATATAATTAGCTGTGTAATTACCAAGAGGAAAAGTCTCATAGAAGGGAATAAACAATAACAATAAAATCTATGCAATTACGATTGAATCTTTACTTGAAATCCCCCGAGATACCTAAGAATAGTATACATGTATATAGAGTGAGAATAACATGTATACTCGATTAGGATCATGCCTAAGGCATCTCATGAATATTTTGAAAGATAAATCTATTTCACCAGAGAACAAAAAATATATCCTATATGCACCTATGTAGGTCAACTAACCAATACTAGCATCATTATGGATCTCCCACCAAAAAACTCATCAAATGTGGTAACATATTATCAAAAGAATATGAAAAAAACTCACCACAAAACCATTTCCTCACTAATTTTCCACTCTCAAGGACCAATATTAAAAGTATTGTTCTCTTATACCTTCTATATCTCATCACATACCCATCCACCTCTGATGCGAGTTCGGATGTAACAACACCTATCCACCCATCCCACAGGGTGTAGAAAATGGTTCGAGAATTAGTCAATTATCACATAAAAATCTCACCACAACATCAAATTCCATATCAAATAAAGTAAGGTATCATGAATGTGAATAATATAAAAGTCACATACTCATCAAACTACACATGACCCATAGTATATATCACATCCTCATCAATAATGGGTAATCTAAAAAACTTACCCATTATCACTTGGGAAATCTCCAACACCAACCTATATCACCATCATTATTCTTAATGGGAGAGTTGGGATGATGAGGTAACTAGAGATACTATTAACCAACATCATAAATGATGGGAAAATCAGCCAAAACCCAAAATATTGGGCACTAAAAAGGTTATAAAACTTTAGTGGGATGAAACTAAAAAAGACATGAAAATATATGGTGGAACGTTTGAATACAATACCCAACCTATGGGTTATCATCAACCTAACCAGTGTACTCTATAACACCACCAATGCACTTAACACCATCAGTAATGACCACTTACTATAGTAAATTCATCAAATTAAACAATCAATAAACACAACAAAAAATATTTTATATTAAATTATATGAACGTCTGTATTTCTGAAATTTACCAATTACAAGACAACATCAGTTTGTCAATATTCAATTCACTAATTCAATTTTTTCGTATTATACGTCAAAAATAAATTCATTTATTTTCCAATACATTTTATTTATTAATTAATTAATTTAATTTAATTACCAAATATCAAATTCAGCCATTGAAATTTTAGTATCAGCATTTAATTTATTTGTATGGTTAACTATGGAAAGAACACAATAACACCACATAATGACTCAACCATATCACATAAACCATCACTAAAAAACAAATTATTCGAAGAAATTACTAAAACCAAACTATCTCACTTCTATCTTAATAACAATAACATCATAAATCAAATGATTCATATTAACTTATAGAAAATCCCATGCCACTTAAACATCTCTTTTCTACCCAGCACATTTCACATCAAACCTAATCTCCACACCTATTGATATAAAACCCCACCAAATTCCCAAATATCATAAAATAAAACAAAAAAATAGAATTTACACATAAGAAAAAAAACACAAATCCCAAAATTTACAAAAGCATTAGATTCAATAAAGTGATTTAATCACATTACATCATTACATAGTGTGAGTGTTATCAGAAAATTATAGATCTTCGAGGGAAACGAATTAATTTTCCATTATAGGTTCTTAACCATTTATTCATGGTATGTTTCAACAATCATCACAAAATGGTTCATAATTAGAACCTATATAACACTAACAAGGCTCCAAATAGATGTGATTTTTTAAAATAGTAACAAGTATGTATAATTCCTTCTTAAATATCATCAAAAGTTGCAAAAACAAGGAAACTTATCCTTTAACATTTCATTTCAATTTATATTATTTTTTAAAATCTCATGGTGAAAGATATTATCCACTTAAAGGAATAAAAAATCATGAAATCCCCACTCACGAACATAAATAGTGAGATAATGATGATTCTCAACATCAATTGGAGCTTCAAAGTGAACCACACTCTAAATAGAAGAATAAATAGGTCAATCTTAATGAGGATTGATCTGAAACCAAATAGAACCTAGATAAAAAATACCATTAACAAACCAAACATCAAACTCATCTTAAAATAGAAGGAAACACCATAATGAACACTCTAAATCTTGTGAATAATGAATGGGAGAAAGGGAATGGTAAGGTTCCATTAATAAATTTTACAAAATTCCTACAATTCAAGAGTTTGGAACCGTCAAAATAGATGACGAATGGGAACTATGGTGATATGGAGTAATGAAAATCTTGGAGGAGAATACAAAAAATATAAATAAAGTGGGGCATATACCGTATTTATAAAGTAAATACGAAATGGTGTTTCCATAGTGTGGAGGTGACCTATTATGTTGTGGTCTCTATTGGAAAAAGTAGATCTAAATATCCCATGGTTTTCTTCCTTTTTAAAATGTTTATAAACTATATTTTACTAACACCACATCCTAGATCATTACATGGTCCAATGAATGTTCACTCCTTCAATTCCCACTAGGACAAGCACTTACCATGTAGCTATAAGTGACTTTATTTTTTCTCATCACCAATTTAAAGAACATGGCATAATGAGCCCTTGATCCCTACTATTCCCAAGTGGACTGGAATTTTCCCCACCTAGAACCATGCCTTTTAATGGATTTTCAGACTACCTATGTTACGTAGGGGGCACTCTTGTGTCATACCAAAAACAAATCCAATAGGATGTCCTTCTCATTATGATGGATCCTAGCATCAAATTTCTTGCCCTATTTCCAAACTCTAAGAACCCAAGTACAATACAATAATAAAAATACCCACCACCATAGCACGATGAAACTTCAAATGGAAATAAATTGACTTTAGAATCATGAACACTTCTAAACTCTTTTTTGGAAACACCAAGTCCTAAAAAATCATAAAGGGAGGGTTTTAGAAGTCTGATTCATCACACTATATTTCCTCAACATTATTTCATCATTATATATTTCACTAGTATTCAAATTTTATAATATGTAACAAAATTAGACAATTGTATATATTGATATTCAAATTTCTTTTTCCAAAAATATACTAATATATAAATTTTTTACATAATAAAAAATGTGATCTGAAGGTCTTTTCATGAATAGTTTCAACACTATATTAGGTTCTACAGAATTTATAAATTTTATCTTATTTAATCCACTAACCATACCATTTTATTAGGAGTGATCATTATTTTTAAGATAATGATTTTTATCATGGCCAATCAAATTGGTAGTTACCGAGGGTTGATCTATCCATGGTCTATTTGATTTCTCACTATTAGAAATAAGTATTTTTTTATATAAAGGATATTTTCTATATGATCATTAGTATCATATTACCATGAATGATTGATAAGTTTTATTCTCATGAACCAATGAAAAATAATGGAAAAACTAAAATACCTATTATACAAAACGATTGAAAATAAAAATAAATATAAATTATAAAGGAAGTCATTTAATGTCACGACCCCCCCCCCCACCAAAGATGCCCCTCCTGAGTTGGAAATGGTGAAAGGGAGATAATGACCCCCCGAGTCCCGCCTGTAGTAGGCCCCGGGGTGGCAAATAGCACCAAGGGTATGAGTTTTCACAAATATGGGAGGCATTTCCCTTTTTATTATTTAAGATCGGGAAATAGGAAAAGTAAACCACCAAAAAGGAAAAGAACAAGTGTGTAGAAATAAACCCAAACCAATCCTACATGCATGTTTAAATGGGTTATAACAAGGTACAAGTAAAAGAAAGCTCAAAATACAATACCAAAAGAAAATAACAGTACAGAAACTGCAAAAACTCTATCTGTCTTGACTAGTAGGGTCTTGCACGGCCCCGGTAGTCCTCCTGGATAACTGAAAGTAAACGTAGGATGAGAATACAAGTATACTATGTAGGGAAACCTAAAGCTATCGTGCACAAGTGGGGAGACATCCTAATGTCCCATGAGAACAATAGAAGAAACCTAGCAAGGAAATCTATCCACCCAACCTCACCAGTCACAGTCACCAAAAACAAAATCACAACAGGTAGTAGTATATAAGAACAAGAGTATTGGGTACCACACACCATTTCCCATTAGTTAGCTGCTCTTCCTAATGGAGAACGTCCTGAAGCTGCCACACTCTCCCTGCCCTCACACACCTGGTCCTCACAAACCACACATCCCGCCCGCACACACCTGGGCCACACAACCATGTATCCCGCCCGCACACAACTAGGCCTCACAACCATGTATCCTGCCCGCACACAACTAGGACGCATCCAGAAGGTTCCTGGGAAATAGTAAAACCTTCCTGAAGAGTCATGGGCTAAAACCACCCCAATAAAAACCTACCCAAAGTTTCCTGGGTGTAATGTCTCCTTATGCCATCACAGCCTAGGGAAGAAGGAGCAGGAAGGAGCTAGTAACTAAGGAAAAAACACCCTCTCCCATGAAATGGGAGTGTTCGGCACTAATTGCTCAACATGGGTGGGGTGCGATAAAAACACAAAAGATACAGTTATATAAATGTATAAAAAACACACAGCCCAACCTATGGCTTCTAAATCAAGAAACTGAGCATGTTCCTTGGCACTGATACTACAAATCATGCATTAAAAAAACAATCCCTACCCCATTTAGGTTTTCACGTTTTAGCAGAACTAGTTTATTACTTCTTTAACTACTGGGCAACTATCCCCAACCAACCACATCAGTTGTTCGTAAAGCATATCCCTGCTATCTACAAATCAAGTTAGAAAAAACACAAGCACAACAAAACACTTCTTATTAACCAACCAACCCATTAATTATTATTCCCATTCCATTACCATGACCCACGACTTTTTATTTATTATTCACAACCCATGGTCCGTTCACATTCCAACCCATCCCTACAGCCCTACTGCCAGCCACCATAACCACAACCGCATAGTACATCATTATCCCTTTAATACCATTTATTGCAGTCCCACTGTCTATCACCAACATTAAAACCAACCCACAAATCACCCCCATCACATGCCACATATCCAAGCCAACACCCACATGTCCATTATACCATTTTGTTCAACCGGGGTGATCACACAAGGGTTCCAAATTTTAAATCATAGAACATTATGTGATTAACCAAATTCCACATTCAACGGTGTTTCCATCCAGAAAAACTATCTAGAAAGATAGGGAAACATTTAATTTCACAAGCAAAGGCCCCCAACGACCGTGATTTTAAGTAGGCATAAGCCTATTAAGTTCACAACATAGTATCACAGGATATAAAGATAAACATAACAACTTACCCATCCTCGTTCTTTAACCAGTTATTATCTTCATTTATTGGTTCAAATGTTTCTCATTAAACAAGAGGATACCCACCCCATATGATGCAAAAATTAGAGATAAGAAGGTAAGATCCCTACCTCAACGGGTTCTGATCACAACGCTCTCCTAGATCAACATTAGAAGGCGTCCGTCGGCATCCATCACTTCTGTCGAGTCCTGGAAAAAACCTCCTCGGGTGGAAGTCTGAAAGGAAAGGAGGAAGGAAAGATGAAGGATCCAAGATCGGAAGTTCCGCCTCGTCGTTACGATCCCGTGCCCATTGACGGATCGTAAATCAGAGCTCAGACGAAGAAGTTATGGAAGAAAAGGAGCCTTCGAGTCTCTTGGGAGAGCTCTGCTCAGAGGAAAGGGGAGGAGAGGGGTGAGTTGAAAAGGAGGAGGGGACCCCTTCTTTTATAGGCAAGAAAATCAAAAGTACATGATGTGTAATTTATGGTACATGTCGTGTAATCGGCCGTTTCACACAATCACCACGCAGCTTCCAACACGGCCTTCAATGCGGAACGCGGCCGTTGACAGCTCAACACACGACTTGAAGGTAACGAATATGTGGGGAGGGACTACACGACATATAGTATTGGATACATGGCGTGTACCCATTTATTTCACATAGCTCCAACATGTCGCATGACCATTGACTGGTCAACACACGGTAACGTGTACGTGGGGAGGGACTACACGTGTGTAGTATTAGACACACGGCATATACCAATTTATTTCACACGACCAAGACCCGACCTTGAACACGGGGTATACCCGGCGAGGGGGTACACGGTGTGTACTCAAACAACACAGCGTGTAGTTTCAAAATTCTAGAAAGTGTGGGAAAATTACATTTTACCATCCAGAGCACTTCGTGACATTCTTTTTGACAAAAGAATGGGCCCGAGTGGTCCGGGCCATTACATTTAATCTACTAGATTTTTTCTTGATTTTATAATTTATTTTATGTTTTAAAAAATCATGTTAAAAATTAGATATTTTTGGAGAAACATTATTTCCCCTAGAGTGAAATTGTTTAAAATTTATGTTATCTTTTATTAACTCTGATTTTTTAAAAGAATTGTTACTCTGAGGTTGATCCCAGATGGAAAATATCAAAATATGAAAAACCCGAAACTCAAAAATTATGAAATAAATCATAAAAATATAATTTAGAATGAAAATTAAATTTTATTTTAAATATTATAATGAAATATTAGAAAATTTTAGTTGAAAATTAATTCTAAAGTGTAGTTTTTACAGTGGATGGATTTTTCCTAAACATATAACACACACACACACTATGTTCTACGAATCAATTTAAAATTAAAACAAATTGATTAATATAGAATCTTATATCATAATATTATATTAATTTTAATAACTAGCTATAGTAAAAATTGATTATGTAATTAAGAACTCATCACTTTACTCTTTTTTTGTCGGAATGCCCGAAGGCCTTCATTTTTTTTATTATTTTTGATAATCCACCTTTCAAGGGGTGAGGGGGAACCCTTATAATACATCAAGGCTTAGAGGCAATTACATGAACCGTAGGTCTTAGAGGGAATCTCCCAGACAAGATAACTTGGAACGCCTCCTCCCTAGCATATGTGATGATATCGGCACTCCACCATTACAGGGCTGGTCGGCTAGCTGTCCTATGCCAAGATGCACATTCCTGATGCCGATGGTAATGATATACCCTCTCATTCTTCCAATTTTGGTTAGCTCTTCTCTAGTTAATTCACCTTCCCAAAACCTCATCTGATGCCTTGTCCATTGTAGTTTGACTGGTACATCTTTATCATGTGGACAAAAGGACTTAGGGTGTCCCTAAGGGGATATGGTGGCCCGAAGGCATTGTGAAACAACTGTCCCGAAGGCCTTGGGTGGCCCGAAATCCTTACTGGACCTGAGAACCATACCGGTGGCCTAGAGCCCCATATGGATGAATAGTTATAGATACTACATTACCGAATAATAACTTTTACAATAGATGATACAATGCCTTCTACAGAACTTCTATAGTACTCGAAAATATGTCCCCACCCTGACTTGATCTTGGGTCTCTTGGGCGCAGTTACCGAGTCCTCACTAACTAGGCTAAGGCTCATGTTAATATATAATCAATATTAAATGACTACAAGTCAAAAATGTATAAATCATTTAATGAGTGGAATTGGAAATACTATTAAGATTAAAATAATCTTACAATAAATAAAAAAATTATAAAAATTAAAATAAACCTCATCAATTTTTTAGTTTTTTTCAACCCAGGATATTAGACTCTAAATAATGTATTAAAATTCAATAATAAAATGTAACATTCAATTTTTTGAATATATTCATTTATAAACTATTTAGAAAACCAGATCATGCTGATTATCACAATAAAATGATGAATGTATATACATCATTAAAATTGTAATTTGTTTTAGTCTAAAAAAATGGATCATGTCACGATTTAAGATTGTATTTTTTACAATATATATAATGTTCCAAACATTATTTATCATTTCAAGTTTTCGTCAAATAATGGCACAATAAGTGCTTAAAATGCGTTCACTCCATAAGAAAATATTAAAGTAATTTTGGTTTCATAGTGAATGGTGCGTCAATATTATATCTTAGTATGAAACAAAGTGAAATCCTAGTATATACCAAGAGTAATACTTAGAATACTTCAATTACATGTAAAATGAGATAGAGGGAATTAAACTACAAATAAATAATTATAAATTCTATTTGAGAGAACATGAATAATTAGTTCGATGATGAAGATTCATGATCTAATAGAGATCAATGGATTAATATATCACAAATTACACATGATAAAAAACAACAATGCCATTATACATGATTTATGTATAAAAAATGTTTAAAAGGTGAATATGGGTGAATTTATATTATCTAAAAAATTATATATATTATCATTGTAAGATACCACTATTGGGGCATAAATTTCCGTATGAAACTCTTCCCCTTTGAATCTTAATGGCATGGATAACCTCCTCATAATGTGTATATAATTTTTAATATAGAATCATATTTTGTTTGTATCTAATTCTTGAGATAATCCTAGATTCATCCACTATGATATTTTTTTCTAAAATAACAAAATATTTCATTATCTAAATTAGCTTTCTTCATAAAACTTTATTTAATAAATCTTAGTCTAATGAATACTACAAATTCCTTAGTTATGCTTTTAATGGTAGTTAGTTTCTCTTATAAAGTCTTCATTGACCCTATATATGTCCTTATCTACCCTAATAAAGATTAAATTCACTCTTTTCAAGTCCTTGAGTACCATTAAAAGTTCCCATAAGACCATTTTAAAGTCTTAATATACCATTTCAATATATTTGAGTATCCTATAAATATCATCAAACAATTTTGAAGTCAGTAATAGTCACTCAGTACACTTCCAATGTTTTACTTAACCATATTTATACATCATCTATAATTCACATAATTCATCACAAGAGTTTCTAGATCCTTCTATTTAAATATTTTCATTATTTATTAATCTAAATCAACTTAATACATATCCAAATGAAATTTTAATCTAATTAAAACAACCTTGAATCCTAATATCCTTTCGATGGTTTCTAAAAAATTTAAGCTTGCATTATTTATTTTAAATTTTAGGTCTTTATTCTTCACCAACTTAGCTATTCAGAAACCTCCTTAGAAACCTTTACATTCAATGAATTCATCATTTTTAAGAACAAAAGATTGAATCATTCCAGACCTGATTCAAAAAACATCACATGCATGGGTTGTTACTATTAATATTCCTCTTTAAGAAATTCATACATAGTCTATTTTATTTGTGAATTAGAAAAAAATATTTAATCAGGTTATTTATATTTAAAAAATAGGTTTATCTTCTCTTCACTTTTTTTTCCAGAACATATATTTTATGATTCACTTCTTAATATAAACTATTCTTATTGAAAAAAAATTTAATTATCACTTGAGAACTATAATACTCCATTTTGAATTGTTTTAAATATCATTAAACATAGATGTCAATATGTATAATTCTATTATTTTATTAACCTTGATATTGAAAAAAATGAAATCATAATATTTCAAGGTATGTTGTTTTCATAAATATTCTATGATTTAACAAATAACATGTCTCCATTCCCAATTCAAGATTAATCCTATTCAATAATTTTCAGAGAAGGTTTATATCATAATTTTATTTGGAAATATCCATTAGTAAATAAATCTAGGTATACATGGGGAAAACCAGTGTAAAAAAAAGAGTGAAATACATAGACGACATGTCTATCTATAAATTCATTAAACATGTGATGTCTCTAAAATTTCATCCTTTATGTGCTATATAAACATATTTTTATGAAACATAATACATGGAATCATCTTAAAATACTCATAAAAAATTTTCATGTGTAAGAATATATCATCTGATATTCATTAAAATATGCACTTCATCTTGAAAAATTGATTTTATATAAAAAAGAAGGGTCTGAAAAATGACATTTTTCCCTCATAATTCATATTTTTCAAAGCTTACCAAATTCTAGATTTCCATAAAATATCATATTTGTATCATCATTTTAACATTAGTCCCCCATCAACAGTTATGTGCACTCCATACATCTCTTTCAAATGTTTTTTTTCAAATTTATTCATAGAAAACATGGTCACCTTTATTGTTTACTTATAATCTTGTGTGGGTATACCATTTTATTTTCATCTAGAATTGATCATTTATCACTATATAGTTTCTTATTTTTCTTTATTTAATGACTTGAGTTACCAATACGATGAAACAAATTTCTAATTTTTTTGGGATTCTAAATCCACACACAAAACATATTATGAGTTCCTTGACTATAATATTTTTGTATTCCCATATAAATATAATCTTCTTGTATGAAAATTTATATTATGAATTTAATAGAAGAACATTATTGTTCTTTCTTAACTTTCCACTTTTAATAGGACTTATTTTGATCTGGATGGTCAAGTATACATTTTTTTCATTGATGTTATGTAATTTTAGATGCATGTATTTCTTGACTTGGAAATGTTTTCGTGTTATATTCCATAGATTAACACTATTGGTGACATTATGAATAGATGTATTTGAGAAATTTAAGGAATTTGTTTATTATAAATACTTATATACTAATATTTTATAAATTTATTAATTATATGGAAGTGTGTATTATGTAAAGAGTTACTTATTTTATTTTTCAAATTTATCCCCTTGATTATATCCAATTCCCTAGAAGTGACATATTATAGCTACAACTATAGAACATGAACCCAATTATATAAGAATATTAAAAATAGGTTTAGAACTTCTTCTTACATAACATTAGATGGTATATTTATAAAAATAAGTACATGTTCCATTTGAACTACTACATTTATTTTGTATTTGTTTTGAGGAATATCCTCTTCTTTACTAATCTATATGTTTACTTGATATAAGGGAGAAGTTATCATGATTTTTTATATACTATATAATTCTAGTTTTTATAGTACAATATGAATTGAAAGATAAAATACATATAATGTCACTAGAAAAATTAGAAATAATGCACACCTTCTTTTTCAAACTAGTTTTCAACGAAAAATTAGACGACCCATAATCAAAATCTTGAACTTCCTCATTATTTATGCTCATTATATTCATGTTATATTCAACAATAAAACAACTAGTTAAATTGATATTTAAATAATTTCCCATTTAATCTAGTTTATCATCAAAAAAATTTGATATTTTATCATATTAATCTATTTTCATCTTTAATGTCTATATAATTTTGATGAGATGATTTTGCTTCTCATATTTGACTCCTATCCTTTCCACATGTAGCCTAAACTTTTTCATGAGTTTTGTTTTTTATTTAAAACAATTATATAATATTATATTTGAACATTTAATCACTATATCTTTCTTATCCCATATCGTCACAATTTTAATAGGATTCATGGGTGTTAACTTGATCCATTAAGGTTATTTTAATTTTATTTGTACCTTAACTGTATGACTCACAAAATATGGATGAGCACCCATTTTTTATTGATTTTTTTATTTCTACTAAAACTTATTGAAGTATAAATCCTATTTATGATGTCACCCTTTCAGGTTTTTATATATTTTCTTGTTGAGAATCCTTTTTCTTCAATAGACCTCTTACTCAATTCTTTTTTATCACTTTCTAAATGTTAAATATATTTCTACTTATTCTACTAGATCATATATTATCTCATATATTTTATTACCATTTTTCATTTTTTATTTCAATATGTATGATATTTACTCATTATGTAATTGATGAGTGTGATATGAATCTCATCAAGGAGTAGATCTTGATTCTATTCTAGGGTTGATATATTTGGTTGAAACAAGTTGGGGAAATTATCCTTTTATTCCCAGATAATGGCATATTCTTTAAAATTTAACTAAAACTACTAATATGGTTAACAATATCATTAAATATTGTAAATTATCCATATATTAATTTATTTTAAAAAATTTATATGTCTGAAAACTTATCTTTATGTATTTTTCGTTTTTATTGTCTAATTTCGACATCGCCTTTATATATATAATTAAACTTATCCTCTATCACCTTTTCTATCACGATCCCCATGTATTTAGTGTAAAATTTATCAAAAATGATGATATAATGTAATTTTAATTATTTCCCATCATCATCCAAAAAAATTTACCTAGCATAATTCATGGGATTATCATTTCCTTATGATTTAAAACCTAGTATTTCAATATAAGTAACATCCTGGCCGCATAATATGAGATAGGAGGGAAAACAATTCATGAATCCAAGAAAATTCATTTCATTAATGATAAAAACAACACTATTACTAATTGGATTCATTTTTTACATCTTATAATTCATATAAGGATGTGTATTTTCAATGGGAACCTCACTCCAACACCACGTGATGTGTTAAGGTTCCTTTTGTATCACTAAGAGTGGGAGATGGTGAATCAATGATATACATTTTTGGTTTCTTATTTTCTAAGAAACCTATTTGACCGGCCAGGTTATTGATACTATTTCATGAATTCAATCCCTTTCTCATATACATCTATATGAAATCATAATGATTCAAACAAGGATCTATAATGGTTGACCTCAATGTGAGATATTATGCCTTATCATGTTTTATTATACTCTTGATACATATATTCCTAATTTAAAAAACAACATATAATAATCAAAATATATCACCTGAAAATGATAAGATAATAATGATTATATAGGAGGTATATCTGCTAAAAATACTTAGGAACATCTGGATGGTTTCTTTATATTAGATCCCCTAGTTTGATCTATCTCCCACAAATAATTGGCCACCTCAAAATAGGATCTTTATAATTCCACTCAATAGTCCCCAAAAAAGCCTTCCAATGATCCGATGAGTGGATAATTCCTTAGTCCCACATTGTGATGCAATGTGAATTTTTGACTTTCTCTCCTCGTAAAACTACTTATAAAGTTTCATACTATACCTGTATTGGCTTCGACAAAACAATTGTGGTGATTAAATTATTTACTTTTCAACCTCCTTATATGATATAGTTGTATCGTTAGTGTTTTATTTATCAACTCTGATGAACTTGGTGCTTTTGTTTCTAGATATGGTAAGTTTATCTTTAATAAATAAAATATCTCTTTTATATAGAAAAATTTCAGGTCTCCAATATATTGCCTTCGTCTTCTATATTTATAAATTCTCATACTTATAATGAATATTTTTTGTCATAGTAAAAATATTTAAAGTCCATGATTTACAGAAGAGGTAACTTATCATATTTTAAAATTCATGTAATTACTATCAATATTTATTAAAATAGTCAATGAGACTTAGTTTAAGTCCTCTATAAGATATATGAATTATCATGGCTTCAACTTCTATAATAAAATCAACAATATTTAATTCCTTTAATGATTTCATGAAACAAGCAGTACTATGTTGTTTCACTTCATATTTGGGCCCAAATATCCATGTTTAACACTTTCCTATTATTGAATCAGGACATATCTCATATAGTCATGGAATTAACAACCATTGAAACAGAAAATCATCTTTGATATGTATATCTTCTTAAAAATAATCCCAATTTCCTTTATTATGATATTGATTTCCATAAAGAACTAGAATTTGAATCATCAGAATTAGTGTTACTCAAAATAATATATTCTTTATATGTTATTTAAATTAATCTTATGAACTCCCTAGTTACTATTTCAATCTCATCGCATTACTCTTCAGAAGTCCACACTAACCCTTTCAATGTCCCAAATTATCCTTTTAATGGCATCATGTACTCTTATTACGTCCTTGAGTACTTTCAAAAATACCCAATGTACCCTAATATTGTCATAGGATACCCTTCTTATATATTAGAGTACCATTATGAAGTTAATGATTACCTTTTTAGGCAATTTATTCCCATTTATTAAAAATAAAAGTTTTAGTAATCTAGATTTATTTTATAGGACAATCTTTTTTTTAAAAAAATATCATCAGTTCATAGCTCGTTAAATTCAAATCTGGGAATGTTTAACTACTCTAAATCATGAAAAAATGATTCAAAAACCCTTTTCACTGTATATATCTTCCTTGAATCCCAATATCCTTTGTATAGTTTCTAAACAATTATGACTATTATTTTATCCTATTAATTTTTTTATATTAATTTCTCCTTTTGTCAGCTACTCAAAACCCCCTAGAAAAATTTTTAGTCTTTGAATTCACCATTCATAGAAACTAAACATTGAATTATTCCAAACCAATTCAATAATAATCACATGTATGGACCCTAATTTGAATTTATCTCTCCCATAACATTATGGAGATAAGTTTTGTTTGAGTAAAAATAACCACCTTTCCCCATTCCATTTATATTTGATAAGTAGATTCATTTTATCCACACTGGATTCCCAAAACATATTTATATATTTACTCTATAATAACATAATTTCTTATTGAAGTCATTTAAAATTCTTACTTTATCTGTTGAGTGTAGTATAGGAAGATATTGTATTATTAACATAGATTGAAAATCCATTAAATGTTTTTGGGAGTTGGTTGTAAATATTTTTATGTGTAAAAGTATGTATGTATTACAATAAATCTATATGTTTTGGATAGGGTGGGATTTACATTTTTTATCGGTGACCTATATAAATATCAAATGTGGGTAGGAGACAATTGATCTTAGTAATTATATAGGTTTGTTAATCATGCATCGTGAAACTTTTAAAGGATACAAAATTCTGTAGGGTAGGGTTTTCATTGATTTGTACTATCTAATTTATTTGGAATTGATGGAAGGTTATACTCTATTGGTCCTAGAGAAATAAATATTTCCGTAATTTGGATTCATAAAGGGAAATCAAATACATGGGCATGATTATAATATAGTATTATATGGATTAGTAGTATAATCATTTTTTGAAAATACATGGAGTATTTTTTTAGGTTATTGAGAATAAAATATTATCTAGAGTTCTCCTATCAGATCCATTATATACATAATATTATAAACATGGTAATCGATTAAAATGATCATGTCATGTACAATTGATTTATTCATTTAGTGCTTTTTGGGTTGCCTCAGGTTACCTATTTATCGATTGGGTGGCCATTTTATTTTCACTGAGTACATAGTGGTATGTAGTCCTATTTTCTAACGAGAAAAATCAAAATTATTATCCTTTTTAAATTATAACCCAAATAAAGTTTTATTTTTGAGTTTAGATCATGAGAGAGAGGAACTACCTTACTCCTTGTATTCATCACCTCTAATTACAAAATTGATAAGTATAAATTGGGAATTGTTTCCCATAAATTAGGGTATTCTCACTCCCCATGTATTATATCCATTCACATAGTTCACCTTTCTCTAATTTGATGTGGAAATATTAAGAGGTGTCATATTTATTTTACTAGATAATGCTAAAATAAATCATTATTATGGTTTTTTTTTCAAGTAGTAGATAATGTTTTTTTGATATAATATGTTTGAGTCACATCTTTTGGATTCATTTTAGATTTATAGTTTTGTTAATTATTCATTGAATTTCATAAATTTTTATATAAAATTAACTATTGAATAAAAATAATAACTTTAAGAATTATCTCATAGAGTTATTTATATTTTTTTAGCCATCTTGAAATTTTTCATTAATATTCCAATATGGATCTTCCACTCAATGAATTTTTAATCCATTTTTTAAAATAATAGAATAATTTATGTGAACAACATATAATTTTTTGAAACCTATGATGGTACTGGTTATTGTAGAAGTGAGGGTGAAAAATGAATTATTAGGTGGTGGTATAATAAACATTAATAAAGAGTATATCTCTAGGTGGATTTATGTGGTACGAGATTTTACAAATCCTGGATATAATTACATAAATTGTGAGATGTGGAGGTTGGAGTAAGTATAAATAACCAAACCAACTTGTAACTGATTGGATGGGTCAAAAATGGATAATTAACCACGACATAATAGGGTTTGTGGGAAATAAAATGCCCACCCAATTTGAAAATGAATAACCATTTGCCTATGGTTTGCAGATACAATTGACTAAAACATTTATAGTTCCATGGGAAAGTATCCAACATTACCTATGGTTTTTATTAATTATGTTTTGTCTTACATTATAATTTGATAAAATATTTCTTTTTTAGCGAGTTACATGGTTATTGTATAATGGGTATATTACATATTTTATACCTTTAGTGTGTCCCTTAAGATGATTGATATATGAAAGTGAACTCAGGTTTTTTTTTGAAAGGGATGTTGATGTTTCAAATAACAATAATAGTTTTACACCCGAATATAGAAAACTGTGTTATATTTTTTCATTGTTTCAGATTATGGGTTGGTCTAAGAAGTATTTTATTGATGGTACATTATCTATTTTTAACATATGAATGGTTACTTGTTATTGGAAATGAGTGCAATGGAATATGACCATTTTTTAATAATGATTTTTATTAATTCCATGCTATGGGTTCAGTTATATTTGTTTTAATGATAAGGGGTCTAATCCATGACCATAGATATAGAAATTTATTATTGGAGTAAGGGATATACTCTAGGGGTGGTGATTGATATTTTTTTATCTATGATGTTCCAATATTTCATAAGATCTATATTTGGGTTTAGGGCACATGAGGATGTTGGTTAAATGGGTTCTTTATCAACATCTTTTTCATTATAAGTGTGATGAATCTGAGTACCATGTGTTAGATGGGTGGGTTGGATTAATTTTCATTCGTATAAATACCCTGATCTATGGTAAGTACTAGAGTTATAGTAATTGAGGCTATATTCCGTGCCTTAGGTGGGAAATATTACTGACCATTAAGGTGAAAATGTGATATTGGGGTGTATACTAGTGTTTAAATCTTTAAAAGAATATTCTAAAATGTCTAGAAGAAGTATTAACTATCAATAGGATTTAAATATGGATATATAGTTTATTCTTGAGTTAAAATTATTTATCATATATTCTATGAGTTTTATTGAAAGTGTTGTCTATCATTTTGAAAACAAATACCCATGAGGGTAAATGAATTAGTATTTTTCATTGTGTTGGGTGGGTGGGATTATTATTTATCGAAAAACAATATGTGATGTTGGGTGAAATAATGAATAAGAGTTATTGAGCGGTATACAATGAGTTGGGTGGTGGAGTACCATCATCATGTGATATACCTATATGTAAAAAAATTCATTATATTCTATATCGAAATAAATTTCAATAATGGAGTTTGTCTTCATAGGGTTGTTTACAATCAATGAATTTAAATTTATCTATTGTGAAAAATTATAGAAAACAAATATATATATATATATATATATATAATTTATTTTTGTAACCCATTTAAATTGGAAAAATTATTCCAATTTAAATAATTGGTAAATGGTGGTTTTAATTATAGAACTATTCATATAAGTCAATGGATTATAATTAAGTAAGCCTCTCTTGCACCTGATGGTGTGACAAATGTTATTAATGTGATCATTTACTATATTCATTCATATTTTACAAATATAAAATGTCATATATATGGGTATATACTAGGGGACCCATAAGTGGTTCCCTACTTAGTTTATGGTCTCACATTTTGTGTGTTCTCTAGTGTATGGTAAGATCATATGTTTTCCATGAAGTTAAGGGAAAAAGACCTAGTAATGTTTCAAATATAAATTATATAATAAGGTAAGAAGATAAAGTTTTATGGTGAGAGAGGAATAATAATAGTGTCTGTTTACTTTTTTATAATCTATTTTTCATATATACCATGTATGACTAGCCTCTTGGATGATCACTTTGATTTATTACTATATGGTATAACATTAGTTTTATTATTATTTAATAGTTTAAAATGTTGGTTGTAGTTGTATTAGCCATAAGATTCCAATTAATTATTTATTTAATTATAGATTATATAAATTTATATGAATTTTATATTAATATAATATATGATATTTAAATCATAGTGTCCTAATATGATTTTATTCAATCCTCCCCACCCATATGTAACATATTTTAAATGCAGTGGTATGGATTTGTTTTGTATTACTCTATTTCATGATGTACATAAATCTAAAATTATTAGGAGGTTACATATCCCAATAATCCAAAACCATCCCTTCTCAAAATAATAACATGAATTAATGTTAAGGAAAGGTTATAAATAAAAATGGTGAACCTAATGTATGATCCTTTACCATTGAAAAAGTATAGCTTAAAATGTATGTTTATTTTTCATATTGAAATATTGAGTTAATTTTATATATTTTTATATAATACGAATTTATAAATTAGCTTGAATATAAGGTGGTGTCATGATAATAAACTAGAATATGAGAAATACGATGATACCAAAAGTTATTTCATCTCAATATAATCATACAACATTCCAATTTTGTTAAAGTACTATTAATGCTTCAACTATATTATTTTATAGTAATCAAAATAGCCCCACCTAAATATGATGCCTTCATCAAAAGATATCGAGTACATTATTATATGGTACATCAATGAAGGTTTCATCATGACCATAATTAAATCCTATGGAAACATTTATTTAATAAATCCAAAAATGATATTAATACATTTTGGCAACTAAAGGTTGTCTGTTGTATATCTGTAATTTGTAACTTCATTTATCAATTAAGGGAGGATGTGTTGAAAGGTTTTATGATGGAATGAGAATATGATTACAATATTAATTATAATGGCATCTAATGAGGGATCATATTGGAAACCCTATATTTTGTGATTGGTAGTTAGTATAAATAAATAATATAGAAACCATGAATATAGTTACATTAGTATATATAGTGATATCGTGATACATGAAGGAAGTTGAATATTATTTCTAATGATAAAAACGAAACATGGTGATGAATGAATAAAATTGACATATATGTTATTCAATTATGAAAATTATTACAGTGGTTTGATGACCAAGGGATATTAATCCAAATAATGATTGATTGTTGTAACATTGATTATTGAGGTTTATATTTTTTATTATTTCATATTAGTGGTGTTGTATGAAATTTTAGAATAATTGGAAATATTTCATGAATCTTTGAAAATATACTTCTAAAAGAGAAAATTACAACATTGTAACATACATGAGATCATGAGATAAAAACTTGATGAAAGTATTTTTTGGTGTGTTTGAAGATATACACTGTATATGATAATATTTATTTCATCAATACCATGTAAGAATATATTTTTAGAGGAGTTCATAATATGGGGAAGATACATGCTATAATATAAGACAATCCTCTATTAAGGAATGATTTTCACCGTCATAGAACCCCAAGAAATAATTTCTTCATGATATGTTCTATTGTTTTAGTGCAATGAAAAAACATGTAATATCATGCCACATCTATATAGAAGGCTTACAGAAGAGTAAGGTAGTATCATGCACAAAAAATATCCATGAATTTAATTTATTCTATTTTTATTAACTTTTAAAATTGTGAATAAATATTTTACAATATAATGATCCATGGATATAAATAGTTAATAAAATCTTACTTGTGATATTATATATCCAAAAGTTAAATTTGGTGTTGATTTTTACAGGAATCCATAATTAAAATATATCATCCAACAATAAAGAACATCACATATTCATTTGTGTAAAATATACATATCTAAAAGATTATGTTTTAATTTGGATGGGTGTGATAATATTAAAATGTTCTAATATATACTATATATTTATCTTAAAATCTAAATGAATAAAATAATTTGTTACTCATGATACGATCTTGGTGTATTTAGAGAGATATAAATCAATCATAATAAATTATTGAGTAGGGTGGAGCCAATATGGCTTTAAAAAATAAATGTATTGTTGTATAAGATGAAATAGATAAAACATGACTAACTTGTATGGTTGATATAGAAGAGAAATCATTGATTGGGAAACAATTATAAATCAATTTTATGTGGGAATGAAGGATAGATATTTGGTGTGTTTCATAGAAAATATATAGCTAGATAAAAATGAAAATGTGTGATAGGAGGTAATTATATCCATAGTAGTATTATTTGTCTAGGGGGATTATCACTCATCTGAAATTTATTGAGAATTTGTTGATACAACACACTTACTATGTGGTTGATCATAACAATATTATTTATAAATATATCAATGAGGATTCCTCTATAGATAAAATATGTAATTTTATGAAATATAGTGAATCATATGTATATTTTATTATTGAAGTTACCAATATGTATATAAATGATATATTTATTTAGTGTTATTTATATATAAAAAAGAAAGGGGAGTGAGACATGGTGACTAGTGAGATATTTTTATATATTATTAAAGGTGATAAGCTGATTTATGGAGTGATTAAATCCTATAGTTGAAAAAAATAAAATTTGATTATTTTTTGTATTTCATTCATTGAAAATGACAGTGAATAGAATTAAAAATTGTATTAAGTCTTCAGGAGGAATTTGTTACATGATGTTTGGAGGTGATTGGAAGATGACTGAGATAGATGGAGATATTCGATCTATAGGGAAAAAATAATATAAAAACCTATGAATCATTTTTTAGAAGGATTCATGATAGATTGAATTTATGTGACTAGATGTGCCATTTCACATTGAATAATGATTTTTCACTTCAATGGACCTAAAGAATATTTTATTAGAACTAATTCATGGTATATTCAACTCAACATTGGAATAACTAAAATCTATGCAAGATTAAATAATAATAGATCAATCTCGAATGAGTTATATCATCTTGAAATTGAGTTATGTATGATTAACTTGTTCTAGTGGTTAGTTACAAAAATGTCTATATTTTCATGAATATTACCACATAGATGATCAAAAAAGATCTATTTAGATGAGGAAGATAAATCACACCATAGTTCGTATGGAATCCCTGTGATGGATTTGGTGTTCATATCAAGTGATATAAATAGAATATAGGGAATAAAATATGGGAAAAATAAAAATCATGAAGGGGTTGGTAGAAAATACTTCCTATTACTTTATCAAACTTTGAAATTAGAAGTGTGAACAAAGAAATTTTGGGGAAAATGTAATTTTTGTATAAATGAAGTGTTCACGCCATGGTGATGCAGAAATTTGCAGTAGCATGGAATTGAGATTTATGGGGAAGAAATGGATTACATCATTATAGTATCGATTATTCCAAAATCAATTTGAGTAAACTAGAATATATATAAAAAAATCCCATATTTTATAGATTTTTTGGGACTCAAATAATGAATTGGTATGTTATAAATAAATATATTTTTTGAGTGATGTTTTTTAATTCTAGTCATAGTGAATTGAAGAACAATATTTAAGTAAACTCATAGATTATATCACAATTGAATAGATATATTTCCATAAATGAAGTAAAAAGGATTATTGATTTAAATATTTTAAATTTATTATCTATTATTTAAATAAATATTTGAACAAGATAGACTATCTTAGAGTTTCTATCACTTTAGGATCTAGAAGTTTCATCATGTTAATGAAGTTGGATTTGATTGATACACCATTAATGGTGTATACTCAATATTGATTTGTAAATATTGTTATGGATTCCCTTTATGGGAGAAATGAATTTCTTGAGTGACTAAGAGATATGAGTTATTATCTCTTTGTGTATCATAATGATACATTATTATTTTAGCGGCTCTTAATTGTATAGATAAAATAAATTCACTTAGTGATTTTGGTACATCAGGAAATTACAATTGTATGAACCTTTTATATATCCCAATCAACTTTTATGATAAGATTCTATTGAAATTAATAGTATCTGTCTAATATCTTTCCAAAAAAAATATTGAACTAAAAATAACAATACGTTTTTTATTTTTGGGGAATATTACAATAAAAAATAAAATAAATTATTATATAGTTAAATAAATCATATTTTGGAAAACTACAAATGGAATCAATCCATGAGTAAATAAAATTACTATATCATTGAAAATTGTCATAATAATAATCTATGATTATGATCATAACACTAGTGATGATTATAAAAAGAGTGAAACTTGTTATAAATAATGTAAACTTATTCGAAATGAAATTAGAGAATATAAAAGAATTATTTTAGAGTTGTATTTAAGGATATGTGTAACAATGTAATGTAAATTTTATGGATATCATCATTGGTTATAATGATATTTTATATATTATATAAACTTGTGCATCATACAACTATTATTATAAAATTTTTAACATTAATATGCATGAACACAATGATGTATCACATGGTCTAGTGTGTTGGGAATATTAGATACCCAAATAAAATAAAATAATAAAAACAATATCCTATTAATTTAAATTTATATAAAGTGATACTAGGATTAACATACTATTTTTATTACTATAATAAAAAATATTGGGATATATACAATAAAATGGGTGAATTATAAATCCCATTAAATGAATAGTCAGAGTAAAGCATGAGGACAAGTAATACATACGTTATGAGAGGGAATATCATGAAAACAAAAACATTAATAGGGTAAAATATAATCACATGAAAGAATTTAATAAAGAAGATAAATTCTAGGGATTATTTTAATATATTAAAGTGTAACAAGGATAAAATATGATATCATAAAAATAATAGAAGGCTCTATACCATGAAAAGATAACATAGTGTGTTTGGCTAACTGCATGTGAAATATACATGGAATATCATGAGATGAATACAGTAACCAATGAATTGGGGGACTTCATATTTCAATTAATACATTTTAATTTAATAACATGTATTTTAATATTTTTGACACATAAGTAAATCATGCAAAGGGAATAGTCCAAATAGAAACCTATTAAAAGGAAAGGGGTTACGTAATTTGGTCTTAGAGCATAAAAAAATGTAATATCACAATGATTACTATAAATTAATGTATTATAATAGTATTGTAAATTATGAAATAAATATAGAATATATGTTCATGATAATTAATTTCAAATTATGTGAAAACATAAAAAATAGTGGTTATGTATGTTTGTAAATGAACCTCTTAGGCTATATTTTTAGGAAAGGATGTAGTTCCCAAAAAGAAGGCAAGAAAATAATATTTTCATATAAACAAAAAATTAAAACAATAGATATTACATTAAACAAGGAAATATTTCATATAAAAAAATTTTAAAATCATTTTATGGAGTTTTACGTTCAATTATATAATAATTAGACTAGTTCCCATAAAACCATGTTTTCCTAAAAGAGTGAATTAAGGAGGGAACTTGATGAAATTTTATTATCACTAACAAATAAAGGTAAATTAATATATATATATATATATATAAGGAACATATATAGATAAAATATATTATATTTATGAGAAGAATATAGAGGAAAATGGATAAAAATGAAGAGAATATATAACCCAAAATTAATATCAGTGGTTTAGATGATCCCTTACCTCAGGCATCGAATCATTCATTACACTCGTATAACCTCTCAGATAACCAAATTAAATTTATTTAATAATTTATTTACAAAAAATTCCATATATATTTTATTTATTAGTATTATTTTATGTTTTATAAACATTTTACTAAGATTCCATGTTATTTCATACTCTACTAAGGGTGTTTGTTCTAGGAATACAAGGCCACTTCACTTTGTGAGTAATTATGGATGTTCTTTTAAAAATGAGGTGATAAATCTAGAAGTGAAATGAATTGATTTTATTTATAATCATGATGTTAATATTGTCCCAAATATCCACGTTTTTTCTAGAATATGTATGATTTATTTTGTTTAAATTTTATTGTTATATGGTTACTTTAATTAGGTGGGTATCTTTTTAGGATGAGAAAATTTGGTTTTATTTAATCATAAGACCATTTATCCCTTTAAAAACATTATTTAATATATAATATAAATATTGATAATTATTTTAATAATAATATGTGATGTTAAATGTTATATGATGGTGGTGGTTAAAAATAAAATATGTTGTCCATGGAGGTGGTAAACCATACATAATAAGAAAAATATAGCCAATTTATAATAGAATGAAAGTGGGTTTGATAATGTATATAACATTAATAGGATATAATTTAATAATATTACAAATATTTATGTGATAATAAAATCATGGATATAATATATTTGAGGATGAATTAGAAGAAAATAATTTACTAGATTTGGGTTTGGGGAATTACCAATTCTTTTATATGTCCACTATTAGGATACATATTATGGATCCTTGGATTGGTTTATTGAGGAGAACAAAGACTATAAAACATTTGGATTGAGGTAGGGAGATATTTTTGTGATTTTGGGTGAGATAGGTTGTTTTGAAAGTAAATATAAATGGGTGGTATAAGTTGTTTCTTATCGTGGTGGGAGAGGGGTGTTCTTGAATTGAATACTCATTAGTTTAATATTTTCTTCTATAAAATCAATAGTTACAATTAATAGGGATATATAAAGTAGTTTATTCTTTTTAGGATGATATAATGGTCACTGACATCATATATGATGTAATTAATCTTATAATTAACTAATAATGTGAAATATCATATCTTGCTTTATTTTTCTATTCCCAATAAATAAATATTTTTTATTAAAAACCAACAAATACCCTAATATTATATAGATTATTTAATAATATATATTAAATCTATTTTATCTCAACAACATTCTGAATGTGGTAAATTTCATTTTTAACTTAAAGCCTTTTTTATTTAAATATACTAAATTTCCTGGAATGAAAGTAGGTGACTCATAGAAATGATACTTTCGATTTGATAAAATCATATTATAATTTATATATAAATAATTAGTGTTTTATAAAACCATTTAATAAATATATATCTAAAGAAAAGTATTTTAATGAAAATAAAACCTATAAATTTTCTAATAATATATTTATGGTTTGTTTGTATCAAATATCAATTTTACCACATTAAACTAACATATATATTTCTTTTTAATAAACATTTAATAATTTTGTTACATTATATACCCAATATCTTATTTAAATATTCCATTGGTATTTTTAATATTCTATCAATAAAGATACTATTCATAATGAACTTATTATATATAACAACCCCAAATTTAACTATGTATTTTCCATAAATAAATATAATGTTAATGGATTGTTAAATATGAAACACTAAACTAAAAGTAATAGTGATATATTAAAATAAAATTTTACCATTATAATATAGACATTAAATTAGCCTATATAAATTAGAGAAACCATATTATGATATCTATGATGATAAATGAGAGGAACAACATCTGGTAACAGAAGTATGCATTATAAATTGCATTTTTCTGATATTAGAAGGAAAGTTTCTTTAATAGGGTTTGTCTTAGATCAAGACTACTCTGAAAACAAAAAATTACGGTCTGATAGAAATAGTATGAGAGAGGAATTTAAACATGTGGAAATTTCCATGAGAACCATGATAGTGAAATCACTACTCTCACCTTCCACCAAATATTAACTTACACATAGATCTTATGAGGAGGTGTTGAGGGGATATATGACAATAAATTAGGATGATATGATCATGAAAATTTTAATTTAATAATTTATTTATCTCACCGATTTTACACATTTTCCATTTTTAATTTTACAGAAAACGAATTTATATTTACTAATGCCTTAATAACATTAACAAGGTCATTTTTTCTTAAAAAAAATTTTAAAAAAAATTTAATTATAGGAATTATTGAAGGAAACTAAATAAATATTATATTTTTGTTATGAATAATATATATAAACTAATAAAAAAAATTTAGTATTTGATAGGAAATAAGAATTATAATTCTTAAAACTTTAAAAATATATTTTTCATTAAAAATAGTTTCTCATTATATTTAATAAATTTATATAAAGGACAAGATACATAATTATAGAAATATAAATTAAAAATAAAAATTTATTATTGTATTTAGAATATTAATATTAGTTTAGGATATAATTTTGATATTTTTATAAAATGATTGATTTTTATGTGAATAGTGAAAATAACGTTTATACCAAAACTACAACTTTATAATTATATAAGAATTAATTCAAAGCTTATGATAATTTTAATTGATTTAATATGTGTTTCATATGTAAAAACAACAATTTTAAAACTACTATTTTATTTAGAACACATATTTTTATTATATTTTGACATTAGTAATAGTTTACTATGAAACATTTTTTTATTTTTCTTATAAGTAGATATTATTTATGTACAATTTTGGTTTTTAATGAATTTCAAGAAAAATAAATATTGTTTTATTTATAATAAATCAATTTATATTACAAAAATAAATACAATGATAATTTTATCCTACATTTAAATTTTAACCTCAAAAATAATCTTTTTAAAAAAAACTGGTTTTTACGCATTACATGCACAAATATTAAAATTTAGATTCCATTTAAATAGAAACATTAATTGATAAAATGTATTTGAATTTTTTAGATTTAGGTATAAATTATGTAAATAATTATCTTTTATTATTATATATTAAAATAATATTACTTAGGTAAAAATTAGTTATCTTGATAAAATAAAAAAAATGTAAAAATTGAAATTTTAAGAGTAAATGGATTAGAAAAATTTTCAAACCAATTTTGAAACTAAATATTTGAGGTATTATCAAACTTATTTCATAAAATCTCAATAATTATAGTTTTTATATTCTTGTAAATATTTGAAATGTGCACTCTTTTTACATTAAGATGTAATATTAAGAAAAATACTATTCACACAACATGAAAAAGAATCCTCTCACCATCTGGTCAAGACATCTACAAAATTTTGGATTCCTAAAAAAATTGACCATTAAAATTTCTCTACAAAACTATTACATTATATTGGTACTTTGATTACATGATATTGGAATATGTATTCAATTTCTAAGGTATCCTCCAAGTAAAAGCTAATGATTTTAATGTGAGTACCCATTTTTTCCCGAACCTATTTTCCTTAATATATTAATTATACAAATATATTTTTATAAATCAAATAAAATCACATATTTATTGAATTTACAATTAATTTTATTATTATTTTGGGATAAATACTAACCACCTTTTTCTTTTCATTTCCTAACAAACCCTCTTTCGTGCATTATGTGGACTGTCACCTCTACGAAATAATGAATTCTATATTTTTTTCCCCTAACATAAATTATTATAGATGAAAAATTGGTTAATATATGTGAAAAATATAATGTCAATATTATTATTAAGTGAATATTTTTAATCCACCTTCCTTTTCTCTCTTTCTTTGAGAAACAAGGACATTAAATATGTGTTTGTGTACTACCTCCTCTATGAAGTAACATGTATCATTTTTTATATAGTTTCATTCGTATTTATTAATATATATTAATATATGACCCAACACCATACAATTTTAAGTATACTAGAATTATTTTTTAATAATTATATTATTCCATAAGTACCCTATTTCATAATCATAACCATCCATTAATTTTGTTATGTTCTTGTTTGGTCTGGATTAACCACCTATATGAACGACACTATAAAATAATATCATAGTTGAATGTTTGAAATTGATTAACAATTATATATGATATATATTATAAAATAATTGTTTTATCATTATTCTATAGTAGTAATGATTATATGAAACTATGTAATTATGATAAAAATGATTTTTTTTAAAAAATCACTAAAACATGCTCATTGATGATTTTATCTTCAAGGATCATAAACAAAACACCCCTATATAGAAGAAAAAAAGTTATTAATAATTAAAAAAATTATCAATTAAAATATCTTTTATTACATGGGAATGAAGATATATATGATAAGAATGAATAACAACACAACTATTATGAATCTATTTCAAAATGATCAAGATTACACACACCCAACATTAAAAATAAATAATAAATAAATAATATAAATACCTAAAGTTAATATAAATAGTTTTTAAAAAAGTTTATGAATATTAATAAGGTTATTAAATATATTATTATGTTTTTTATTCTTTTATACATGTGATTCAAGTGCTTAAGTGGATGATGAGAATTAATATAAGATTTCTTATTCAAAATTTTGAAAATTGATACATATTTCATTTTATAAACCATTTATTATTTGGAATGGAACCTCTAATTTCACCTTAATATTTAATTTATAGATCCTCTCATTAAACATGGCATTTAATGTTTAATTTTGAATTACATATTTAAATGGATTATGACCTGAAAATTTCTAAGGATTCAAGGGGTTCTCTGGATAAAATTTATTTTTTTTGAGAAATATTTGTTAATGTGGTGTGATTAATTAAACATTAAGTTATCTTACCATATTAAATGGGTTTTATTATCAATTTAATTTTATCCTTAAAATAGATTTTATTGAAAATATATCAATTTTAAAATGCATTTTGATAAAATTGATTCTCAAACAGTACTTGTTTCATTGAAAATATTATTTTACTATATAGTCTGTTTTAAAATATAATCCATATGGGGAATTATTAATATTTATGAAAAAATAATCATTCTAATTAGATATTCAGTGGATTTTATTTTTACCCTAAAATATTTATTTCCCCTAGACATATATTTTAATCAAAGTGTTTCATGTAAGTGAAATCGACCTCAACTCTTATTCTATGTCAAGAACATCAATTTTCTCATGTCAATATTCTATGGTTGATTTTTTGAATGTCAATATCTATTAATAATTATTTATTTAAAGTCATTTTATAATAAATGTAATTATTTAAATTATTTAAATAAATTTTTAACTTTTTCTTATTGGTAATTCTCATCAATGTGCGGAGAGAATCATTGTTTTACATTTTGTAGGTCAACAAATATTTTCAATTCCTCTTGCATTTTATATGAATCATTATATCGATTTTTTTACATTTTCCAAAAGAATTTATTTTTCTCCAAGATTTGGAAAATATTTATTTCAAAATGACTTCAAACGATTCAGTATATGTTTTTAATACAAAGTGATGTTTCTTGATTTCCAAAAATTATTTTTCAACAAATTAATTGATCTATTAAATATTATATTACTAATTAAGGAAAATATTAAAATTATATAATCCAAAATCATTCATTGGATGTAATATATAATTTCATTAAATTTTAGAGGATTTATACACCATTTCAATTTTCTTTCACAATCATCCGATATATTTAAATATGAACAACCTTCCAATGTTTTTCCACTGTGAACACTCTATATTTCCTTCCTCCTATTGAAGGGTGTTCATTTAGATTCCATATATCTATTTATTAGGTAAATTATTGACTTATCCACATACCCTTTATCTATATAGTTTCAATACTATATTATTTAGTATATTGATTAAATGTTGTTTACTAATAAAGTTACATAATATATATGGATGCCCATATATTTTCCATGGGTTTACGTTTTTTCATTACAAGTGTTTTCTTTATGTGATTCCCTTATAAAATAAAATTAAACCCATATTAATTCTATGGTTTATTTAATCTACTAAAGTTAATGATTTTCAATTGAATATTTTATGAATCACATCTTCTCTCCAGGAGTTATTGACACAATAAAAACTGAATTGATTTTATTTAAATGTTGTAGGAAATCAATTTTATTTAAATGGGATATCAATGATGTTATAGTACAATTATATTTGAGTGGAAATAATATGCATCGATGATGATAGTTGGAAGTATATATTTTGGTCCCATGAATTATTTAATGATTTTTTCTGATGAGAAAATTATTCATGTGTATGTTTTAGTTTATCATAGGCATTGGAACTTATAGTGTGTCTCATAAAAATAATATATCCATATACTTATTTTATTCCATATTTGAATGATTCCATAGATTTATTATTATCATGTCTTGATATCATTGATAAAATTTATTGATTCATGTACCCACACTTTTTTTATTCATTTCTTATTATATACACATCCTCATACCATTATTTATATTTTATGATTTTTTGGGTATGAATGTTCTTAAGAAATGTGTTTATACAAATAATATCATATTGTTCTCACTTATGATACTTGATTTTTATAGTAAAATTTTAACAATAATGATAAACTAGGGGAAGCTTTTTCCTATGTTTTGTTATCCCATGTGTTGATTATGAGTATATCTTTTGATAAGGATAGAAGGAGTCTTATCTGTCTCAATTATAGAGAAATGTTTATAATCATTATAAAATCAATTGTGTATATATATAGTACTCAAATACGAAAAAAATATGTTCTTGGGGTTTTCATATTATTTTATGAGATTTTCCTTTTAAAATAAGGAATTCTTATTGAATAACGATATCATTAGAATGTGTCTAAATATTACTATTAAAGATTTCATATTTCCAATCTTTATATGGGTGTTTTACCGTCTATAAATTTCATCAATTTAAATCCATCATCATTAACTCCAATACCTAATATGTTTGTAAAAAAATTATCTTTAAAATGTTATTCATGGGTGTGATAATTCTTGTGATAATAGATGATACAAATTGTCTTATTCTAGTTACTTTACTCTTTATTTTTATTATCCCATTTTAATATTTTCAATTTTAATGGATATATTTATTTGGTAGATTTAATTTTTTGAAATAATTAAATAAATATTTTTATTTTATGTATTACAAAATATTTTTATTATACTATATTACCTAACATTACACATGTACATATACAGAATAGAAGTTTATTTCATAAAAGTCTAGGTCATTATAATCTCCCTCCTAGAAATTTCATCCTCAAAATTTCAACTCATATTCACATTTGAGAATAGATGAGGGTAATTATATTTCACTACTTCCTTAGGCTGTGAAGACAATGCTTCACATTTATGGTTCTACCGATGTATATTGATAATGGGAGTTTTCTTGTTTTGTAGAAAATATTTTATATGATCCATGATCTTTATCGATTACTACTAAAAAAGGATCATTCTAAAATCTATACCACCATTGTAATTTTTTACATGTGAGGAATCTAGTATTTAGTTCCTAGTGAGGGACATGTTTAATGCACCATGCATTTTAGAATATATTGATGGAACTACTGGTTTATAGGAAAATTATCTGATGTTATCAAAAATATCAATAGAACTAAGGTATATAGAACATCACATTTTAATCCATAAAAAACTCATGAACCTATTATATGGAGATATATAAAATAAATATTTTCCACAAATCTCAAACATTATTTCTTATAAATGGTTTTAAAAATTGGTATTTTATAGACTTTGTTCCACCTTTATGTGTTCAGGAATAACCACGACCTTATCATCCAATTATTCTTCCATGTTGTGTCAAAATAGATTATGTTCTAAAAATTTATAAAAATATGACGAGGTTATACATTTATCACCAAATATTAATTTATAAGGATTCATATTAATTCTCTAGAGAATGATATTGTTTTATGAGAACCCAACCAGAGAAAGATTCTGATACATGGATCCCTTGATGTAGATAGGAAATGATCACAATTTATCCTCAAGTGTCTAGATAATCCATTTGGGATGACCATTAATATAGAGATGATAATCCATACTAATGTAAAAATTTATCTATATATCATATATTATAAATTTCATGAAATTATTAGTAAACTTCATATCTCAATCAAATTCATTTGTTAGCGGTGTTCTATGCCACCAAACCAGCTCTCTAATGTGTATCGTAGAATATTTATCAATTAGGAAGTATTGCTGAATGGTAATCAAGATAGAAATATGTTTAACATGGTCCAACTCAACCCATTTGGAGTTAATTACATGTTATGTCATTGGATGACACATGAAAAAATAAATGGTGATGTAATCCTATTTCTATATAGTAATCGGTAATTATTTAATCATTGCCTTATAGTTTTTCCTTTCTGTATTCAATTTTTGATGTACCATAAACTTTGATATATATTATGAAATATTATTCTCTGTGTTTTCCTAAAAATATGGTTCTATTATATATCTATAAATTTTTGGTCCCCTTTGGGTGATGGAGAATGTCGAGTTACATGTATCATTCAAGAAATCCATTATTTTGTGTTAGGAATTTATGGAACACATAGTCATGACCCAGATCTCACAAATCCTTATTAATCAGTGTTAAATTTTAATGCTTTCCCCTTCCTTATTACTTACACCTTATTCAGTATCTCAACATCATGCCATGTATAATCATTAAAAATGTAATAAAATAGATGGATGAGAAATCATTTGATAAAGTCTGGGGAAAACTTATTCTTTTATGACTCCAATGTATATAATTTTAATTTCATAGATGTTTGAATACTTCTTAACACTCATCATGTATATGGTTGTATGGTCTTTTAGAATTAGATAATCCACCAATTTATTCCACTTCCAGGGATGGTATTTTATTAATTATTCACAATCCATGATTGGACTTCATTGGCTCATTTTAGTTCCTTATTTATGAATACAATTTAAGTTATTATTCCTTGTACATACTATACACTTCTCTCTATAGATATAGTGAACTGAAATAATCAATGTAAAGATTGATGAATCTAACCCCAAATCATGCATCTGATAATTCTTCTTTAGAATAATCATTTATTAAGAGTCCTAAACTATCACTCTATCCTTTAGATGAGTGAAAATGCCAAGTCCATTTTTTAAGAATCACTATAGATCCCAAATACTTCCACTCTTGAGGTACATGTGATTATATGTGGAGTGATAAGGAAATTATTCAACTCTATGATGCTCTCTTCACATTAATATTTCCAAATATAATTCACATCCTTTAATGTTAGTTTGGTTAGATATTTTATGAAATGTGATTTTATTCTCACAAATCAATGATAGTACCCACATAATCATAAAAAAATGGTTCTATAATAACAATATTGATCATGTAATTTAATCAATCACCCTTTTCTAGGAAGGATCCATAGATATCACCATACTCATAATGAAATTAACCATGAATGCTACCTTATCAAAAAATAACATTTCTTTTAATTTTCATACAACTTATCTCTCATTAAAGTCTTTATCATTTTACTCAAACTCTTCTTATATCATTCCTGGATTTCCTAATATTTAGAAATATCTTCTATAATTACTATAAACAATTTACCATAATATAATATATAGACTCCATTGATCATGTCCATGAATATTGTTTGAGGATTAGCAAGTATATATGTTATTATTATGAAGTCAAAGTGTCCATGTGTTATTGAAAAGTAAGTATTACCCATATTCCATTCCTTCAACTACAATTGATGATATCCTCACTGATGCTCCACTTTAGAGAAGTACTGGGACCCAAATAATTTATTGAATAAGTCATCAATCCATGGAATTTGATACTTTGTCTTCATAATAAGTTTGGTATGTTCAATATAATAAATACAGAGCCTAATTGACCCATCCTTCTTATTTGAAGAAAGTAATGATGCTCCCCAATGTGAAGAACTTGGAAATATGAATCTTTCAAAAGGATTACCTTGTAGTTACTTCTTAAATCTGTAAAATTAAATGGGGATCATTCTGCATGGACATATGGATATGGGTAGAGATACATTTATATGATTATTTGAGAAATATTCCTCTTGAAAGAGAGGAATAGAAGTATGTTATTCCAGGAATATAATATTTTTTTTCACCATAATGTTCATTTATTTTAGGCTCTAACTCTCCTTTGTCTCCATTATTGGAGATCAATATTATTGCTCACAAAGAAATAATATCCATTATTGAGAAGTAGTTTTCTAAATAGACTCATCCTTATTATTCAATTTTATATAATCAATGGAAAATTATTTATATGTATTGTGATTTACTTATCCAGTAATTTGATTTTGGATCTATTTAATGATAACCAATGGATACACAATATAGAAAAAATTATTCTAAATGTAGTTTGAAAATTTTTTCTGGGATATTCAAATGAAAAATATTGATGGGGAGGTTTTATATACTTGAGATTCAATGATTTAAATCATTATAGTTTCGTTGATATTTAAACTTCTATGTTATGGCGTGGTATTTGAATAATTATACTATACTTCAATGATATGAACGAATTCATATAATAAGAATAATATAGTACATTCACTACTATTGAAAAAAATAATCATCCCAATCACCACATCAATTTCATGATCATCGATAATAGTTATGATAAAATTATATTTTCTTTGATATATTGTCCATAGAGGTTGTTGTCATTGGTTATCCTTAACAATACATGTCCTAAGGAATTTACCTATATAGTGTATAAACTATTTACAGTTGACAAATTAGACTACAGGCTAGGGGTTGATAATACCATTCTTTTATTCCATCACATTTTTATGACTCATACAATACCTTAAATATTCCTTAGATTTATGTATCTCCATTCCACACTAGAATAATCATCATATAAACATGATCTTGTTTCAATGAAATTTTTTCCAGAACTAATGACAATTAGAATGTTGGATTTTATTCCCTTCATGATATTTATTATTTGATATTCCAAAAATAAACATTATTCACCTATTTCTATCTCTAGTCACATTAGAACATTGAGAATAAGTAATCATTTTCTCCACATTATAGGTACCTTTTATTTTTTGTTCATATGTATCAATGTCAAGAAATCACCAATTTTTTTTGGATGTTATGTATTTAATAGAATATATAATTATCCACCGTACTTTTATGGTCAATGATAAATTTTAAGTGTTACTGTGAAATTATTGTGATATTTTCATCATATACCCAATATACTAATTAATATTTAGTCCAATGAACTCTGGATCCATTATGACAGGGAGAGTGAGAGGAAAATATTTTTTAATAAAGATTTTTTTCAATCCTTCATACTTTATTGATTTTATGTGTTCTTGGGAATTCATAATCTTGATATGTATCCCAAACTGACCTGATAATCCCTCTATGAAATAATAAACAAGTACGACAATGTATTGTCTATAGAATTAGAGGAAAGAGAAAATATTTTTAATAGAATAAATACATTATTCTATAAATATTGGATTGGATGATAAACTAAAGGTAAATGATTTGGTATTATAATGGAAAAAATCAAAATATATTATTTTATGGGATAAGGAGGGCGTACGATGTGAATCATGTTATTTTTCATAACATGAGTTATTTGAGTAAGTACTGATAGGAAGATATCAAATACCACTGTAATTAAATTAGAAATTTTTATTGCGTATTCATAAATTTTTTCATAATATAGGTAGTTGTAATGGTTCCATAAATTTATATAAATTAATTTAAATAAAGAAAATTATTAAAGAGAATAATTTAATTAATTTGTGTATGAAAGGAAAACTATGAACATAAAAGAAACAAATTATGGATGAAAAGTATTCCCTAACATATAAATAAATACGATTCAATCGGTGTTACCCATGGTTATTTTCCTAATAGGGTTTATAAAATAACTAGTTATATATTAAAATACCTCATATGGTTTTCAGAGATCATTTTATTAACCAAATCATATCCCCTAGGACTGTTAAACTATGTGTGTACTTAGAATAACTTATTTTGCACTGAGTGAAGATCATGTTAATACCAAAAAAACCATTTTCAGGGTTATTAACCCTATGTGAATATATTATAGAGCCTTCATCCACTTGTTTCTTTCTGTATATGATTTTCAATGTTACTATACCACATACTTTATACATTACCAAATGTTTTACTATACATAAAATCTCCCTATGGGTTTTAATTAGGTTTTCTTATAATAAAACCTAAAATAACCAGACCATGAATTGATACAAAATATATAAACCTGATCCTCACACACATATTATTTAATAATTTTTATTGTTAATATCTATGAAACAGAACTATGGATTTTGAGGGATAGTGCCTTTGAATGATTAGATACATAATTACAACAATTTATGTGTATCCTACATCATTTTTTTGTATCACCGCAAATGTTTCATAGGATTATTTTATTCAGTTCATACGAAAATTGATCACCTAGGGACATGAATACAAAATAGGGGTGACCTATAAATTCTATCAATTGAATAATTAGAGAAAAACTTGATTACAATTAATACATATGATAAAATAAGTAATACAATGATATTTAGATAGGGAAAGATAATATATTTTTATTTGAAATAATGGAAAAATATTATGAAATAATAATATTATGGAATTATTGGACTATATAAACAATATTAAACTTGATGTCATATGAATAAGTTGAGGAACACTATGATGAAAATATAACAAAGTATGGTTATGCACTTCTCATGCACTATAAATGGTTTCTCATGAGATTAAAATATTAACCTAAGTATGGGGGGGGGGGGTTCTATAATTTTGGTTCCACCAATCACCTTCCGAAAATGTACATGAATATGTGTTACTTATAATAAAATCATAAAAAATGTAATAAGAGTAAGAGAAGCCCATGAAAAAAAGGGTTACATAATCATTTTATTGAGCATTACCAATTGAAATATCATAAGTATTCCAATGAAATAATGGATTAATGGATTAATCGATGTTCATAAATTAATAAATAATAATAGGATATTATAATTTAGTTCAAGTTAATGGACTAAAATTAGTAGAGAATTTTTTTATGAGAACCTCTTAAGTGAGGTTTATGTAAATGTTTAAAGAGTCCTTAAAGAAACTCAGAATGTTAATTTTTTATTTAAACCATAAATGAAACTCAATGGGCTTATATAAAAAAATTATTGGTTTTAGAAAACATAAATGGTATAAATAATAAGATAATTTACTACATGGAAATGGATAATAATTATCCTAGTTTAATTTAAAATTTGTTTCCTTAAAAAAAATTGGTAAAAGAGCATTGTGAATAGATATTATCCATAAAAAATGGAAAAATAAACAAGATTTATATGATAGGAACAAAAATTAAAAATATGGAAGAATCTCATGTGAAGAATATATAGGGAATTAGAGAAAGGTTATGTTAATGTAAAAATAAAAAGTAATACAGGTAGATTAAATGTCTCCTCACTTCAAGTCCAGAACCATTCTGTACATTAATTTTTCCTCTTGAATAATAAAATTTATTTATAAAATAATTGATTCATAATTTTTTCCCTAAAATTATTATTTATTACAATTGTTTTATTCTATTTTTAAATAATTTTATTTATATGTAATGTTCATTCTTACTCCTCTATGGGTGTTCGTTTCATAGTTACATGTTGGCTTTTGTTGAAGGATAATTAAGGAATTTCATTTATAATGAGGAAAAATATATATAATTGAAGTGATTTTTTTTTCTTGTCATTTCATATGTTAAAATTGACCCAAATAACTATATTTTATTTGAATTTGGGATTATTTAGTGTGTATAATTATTATTGTAACATAGCTAGTTAATTTTGGAGTTTTTTGTTAACATAATGAATATATTTTGTTTTATTTAACACTATGACAATATGTCTGTTACATAATATTAAAATAATATTCTTATTTATATTATTTATAATAATAATATATAAATTTTAACAAGCTATGAAGGTGACTGTAGAAAATGAAATATTTTGTTCAGGGAGTTGGTGAACCGACCATAATGTGAGAACTATTTAATTTTATAATAGAATGAGAGGGATTTAGATAATTGATATTAAATTAATTTAATGTCATTTAAACATATTAATATTATTTATGTTATCAAAATATCATGAATATAATATATTTGGGGATGTAGAGGAAGAATAGTATTTAATAGAGCGATGTGGGGAACATTACCTCTTCCTTCGTAAATTCACTCGTACGATACAACATAATGTACCAGTGATTGATATTTTGATGAGATAAAAGATACTAGGAAGTAAGGAGATAGTTGGTGGAGATTATGGTAGATTTTGGGAGAGTAGGGGTGTTTTAAATGTTAATAGAAACTAGTTGTAGAGGGTGGTATTTAGTAGGGAATGTGAGATGTCTTTTGGAATATAAGAGAGGATAATTTATTATTTTTTATCTTTTTTACCAATAATAATAATTCTTATAAATATTACCTTAATTTGGTCATGTGGAGCTATTATAATGGATATATTCATCATCCATGATGTAATTAGAGAGATAGAATAGATGGGTAATCTGGGGTACAATACAATGATAAAAACACACACACACACCCAAAGGATGGAAGGATAAGTCATACAACTACAGATTACCATTAAATTCATCCATGATTTTATAAAAAATATAATATTGAAGGTATATTTGTCCTCAAATTCCATTAAATGGCCAAAAGGACATTGATTAATTATGAGGTAGGTGTCTCATGTGGCCTTTGAAGGCCTTAAAAACTACCCATAGGCCCTTGACCTATAGATACATTAATTATGGGACCAAGTACGACCTTAGCCTATACAGAATCTGGACATAAATTTTTCATACCATCACCCAAACTTCTTTCATTGGAGACGACTATTATCCCACCTAAGTTTCCCCATATCACCTCCTTCGGAGGTTGTCGACAGCCCTACCTACATCACCCTTACACAACAACCTCTAGAGGATCCACCCAACTCATCTCCCACACACAAAAACAATATTAATTCCACTATGCTATGTGTCCACAGGAAATATACCCCTTTATTCACCCAACACTGGTTTCTTGTCTCTATGTACATCCCCAGATGTGCCCACCTTTTTTCAATCCCACACTGTCGTCCTCTTGTGAATGAAATAACCCTTCCCTTTCCTTCTACCCAAAACTGTATTCATACATACATTTACTTAATTTCTTAAATCAAACAATTAATTGTCTTCCTATAGTATCCACCATGATGGTATCATGATAATGCTAGCCCACCTAGGTGCACTCATATTCTGGGAAGAAAGCCCCCCCCCCAAATAATTGGATTAGTTACAAGCAGTGATTGTGAATCTAACCCCAGAAACTTTTGATGCATTAGAGAACCCCAAAAATACAATTTTGTTATATTGTTCCAACTAATCATATATTCAAATTATAATGTGAGTTTTTTTTATTTTTCTGTATTTTAAAATTAAAAAAAAAATTCAACATTTTTAGAAAAATACCAAAAAAATCACCCTAATCTAATTTTTATGTGATAATTTATAAAATGGAATCCATTTTAACAAAATATTTTTATAAATTTTTATAACTTTAAATTTTAAATAATAACAAATTTATAGAAAAACTATAATTTTAATAGAATAATTAAATTTCTAACCCTTTGAAAAATTAGTTTTGATATTAAAAAATAATATATTCATTTATATAAATATTTTTGGTGTTTATAAGACTATTATATTAATATTTATTATTATAATTAAATTTGAATTAAAATAAGATATTTTTATTTTAAAAAAAATTTATTATGGTATTATTGGGTCAAATATCTATTTTTTCAAATATGATACATTAATAAAATTGTATTATAATACTCATTTTATATTATTTTATTTCATAAGAATGCCAATAAATAATTTTACTATTCAATCGATTCATTTTGTATTATAATAGAATGTTTACTATTCATAACAGTAGGTTACTATCCCAACTATCATATCTCCAACGGTCATTTCGGTTTTCCACCCTTTATAAAAATTCCATATTTAAATCATTCATCATTCACTCAAATACCACCAAACGTTCTAATATTTCTATTGGATTACTAAAGTTTTATATCTTTTCTAAAGTGTTTTCCATATGTGTAATAATGTTTAGAGACAATGGCAATCCAAATATGCTTATTCTAGTCATTTTATATTATATTGATATTTTTTCACATTATAATATAATCAATTTCCCATAATCTATTTATTCTATAAGTGATATGTAATCAATTAATGAAATAAATAATTTTTTTCTTTTGTATAATTTGTTTTCTATAATACACTATAAACATTTCAAAAGTATATATTCAGTTGAGAAATTGTTTTAATCAACTTCGGATCCGTTAAACATATGGCTGTTCTATATGTGATATTTGGTTATACGTTAATTGGATATTATTTTATAAAACATGTACACTGAATATTTTTATATTTAGTAAATAATTAAAAATAATATAATTCTCAAATAAATAAAAATTATAAAATTAAATAAAATGAAAATAATTTATTGGGAAATATATTTTTATTTGTTATATATTATTATTAATAGTATTAAAAAAATTGATGTGTTTATTGAAATTATAATAAAAATATTCTAATATTAATGTTTGGATTTAATTAAATTTTATCAATATTAATAGGTAATTTCAATGTAATAAGATTAAAACAACTTCTTTATGAAAAATGGATTTTTTAAATAATTGTTTATTTCTAAGAGTTTTGTATTTTTATATCAATAAATTAAATTAAACACTCCTAAAATTTCATTATATATTGACTAATAATGGTAAAAATAATTATATTGAAATCATTAAATTATTAATTGATATTAACAAAAATTAATGACAATAATTCTTTGAAAAGTCAAATTTATAAAAAACCATTTTTTCATTTAAATTAATTTTTCTGATGAAATTTATATTTATCATATTTAAAATAAAATTAGATTAAATGAGATCAAAATTCAGAATCATAATGTCTAAATTATTTATTTATTTTTATTTATTTTTTAAAAATTAAAATCCGTTAATAAGTAAAATGATTGTCATCATGGTAACGACTAAAAAAACAAGTGGAAAATCAAGGGGAGAATTGATAAAATATAACAGAAAATTATCTATAAAACAGTGAATGGGATAATATTGGACCTACACACTTATAATATACATAATGTTTCCAATTTTTATCCATTTGGATTATAAAATGACAACTATATATATTAAAGAATGAGTAATTGTAGAAATACCTCTCTGGATATTCTAGAAAATGAATTATACTTTCCCCACCTCAATCAACATTTTTCTTTTAGTATCTATATGATTTAGTAACCATATTATCTCCCTAAAAATACACATATATGTTTCGGAAATGCTAGTCTGAAGAAATAGTTCCAAACCCCTCATTTCCAGGTGCCTTTATATATGAAGTTCCTCGCATTTAATGTAATTGTTATTCTCTCATTAATAATTCATCATTATATTTTACATCCACTAATTATAAAATATGATTTATCACTTTCATAAAATGTTTTTAAATCATTATGATTTTGTAAACAAGATAATATCACTATATAATAGTATGTTATTTCTCAATTTGTTATTATAACATATTATTGTTTATGTTCTTTTTACCACCTACAGGAATGATGTCATAACATTTACATCATGAATGAATATAAAGAAATATATATTAGAAATATGTTGTGATAATGATTAAGTTAATATTTTTTCAATATTATTAATTTTATATTGACCAATTTCTTTCACTTATATATTTGATTATTTATTATTTCAATTGATATTGTAAAAAGACACTTTAAAGAATTACATTCTAACTATAAATATATATTTTATGAAATGAATTTTGAGTTCAAAAAAATAAAAAAACATTTATTTCATAACCATTAACATTGTTGAATTAATTAAATTATGATCCATGAGTACGTAATGGAATATTCAAACCAAATGAATTATTTAAAAAGAAAATAGTTAACTCTAGAATATTATGTTTTACAAAAAAAATATTAAGTTAGTAAGGAATATTTAATAGTTAATATTAATTAATATAAAAGTAAATTACATTATTATACATATGAATTACAAATATTAATTTATTAAAAATGTTTTTAAGACATTATCAATCCTGATAAAATCAAGTCAAAATGTTTCTTTTCTAATATTAATTGAAATACATGTTTTTATAACTAAATTTTAATAATGGTAAATTTCATATTATTTCTATATGAAATCACAACAATTTTTATGTAATTTGTATTTTTGTGGTTTATAAGTCTACATAAAATCTCATTATACATTGGGCTACAATTTCGTTGATTAATCACTCATCAGTTTATTTTTATTTTTATAGTTAAAAAAATACTCAAAATAATTTTTATCTACCATTATCTGTGATATTATAGGATTTTCATTATTATTTTTTAATATTTAATGTTATATGTTCTTGATCAGTTATTTTTTTATATTTTATTTTATAATATTATTATTATAGTGTTACTCTCACTTTTATGTTGGGAAATTATCAAATTTAAGATTGTGTCTTAATTATTCATTAGGACAAATATTATATTTTCACAATTAAAATGATCCCAATATTTGGATTTAACTCCTTCTCTCGATGTTGGAAGCATCAAATTCAGGAACTCGTATTTGGAATCATCTTTACATTCTTGATTCATCATGTTTAGAATAATCCTTACATTTGGGACCTCAAGTTTGGAATCACACTCACATTCAAGATCCTCACATTTTGAATGAACCTCATGTTTGGATCCTTATGTTTAAAATGGAACACGTGTTTGGAACAAGACGTTCAGTATATTCCCAGCATTTGAGATCCTCATGTTGGTGATATACCTCACATCATTAAGAATCATTCTATGAATTCAGAGGAATTGGGATGCGATTATGAATTCTTATAGTCATGATTAATGTTTAATAAATATTATATGTTGTGAGTTATTTTAATTCCACATGTATAATATCTCTTCCCGGAGTTAGGTATTATCTTTCATAATTGAAATATAAGGAATCCTTGAGTAACTATCTACTTATCTTTGAATTTATAGTTTTAATATATCATTATAAATTGATCATAAAATTAATTTAAGGTCCCATAATTGAGTAATTAATATTTATATAGATATCATATATGGTTATTTTCATTTCATTCTAGTCTGAAAATTTCTCATTTAGGCATTTGGTTATCGATTTTTTCCCGGAAGTAACTTAATGGTTTTACAGTTTCCACATTGTGTTGGAAATGAATATTTGATTATACATAAATATTCATATGTATGACTAAATTATTTCTTGATATATTTGAATGATATTGAAATTATATAAATATCATTATTCTTGAATGAAAGATGGATTACAGTTTTTGAGGCTCAAAAATTTGACCAAATATTGTGATATCATCCTACTATGAGTTTTCTGTAGATATCAGTTGATATAATTATGGAATTTATTAATTATTTCTTTATGGAAGAAAAGATATTTTATATTAATAATATAGTTTTATATCATATTTTTCAAACAATTTTTAGGAGAGTATTTTATGACCAGATTAAATAAAATTTCATTAAGTGAAGAAATAATTTTTAAAACTCTACATAAATTTTAAATTTGAGTATTTGATGGATATATTTTAGAATTAGTAATTGTGATATTAATTGAAATTAAAATACAAAAATATTTCAATTTTTAAATGGGTATTTGAATATTTTCTTGATAATTATTTTAAAGAATATTTTTATCTGTTAACGATATAATTTAATTATAAAATATATTTATTTTCAATATATATTATTTTAAACAAATTTTTTTTAAGAAATATTCAATAGAGATTCTAATTTTTTTGGAGAATGTCATGGAATCCTTTTGAATCAATTATTTTATAATTGTTGAATAAGGGTATTAATTCAAAAATTAAAGACTATGATCTATTATAAATTTATAATGGAGATGTTGTTAGTGTAATGTATAACACAACACAACAACAACAATATTGGTATTGAAAATAAATGTGTTATAAATCATTTGATGTTTTAATCATTAAATATATTTTCCAATGAGTATTACTTTTATGTTGTACCTACTAGATTATTTATTATCTAATAAATAAGATCCATCTATATTAATATTCTTCTACAAGTGTTTGATAGAGCTACATTAACATTTCAATATCTCATCACTTTCTAAGGAAGTGTTGACTGCTTGTACTCAATCGTGGAGTAGTCATAGCTTCTCAAATAAGTCAATCATCGTTACTAATAGAAAACCTAACATGTTGTATGGTTTATACTACTTACACTCTATTTTATAAGTTTCTAGATAAAGACACCCACATAGTGAAATTCACCAATATCAGAGAGAGTGAATTTGTGGAGTGGACAAGAGGATATATGTTACCCAAAACACTATACATTATCATATTCTTATCTTTATTTTATTTATTTATTGTAATATTACTAGATATTAATAAATAAGGGAAAGATCAATTTATTTTAATAGGAGTGATTTAAATTATTCAAGAGTATTATAGTGACAAAATATACCCTTCTCATGTCTGTTCATCATCATCTCTGAAAAATAAATTCAATGTAAGGGTTCTCTAAAATTGATGCCAACATTAACTATTATTTTTGGTCAGGAATATTTATCATATATGTGAATATTGTTAAAATTATTTTATGGATATTGTTCTCTATAATTATTTGATATATTATTTTATAATACTTTTCAATTTATATTTATTTAGAGATGAATGAAAATTATCAAATTTAATTTGTTAAGGTGGGATTACGTTGAATTTTAATTTCAATAAAAAAATGTAACAATAATTATATTTAACATTTTTATCATGGTCTATGTCTCCTTCTATTTTATGTGGTTTTTATAGAAGATTACATTTTATGTATTCAAAATTATTCAAGTAATTTTTATTAACAATATACATTATTTTATAAAACTAATGATTTATAAATTATTTGAGTTTAAAGTAAAAAATATGAATAGGTTTGGGATATTTCATCTTATTTTTTAAAGTAATTTTACATTTATATTATAAATCATTTTTACATATGTTAGTTTCGTTTAATGCATGTATGCATTAATTGGGTTTTTCTCACAACCATCATCCTTCTTTCTTTGTATGACTTATGAAAATGTATTATGGAAGTCCTTACAAAACCTATTTATTTCTCATAAGTTATTTTAAGGTACATTTGAATTATAAATGATTATATATTGAAATGACTAACATTTTTTATATTAAAAGTTTGTGTTAGGTGGGTCCAAAATCATATATCCCTATGATGTATTAGGTAAATCATTATATCCTATAGGGTAGAATAAAATGGACTAGGGAGTGAACCCAATCCACTAATATTTTATCAAAATTGTGATATAACACAATGCACCTTGGGACTCATTATTTTGTCAGATAAAGGTTTTGGTAGGTATATTTTAAAAATTAAATGATTGGATATTTTAATTTTTGTGCGTTATTATTATAATTTTTTTAATTATTATATATTTATATGTTAGGTTTTCATGGATCATGAATATTGACATATATTTCTACACTCATATAACTCTTGTCTAATGATATACCAATATCTTTAAGTCATGATTCGAGATCTATGATCTATTTTTTATTAGTTATTATTATATTTTGTTATGTTTGTTCTCTATGATTATGTTTTAATACCCATATGTCCATATTTTACTCAACTATTATTTTTGATTGTATTCACTTTTGTTTATGATTTACTAAGTGTATATTCCCACCATTTCTTGAATTTGTACTCCCCAACTTATGATGAATAATATTATGCATAAAATTAATAAAAGGGTATAATATATAAAAATGATTTGTGGTAGTTTCTTAAAACTATTTTTTTTAAATAATTGGTTATATATCTAGTATCCAATGATGTTAAACCTGTATGTTATGGGGAATAGATTATTATAAATGTAAAAGTATTCATGTAATATGATTTTAATGTGTTTATGATATGACTAAATCATCACAACTGGTATTGAAGTGGGGTTTAGTTATTTTAGGGTATTAGTTTATCTTGAATTTGAGGATGTATCATAAAACATCTAATATTGATAAAAAAATGATGCAGGATGGACGAAATATTTCAAAATTTTAAATGATGGAATCCTAAATTTGTAAATTTTCGTTGTGAATTTACTTATCATATAATTTAATAATAATATTATTATTTATTGATATTCTGATTAATTTTATTTAGTTTTATTAAATTTCCGTTACAAGGAGTTTCAGAGTAAAAAATCAATGAAATGGGATAAGAAAGTGGGTTAAAAATCCTATGGTTATAATCAAACAACTTTATGAATGTATGAATGATAACAATAACCATATTAAACCACTAAACATTTTAAGGATGGAACAAATCTCTATTGAGTCGTTCATGTGGAAACATCCACTTTTATGTAGTGTGGTATCTAATCTAATAATTATAAAATAGTGGATCAATAAAATGTAAATGATATTTTCTATTTTCAAGTGATTATATAATTAAATTATTTTTATTGCATTTATTATGTGGATGGTGAAATAGATCATTGGAGATCACTAACTAATATCATGAGGAAATATGAATAAGTATACTCAATAGAATGAGAAGTGTCTAAGAATATATTTCTCAATATATATTTTTTCATGAACTACTGTCAATGAAAGGGAGAAGGATTCCATGATATGATGTTAAAGGACTAAGTATCCATTGGTACCTATGAGGAAAACTTCTCAAGACATACAAGGTATGTTTATGATATTATAATTGAACTGGAATAAAAAATTGAACAAATATTTTATTCCTTGAATTAATTTCTTTTAATAGCATTAGATATATGGTATATTTATTACATTTATAAATTTAATTTAGATTATATCAAGGTGGAAATTGAAATTTGAGACTCTAATTATTTCTAACATTTTGTGAAAAGCCATAGAAAAATAATGTTCTATCAAACCTCAACTTATAAAATATTTCGATAATAATATATTTTTCATACAATATGGGATGCTTTAAGGATGGAATTTCAACAAATTAATCTATAAATTCTTTGATAGAATAGAAGAAGGAAATCATGTGAATATATGCTGAAGACATATATAGAGGGAAAATAATGAAATATATTGAATGAAATGGAAACCTAATATAACACCACACTAAAAATCATCAATTATAATTAGTATGAGAATTATAAAAAACAATTGACCATTACTATGGTTAATGTTGATATTTTTTAAAATCATATAAATGAAAGGAACGAACAAAAAGCCAATGAGATTACAACTGCTAAAATAGGTCATGAAAATGAAATATTTAAAGACACACTTATATTATATTAAATAATTTCAAATTTAACAATTTATTATGTTTACCAAAACTCCATTATACAATTTTTTTGTCAAGACAATCAAATCACCACATCATTGGAAACATATTCAATTATTGACATCCTTATGGTAAGATGATTTCTTCCCACGTTTATAACACCTATCCGATAAAAGTTTTTTGGAATATGAAATTTATATATCCTATTATTCTCCCATTTTATAATACCAAGTAATTTTTGTCATGGATTAGATCTTTATACATAAAGACAATTTTAATATATGGGACAAGAAATCCATATTTAATATTTGAAATTAATATATGACTATCTATCGATGTAATATATTTGTTGAACTGTGAAGAGATTATTCATCAATTTTGAGGGTTCTATTACCTAATAGTGAGGGATATATTTTTTAAATGTTTGTGTTGAAACTCAATATTGGATATATATTTATTTTCTATGAATTGTTTGATGTATTTTGAGAACTATTTCTTACTATCCCCCCAAATTATGAGGTTTTATTTCCATTTGAACACATACATATTGTTTTTCTTATATAAAATAATCCTTATAGAATGGAACTAATTGGATTAAATGAATTGAGGAACAAATTATAGGTTAATCAATATAATCCATTTTTATTCACATGTAAATCACTATTGGGTGAACAAGTAGTATTTGATAAGAGAAAAGATAGATTAATGAATCTCTACATTAATCATTGTGAACATAACAAGGTCTTAATCAATAAAATGTATCCTTTACTTGATATTAATGATTAATTCAATTAATTTTGGGGATTTAATTGATAATTTATGATTTTATAGTCATTTTGATATTATTTTTTAAGGGTGAAAAGGGTTTATATATCCTTGATAAGATTCCATGCAATATATAGATTGTGTGTATTCACAGTGATTCCATTTGAACTAACAAAGACCCCCCATCTTCATTAATATAATTAATTAAATCACTTTATGCAACATTAATAATTTTATGGTAGTAATTATTAATGATATTATCATATATTCAAACAGAATCTATGTGTAGAAGTATCATTGGGGGATTTGGTTGAAGATAATGAGGATGCAAAAACTATATGACAAATTTACGAAGTTTGAATTTTTTTATAGAAATTATAATTATTGGGTCATGTAATACCACAAATCGGTATGTATATTTATCTATTAATGACAGAGTTGATTAAGAAATAATATAGAACAAACACAATAATGGAGATCCACAAATTTCTTTGATTAGATTAATACTATCTATGCTATTTGAGAAATTTATCATGACTATCAAAACCCCCATCCAAGATACCCTAGAATGGAGTAATTATTTTTAGATTAATTAAGGTGATGGAAATTTAAGGGAGTTTAAAATATGGTTTTCCACAATAAAAATAACCGCACTACCCTAAATTTGATAAGGGGTTTTAATTTACAATTATGATTCAAAAAAGGTATTTAGATACATCATCCTGAAAACAGACATTATGATAGCTTATTCATCTCAAAATTAATGGTTTAAGGTAAACATACCACAAACATGATATTAATGCGGAAATGATAATATTTTTAATAATGATAATGTAGATTTATATATAAATTGAATGGTTTGATATGTATCACTATCTCAAATTTTATATTATATATTCAAATAGAATGAGGTGAACATAGACCAAAGGTGATGGTTGGATTTTATTATGTATTATGATTTATCATCAAATTACCACCATTGAATTGAGAAAATGTTTTTTGATGAAATTATTATGATTGATCATGTATCAATATAAATGATAAGGATTATAGGTGATAGAATACTCATGTATTTATAATGGTCAGACAAATAAATCATAAGGGAAGTGGATGAATCCTACCATTTCTAAATTAATTCTCAACCATCCACCTTTGTGATGATTAAGGTGGCCACAATGTTGGATAAGGTGATAAAATATAATTTATGGTATATTATATATTTAACAATTTAAAATTGTTGAATAAAAACATTTGGGAAATGAATATATGTCATATTAAAACAAAAAAATTGAAGAATGACGTATTAAGAAATATGTATACTTTTTTCATTCTCTATATATCATAAATGAAAAAAGATGTTTTGGGGTCTCATGAACTATTTTATGTAGGAAAACATGAATAATAGGATTTTCTTATATATATCTCAATTCTTACTATACAAGAAAGTATATGAAATAAGACATAATTCTAGGAGGATAATGAAACTGTTACCTATGTATATAGAAATTTGAGAACATCAACATGAATTTCATCAAATGAAAACCAAATAATTCAAGTACCTTGAATTTCATTTGGGTTTTAGTTATTACCAATTACAATATAGCTCATTTTATTTATATTGAACATGATATCTCACTTGATAAAATTTACAACATATACATATAGTTAGTAGTAAGGATAAATGTAATACCATATATAATTATATTAGATCAATTTCCTAGTTATAATTTGAAATTCTATAGAATTATTCAGTATTTATTTCATATATAGTCTGTATTTCATGATACTTATCATCCCTAATATAATTTGAAATATGAAAGAACAAATAAAACTCATATGATATATTTATATCATATTAAATATATTCCAAATGAGGTTAGAATCAATAAATTATTTTAATATAGTTCCCATAAATGATTAATTCCTACTATATAATTAAATTGGGAACATATGGGGATCTATATGGAAATAGGTGTAGAAAATTAAAATTTTGGTATGATTTTAAAAATTTTAATATTCTAGTATAATTTATTTTTCATGAAATGTAAATGAAGACTCAATTCATTCACTAACAATGTAGAGATGTAAGACATTTAAAGAAGAGATACACTAATAATAATCAATGATATTTGATGTTTTAATATGTAAATAATGTATTCCATTAAAAATAACCATTTAATAGGGTTATGAGTATCAGGGAGAATGGAATGGTAAGCCTATGATATACTATCCCCTTCAAAATGGTTTATCATGTGTGGATAATATCATATCAAATTGATCTTCCACTAATCTTATCCCATGTTAATGATCTGTTTCTTAAAAAAAAATTATGGATGTATGTGCTAGATCAAACACGTGCAATAAAATTTTAGATTGTAAACAAAGTACATGATAACTCTTATGGGGAATAACATGTCGAAATCATGGATTGTAGAGATAACGTACTCTAAAACAGGACCATAACATTGTTAATATAACTGATAGGAATCATAATATTCTAGAAGAAACATATGACCCTCAAGAAATAATGAGGTATAATTACCCTCATTATTTTTAATTGGAGTAATTAATTTTTAAAGGAAAAGATATTTAAAAATGGTAGAGTATAAAAACCTATGAGTCCAGAATCTATTTACCTTCAAATAAATTTCTGGTGTTGAATAACCTATGATACACAAAACACAAAACTGAAATGAAAGATACCTTATTTAAATATGGAATTCTATTATAATACAAAATAGTATACATTAAAAGATAATTTAATTATGTATAATTCAAAAATTTACTACAGGAATGATACCACAAGTAAGTAAAAATACTATAAAGTAGAAATTATCATTATCATTCTCTACCATGAATATCATACTGCCAATTATAACTATATAAACAAAGAAAAAATTTGGAAAAATGATAAATATCTTTATAATGAAATTAATGAATAAGATGAATGATTTTATAGATATATGTTTAGATATATATAAGAAAGGATTATGAGCATTAAATATATAACAACGGGTTATAAGGATGTAATACATATGGCTATTAGTTATGTAGTCATTATGTATACAGTAATTACATATACCTATATATAGGAAGCACATCGATGATGTGTAATTTTAGTAAAAAACATAAAAAAAATATTTTTTGTATAACAAATAATTCTAGAATGAAATAAAAACACAATAATTTATTATAAATAATATTAAATTTTATTTATTATTTATTATTATTATTTATCAAAAGATATTATATGTTTATAAAAAATAATAACGAAATATTACATTACCAATGGATTAATAATAATTAATTATAAAAATATAAATAGTAAATTTTAAGAGAATATGATTAAAATAATTTTTTCCTAATAAGGGATTCTTTTCAAGAATAGTTATTGCTAAGTGTTGTGAATTTTAATCGTAATAAACTAAATTGATAACATTTAAAATATAATTTTAATTTAATTTACCTGGGTATAAAAACAAATATTAATCATCATTTAATTTGTAATTATTATGAAATATGATTTTAAACACATATTTTTCATATAGTTATTTTCCAAAAGAACATATTTCATATATATTTTATGTTTCCATTTAAATGTATTTTTTTAATATATAAATTTAATTTATTAAAGGGATTCAATGTTTTTAATCTTATTTTATAACATATTTTAAGAGGCTGATTAAATTTCAATGAACAAAAATAAGTTACCAATGAAAAATCTATTCACTATGAAAAAGGATAAGATAATATTATAATGACAAACCAAGGAATAATGACCAAAAATATCAGAAATCATCATCTCCAAATGATTATATGAGGTAAATGTCAAAATATGCTTACCCTTATAGATTATTTTATCAGATTATTTACATTTTTTAAAGTAAAAACCTTATATATTAAGGAAGGGATACTTGTGGTAATGTCACATAAGATATCCTTAAAAAGGACCCACCTACCCCTAACTCAGCCAAATACATTAGTTCAAATTTGGAAAAAAATCATACCCAATGTATCTACTAAATAATCCTACATCTTGTTTGGGAATCTTTGGTCACATAAAAAAGTCTGGAATTCCTCATTTCCAAGAGTCTCTTTAAGGTAAGATTCATGTATTCAATGTATGTATTTTCCTCTCAATATTCCTCTATATTTATCATTATCATCAACATAATCACTAATTTGTTCAATATTTAAATTACATGTTTTGTGAATCATTATGCTAATGAAATGGAAAAAATATTTTAATAAAATATTATATTATTTATTATTCTAAAGTTATAAAAAATTCTTGTTTGTGGTGGTCTAATCACTAATGTGAATGATATTATAAGACATAAATATTGGATGATTAAGAAATTTTTTTTTTGAATTTTTTAATAATGAATATGTTTCAAAAAGTAATATTCAAAAGTATATTCCCCTAAATATAAAATTCATTTTTAAATTTTAAAAAAATTGAGAAGCTATATTTTAATGAATTATTTTCCAACCATCACTATATGTTTCAGGAAATGTCCATGTGGAAAAATAATTCAACAAAATATAGAATATAATATTGAAATTGTTTTGTTTGATAAACCCATAAATGGAATATAATGATGATAACCACTAAAACAAATGATGTCATGAACCAACCTGGGTCGACCCTAAACCAATCACTCAAGCTAATCTATGGTATGTCCTGAGAGGTATTACTGATCCTCCCAGGCTACTGACAGGAACTAATGGAATCACAAAGTACACAAGGGAATGATTTTTAAAAATAGAAAAAACCATAAACTAAACAGTGGAAAGAAACCAAACAACTTAATATAAAAAATAAAATGACCTGAAAACCTTTTGTACATGAAGTTGAATGTACAACTGATCTATACCACCAAACAAGATGAACCTAACAATCAAACTATCTCCATGTGACACTATGGATCAATTTCCAACAAATGGATCAACTATCACCCAAGGTGATCTAACTAATGTTAAAAACCACACAAGGGATAAAAATAGAAGTGAATTATATGTGTTAGTATAATACATAGTATGCTAGACCGATAATCTATTTACAATCCACATCCTTTAAAATAAAAGAAACATAAAATTCATGTTTGAACTTCAATATATAAAATTATAATTTTCTCTATGTTTTACTTAAAAATAGAGTATGACCCATTTCATTTATTCATTTTAAAATCCAATTACAATCCATTAGTGATACATCTTAATTTTTCAAGGGAAATGGGATGTTTAAATTTTCAACTTTCACAAAGAGAACAAAACACCTTCCATTAAAAATAGTTTTCATAATACATATTAAAACTGAACATCAATTTAAAATAAAGATCAACATATGAAAATTGTACAGGTATTCACACACATGGGTAGTGGAAAATATGCATATAATTATCTCAATAAACAATGCAAGAAACTAAAATTCGGTCAAAATAGTTGAACATAGGAGATCCAGAACAATCTAGAACGCACTTATACATGAGACCCCATCCCTGGTAGCATGCCACATATGATGAAAAAAAATTTCCAAATGCCCGACCACCCTAACACAATATAAACAAAGGGGTACAATCGAATATTAATAACACCAAATATATCAACCTACTATGGTCCATTGGACAGAACATCAACTACCAATGTGGCATTTATTATCAGAAAATTCCTTCAATATGACAGGTTCCCATGTCTGATGTATATAAAAATGGGTGAGGCAACTAATGCAATCTATGAATAAAATCACATGTATATATGTAATAATAACCAACAACAGGCATCGCCTCGAGCCACTCCTAGGACCAATCTTTTGCAATAAAATGAATATGACACAACGATTCTAGCCCGAGGCACTCTGCTAATTGATCACAAGGATTCTATAGCGAGGACATCCCATCCATTATATAAACACACTAGGCATGAGAAAATCTGAATGAGGTTTTCATAATTAGACACTTTCAACATTTAGACAATGATTCTGAACGAGTCTTTAATAATTTTACCAAACCAACATTTATCCAATCCACAAATTCCACTATTCATAAAGACATGAAGGTGTGAAATTTTCAATTTCAAACCATTCAAAAAATCTAGTTAAAAAATTCCATTACTCCTTGAAAGGAAAAAATTTATCATGAAAATTCCAAATGGACCATTTATCAGCAGATCATACAAAAAAACCTTAAAATCCCATAGTAATCCCAATATAAAACCAAAACCAGTTTTGAAACCATATGAGTAGCTGAAAAACCTCGTTTCAAAATCAGAAAATATATTTATAAATTAAAAAAATCGTTTTATACCACATTTAGTATATAAGATCCATCCCGACAATTAATTACACAATAGGAATGTAACAGCCCAGAACGATAAATGGTTAAATAATATAATGATATGACTCATGTCAATAATGTGCACCTTCATTTTCGGGAGCCTACATAATTATATCTCCATAGTTACGTGTTCTTTTCCTAGAGTAGTGTCCAGGATGGGTGACGTTCTGGGATGTATCCCAGGGTGTGTGCGAGTGAGGGAAAATCACAATGGAAATGAAATGTGTTGACCTATGGGACAATCATTAGTTAGATGACCCATACAGGGCACGTGGGTGGGCCCCATGGTGGGGACCACATGCATGTGGGGCAATTGGTGGTACCTGGAGGGCCAAGACCCAATGACCTTGTTAAGGTGGGGTGTCTATACTATCACCGGGACCCAGTTGTTACATTTGGTATCAGAGGTGGTACCCATCCTTATGTGTGGTGCGCTGCGTGGGTTGAGATGTATGGAAAACAACGAGGATATTTTGCCCTAAGGGGGGGGGGGGGATGATTATAAAACCCAATAATGATAAAGGGTTAAATAACTAAATGATATGACTCATGTAAACAAGGCGCACCTTCCTTTTTGGGAGCCCAACTGATTAGAACTCCATAGTTAAGTGTGTTTCTCTTGGTGGTACCTGGCTGGCCAGGACCTGATGGCATTTTTAAGGCGGGGTGTCTGTGCTGTCACTGGGACCCAGTTGTTACATTTGGTATCAGAGGTGGTACCCAGCCTTAAATGTAGTGCACTTCTTGGGTTGAGATGTAATTCCCACAATGATGTTATTGTGCTCTAAGGGGGGGGGGGGGATGATTGTAACACCCCTAATTGATAAAGGGTTAAATAACTAAATGATGTGACTCATGTCAACAATATGCACCATCCTTTTTAGGAGCCTACCTGATTATAACTCCACAATAAAGCATGCTTGGCCGGGAGTAGTGACCAGGATGGGTGATCTTCTAGGAAGTATACCAGGGTGTGTGTGAGTGAGGACAAAGTTCACTGGAAAGGACATGTGCTGGCCTCTTGGGATAATCATTAGTCAGATGACCCATACAGGCATGTGGGTGGGCCCCATGGTAGGGACCACCATGCATGTGGGGAAACCGGTGGTACCTAGAAGGCCAGGACCATAAAAACTTGTTAAGGAGGGGTTTCAATGCTTTCACCAGCACGTAGTAGTTAAAAGTCATGCGCCATTTAACAAATTAGTTTCTAGTTAACAGTCAACAAGATGTAAAACACAAACGACATGCCATAAAATGATTTAAATTACTAAACCGTGCTTCATGTATCCAAAAGTATGTGCGAAATCTAAGGGAATATTTTATCCATTATATGGTGCCCACATTATAACAAAATAAAATCTAATTATCACAAAACATGACTAGAAACACTATTTTCACACTAAATAATTAAACTAAGGGTCATATGAAAATATTTAAAATGTAAATAAGCTGAAACAACTATGGAATCAAATACTCTAAATTTAAAAAGGCAAGTGAATGGGATATCTACCTCAAATACTTTGTGATATGAAATAAAACATGTCTGAAAACCCACCTTGCACGTCCGAAGGGGCTACACATGCTGAATAAAGGTCGCTGGAAGGGCATTTTGCCTGTAGGGGGTGCACGGTCGGAGATGGGTCATCCAAAGGGGGTCATTCCAGAAGGAAAGTTAAATGGGGGGGAGGGGGGGTATGTTTAGGTGATGGTCGTAGGGTGAGGCACTAGATCATGGTGATTTGGGTAAGAGGGTGTCAGAGCAGGTAAGCACCAGGCAGGAGGGCGCCTAAGCAGGGTGGCGCTGGGCAAGGGGGGCCGAGACTGATAGGGGTGGCACTGGTGCAATGTCTGATGAACAGGAGGAGTCTGCTATAGGATGTACAATTAGGTAGCAAGGGTCAGGCTTGAGGGTGTCTAACTAGACAACAAGGGACACTCAAGAGGGTGTGACGTCGGCCATCAAGGGATGCACCGGTGGGTGGTTTCTGGGTGGAGGTCCCTACGTAAGGGGAGGGTTAGTCGTCTTAAATAGAGGTGCATAGGGGCTGGGTCAAGCTATACTAGGAAGGGGGTGGGGGTGGAGAAAGGGTGTGATGTGGGGAATAGATAGGGGAGAGAAAGTGGGTAAAGGATAACCCTAGAAAGAAATTAAAAAAACATCCTCAAAAAATTATTTCACACAAGCGTAATAATAATAAATATTATAGCAATAACATAATAGTAATAATAAAAATAATAATACCACAATGCTAAAAAATATGAATAATATTTATTTAGTCATTAATAACAATAATATTTTTTAATAATATTAAAAATAAATATTCACCTTAACTGCAATTTTATAATTACAGTAATAATAATAATTCTAATGATAATTATAATACCAATAACATAATGATAAAAATAAAAAGAAAAATAAAAACTATTATATAATTTTAATAATAATATATTTCTATGTAATTATAATAAAAAAATTAATAATAGGAAAAGTAAATATTAATGACCCTAATAATTATCATTCATTTTAATGAAAAAATTTACTCATAATAATTATACTAATAAATAGAACTAATATTTATAATATGAATTTTATAATTATTATCACAAATTATTGTTTTGTTCATAATTTATTTCTCAATAATTTTTTATTTAATATAACAACTAGGCAACCACACTTTCCATGCACAGCTCAAGAGATCATGAGTAAACAGTGCAGTAACTTATAACCACTCCAGAAGCTGCCGCACAGGTACCCAGGCTGACCGCATGGTCTCCATATACCGTGCAGTGCCTGTGCACCGGCCTAAAACCCACCTAAAAAAAGATAATGATAATAATAAAGAAAATCTTAATATTTTTAATAAGAGTAATAATAATAATAATAATAATATAAATAATATAATATTCCTAAAAAATAAAAACAATATTATTATTATTATTCAAACAATATATTGACTTTTTTATTTTACTTTTTATCATTCTACCTTAACTCCTATTTAATTTCATCATCTTTATTATTTAACTTTAAATTTATTTTAAACACTGACTAGGATGAACAACAACCAGGGCATAGCCACACGGTCCCCAAACAGTGCTCTGCCTATGCGCTAGATGCTGTGAATCTCAAAACATGCATTCTTGAATAAATACTCAAAAAATTAAATTTGGACTCAACTCGGACCCTGATAAAAATATTCCAAGCCAACAAAATAATAAAATAAAATAATTACAAGGGTCATCATGAAACAATTCACCCCACCATAATGCTTTTCTCCCATGAAAGCCTCAACAATTTTCAGCCGATTGATCAACGCCAAAGGATTCCATGTAAACACGATCCAACCTCTTAATGCAAAGAACTTTTACTGACCAAAAAATGGAACTTTACCACATTTTCCGAAACGATACCACAACCCACATCCAATTTATGAGAAAAAAAGGTCAAAATATCATATACACAACAAATCCAAAACACAACCATTTGTCCTTCTCTTGATAATCTCGATGTTTACCCAAATTGAGGAGGAGGCTAAAAATGGAAAATATTTAAAGAAACTTCTTCAACTGGATAAAACCAAAACCAAAACATAAAAATATCACCCTTATATGGAAGATCTGAATAGACTCTCCAACATTGTAAAACAGCTAACAACCGATATGATGTTAAAATAAAAGTCAATGAGAACCATGATGGGTATCCACACCATAACAAAAAACTAATATTGACCAAATGGACATTCGGTAGAAACTAGAACTGGGTCTATCCCACATAGGCCAACCAAAACTCTCTTTCAATGTCCTATAAATCGAGGCAAAGAAGAACACAACATGATAATTTAATCATACCACTCCAAAATTATAAATTCCCATACATTAATTGTATATATTACTTCAAAATTAATGAATATTTAATATATAACATTAAAAAAATCCACACGAGGACCAAATAAGTTTAGTTTCTTTAGAAACTAAGAAACATAAACAACTTGTTCATAAAAAAACTACATTTCCACAAGTTATTTTTCCAAAACAAGACTATTTTTTGACATATATTAATTTATACCATTCTTCATGACCCGAGGAAAAGAAACATATGAAAGGGTGAGCTCAAATTATCCGTAATATTAAAAAACGAAAATATTATTCATAATATAAATACATAGCATTTGAAAATCTTGTCCTACATATAAATTATCCGAATATCATGTTAGGGGATTAATCATAAAAGCACAATTTAATAACAATATTCATAACATAAGACATGAAATTTCACAGAATACACACATAATCATATAAAAACAGTTCATATTAGTCAAGTCTCATCACAATAACCTTAATGGAGGAAAACTCCCATTAATGAACTGTGTTCACTCCTCGTTCTAGCCCTATATTACTGAACCAGATTTACTTTCCATTCCATTCATTTCTATCTCATGAGATATAAATATTTAACCAATCCATTGGAGGGGGATATAGGTTCAAACCATATCATAATGAAACCATTAGTATGTGTTCCACAAAACATAAATCATTTATCATTGCATAACGCTTGAATAAAATGGGTTTCATAAACATCATTCCATCATATTCCATTTAAAATAAAATTATTTAATAAAAATAATTCCATAATAAAAAAATAAAATAAGTGTGATTATAGAGATAGATTCATAACCCTATTTCATCTTAGATGGAAAATAATTTTGATAAAACTCTTGTTCTTAATTCCAGAGGGAAATGTCCTTTCCTTTTCAGAAAACATTATATTTTCTCAAAATTACACAAAATTTTAAAAGAAAATATATTTTATAAAAATAATCATGATATCATATAGAGTAAAATTCATGGAAATATGGTTTCATGAAACCTTATAATTCCATTCACTCTGTATAATTTAAAAAACATCCTCCTTGTATTTTATTGTAAAATTTTAAAATCACCTCAAATCGAATAATGATAAAAGATTATTTTAATACCATTCAATAAAAATTTACCAAAGGATAAAATTAACTTTTAAAAAGTTAATAATAATAGATATAATATTACATAATTAGTTAACTTGTATATGGATGATAAATATACACCTGTAAATTCATATATATAAACAATATCGAATAAAAATAAGACTGTAAAATTTTCCTTTACCTTTGTCAAATATCCTTCATATTTATCCAAAAAACCTATATGGTGATCTTAATAATGTTATTGACTTATTCTAGAATCATAATAAGTTTTTTGATATCATATATTGTTATATTATCATCCACTTCTTAGTAAAAAATTTATTTTCACTCGTTATTCGAATATTAAATGCTTTATGTTCTTGTATATGATTTTTAGGATATGTTTATGTTCCCCTTATTAGGTTATTATCAAATCATTTGGATAATCATATTAGTGTAATATATATCATATTTATTCAATCAATTAATGTATATAATAATTTTTTTAATGAAAATCATGTAGAATGAATGAGATCGCATCGTGGAGACGGTAGGCCGTACGTACGCATGAGCAGTGATATTATTAAGAAGAGTGTTGATTGGTAGTAAAGTGGATGATGTATAATATTTATGAATTAGTAACATGTTATAATAATCATATATATATTTTATTTCTATCATTATACCCATACACTTATGTTGGTTGTGAGAATAGATTACACCACGGTGTGGAGAATATAATTCTTACGTACACACGCACAAAGATTTCATATTTCATAGGATGTATAGAAGGTGAAATATGGTTTTTTAATATTTATAATAACATATAAGTATAATATTGATACTTATGTTATTACTTTATAATTAAAAAACTAATGAATATGTTGTATAATAAGAATGATGTTTGAAGGAATCAGTAGAAGAGATTACCTCTTCATTGGCATGCTTCCTCTAAATCTCTTCAAAGAGCACTAGAGATGGATTTTTGAGATGACCAGCACCTATTGAATGAAAATAGGGAAGTTCAGAAGGAAATGGGAAGGTTATGGACGAGCATGAATTGTAAAAAATAAGTGAAAAGGTGAGTGATGTGGTGCCCTTTTATAATTAATATGAGGGGTACTTTTGGAAACAAAATAAATAATAATTTATAACAAAGTAAAAACGTAACCAAAAACCTCCAAAATTTCCCAATGTTAAATATGAGATGATATAGGGTTGTAATGACATCAACCAATAAATTTTTGAGAAGTTATTTTGTAAATTTAATCCATATTTTTTTAATTGACACTTAGTTATTCTATTTAATTTTAATTGTGGTAATGACATTCTAAATATTTAATGATTATAAATATTTACTTTTGTTTTGTTAATTTTATATAGATGGATATTTATTGAAATTTTAGACCTTATAATTATCACTTCGTAATTTTTAAAATTTTTAATGAGTCTAAACTAATTTAATGAAATGCTAATTTTATAAAATATCAAAAGTGTCAATTTTGAAACTATTCATTTATTTGACCTTAAATAAAATACACACCGAAGATAAATTCAAAAAAAAAATTATAAAATCCAAACATGTCATATACACCTATAAAATTTGTGGATCACATTAATTAGTTCATGTGATATTTCTTATAATATTTTGAAAACCATTTTTTTATATTTATCTTAATAAAATAATTTCTACATCACTATTTTCTCATCATTAATGGTAATTATTTAATGTATTAAAATTATAAATAATTTTCTATTATGTATTTAATCATTTTATATTTTTAGATACTATCAATATTATATATTATCTTCTAGTTATCAATATATTAAAATTAATATACTTATATAAAAAGATATTGCATCATTTTGTCACTTTCATTAGTTTTTATTATATTTATGTCATATTCATAGGTAATTGGCCATTAATTTATTCCATTTCAAAAAATAAATGATAAGGGTATTATTAAGTCAACCAATGATATTTTTATAGTTGTTAAGGTAATTCTATAATATTTGTTTATCTTTAATTACCCGATTTACCTTTAACCATGGTAATAATAATAATTACCAATGTTACTATTCATAATGAATGAAAAAAGCATCATGTTAACATAATTTCGAAAAATTGATTCAAAATATGTAATATATTTTTCACAATTAAATATATATATGTTTTAATAATTAATTTAAAATTAATCCCGTTGTAGAAATGAGAAAATGGGTGATAAAATATTGCAAAGGATTAAAATGTTTTTACATATGAATTTAATGTAAACTTAATTACAATGACCTAAATTAAATTACATGGTAAAAATATATTCTATTTATAATTTTAAACAATTAAATAATATAATATAACCATATTAATTATTTTAATGAAAAATTTTATTTTCAATTAAAAGTGTCTATATTTGTACTGTTTATCTAAACATGAAAGTTATCATAAATACATAAGAAATTCATAAAAAGTAATTTTTTATATCTATCTTCAAAAGAACATGTTTATGTTGTCATATAATTTTTTTAGTGTTTCATAATCTTAATATTAAAGCGTTTTTCGATTCAAATGTGTAAAATTAATGTTTTTTAAAAAAAAATTGGTTTTTAGATATCAAATATGGTTCTATTCGTACCCTATGACTAAAATATCTATTGGATGAAAATAAAAAATGTTTTATTAATTTTATAACTCATATATATTAAATTAATTTCTTTTCCAAAATTAATTCACTCAAAAATACAAATATCTATTTAATTTATATTATTCATAAATAATCGATATCCCAGGAATGGAAAATTCGTTTTCATAAGTTAGTTATAATTATTCCCACTAACGTAACAGCTAGGATATAACTGTAATTTTATAATAAGGGAATATCGCTGTTAATTTAATATCATTATTTTGTTTAAATCATATTACATAAATTTTTTTTAAAGAAAATATTTTTAATAAAAACATTAGGGTGTTACATTCTACCACCCTTGAACTGAATTTAACCTTCAAAATTTGTCACATGGAAAAAAACAGATGGGGATAACTCCCCCTTATCACTTCCCTGAGTTCTCATGTAGTTTCTTCAAATTGGTTGTTCCTCCATAAAACATTAACCAAGCGAGTGGTCTTGTTTTGTAGAACTTTTTTGCTACGATCCAGAATCTCTATCGATTGTTCTTCATAAGAAATATCTTACTCCAGTGGTATAACTCTTGAGCTTAGTACCTGTTATGGATTGGGTATGTACTTTTTAAGGATAGATAAATTGAAAACATCATGGAATTAAGAGAGATTTGGTGGAGGTTTCAATCGATAATCTACCTTCTTAATAAGATGCATAATTTCATAAGGACTGATACACCTAGGGATAAAACTTCCCTTATTTCCAAATATCATTACTCTCTTATAGGGAGATATTCATAAGAAGACCTTATCACCCATGTTAAACTCTAGGAATATTTTTCAGTTTTTTTCATAACATTTTTTGTCTCTGAGCTTCTTTTATTTTTTGTTGTGTAGATCTTAACCTTGACGCCATTTCATCAACATGATCAGGTCATAATAGCATTCTTTCCCCCACTTTATCCCAAAAAAGTTGTAGTTCTGCACTTCTTTTCATTGAGAGATTTATAAGGAGCCATATGAATACTAAAGTGAAAGTGATTATTGTAAGAAAATTCTACCAATGGTTGGTGTTCATCCCAACCACCATTCAAATCCATAGATAATGCTCTCAACATGTCTTGTAAAGATTGAATTATGCACTCAGACTGACCGTCTGTCTATGGATGATATGTAGTGCTAAAACCTAACTCTGTATCCATATCATGCTGAAGACATCACCAGAACATCGAGTTAAACCACAAGTCCCAATAAGATATAATTTAAATTGGTACTCTATTAAATCTTACCACTTCTTTTAAATATATCATGGAAATATGATGAGGAGATAAATCCTCTATAATAGCAATGAAGTGTCCCAACTTCACAAGGTGATCAACTATAACTCAAATATCATTATTGCCTTTATATGTTTTGGGATGTCCGATGATAAATTCCATAGTGATGTTTTCCCATTTCTATTCCGGTATGGGTAATGGCTGTTACATACCCTTATACTTCTATCTCTCAACCTTGACTTAATGAAAAACCAAGTATCAAGAGACATATTCAGAGTCAACTCTATTCATTCTATCCCACCATAATTACTATTTTAGTTCCCTGTACATAATTTTTCTGCAGGGGTAAATAGAGAATGAAGAACTATGTTCCTAATCTAATATATCCTTCAATTTTGTTATGGGAGGAATAAAAACCCATTTCGTGAACATTATTATTTCATGAAAATCAAGGTTTAATTTCGGAACATTTCTCACCTTCTTTTTTAACTCTAAATCTTTTTCTACAATTCCATAATATTCATTTGTATTGATGGTTGAACATTTATTTGACAAAGATAATATTTCCCCTTCCTTTAAAATTTCAAGATCCATCATTTGGAAATACACAATTATTGGATCTTTTGTGATCCTCATCATGGATAGGCTAGCATGGTCTTGTCGACTTAATGCATCTACCACCTTGATTTCTTTCCCCAGGTGGTAATTTATTGTGAAGTTACAATCTTTAATCAACTTCAACTATATTCTTTGGATAATTTTCAGGTATTTTGTGTGAAAATATACTTTAAATTTTTATGATCAGTATAAATATCACAGCTTTCACCATAAATATAGTACCTCTATATTGCAAAAATTATAGGAAATAACTCCAAATCATGATTTGACTAATTTTTCTCCTTGATTTTCAACTACCGTGAGGCATAAACTATCACCATATCATTTGGAATACACACCCAAAATCATTATTGGATTCATTAATGTAGTTGAAGAACCTTTCTCAACAATAAGGCATTTTGAGCATAGGTGCACTAGCAAAAATTCCTTTTAGTTCTTTGAAATTCTCCCCACATTCCTCTGTCCTAACAAACTTAACTCCTTTCCGAGTCAACATGGTGATTGGAGTATATAATCAAGAAAAATCTTTCACAAATATTTAATAATATACATATAAACCAAGATAATTTTATATCTCAGTTACCTTTGTTGGTCTCAACCAACATTCAATAAACTCTATTTTTGATAGATCCATAGATATCCCACCTCTTGAGATTATTTTACCAAAAAATGAAACATTATGCAGATAAAATTAACCCTTGATAATATTTTTAAAAATTAATCTCTTTTCTCAGGGTCACCAGTACAATTATAAAGTAATCTTGATGTTATTCCTTTATATGTGAATAGATAAGAATATATTCTATAAAGACTACCACAAAATTATCTGGATATTCTCTAAAGTCTCTATCTATTATATCCATGAAGATAGTGGTGGTATTAGTAAGACCAGAAGGCATCACTATAAATTCATAGTGTCCAAAAATTTTATAGAATGATTTCTTTGGTATATCCTTATTTTTGACCCTTAATTTATGTTATCCTGAAAGAAGATAAATCCTTAAAAATAAATGAGCACCACAGAGTTGGTAAAATAATTCATCAATGTCGGGAAGATGATATTTTTTCTTGATAGTGATCTTGTTATGTTCTCGATAATCAATGCAGAGTCTCATTGATCCATATTTCTTCCTAAAAACTAAAATAGTTTCACCCCAATGTGATGTGATTGGGAAGATGAATCCCTTATCATGATTATATTGGAGTTTCTTCTACAATCATTTCAAATCAGTAGGAGCGATTCTATAAGGTGTATTTGAAATAGGCAGAGCACCTGGTATGAGTTCTATTGAAATCTCAACTTCACGATTTGGTGGAAGACTAACCAATTCCTCATGAAAGTCATAATAAATCTCCCATACAATGGGTGAATTTTTAATAATGAGTTTATCCCCAACCATTTTAGATATATATCCTTTATTTATAGAAATCAAGAATAATAAGAATGAAGAAAATTCTATTAGAAATTTATATTCATCTATGCATCGATAGATGATCATAGATTGACCTGGAACATGAAATGTGACCTCCCTTACTTGGAAATTGCTATGTGATCCACATAGAGAAATCCAATCCATTACAATAATCACATAAAATTCCACTATAAGAAGGATCACATGATTTGCAGGAAGCACTTTCCCACAAAAATCAACCAAATAAGAATTATAATCTTTTGATGAATCTGTTGTGCGATTAAGAGTTGTCACAGATAACTCAACATCTAATTATTGAGGTAATACAACAATACCATTAGAAAATTGTTCATAAGTAAAGGAGTGGGTGGATATAGAATCAAATAAAACATTTTATAAATTATAGTGGATGGTAAGCGTACCTTTCACCAATTCATTATTTTAATCCACATCACTGATAGTGATTGCATGTGAATTTCCATTGTATTTGGACTTAAGGATTTTTGGACATTGTTAATCATCAGTAACCCTTTGATTAGGAAATTGATTGTTATAATGCCTCATTTCCTTGTACTTGTAGTATTGAAGTGTATGGGGTGAATTTTATGTATAATTTTCTTTGTTTTCATCATTATATATCTTATTTCCGTTACTTTGGAATTAAACGACTTGATGTACTTCATTTCTATACCAAAAACCTAAATAGTCCCTTTAAGACAATTCTCTCCATGTTTCTTTCCACACTTTTAAAATATGGGAAACATCATCTTCTTTTCAGTATGGTCTTTTGATTTTCCTTTGAATTCAAATGTTCTTTTCTTATCCAACACTTATGATTGATGGGTTAATTAAATATTCATCTCAACCTTGAGAGAACATAAAACAATTTCCTTGTAGATATTTAAGTCCCTTATGGCTAATTCCCTCTAGAGACATGGTTTTAAGCCACTAAATAACTAATCAATTTTACACACAGATTGTATAATAATTCCATAAGCAGACCTTTTAAATATTATAAATGTTTATCTGTAGGTACCAACATATTTATCATCATTTTTATTAAGTTTATGTAAATCCTTCTCCATCTTTGTACAAAAAATATGATGAAATTAATTAATGAAAAATAAGTTAATGAACACGCCCCATTCCATGCACTCAATTTCATCTCTTTGCCTCATATTATTGATAAGATTATAACATTGATCAGCTTCAACTTCCAAACGATAGGAGGCTAAGAAAAAACATCATGTTGAAAATATTGTAGAATAATAAATATCTTTTTAGTGGTACTGATCCATTGTTCATCCACTAATGGATCAGAATACCTGTTGAATGAAGGTGGATGCGACATCATGAAGGATTCAACATAATTTTTCCCCATCCTTAGTTGTTTTGGCATCTAGCATGATTCATTTCTTGAGAATGTTTTGTGAGAATGGATTCTATATTTTTCATTCTAGATCCCATAACAATCGGTTTCTCATAAGGAAATAATTGCATTTCTCGTCACATTCTGCATTAACGCAGTTCTTTCAGGTTATAGCCATTGAGTTACTCCAAGAAGTATAGTGTGACCACCACTAATCATAATGAGAAAACCCCATAATTCAAGAAAAAAATTTCAATTTAGGATACTTTAGTTTTTATCCTATGTTATTCATGAACATATCTAAAACACTAGGATATGATTTTATCCTATATTTAGACATTCTCTGGGGGTTCTTACTAAGGTTCTCTCATCCTAGTTTCCAAAGGTTAACTATTACCATTTCTCTAAAACCAACTAAAATGGTCCATAATTTACAAGTAGATATTAATTCAACATTAAATAATATTTATTACATCACATAACAAAAAACCACTCCAGGACCGAATAGGTTTAGTGACATTAGATATTGGGAAATATAGACAAATGGTTCATAAAACATCTATACTGTCTCACGCTTATTTATTAAAAAGTAGACTCCTTTTTTAAATATAATACATAATACCCTTCTTCATGAACTCGAGAAAATAAATATATGAAAGTGTGATCTCAAATTCTCAGTAATGGTAAACAAGGGAAATAACAATCATATTACAAGAACATAACATTTATAAATCTTTCCCTACATAAAAAATATCAGAATGTCATGTCATGAGATAAATCATAAAAGCACAATGTAATAGTGGTAGTCATAACATAAGAAAATAAATTTCAGGTCATACACACATAAGATATAGAATATAATTTCATATTATTCAAGGATCATCTCCAAGACCATGATGGTAGATAAAGTCTACTACTGTACTAAGTTCACTTCACATTCCAACCTTTTATTATTGAACAGTATTTACTTTCCATTCTATTCATGTCTATCTCATGAGATATAAATCATTACCCAATGAATTAGAGTGAGATATATGTCCCACCAACCTCATAATTAAACCATTCTTATGTGTATCACAAAATCATTAATCATTTTTCATAGCATAACCTATGAAATTAAATTGGTTTCTAAAAAACATTTCTATTATAATACATTTAAAATTAATGGATTTAATAAAAATAATTACATCATAAAAATAATAAAATCAAAGTAATAATAGGGATATAAAGATAACCCTATGTCATATTAAATGGAAAATAATTTTCATAAAACACTTGAACTTCATTCCTGATGGAAATATCCTTTATTTTACAAAAAAAATTATTTTCTCAAAATGGCACACAATTTTAAAAGAAATAATTTTAGTTTGAAAAAATATTGAAATCATGTAGAGTAAGTTTCATGGAAATAATGTTCCATGAAACTTCAAATTTCCATTCATGCTGTATAAGTTAAAAATAATTCTCCTCGTAATTTTCTTAGAAAAGTAAAAAATTACCTAAAATTGAATAATGAAAAACGATTACTTTCATACCATTTAATAAAAATTCACCAAAGGGTGAAATTAAATTAATTTTTTTACATGAATTTAAATATTATTACATAATTGGGAAACATGCATGTAGGTGCTAAATATACCCCAGTAAATACGTACAAATAAACAAACTCAAATAAAAATGACATTGAAAAAGTATCCCTTACCTTAGGTTCGATATACTTTTTATGTATCCAAACCTCCTGTATAATGATTTAAATATGGTTATTGAATTATTATGAAATCATAATAATTTTTATGATTTCATATATGATTATATTATCATCCCTTTGTTTGTAACATTTCATTGACACTCATCATTCAGATATTAACAGCTTTATGTTCTTATGAAATATTCATCATATAAGTTATTGTTCCACTTCATAGGATACAGTTAAATAATTAACATAATGATATTAGTATAATTTACATCATATTTATTCATTCCAATCATGTATATAATCATTTTTAATGAATTTAATATAGAATGAATCGTATCACATCGAGTAGATGGTAGGCCGTACGTACGCATTAGTGATGGTATCATTCCCAAAATTGTAGAATGGTAATCTAGTGGATGGTGTATAATATTTAAGAATTTGTAACATGTTATAATAATCATATATAATAATTATTTCCTTAATTATACCCATCCAAGTAATGTAGTGGTGAAAAATAGATTACACCATGGCGTGGAGACAGTAAGTCCTACTACGTATGCACGATGATTTCATTTTTCATAGGATAGATATAAGATGAAATATGGTTGTTTCATATTTATAATAATATATCAGTATATGAGTGATAATTATTTTAATATTTTATAGTGAAACAACTAATGAGTAATAAGTAGAAGAAGAAAAAAGATTGAAGGAATCAGTAGAAGCGATTACCTCTTCCTTGACGTGTTTGCTCTAACTATATTCTTAGAGCACTAGAGTTGGTCTTTGAAGATGACCTGAAAATATAGAATGAAAATAGTGAACTTTAATAGAAAAAAGTTAATAGAATGGCCGAGTATGGTGGACCAAAATAAAGTGAAATTCTAAGGGATGTGGTTCTATTTTACTATGTAGGTGAGGGTCACTTTTCGATACTCCATAAATAATAATTATTAATAAAATCAAACCAACCCAAAACCTCCAAAATATCCTAATTTAGAATATGAGATGATATAATGTTTTATTCTTATCAACCAATAAATTTTGGACAAGTTATGTTGTCAATTTAAACCATATCGTTTTAGTTGACACTTAGTTATTCTATTTATTTTTAATTATTGTAACAACATACTCTATATTTTATGGTAACAAATATTTACATATTTGGTGTTAGTTGACCAAAAATGGATATTAATTTGACATTTTAGACCTTATAATTATCGATTTTTAATTTTTAAATATTTTTATGATTTTTAAATAATTTAATAAAATGTTATTTTTATTAAATATCAATAGTGTCAATTTTGACACTATTCAGTTATTTGACATTAGATAAATTCAATAGAGAAGATAAATTCAAAAAAAAAAATTTAATACACTCATAATATGTCATAATCACCTAGAACATTCTTTTTCTATATCAATATGTTTATATGATATTTACTTTAATATTTTTAAAATAATTTTATGATATTTCTATTAATAAAATAATTTCCACATCACTATTGTGTCGTCATTAATGGTAGTTATTCAATATCTAAAAATTATAAATAAATTTATATGAAGTAGGTAACTATTTCAGCTTTCTTGAGACTATATAAATCTGATATTATCTCATATATATATCCATATATTAAAATTAATATACTTATATAAAATGAGATTGTGACATCGTTTCCCATTCATTAATTTTTATTATATTAATTTCGTATTCAACAGTAAGTGGCCATTAATTTATTCCATTTAGAAAAATAAATGATAAGGGTAGAATTGAGTAATACAATTGGATTTTTAAAGGAGTTAGGGTAATTTTATAATATTAATTTTACTTCTAATTACATGAGTTACCTTTAAACGTGGAAATAAAAATAATTACCAAAGTTACTATTCATAATGCACAAAAATAAAAGTTTCCTATTAAAATAATTTTTATATATTTATTTGAAATATAGAATATATTTTTTAAAATTCAATACATAGAGGATTCATAAATTAATTTAAAATTTATTTTGTTGTTGAAACAAGAAAATTGGTTTTAAAATATCGTAAAAGATTGAAATGTTTAACATCTAAATTTAAAATAAAATTAATTACAATGACCTATATTATATTAAATGGTAAAAATTTATTATATTTAAACTTTTAGACCATTAAATAATATATTTTTACTATATGAATTATTTTAATGAAAAAATTTATTTTCAATTAAAATTTAGCGTATTTTTTATATTTATCTAGACATGAATGTTAGTAGAAAAATATCAGAAATTTATCCAAATTAAATTTTTATATCCCACATCAAAATAACCTAGTTATGATTTCATATAAAAGTTATTAATGTTTCAGAATCTTAATTTCAAAGGGGTTCTCCATTTAAAAGTGTTAAATTAATATTTTTAAAAAAATTATGTTTTTATACACCAAATTTTGTTTTATATATATCCTATTTCTAAAATATCCATTGGATGGATAAAAAAAATATTTAATAAGTATATAAAAAATATACATCACAGTAATTTCATTAACAAAAGTAATTAACTCAAAAATACATATATATAATTAATTTTTATTTTTCATAAATAATTTATAGCCAATGAATTCAAAATGAATTTTAATAACTTAGTTATAATTATTCCCACTAACATAATGGCTAGTATATAATAGTAATTTTATAATAAGTGCATCTTGAGGTTCTTTTAAACTCACGGTTGCATGAAAATCAAGCTACTGAAGAATAAAAATTATTTAATGAAAATATTTCATAAAAACATTTGAGTGTTACATTCTACCCCCTTAAATTGAAAGAATCCTTAGAAATTCATCACTTGGAAACAAAAAATGAGAATACCTCTCTTTCATAATATCCTCAAGATCCCATATAGCTTCTTCAAATTGGTGGTTCCTCCATAAAACATTAACTAAGTGAGTGGTCTTGTTTCATAAAGATGTTTCACTACGATCCTGATTCTCTATCAGTTGTTCTTCATAAGAGAGATCTTGCTCCAGCGGTATGAATTATGAGCATCATACATGTTGAGGATCAAGTATGTACTTTTGGAGGAGAGATACATGGAACAAATCACAAACTTGAGAGATATTTTTTGGAAGCCCAAATTGGTAATCTAACATCCCAACATGATTCATATCTTCAAAAATCTTGATATACCTAGTGATCATGTTTCCCTTCTTTCCAAATATCATTACTCTCTTCCAGTGAGATATTTATAAGAACACCTTATCACCCACTTCAAACTCTAGGTCCTTTCATTGGTTTTAAGAATAATTCTTTTGTCAACTCTGAGCTACTCTTATGTGTTGTTGAACATATATGACATTTTCTGCCATTTCATCTACAAGATCATGTCATAATAACTTTATTTCCCCAACTTCATCCTAGTAAGTAGGAATTATGCAGTTCCTTCCATATATGGATTCATAAAGAGCCATGTGGATACTAGAATGAAAGCTATTATTATAAGAAAATTCCACCATTGGTAGGTTTTTATCCCAAAAATCTTTTAAATCCATAGATAATTCTCTCAACATATCATCCAATGTTTGAATTTTCCTCTTAGACTAACCGTCTGTGTGAGGATGATAAGCAGTGCTGAAACGTAACTCTATGTCTAGAGCATGTTGAAGCCTTTATGAGAACTTTGAGGTAAAACTCAGATACCGATCAGATATATTGGGATGTTGTACTCCAAGAAATCGTACCAATTCATTTACACATATCATGTAAAACAGATCAAGAGATAAATACTCTCTAATAGCAATGAAGTGTGCCGAGAATACAAGGAGATCAAATATAACCCAAATAGCATTACTGCATTTGGATGTTTTGTGAAGTCCAATGAAAAAATCCATAGTGATGTTTTCCAATTTCCATTCTGGTATGGGTAATGGTTGTAACAACCCCTTATAAATATGTATCTCATCCTTAACTTACTGAAAAACCAAGTATTGAGAGAAATATTCGGTGACATCTCATTTCATGCCTACCCACCATAAGTACTTTATTGGGTCCCTGTACATCATTGTGCTTCTAGGCTGAATAGAGAATGAAGAACCATGAGCCTCCAATAATAGCTCCTTCTTTAATTATGGTATGGGAGGAATAAAACCACCATTCATGAACCTTATAATTTTATCAAAATCATGATTGAATTCAGGAACATTTCTCACCATCTTTTGTATCTATACACCTTTTTCTACATTTCTTTAATCTTCACTTGTATCAATGTTTGAATATTCATTTTATAAAGATAATATTTCCCCCCTTCCTTTAAAATTTCATGATCCATCCTTTGTAAATCAGTAAATATTGGATCTTTTGTGATCATCATCATGGTAGGCTAGCATGGTCTTGTTGACTTATTGCATCTACCACCTATTTTCTTTCCTTAGGTGGTAATGTTTTGCGCAGTAGGAATATTTAATCTACTCCAACCATCTTCTCTGGTTAATATTCTTCTCCTTTTGTGTTAAAATATACATTAAACATTTATGATCAGTATAAATATCACACCATTAACCATAAAGGTAATTACACTATATATTTAATGCAATAATTACCACAGTTAAGTCCAAATCATGAGTTGGGTAATTTTGCTGATGGATTTTCAACTATTGTGAGGAATAAGATATCAGCACATCATTTTGGATGAGAATACATCTCATCCCATTCTTGGACGCATCACTGTAGATCAGAAACCTTTTTCCACAACAAGGGAGTATGAGCACAGGTGCACTAGCTAACCTTGTTTTATGTTCATTGAATTTCTCTTCACATTACTCAGTCTAGACAAACTTAACTCCTTTACGAGTTAATGTGGTGAGTGGATTAGATAATCCTGAAAAATAATTCACAAAAAATCAATAATATCTAGAAAATCCAATAAAACATTAGATCTCAGTTACTGTTGTTGGTCTCGACCATCTTTCAATAAACTCTATTTTTGTTGGATCCACATATATCTGTTATCTTGAGATTATGTGACCCAAAATTGTAGCTTTCTAAAGATGAAATCCATAATTGTGAATTTTTCATAAATCATCTCATTTCTCATGGTCTCATGTACAATTATCTATGGATCTTCATTTTATTCTTTCCACTTTGAATTGAAAACAATATCATCCATAAAGACTACCAAAAACTAATCAAGATAGTCTCTAATGACTCAATTCATCAGATCCATGAAGATAGAGGGGGAATTAGTAAGACCAAAAGGCATCACTATGAATTCATAGTGTCCATAACTTTTATGGAATGCCATCATTGGTATATCCCCCACCCTGAATTGATGATATCTTTAACAAAGATAAATCATCAAAATGTGTTGAGCTATGCATAGTTGGTCAAATAATTTATCAATGCGGGGAAGATGATATTTGTTCTTGATAGTGATCTTGTTATGTTCTTAATAATCAATGCAGAGTCTCATTGATCCATCTCTCTTCCTAACAAACAAAATAGGTTCTCCCCAATGTGAAGTTCTAGGGAGTATGAAACTCTTATCAATATTCTCTTGGAGTTTCTTATTAAATTGTTGCAACTCAATTGGGTCCATTCTATAAGGTGTATTTTAAATAATCATATAAAATTTTATGAGTTCTATTGAAAACTCATCTTCACTGTTTTGTGGAATACATAGAAATTCCTCCAAAAATAAAACATCAAACCCTTGTAAAATGGGTGTATTATTAATCGTGATTTTCTCCCCAACCATTTGAGATAAATAACCTTAAATTATAGTAATCGAGACCCATAAGATGGAATAAATTTCTAATGGAAGGATATATTATTCATTGCATCTATATATGATCATAGATTGATCAAGAATATGAAATGTGACCTACCTTCCGTAGAAATTGATAAGTGATACATATAAAGAGAGATAATCCATGTCAGGAATCACAATAAATTCCACTATAGGAAGGATCAAAAGATTTGTAGGAATCACATTCCCACAAACATCAACCAGAGAAGAATTATAAACATTTTATGCGACCATTGTGCCATTAGAATTTGTCCCAGTTCACTCAATATCTAATTATTGAGGTAATATGAAGATACCCTTAAAAAATTATTTGTTAATATAAGATTTGGTGGATCCAGAATCAAATAAATTGTTTTCTACTTTAGAGTGGATGGTAAGTGTACCTTTAAACACATCATTATCATACTCCACGTCGCTGATATTGATTTCATGTTACTTTATTTCGTCTTTGGCATTAAGGGATTATTGACATCGATCATCATTAATAACACTTGTATTAGGGCATTGATGGGTGTAATGCCCCATTTCCTCATATTTGTAGCATTGAAGTATATGAGGTGCATTCTACGTAGCCTTTCCTATTTTAACATCATTAGACATATTTTTTTCAACACTTCAACATTCAACTGCCTGATAAAATTCATTTCCACACATAAACATTTACTAGTCCCTTTAAGAAAATTCGATCCATGTATCTTTCCACACTTTGACCACAAGGGAAAACTCATCTTCTATTCAGTGTGGTCTTTATATTTTCCTTTTAATTTTATTATTCTATTCTTATCAATCCCACATGACAGATAAGTTACTCCAATATCCATATTAACCTTGAGTGCTCATAAAACAATGTCCACATAGCTATTGAAGTCCCTTACGGCTAATGAACTTTAGATACATGGTTTTATGACACTAAAGAACTGATCACTTTTAATGTTAGGTTCGATAATAATTCCAAAAGCATACATTGAAAGTCTTTTAAACGTTTCTTCAAAGGTACTAACGGATTTATCATGATTTTTATTATGTTCAAGGAACTCCTTCTCACTTCGAAGAATATGAGGAATGTACTTATTGAAAAATATTTTCTTTAACTTGTCCCATTCCATGTACTCAATTTGATCTCTTTGCCTCATATTCTTGATAAGATTACACCATTGATCAGCATCACCATCCAAATGAATGACTGGTAATATGAATTTATCATGTTCAAAGCATTGTAAAAGTGAAAATTTCTTTATAGTTGTATTAATCCATTGATAAACCACTAATAGATCTGAAGTCCCGCTGAATAACGGTGGATGATTCCTAATGAAGGATTCAAAACAACGTTTCTCCATCCTTTTCTTGTTTGGATGTATGGTATAATTCATAGCTAGAGAACATTGTGTGATCATGGTTACAAAATGTTTCATTCTAGATCCCATAAAATTCTGTTACTTAGGGGGACAATCATTAGATTTCCCATCTCATTCAGCATTAACATGGTTCTTTCGAGTTCCAGCCATTGAGTAAGTCCAAGAACCATAGTGTGAGAAAAACTAATCATAATAGGAAAAACACATAATTAAAGAATAAAATTTCAACTTAGGACACTTTAGGTTTCATCCTATGATATTCATGAACATCTCTAAAACACTATGATATAATTATGACCTATACATAGACATACCCTTAGGGATCTAACTAACATTATTTTATCCTAGTTTCCAAAGGTTAACTACAAAATTTTCTATAATATGAACTATAGGATCCCATAATTGACATGTTGATATTCCTTCAACATTGAAGAATATTTATTAAATAACATAACAAAAACCCCCTCTAAAACTGAATTGGTTTAGTGTCTATAAAAACTGGGAAACATAAGCAACTAGTTCATAAAACATCTACATTGTCTCCCACTAATTTCTTCAAAACTAGGATCATTTTGAAATATCATACTTAATACCCTTATTCATGACTTGGGGAAAATAAAAATGTTAAATGGTGTGCTCAAATTATTAGTAAGGGTAAATAAGGGAAATATAAATCATATTATAAGAACATAACATTTGAAAATATTATCCTGTATATTAAAGATCAAAATATCATGTCTTAGGATAAATAATAAAAGTGAAATGTAATTGTAATATTTATAACATAAGACATGGTATTTTTTGTAGTACACACATAAGTATATAAAATCAGTTCATATTAATTAGGGCCCATCACCAAGACCATCATGGCAGACAAAGTCTATTACAAAACTGAGTTCACTCCTCATTCATACCCTGTATTATTGAACTAGATTTAATTAATGTTACATTCATTTCTATCTCATGAGATATAAATCTTTACCGAATGTATTTGAGGTAGATATAGGTCCCACCTATCTCATAATGAAACCATTATTATGTGATTCACAAAAAAATAAAGCATTTATCATCTCATAACCCATGAAATAAAATGGGTTTCTCAAAACAAATTCAATCATAATCCATTTAAAATATATAGATTTCATAAACATAATTGCACCATATACACAATAAAATCAATGTAATAATATGGATAGAAAAATAATGTTATTCCATCTTAGATGGAAAATAATTTTGATAAAATAGTTGATCATAATTCCTAAGGGAAATATCCATTATTTTTCAAAAACATTTTTTTTTCTAAAAATGCCACAGAATTTAAAGAATTTAGTTGAAAATAATCTTGAAAAAGTTTAGATTACTCTTCATGGAAGTAATGTGTCATGATACCATAAAATTCAATTCATTCTATATAAGTTAAAAAATATTCTCCCCATACTTTTTATAGAAAAGTTAAAAGTACTTGAAATCGAGTATCAAAAGATTCATTTCATACCATTTAATAAAAATTCACCAAAAGAATAAAATTAACATTAACAAATTTTATAATAAATGAAATAATATTAAATAATTATGAAAAAATGGATGTTGATGATAAATATACCCCATAAAATACCTACATATAGACAATCTCAGATAAAAATGAGAAGGTAAAATTATCCCTTACTTTGGGTCTGATATCCTTCATATGTTTCCTAACATCCTGCATAATAATTTAAATAATATTATTGAAATATTCTAGTAATCATTTTTATGATATCATACGTGATTGTATTTTTATCAATTTGTTAGTAACATTTTATTATCCCTCATTTTTCAGATATTAACTGATTTATGTTCTTATGAAAGATTTTTCTGATAAGTTCATGTTCCATTTCTTAGGATATAGTTAAATAATTTATAGAATTATATTAGTATAATATATATCATATTTATTCATTCAATTCATGTATATAATCATGGTTTAATTAATATCATGTAGAATAAACCACATCGCATCTTGGAGAGGGTAGGACATACGTACGCATGAGCGATGATATAATTCCAAAATTTTTTGAATGGTAATGAAGTGGATGGTGTAAATATTTAAGAATTAGTAAAATTTTATAATAATAATATATAATTTTTATTTCCATCATTATTTCCATCCAAGTTGGGTGGTGGTGAGAAACATATTACACCACGACATGGAGACAATAACCAATACGTACACACATGTGATGATTTTGTTTTTCATAGGATGGATAGAAGGTGAAATATGGTTGTTTAATATTTATAATTAAATATCAGTACATGAGTGATAATTATTTTATTACTTTATAATTAAACAACTAATGAAGATGATGTAAAAGAAGAAATAAGTTTGAAGGAATCGGTAGAAGAGATTACCACTACCTTGACATGCTTCCTCTAAATCTATTCTTAGAGCACTAGATTTGGTCTTTGAAGATGTAAAAATCCTCTAGAATGAAAATATATAAGTTTATAATGAAAAATGGTAGGGTATGGACGAGATTGAAGGCTCAAAATGATGTGAAAAGTGAGGGAGGTGGTACCCTTTTACAATTGAGGTGAGGGGAACTTTTGGAAACTCCATAAATAATAATTTATAATAAAATAAAAAACTACCCAAAAAACCTCCAAAATGTCCCAATTTAAAATATTATATGAGATAGGTCTGTAATCTCACCAACCAACAAATTATTTACAATTTATTTTTTAAATTTACAAAATATATTTTTAATTGACACTTAGTTATTCTATTTAATTTTAATTATGTTATCAACATTCTAAATATTTACTTATGTGGTTTTAATTTACCATAAATTGATATTTAGGATAATTTAAACCTTATAATTATCAATTTGTAATTTTTAAATATTTTTATGATTTTTAAATAATTTAATAAAATGTTATTTTAATAAAATATTAATTGTGTCAATTTTGAAAATATTCATTTATTTGACTTTAAATAAAATTCATACAGAAGATAAATTCAATGAAAAATATATATTTCACTCATAATATGTCATATTAATCTATAAAATTCACGGAGAACATTAATTAGTTCATATGATATTTATTTTAGTATTTTTAAAACCATTTTTTGGTATTTATATTAATAAATTAAATTCAACATCACTATTGTGTCATCAATAATGGTAATTATTTTATCTATTAAAATTATAAATAAATTTCTATGATGTAGGTAAAAAAGTATATTTCCATATAAAATTGACAGTCTATATTATCTTCTACATATTTAGATATTAAAACTAATATATGTATATAAAATGAGATTGTGACATTTTTCCATTCATTAGTTTTAATTATATTCAAGTCATATTCATAGGTAAGTGGGCATTAAGTTATTCCATTTTTAAAAATAAATGATAGGGGTAATATTTAGTCATCCAATAGGTTTTTTACAGTTGTTGTGGTAATTTTATAATATTACACTTACAATTAATTACCCGATTTTCCTTTAACCATGGTAATAAAAATAATTACCAAAGTTACTTTTCATAATTCCAAAAACCAAAAGTGGGATATTAGCATAATTTGGACCTAATAATTCAAAATATAGGGTCCAATTTATATAAATCTATATATATTAGTTTTATTAATTAATTTTAAATTATTCATATTGTTGAAATGAGAAAACGGGTTTTAAAATATTGCAAAAGATTGAATTGTTTTAACATATGAATTTAAGGTAAAATTATTTCCAATGACCTATATCATATTATATGGTAAAAATATATTATATTTTTTACTTTGATACAATTAAATAATATAATTTAATCATATTAATTATATCAATTATAAAAGATATGTTCAATTAAAATTTCACGTATTTTTACTATTCATTAAACCCGGAAAGTTATAAGAAAAATATAAAAAATTCATCCAATGTAATATTTTATATCCCACATAAAAATGAAATGTATATTTTTTCGTATAAAAAATATTAATTTTTCAAAAGATTAATTTAAAAGGGGTTTTCCATTCAATTGTGTAAACTTAAACTTTAAGAAATAGGTTTTTATACATCAATTCGGGTTTTATTCATACCGTATGACTAAAATATCCATTGGATGACTATAAACACATATTTATCACATTAATTTCATTCAAAAAAGTAATTCACTCAAAAATAAAAAAATGTAATTGATTTATATTTTTCATAAATAATTGATAGCCAATGAATTCACAAGGCATTTTCATATGTTAGTTACAATTATTACTGCTATCCTAACAACTAGGATGTAATGCAAATTTTATAATAAGGGTGTATAAGGGTTCCTTTAAACTCACGACTTCATTTCATGAAATATACTAAAGAATAAGTATTATTTAAGGAAAATATTTAATAAATACAGCTACATGCTACAAGAATGGATGGGACAATCACTGAGCACAACCTCTCGCACATACCGAAAATCCCCACCAAATGAGAAGGGGAGGGAAGGGGCCCAACGAATAGACAGCTGAAACCATATCTGACAACCACACACCAGTATTCTCATTTTAGTGGATAAAATCCAAGGCCTAACCCAATTCATATGTGTGGTCCACACAAGCACGTTGATCAGAACTCAGTTCATAGAAGACATAACTATAGACTCCATGATAGGGGGTAAGTTCACAACACTCTTTGTATCAAAATGGAATTATAATCAACAGAGAAACCATAAAATAATCACTAAAAATTCCTCACATCACTGGTAGAGGATCATATTTATCCAGACCCCTCAATCCTCTCAGATTACTGACTACTCGCCATCTTAAATCTGAGACCTATCGCTAGATCTATGAGGTATGAAGAATCTACCACATCACAGTAATGAGCTACTAATCCCAAAAATTAAACTTCTTATTTTAGTTCCACATGAATCCATATTGAATTCCCAGGAAGAAATAATGGATTCTGGCACACAACAGAATTCAATTCCTTAACCAAAACACCATTCCCACAAGCAAGAAATCATCGATATTCAAAACCATTTTATCACACTCCGAATGGAAAGTAGAATGAACATGACTTAAAACAAAGCCCTCTAAACACCACTGAGTGAAACTAGCACTACATAGGGAATTACTTCTATTAGAAAGGATCCTAGATACAGACCAAACATTCCAAAATTCCAAAATACGGGCTGGGGTATCCTCGAAGGAGGTGGATTTAACTTCTAAAACTCATTAGATAATTCATTAGGGTGATCAACTAGAATTATTTATAATAGAGAGCCACTAGAATCCATAATACAATAGTCATCATATCCCCCATGGGGAGAGAATAAGGAAATTTGAAAACTAGAAAAATCAGGAACATTGATCCAAAATCAAACCACTAACAAGACTAAAACCCAAGATACAACATGGGTATCACTTCTGGACCACGAGGAAGAATTAAAAATAAAAACCACCTCTCATACAAAGGAAAAAAATCCATATAACCAATTGTATATGAAACACCACAATTTCCAACATAAAACACTTTTGAAAAATAGGATAAATCAAACTTCGTGGATTAAACACTCACCAATGGTATTCTTTAGAGAATCAATTAGATGAATATTTTCATGTCATCCCGGGCACCCATCCACCATCCCATATCGATCATCCATACCCATTTTCATATAAAACCATTCATGTGATAACCCATAGGAACACTAAGGCCAAAACAAAACAACTTCATTTTAAAAACATCTACTTTCTATTAAACCTCATTTTCACAAATCCAACACATGATTTTCACAACAATTTTTTGAATTCAATAAATTTCCAAAAGACCCATCAAATAGAACTAGTGTTGGTGGGTGACTTGACCATATGGTTGGTGGCCATACAAAAAACATGCCACAAACATAGATATCCTTCTAGGACCAATCCCCAATTCTCCCCATGGCTTGATATACCTTGTGATCTCACAAAATCCATTGTCCCATATCCCCGTATCATTTCCAAATCACAAAAATAAATCAATAAAGACCAATGAAACTAAAAAAACGGACTTACCATGGAAACCTGATGATCATAATGAGGAAGAGTTCATGACTATCTTCTAGAACCTACCTCTTGAGTTAAGAAATTACTACTCCATCTACCTAGACATCCCCATATAGAAAACGGTGATATGAAAAGGAATGTATTATTATATCCGACCTTCTATAATAGCATTTTTCCACTATCAAAATCGGGTCCACCCTAAATGTATCACCCGAGCTTATCTGTGGCAAGTCCCGATAGGCGTTCCCGATCCTCCTAGGCTAGAAAAAAGAACCATGTGTATCATATTGTCCACAAAAGAAAGATTTCAACCAATAAATAAACAATAAGATAAACAAAAGAAAGAATCTAAACAAATCAATATATAAAATAAACTGAACTGAACACTATTTAAACAAGACTTTGAAATTACAACTGATCGATAAAACTAAACATGCTAAACCTGACGAGAAAACTATCACCATGTGACCAAACATGTCACTCTCTAATACAATTATCAACATTCACTCAAGGAGATCGAACCCAAGAAGAATCCTTTAAAAGGGAAAAACTGAAAAGAACTATAGGTTTGAGTATAAAACATAGTTGGTTGTCCAGATAATCTATTCCCAATGCAATTCATTTAAAATAATAGAAACATATAATTCAATATTGAACTAAATTATATAAAATTATGAATTTCTATCCATTTTACATAAAAACATAGTACGACCCATTTTTGATATTCATTTTAAAAATCAGGTTGAATCCATTAGTGATACATTGTCATTTTTCAAGGGGAAACTAATGTTTACATTTCAAATTTTCATAGTGGAAACACTTTTCTTTAAAAATATTTTTCATAATACATATTAAAAGAAGACATAAATTTCCAATAAAACTGTATACATGAAACTATCTGTAGTAGTCACACACAAGGGAAATAAAAAATAATCATTTATGTATCTCAATAAAAACAACAAGCATATAAATGCCGATAGACATAAGAGAACACAAGATATTGATAAAAATGCAGAACATACTATTGCATGAGACCCCATACCAAGTAGCACACCACACAAGATGAAATAAAAATGGAAAAATTCCCAGCCACCCTAAATAAAGGTATAATGAGGGACCCAATCCCATGGAAATAAACCTAAATATATCAACTTACTATAGGCCACTACTCAATATATCAACTACCAGTGCAATAATCGTTCTCAGAATATTCTCTTAGTATTCTAGGTTCCCATGTATCTTGTATATAAAAATGGGTTAGCCAATGGATTCCAGCTGAGAATCAAATCAAATGTATATATATAATAATAACCAACAACATATATCACTCTAAACCACTCTAAGGACCGATCTAATTCTATAAAATGAACCGAACAGAAAGTGTCCATCTCGAGGAACTATGATATTAGATCAAAAGAATTACATAGGAATGAAATCCCATCCATTATGTACACACAAATGTAATGAGAAACATCCAGAGGAGGTTTTTATAAATAGATTCTTTCATTATTTAAACAATGATTCCAAATAGGACTTTAAGAATTTTAGAAAACAAATGATTATCAATGACACAAATTCCATTACTCATAATGATATGAAAACACTCCATTTTATAATTCAAACCATTCATAAAAACCCCTTAAAACATTTAAATTACACCTTGAAATCTAAAAACATCTTACAAAAATCCCAAATGGGTCGTTTATCAACAGAACATGCCAAAATACCATAATACCCATAATCATCCCTTTATAAAACCAAAACCAGTTTTGAAACAATATAAGGAACCCAAAAACCCTGTTTCAAACACTACCAATATATTTATAAAATAAAACAAATCATTTAATATCAAATATTGAATAGAAGTGCCAACTGGCCAATTATTTATAGAACATGCATGCACCATTTAAAAAACAATTCCTATTTAACACTCAAAAAGATGTAAAACACAAACTTCTTACCATAAATTTGTTTAAATTGATAAAACTTAATTCAAGTATCACAAATCCTATGAGAAAGCTAATGGAACATTTTCTTCAATACATGGTGTGAACATTCTAACCAAAACCAATCTAATTATCACCAAACATGACTAAAAACACCATTTTAAGACCAAATAATTAATCTAATGGCATATAGAAATATTTAGAATGTAATTAATGTAAAAAAATCAAGAAATAAAATATTCTTAAATTATAATTTAATGATCATTGGAGACCAACCTGAAATCCAGGAACAAATAAGAAATTTCCCATTTGAAAAGACACCATGCATGTCCGAAGGAGCTATACACATCAGATAATGCTCGCAAGAAGGGCGGGTCATTGGAAGGGGGGTCGTACTCCAAGATAAGGTTAAGCACATTTCGATGGCACCAGAAGGGATGGAGGTGCCATTTGGGTGACACTGGTAGAGTGAGGCACTAGAGAGGGGGAACCAGGCAAGAGGGTGATAGATTAGAAAAGTGTCAGGAAAGAGGGCGCCAGAGTAAGGAGGTTCTAGGTTGGAGGGGGCCACGACAAGCATGAGTGGTGTCGGGGCTGTGTTCACCGACAAGGAGGATGCCATCAGAAGAAGTCATGTCACCCAGCAAGGGGTGAGCCAGAGGGTATCGTGCTGGCTAGCAAGGGGTGCACTGGAAGGTGGTCAATGGCTAGAGTTCACTACATAAGGGGAGGGTTGACTGTCAGAAATGGAGCTCCACAGGGTCTGCGTGGCACTACACCATGAAGGGGAGGGGGAATAAAGTCTACGGTGTGGGGAAGAAAGAGGGGAGAGAATGAGTGGAATGGAATACCCTAGAAAGAAATAAAAATAAAAAAAATCCTAAAAAATTATTATACACAGATAATAATAATAATAATAATAATAATAATAATAATACCAATAACCTGGTGATAAAAATAATAATACTAAAACTATAATGATAAAAAATACTAATAATATTTATTTCATGTTAAATAATAATATTAATATATGTTTTTTAATAATATTAATAATTAATATTCATGATGATAATAATTTTATAATTACAATAATAATAAAAATTCTAATATTAATAATAATAATAACATAGTGATAATAAAAATAATAAAAATAATAAATCTATTCTTTTATTTTAATTCCAATAGAATTCTTAAAAAATTATAATAACAACTTTAACAATAGCAATAAAAATTAATGAAGCCCTACTAATTATCATTCATTTTAATTATAAAATTTCCTCATTATACATATACTAATAAATATAACTAATAATAATAAATTGAATATTATAATTATTATCACAAATTATTTTTTATCTTAATTTATTTCCCATTATGTTTTTATTTAATCTAAACACTCCGCAACCGCACGGTCCACACACGACCCAAGAGTTCATGCACAGACAATACAATATCTTAGGACCACTCCAGAAGCTTCCACATGGGTACCTGGGCTGACTGTACAACCTCCGCTACTCTTGTGGTTCCCGCAAACCATCCTAAAACCCACCATACAATTCCTATAATATTAATAAAAAAATCCTAACATTTTTAAGAAGAGTAATAATAATAATAATAATAATATAATTTTCCAAATAAAACTAATAATATTAACATTATTATTATTATTCAAACAACACGATAGATTTTTTATTTTACTTTTTCTAATTCTACCTTAACTTACATTTAATTTTAGTTTTTTCTCATTTAACATTAAATTAATTTTAAACACCAGGAAGGTTTCACGATGACCAGGGAGTAGCCACACGGTGCCCAAACCATGCTATGTCTATGCGCTAGACGCTATAAAAATAAAAACATGCATTCTTTAATAAAAAAACAAAAAATTATTCCAGGACTCAACCCAAACCCCAATAAAATTCTTCAAATAAAAGAGAATAATAAAATAAAATAATTACAAGGGTTAGGATGTGACAAAGCACATGGGTAGAAATGTGATGGTTAACAAAATAAGTTTTATTTTTTAATAAAAAAACATTTAATATGTGGGTAATAATAAATTACTAATGGCTGTTATTCAGTAAAGTAATTGAGGATAATGTTCTTATATATAAGCATAAAATATTAAACTTAATTATTCATGAATTTTGGATTTTCTCATTCATGTAGGGATCTATGGGACGAGTTTCTTTTCTAATATCATTTAAAATAAATATTGTTTATGACTAAATTATTTCTTGGGGAAATTATATGTCCTTTATCTCTCAAACCTCATATAATGTATTCTCTATTTGTTATTGTTCATCTTTATAATTCTCCATTCTATTTCACCATAAATTATTTCATAATTGAATCAAAATGATTATTTTAAGTGGATTCTACCTTTTCTTTTTTTTTTCTTTTTAGAATCATTCTCACCTATGTCTATATTAATAATTTTTTTATTTTCCTCTATATATTTCAATGATTTATCAAGATAAATACATAATGAGTTTTAATAATATAATGAATTTATGAAAGGTAACATTTTCTATTGTTTGAGGTTATTTTTTTTAATTTGTCACTAACTAAAAAGTTTTAGAAAGACTTATTATTATTATTTTTCACATGGTCAGTTTTTGACTTCACTTTTTTATTTTCTTTATAAATATACATATCCAATATATCATAATTTTTCTTCAATTAATCTTCTTCTAAAACATTTTCTTTATAAATTATTTCCATTTTAATTAAATGTTATTACAATGTATGGGATATTTTTTCTTATTTTTTATAGTTATTTTCTATTTACATATTGAAGTATTTTTCATCTACTTCAACACCCTTATTTTTTTTGATTTTTTGGGAATTTTATCTAAAGATACCATCCATTGTATTTCCCTATATACAATATGATAACATATTATGTAAATGATTATGAAACTAATTCAATTATGATGGGTTAATTAAGCTATTATGGAATCATAATTATTTGTATGATCATCTAGAACAAACATATATGGTTATCAAGATGTGATCTGTCAAACCTAAATTATTTATCCCTTTAACGGCTTATTTATATCTACATATATATATATATTGAGATTATATTAAAGGTTCCAGGGAGTGATCTTAATCCATAAATATTTAATTGTAATTGGGAGTGCAATCAATCCACCATGGGACTCTATCAACTATTTTGTAAAAGTCTTGGTAGTGTTCTCTGACAAAGGGAAATTTTTTCTATTCATATACATGTTCCATTTTCTTATACTATAATCATATGTTATATAAAACTCTAATGTTATGTTTTTTGGGATTTTCAATATTAACTCTTAATTATATACTCTTATGACTCATATTTAATGTTATTCTGAAATCCTAATTTCATAATTTATGATTTATGATCTATTTTTATTAGGTTTTATTATATTATATTATGTTTATAAGATTTGATTATATACTCAAATTAATAGGTCCATATTACTCACACATATTTTATATGAATATTATTAGTTATGTTCACCCATTAATGAGTTTTTGAGCTCATCGTTGTTTATGAACCCATTTCACAGGTCATGAAGAAGAGCTGTATGTATGATATGTGTAGAAGGGTATAAAATGTAATGATTGTTAAATGGGTATGTTAAATAAATTTTTCAGAGTAAGATATATATATATAGTATAAACATATAATAACCCTCTATTTTATAGGGTTTGAATTATTATTATATATAAAAAATATTCATGATAAATGATTTAGTACGTGTGTATGCTATGATTGGGATATCGCACTAGATTATCTTAGGTTAGGTTAACTGAGTAAAAATTTCTTATTTATCTCTCTATTTTCTTTTTCACTTGATATTCACCCTAAAAAGAGTATTGTTCCTACTAATATTGGAAAAAGGTCATTGGTGAGTGTTGTTTTTTAGAAATTTACATTTCCCTTTTCACACTCCCTCTATGGGTATTTATCTGATCATAGACTAACAAATTGTATCAGAGTAGTAGTATTCAATTTAAAATATATCTCATGGAATCCATCAAAGAAATCATTAACCATATAGAAATTATAATTTTCAATAGAAATAATTTATAGTAATGATAGAATCAGATGATGCACTATTTTTTATTATATGGATAGGATGTCATTACATATACCTTACAATGGATATGGGTCACCATGGAAAGAAGAGTATTATCCTAAATATAATCAATATAGGTTAATTCCAATGATAAAGGAGTAAGCTAATTATGTTGAGATGTATCCAATGTTTTCTATATAAAGGTGGCATCATTTAAAACATCATGTTCCATCCCTGAAAGATTACACAACATTTACCAGGGTGATTTTGAGGTATGTAGAGATAAATTTAACATTCTATAGAATATTCAATAGTATTTAAGGATACATCTAAATGAATATGTTGATACATAATTTTATGAGGTAGACATTAATGTATAGAACATGCATAAACATAAAGAAACACTGACACATATATATGAATTTTAAATAAAATAATACGAATTATTTTACTATGACTTAGTGAGAAAGTCACTGTTCTTGATGAAAAGGATCACAACAAAGTCGCACTAAATAGTCGATAAAGATCTATCCTCACATAAAAGATGGGGAATAATGAAATTTTTTCATGGAAAATGATATCTCTTATTAAGTATAGTTAAGGGAAATAATGATTATATCATAGGATGGTAATATTAAATACAGGGAAGTCGATGAGGATATATTTGTATCCATTAATCCTATAAAAAATTATTAATTGGAGTATTTATAGGTAATCTTCCACACATGTTATTTTTGTGTGGAATATTTTGGAACCTAAGTGTAAAGTGTCCAAATAATTTCTTATATTATAATATAGAGAAATCATTACCAAATAATTAATTATTATTTACAAATGAAAGAGACTTCAATGTTTAAATTCTCCAGAAAACAATTTTTCAAGAGTATGATAGATAAATAATGATATTGGTGGGCGTAATTGTGGGAAACAAATTCCTCAATGATGATGTAATTTTGGCTAACATAGACAAACCAAAACCAAAGGGAAGAGAATGTGAAGTTGGTAATGTTAAGGGAAGATTAGAACTCAAAATTGAACTAAAAAATTCTCTTGTTGAAAGAAATGTTTCAAGGGAAAATAAATTCCTGGACAATAGAATTTTTATTCATTACTAATTATATATATAAGAGTATAAAATGACATCTAAAATAAATAATTAACTTGAATATAAGTAAATTTTAAATCAAAAATTCTTGGAGAATGAGGATAACTGTAAATTTAAAACTGATTAAGTGGCCTAAATTCGATATATACTTATTAAAAAATTGAAGTAAATATTAAAATTAATCAATGAGCATGAAAGATAGATTTTTATCTTATGGTTTAATATTGGTGGTCAATAAATATTTTAGTCTCTCTATATGACATTAAGAAACTTGAATGAATGGGATACATATAATTATGTGGTAAAACATGGTTATCTAAATGTTAATTTGAAATATTTCCTACAAAGTGATTCAGGAATAAAATTATAACTAATGATGGTTTTGATTGTAAAAATAAATAGAGATAGTTTATGAAAATACCTGACCACCCTCACCTCAGAGGAAAATCAACATAGGTGAGTCAAATAAGACTAAAAATGTTTTTTGTATTGTTAATTAAGATACAGAAAATACTTATAAAATTAAGTGTAAATTTTTTGTATTATGGGACATTGTCAAAAACGTTTTCAGTATATAAATGTCATTTCAAATAATAATAGGAATATTAAAATTAAGCATAAATTTCTATAACCAATTGTTTTCTAAAGAATATTTTTTTTAGTTTCAAGGTTATCAAAATAAAGATATCAGTATTCATTAAAAAATGCATATGTGTGTTTCAAAATAATATTGTTCAGGTCAATCAAATAATCTAGTAGAGTCATATAGTGGGATTGAAAAGAAAAAACAATATACAACACAATAAGATAATGATTATCAATTATGTCTAGATAAATAACATACATATTTCACAGATTGTGAGATGAATAAATTGTCATTCATTGTATAAATAATGGAAGATAAGGTGAATTCCATTTTGATTTATTACAATAAAATGGATAGGATGGAGTATGGATCCTTGACATTTGATGTACATACCATATGAAAAAACAAATATTTTATCACAAAAATAATTTATAAAAAATAATACATAATATAGTTTTCAAGTTATTATTATTATAAAACTATTAACTCTATTAGACCATGTTAAATAAACAAGGATCACAGATATATTATAAGTTGAATTCCGTGGCCACAATTTTCTATGTGTATGTTTACATTTTGTCTTGGGTCTTCTGGGGAATTTCACTAATAAATCTACAATCGAAAATGAAAGATAGAAAATAGTTTTGATGTAAGGAAATCAAACAAAGGTGAATCTATATATCATTGGAATAGATTAATAGAATTTCTTTCTAATAGAGAAAGGAGAGAATGATTTGTGGCATAAAAATCATATCCACATGAGTAAGAAGAATTTATAAGATTGGTTGAAGGTTGAAGGAGAATGTGATATCCCTAAATATTAATGCAATCACACTCACATGTTTCATATGTGTCCAAAGGGTATGATTATGTAGAAGGATTATAAAATTAAGGAATATAAGAAAAAAATATTCTTGAGATGGTTAATATTGACTTGTGTGGACCAATATCACCTAAATTCATGGATTAAAGAATGTTTTTTTGTTATATTCATTAATTATTATCACCAGATCTCATGGATGATGGATATTTATCAAAAATCCAAAAGTTTTCATTTATATTACAGATAATGGTATATTGTTATAATGGTTTCCTGGGATAAATATTTAATTTTTTTTGACTCATAACAGAATTTAAATTACCAATAATAAGGTGCAATAATATCATTAAAGGCATGATATAGTTCACTATTTTTTAGTTTTAAGGACCCCTCAAGAAATAGTATTATTGGGATGTAGAATTAGTTCATTGAATAAATTCACTGAATGATACTCACTATGTAAGATCAACCAAGACTATTTTGGAAGGAATTAATTTTAACATCTAGATAAATTTATTATGGAATTTTTTTCCTAATGAATAGATTAATGTTTATGAGATATGGTATAAGAAAGAAAATGACACTAGAATACATTATAATTTTTAGGAGACATGTTTTTTTGTAAACACATAGAAAAATTATAATCCTTAGTATTATTTGTATAATGGTATATTATATGGTATTCAACCATGTAAAATCATTAATGTGCTATGAAAAAAGGAATGTAAATATATTGGAATTCTACGATATCACAAATGTGGGAAATGAGCAAAATTCACAAAATAGTGAGTAAATTACAAGTGATCCTGATATGGAAATATATATACTAGTGGAAGAATATGGATATATAGATAATTTGGATATATATTATAATGATTATTATATCCAATAAATATTATGAACTTCCATGATATTGGGAAGAAGATCCAAAATCAATGAATAAAACATCATTTATGACAGGAAAAACTTATTGGAAACCAAAATGATAGAGAAAAAAAACATTTTAATTATTATATATAGAAGCTATAAATACTTTTAAGATAATTATAATGTTTATAATTATTATAAGGAAATTCATAGAGAATAAATAAAATGGATAAGAATAAAAAATGGAAATTGTTTCATGTTCGAAAGAAGAAAATATCCTCCTAAAGATGTGGGTATTTCAAAACAATATCAAGGAAGATAATATGGTAATTCATAATAATGAAAGGATTGTGTAAAAACAATATTCCCAAATTGGATGGATTGATTTATAAGAGGCTTTTTGTGTTATGTCTTGACAAGATTTAATCTAACTTTTCAAGGAAATTATTGTATGAAGGGGATTCATGGATTTCCATGTGGACAAAAAAATTTCATTCTTTATTGGGAATCATGACGAATAGGTTTATATTGAGTAGAAAAAGTTTTTTAGATTAATAATGGAAGGTGAAATATTTGTTAGTTGAATATTGAATTTTATATAATGAAATAGGAACTATGTTTGTGGTATTATAGGATTCATTGAAACATGAAAAGTATTGACTCCAATATGGAGGATATGATAAATATCTCTACTTAAAAAGAGTGAATGAATTGTTTATAATGTTGATACTTTATTTTAAGGATATAATATTTAAAGGATTAATCAAATAAAAATATATGAAATATATGAAATATAAGAGGTTCATGTTTGGGATTTGTTTTCTTGGGGATTAAATGTTTTTACTTTGATTGCAGGTGGTATTTTGAAGTCATGAAACATTTATTTAAAAATATATGAATTCAAATGAGGTAATTAAATAGTTTAAAATTGAATATTCCAATGTTTTGGAAACAATTAAAGATTCCAAGGTGGAATTAATAATGGGAAATGATGGAAAAAAGTAAGATGTGATGGAGTACAAGAAAATCAATGGGATTTTGTTTTAATTGACAACTACATGAAACTAATTTTCTTCCAGTTTTCAATATGCATCATTCAAAATAAATATGGAATAAATTTAAATATTTTGAAAATTATATTATGGTCTGTAATAGGAATTAGGGATTTTTAATATTCTAATTTTTTAGTTTATTGAAATAATTATTTGTATTTACATATATGGATTGGGATGGTTGAACAGATGCTTTTAAGTCAACATCGAGTAAATAATTCTATCTATGATAAATTTTTATTTAATGGATAAACAATAAACATGATTGTTTTTCATTGGTAACTTTGGATAATTTTTACATTTCATCAACTCACGTATATACTCAATTTATATGGATTAAACAACATGGTGTAGATGAAAAAGTTATAATGAAATTTAATATTTCAATTAACTGTAATAGATTTAGTTATATCAATATTTGAAATAATTCTATACATTACTCAAGAAGATTGAACCTCACTAAAAATTATCACTTCCTCGATGGTAAGATTGAACAATGTTTAGGGAAATATGATTTCATTCCTACACAAAATCATGATTAAGACATCATAGAAAATGTAGTAGAAAAATATTATTTTGAATGTTTCAGTTGGTTATTGTAGTAAAACAATATCCATCAATATAGATTGTTTTTTGAATGGTTTATTACTCTACTATATTATTTTCTATTTATGGTTTGGTACAATTATTCTCATGAATCAATTCATTTTTTTAATCGACTCTTATTAACATTTTAGGAGATCAATTTCGAATTATTAACAAAGCTGTAGAAGATTATAATGAGTCTATTTGTATATGACTGTATTTTTTCTACTTGGATGATGAAATGGGAGTCCTTGCATACTGAATAAAATTAATGTGGGACAGTATTTTAATTTCTATTTAGGGTGATAATCTCGATGGAGAATTTTTTAAGGGATTGATGATCAAGGAATCTTTTTACAAAGACCATTTCATCTAACAAATTTTTCTCACATATATACTAAACCATTTGTGTTTAGAGATGAGGATAACTGAATCATTAATATGACCTATGATGGAAATTAGTTTAATCTTTTGTTTTTGATTGGAACTAAATAATTTTGATGAAGTGCTGTTGATTTAATTGGAGGGATGAAAACAAAACCAATTGGGGAGATGGTTTGTAAAACCATAGTTGGTTAGTTTTGGGTTCTTTGTTGAATAAATTTATAGAATATAGTCCAAAATTGGATAATAAAATCATTACGACTTGATATCATAATGTTTTTATATTTTTATAAGATGATTGAAAAATCTGGAGTAATTTTCTCTATAGGATATAAACAAATCCATAGATATATGATTCATTATATTTTTGGTTTAATCTATGATTAATTTTATATGGAATGAATATAAATTACACAATGAGTAATGAATGAGTGATGAAATGGACTGGAAAATATAAATCTAGATACTAAGTAAGGTATGTTTGAGGATATGAATTAAATATCATATTCATGGAAGATTAAGTATTAATAGATCATACCAAAGTGGGTTATGGGATGTCACAATTTTGTAGTATAAGAAAACATTGTTCTCATGGTTAATACCATGAATAATTATTGATTCCATGATGGAGAATTCATGGAATTTCACTAAAAATATGAATAGATATTTAAGTGAAATCATGTGGTATTAGGTATGGATTCTCCATTATGTAATTGATTATATATTGTGATCTTCCAAGAAGATTAGGATTCTACCATGGGAATAGGCTAATGTCGAGTGTTTAGTAAGAGATGTTTCCAATTATTTATCGATGACTTTAATGTATGTATACAACCCAAGAATCTCATAGGTGAAGGGAATTAATCTGAATATTATGTTTTAACTAGGATAATATTTAAAGTGGTATTAATATTAATTTGAATTTTTGAGTGAATAATGGTGTTTTTAGTAGTATTGTGTGTCAAAACACAATCTTATTCAGTGAATAAGTATGTTGATACTGAAAATTTAGTATATTTTGTGGAATTATGTTTCTTTAATGATATAATTTTTAAATATAAATAGAGATATTTCATAGATTAATCATTAACTCATAATCGTGGAGAAATGAAGATAACTTAATGGGGAAACATATGTATTTTCTTATAATTAATGATAAAAAACATTCTATAATAATGGAATGATGGCCCCAAATAATAAATATATGGTTTGATGATCAATTATAGAAATAAATATTGAAAATGGAAAGAATATCCAAGTGTGTTTATTAATAGAATATTTTATATTTCATTATTTTAATGATAGAGTTTCTCATTGATACACTGTCAATGGGGTATTCTCAATATTTGATTGTGAATGTTGAGAAGGTTTCCCATGGAAGAGTAATGATCTTACTGAGTGATTGGGTGTATAATGTCTTCTACTTTTTGAAGGCTCTAAACCAAGAGAGTTTTTAACACCCTAGAATCAATTATAGTAATTTTTTTAGGAAGAAAAACACAATACTCATAGTTTTATTCAAGAATATGTTAAAAAATAGATTATCTAATTTAATATATTTAATTTTTTAATCATTTTTATTTTGAAGTCAAAATATAAAAATATACATAGCGTAATTTTTTGAGTTTTCTAAATTGAATGGTTTTACATTAAATAGAAAAATTAATAATTTTTAAAATACTATCATTTTTTCAATTTGAATTTAGTGTACCTTTATTTATGGTATTTGGTATAAAAGTGAAATATTATGTACTATATTTTGAAAATTTTAATTAAGTTTAGAAATTTTCATGATATTAATATATGTTAGTTTTTTATACTTCAAAATTATGTTTCTAGAAATATATTGTTATTGCATTTTATGAATTTATATTAAATTTATTTAATTACAATTCTTGAAATTTAATCTTGAAAAATAGATAAAATATTTAGAATCTTTAGTTTTAAAATTTATAAATAGGGCCCTTTTGTTTTTGGTTATTGTGTATAGTAATGCTGGAAAATATTTGTAACATCTATGAAGGTAAAAATGGATAAAATAGAGTTAAAAATATGAAATAACATTTCCAAATCCACACAAAACAAGCATTAATTTCATTTTATAGGATAAATTAGGAAATATAAACCCTAAATTATTTTATATTGTATTTTTTTCCATTATCCTATGATAATAGAATTTATATTAATTTTAGTAATGAAAATTCCAAAATGTCCATAGCATTTAAAAATTGATAAAAAGAAGATATGTTATGTTATAAACATTTTTTTAAAATATAAAATAATTATTTTTATCATAGTACCATTTCTTTAAATTTTTCATTACGAAATAATTATTCTAAATTCTTACACAACATCAACACAACATTTGTGCATGCTATAAAACAATAATCTAAATAAATTTAAAAAGTCTAAAAGTAATATTTTTTTGGGTGATTTATACTGCCGAAAAAATTTTATATATGAATATAAAATATGAAGTACATAATACATGTTTATATTTGAATTTAATTTTTACATTGATGTCATTAATGTCTAATTATGTGAATAGTTTCAGAAATGATGATAATGACATTTTTAAAAAAAATATATTTTTTAAATTATTTAGAAATCATAAAAATATTGAAATAATAAAATTATGATAATATATTGTTAATAATTTCATTAAATAAATACCTAAATTCCTATTTTTACCTTATAATTGAAATTTTAACTCTTTAATATTGAAAAAGTTACTGTGATTATGGTCATAACGGGTTTAAAGGAGGGTTAATCTAAAAAAGAATGTACGTAAAATGAAAAAATAACATTCTTAAAACTAATTGGTTGGTTATATTTAGATCATGAACTTATTAAATTATAATATGAATCATTTTTATTCCATTTTTTTTACAAGAATTTGGCATGATAATATTTTAATAGTTTGAAAAATTACATGAGTGCCACTAACCTAAATTATATAAAGGCGCCTCCACCCCTCACTTATTCACATATATTGTGGAATATTCCACAAAAATACCTACAAAAATATTTCCAAAAAATTATTGTTTATATTAGATAGGTTTTATTCTTCACCGAAGACCAAATTATAGATCCTTAAAAAGAGATCCAAAGGATGTTTCTCTTTGTTATGGTAATCATTTTTACAACCCTTTTAAATTTATTTGTTATTATACGTTTATTAATTTATTATACCAAAAATAAAATAATAAATATGTTATAATCAATATAAATATGTTTTTATAATTTTTTATAGCCAGTTTGAATCCACTTTCCATCACACAGAATGAGAAGAAAATCACTCATGCATACGTAATACTTACTATCTCCATTTAAAGGAGTAATTCGTTTGTCATCAGTGTAATATGTGGATGGTTATAAATATATAACTAATGAAAATATATGATATTTAAGAAGTAATTATTATTGTATTATTTAATTATAATATCAAAATATTTACCTTTATAATCGTTCGTAAACGATAATGTCACATTTAAGTACGTGTAGACTACCACCTCTATGAAGTGATGTGATTCATTTTTCATTTCATATTTATATGGATAATAATAAGAATAGTTTAAATGAATATATAAGATATATATGAAATTTAAATTTTTATATAAAGGTGAATAGTTGTTTACATTTCTCTCATTCATTTTGTTGAAGTGAGAAATTATTGTTCATGTCCACGTACAACCTTCTATCTCCTTGAACCATGTATTCAATGTTTCCATATCTAGTTTTAATTGAAAATTAAAAATATGAATATAATAAATATATATATTATTATATAATTATTAATATCCCAGTGATGATGAAACTATGAGAACAATGTATGGACTAAAACGATCGAATCAAAACATGCTTGAAAAATAAAACAGTTAACAAATGGGAATGATGATTTTAATAATGAAATATTAACAAAAAAGTATTTAAATGTTATAATTGGAGAGTGTATGAAAAATTAAAAATTTATATTGTAAAATTTTATAGTAATAAAAATTTTAATTTTATTATAAAGCAGGATAAAATTACTTAAAAAAATAATAATAATTGAGGTAAGGGTTTGTTTCACTATTTCGTTATTATTTGGGATTGTTTTTATTAATTATATATTTGGGGAATTATATGATATTTATATATTATGAGTAATACTTTTTCTAATCATCTATTTATTTCTAAAAATTATAATACCTTCATTCATTTTCCTCTAAGAACCCATGATACAGAAATATTTCGTACAAAAAAATCACAATTTTCTTCTATTATGCCTGTTTTTTTTCTTCGAGGTCAATATTTTCAATAAAATGTTTTCAATTTTTTAATATTATTTTATTAATTTTCAATGTTATTTTTTACCTATGTTTTATTTTTTATAATTATTTCCAATGTTACTATCGTATATGTTTTTCTGAACAATGTTCTTTTTAATATTATTTACTGAAAATGTTAAAGGAATCATTGTTTTTTACATAAATGAAATGAACAGAATTTCCTACCATCATTCCCAATAAATGACCTGATTGTTATTTTATAACATAATTTTTCCCTAACATTTTTTATATTTTTAGGTTTTGATTAAGTGATTTTTAAATGAAAATGATATTTTCCTTAAGAGATATTCTGGTAATTTATTTAAAGTATTCTCATATATGTGAACATTATTTGGTGAATATTATTATTTTATGAGGATTAATTCTATTTATGTCATTCAATATATTAGTATGGATTGAATATTATTATTTTCATTTATTGGTGAAAATATGAACAATTAATATTATATTTTTTTAATATGATTATTTAACTTGATTATAGTTCACACCTTTTATATGATGTATGAATTGGACTTAATATGTGTTTTGAATGGACCATAACAGCTCATTGATGAATCAGTAGGTCTCATTAGACAAAATATTTTGGGTATTTGGAGAATACCTTACCAATTTACATATGCTTCATTGAGACAGGGTGTGGATAAGAAGATTGTGATGTCATCCACTTCTCATTCTATCAAAATGAGTCTAGTGATTATTATCTATGTGATTATTTATGGTTTTATGTTATGAATGTATTTATTCCACCAATATAGAATTTGTTTTATATGGTATATTTGACTATCCTTATGGGACAATCACTTTTTTTCGGGGGCTATTTTTGACGGGCCCATTGTTCATTATAAATAGTCTTTATAGTGAATACTATTTTTTGGGAATTCTTATCCCATCACTAATTCTCCTAAATGAAAAATTATTTGTGACATATAATGTTTCCCATTGTAATTAAGTTTTGCGTGCATGCTCACTAAACCATGAGAATAGTTTTTTATTCCCATCATCAAAAATATTTTTCATAAAATGTATTTGTGATAGGAATTTATAAAATGTCATAAATATTGTGTTGGGAGAAGAATATTTGTGATGAGACCCATCAAAAATTACTTCTAAATCACCGATCACTATATTTATGTTGGGTACAATTTGTAACGACACCCATCTCAAATTACAGTGTCGTTACTACTATGACATATAAATGTTACCCAAGATGAATTATTCCCTCCCATTCCACCCCTCAGATCTCTTCTACTCTCCTCCCATCTTCTTTCCTCTAATACTATAAATTTATTTCCATAATATTTATAAATTATATAGGGAAGAGAACATTTATATTTTCATATGATAAAATTTTCAGTTTTGAGTTATTTATTTATTTGTTAATTAATGTATTTTATTTCATATTATAAATTATTATTATTAATTTGAATAAATTAGTTTTTATTAGAGAAAATTAGTTTTACATAACGGTAATTACTTGTAATTAGATTTATTTAAATTTAATTATCAATAAATATTTTAAATTAGAAGTAATCAATTATAATTGGCAGAAATTGGTTTTAATTATTAGTAAGTAGTTATGTTCAATAGTAATAACTTAGAATTGGTAGTTAAATAATACTAATTTAGTGAATTATTTAATAATTCATAGATTCTACTAACAAGTAATAATAATTTTCATTAATTAGTAATAATTAGAAATAATCAGTTAGTGGTAGTAATTAGTATTTTTTTCATAATTTACTATAAATATTACTAATTTAAAACAATTAGGAAAAATTAATAGTAATCAGAACAAATTAGCGATAATTAGTAAAATTAGAAGTAATTATTATAAATTAATGGTAATTATTAGAAATAAATGGTATATAGTATGTAATAGTTAGAATTAGTAAAATTATTGTCAATATTAGAAATTAGTGGTAATTATTAGAAATTTTAAGTAACTATTAATTTTTTTTGACAATTAGTAGAAATATGTTGGAATTAGTAAAAATTAATGGTAATGAGTGAGAATTTTTTAAAATTAGTATAAATTAGTGATAATTATTAAAACATAGTGAAACAAGAATTAATTAGTTAAAATTATAAAAAATGAGAGGTAATTAATAAAATTTACATATATTGGGATATAAATAGTCCCAATTACAGGTAATGAGAAGTAATTAGTTAAAAATAACATTAATGGTCGGTAATTATTAAAAATTAGTGATAATGGGTGGGAATTATTTAATTTTTTTTGAAAATGAGTGTTAATTAGGTAAATGTAATAGAAATGAGTGTTAATTAGTTAAAATTAGTAGAAATGAGTGCTAATTAGGATAAATTAGCAAAAATGATTAGTAATTAGTTAAAATTAGTCGAAATGGGTTGAAATTAGTAAAACCAATACATGTAATGAGCTGTAATATTTAAAAAATGCATGTAATAAACAATAATTAGTAACAATACCCGCAATGAGCTGTAATTTCTAAAAAATACCAGCAATGAGTGGTAATTCTTAAAACATACCTACAATGAGTGGTGGTTAGTAAAAATAACTTTAAATGAGTGGTATTTAGTATAATTTATCCGCAATGAGATGTATTGAGTAAAAAAATATGAAATGAGGTGTATTTATTAAAGAATACTAATAATGAGCGATAATTTGTTAAAAAGTCGAGTAATGAGTTTTATTTTGTACATAATACCAGTAATGAGTTTATTTTGTACTGAATAACAATTTTGAGCGGTATTTAGTAAAAAATTCTGATAATGATCATTATTTAGTAAAAAATAACAATAATGACTAGTAATTAGTCAAAAATACTAGTAATTAGTGGAATATAGTAAAAAATTCTTATAATCAGTGATATTTAGTAAACCACATTGATAATGAGTGGTATTTAGTAAATAATACCATTAATGAGTGGTATTTAGTAAAAAATACTTGAAATGAGAGGTATTTATTAAACATAGCAGTAATGAGAGATATTTAGTAGAAAATACATGTAAATAGTTATATTTTGGGTCATAAACTTGTAATAAGACTTAATTAGTAAAAAAAATATTAGTTATGAGCATTAAATAGTCAAAAATACTGGTAATGCCTGGTAATTAGTAAGAAATACCATTAATGAGTGGTGTGTAGGAAACCTTTCAAATAATGTGTATTATTTAGAAGAAAATTCTAGCAATGATTTCTATTAGTAAAAAAAATTAGGCAATGTGTGGTAATTAGTAAAAAATACTAGTAATGAATGTTAATTAGTATAAAATAATGGAATTGAGTTATAACTAGTAAAAATTACTGATAATGAGTGGTATTAATTATAAATTATAGAGAATTAAAACATTTTATAAAAAATACCAGTAACGGGAAGTATTTTTATCAAAAATACTTGTAATGAGCGGTAGGTAGTAAAAAATACAGATGGTGATCTGTAATTTGTAAAAAAAAAAGATCAGTAATGAGTATTAATTAGGAAAAAGTACTGGTAATGAGAATTAATTAGTATAAAATACCATTAATGATTGGTATTTATGTGAAAATACGAGTAATGAGAAGAATTTAGTTAGAAATACCCGTAATGGAAGGTAATTTGGAAAACAATATAGGTAATGGGTTGTAATTGGTAAACAATTTAGTTAAAGAGTGTTATTTATTAACAAATACAGTTATTGAGTGGAATTTGATAAAAAATACTGGTACTGAGCGGTTGTTTGTAAACAATACTGATAATGAGCAGTCTTTAGTAAAAGATTCTTCTTGTGAGCGATAATGAGTAAAAAACTCTGTTAATGAGAAATAATTTGTAAATAATAAATCTAAGGATAGTTATATAGTAATAAATAATTATATCGAATGGTATTTAGTAAATATTATTGGTAATGAGCAATATTTAATAAAAAGTACAACAATCAACCACAAATTAGAAAAAATAACAACAATTATTCAATAACTAACAATAATTAGTTATAGATGGTCGACCAAGAGGCATGAAGGAAGCATGGAGAAGAGGGGATGATGGGGATGGAAGAGTAAAATAATTTTGGGGCTAATATTCCTTCTCCCTATGATTTCATTGATGAATACCTCTCCTCCAAAAATTATGACCGAAGGGGTACTAGAATTCAATCACTCTGTCATCGCCTTCATCCCATCTACTCCATGATTCCCTTAATTCCCTATGTCAGCCACATATTTCCCTTAATTATAATTAATTTCATTTATAAAACATTAGTGGTAATTAAAAAAATAGTTGTAATTTTCTGAATTACAATAATTTTGCAGTAATTATATAGAATTGATAAAATTGAAAACTAATTTTTAATTTTTCTGATTTACTATATTTTGGATAATACCTCTTATATAGTATGATAATCATAATAAATATTTTTATTTACTATTTTTTATGAAAACATGAAACATGGAAGTGTACATGGGTCTATATTACAAGATAACGATTGGATAAATATTCATAGGAATTTAAACGATTCTAGTATAAATCATATATATTTTGAGGGGGTTAAAGATTTTTAATCATTTTTTTCAAATAAAGTAGAATTGTTTTTAGAAGTGAAGATTATATTTCAATGTAATAAATGTGGTTTTATGATATTTTAAACACATAACAACATTGGGGATCGTCAATGCATTTTGGTTTTCAGAAAGATTGTTTTTTTGGGAATCAACACAGCAAATGATGTTTCAGAGATGATACTAATAATTTAGTTCTAGATCTATCACTATTTAAAACATTAGTAAATGAGGTTACTAGTTTTTATTTTAAAAAAAATATTATCATAATGATATTCATTTAAGTAATGAGTTATAACAATCATGATTTTATGAGTTATTGATGTCTATTAATGATGAATTATATCCAGGTGACAAGATAAGTGAATTTGAAGTGGCTAAAAAATATATGCCTTTTAAATAAGATAATGGAATGTATAATAAATATATTTAATTTATATTACCATTTGTTAAATCACATTTACCTAAATAAAATGTGTTGCCTACCAATTTTAATGAGATCAAGTGGCTAGTTGATAATTTGGTTCTTGGTTATTGGAAGATTCATGCATGTTCAAATTAATGAATATTTTCTTTTGTTTAAAATGACATGGTTGATAGTTTTTATATAAGTGGACTATTGGGGTACAAGGAGGATAATCGAGGGAATTCTGTATTGGTTCCCATTATATAGTTGAGGTATTTCTTACTTACACTAAGATTACAATATTTATTTATTTCTCAGAACCCAACATCATTGATGTCATGGAAAAAATCGAATACTTCATCTCATAAAATATTAAATCATCATTGTGATAGTAATTTATGGAATAATTTTGAAAATTTACATCCTTATTTATGATTACAATCATAAGACACATGACTGTGTCTTTCCATTGATTATTTTTATCTATTTTTTTAGTACAATCAATATTTTTGTTGTCTCATATTTATTACTATATACAACATACCTCGTTAGATATCAATAAATTAACCATGATAATAATAAAAATTTCAAAATCCAAGGAATCCCATACATAATAATTATTTTTTTAATCCATTTATTGATGAGTTAAATTTATTTTGGAGTAATGGTATCAGTACATATGATGTATTTTTGAAACATAATTTTCAAATGAAAGATCTAATAATATGGAATATTAGTGACTTCCCATCATTTATAATTACTTATAGATGAATAAATCGTGATCCAAAATCATCTATATTATTTATGAGTGACAAGAAATAATTTATTCTCATCAATGAGAGAAAATATTATTTTTTCGAATGTAATCACATCTTTCTTCCTATTGATTATCCTTTTTAAAGGAACAAAAAACATTTCATAAAAGTTAAAATTGACTGAGATGGACCTCCAAAAACAATCTATAGTAATAATTTAAAATATATCATCTATTAATTACCTCCAATTAACTCTAGACAAACTAAAAAACAAAAAAATTGTATTTATGAAAAGACCATAATTTTATTATACAAAGTATTTTTTGGATCTCCCATATTTGTCTTATTTATTAGTCCCCCACATGTTGGAGGTTATTCATATTTAGAAGAAATGTATTTATAATATATTTCATATAGTTTTATACTATCCTAGTAAGACCTATTATAAGGTAAAGTCATGATTAGATACTAGCCATATTTATAAGATAACATAACATGAAATTTTCAAAAATAATAGATCTCATAAGATAATGAAGCCAATAGTTCCTTATAAACACCAGTAAAAAAATAATTTCTTATTTTTAAATAGATTGTGTATTTGAGGCTACTAGATGGATATGTTTCTAATATCTCTAGTTGTGTTAGAGGAAATCATATTACAAGTTTATAAGTTCACAATTTTCATGTTATACTAGAAGAATTATTACCATTAGATTTTGTGTATTGTTGGAAATTATTTTTCCACTATATTTATTTAATTTAATGTAATATTTGATATTGCATTTCCCACATGAATAAAAATTTAGAGGGATTTTATTATTCTAATTCATGTACCCATATGAGTGATTCATGTAGAAATTGAAGGAAAAGTTCTGTAATAGTGAATCAGTTGAAGGGTCAATTACAAAAGCTTATTTGATAGAGGAAACATCATTTTTCTAATCCCATTATATCTAAAATAATTATATATCAAAAAATTATTGTATGGAAGATAATTATTGAAATACTACTAATGAAATGAACATTTAATTAATAGTACCCATTTTCACGAACATGGATTTATTGTCGTTCCTGAATGATGGATTTCAGGTGATTAACATCACAGAGCTCATATATATATTCTTCTCAACTGTGAAGAAATGAATCAATTTGTACAACGATTTTTAGTATCACATGTTATTTAATTTTATTTAAAAGTAAATGAATAATATTTAATTTGTTGATTATTTTGGGATCATATCAGAAAACAATTTCAAAAAACTGTACCTACTTCCCTTGAAAAATATAGGCAGCATAATTTTTCCTATAGGTTTCAGATAATTATAATGTAAAATTTTTCATGTTTAATATATTAAATTAATTTGTTTTATGTTATATTTATAATTTTTTAAATTATTATGTTATCATAACATGATTAAAAAATTGAGAACATATTATATGTATAGAGTAACCCACAATCAAAAAGAGAAAAATCTTATATTATATATGTGGTAAATGGGTTTTGACATCATACATGTGTATATAATGAATCAAAAAAATTAAGAATGTTGATTTTTGGAGGGTATATAAACATAGAGATAGTGAAAATAAGATTTATGGTACTCTGGAAGAAATAATTGAACTGTGTTATATGATATAGGATTCTGTAATAATTTTTGAATTCAACTAGTTGACTTTGATTGAGGATTGTGTGTTCATCCACGCCATCCAGTCATCGACATGAAATATAAAATCCTTATAGAAAAAAAAAACAAACCACTTATATTGGGTTATCAAGAACATAATTTTTTTATTGAAACTATTTCACTACTATAAGAGAGTTATTTTATTTTTGGAGCATTGTTAAAATGAAATCTTATGAAAAAAAATTTATTCAAAGTGAATGTGGTTCTATTAAAATGCAAGGAATTGAAATATTTCCAGAGATATGTCCAAGTATATATTTTCAATGAAGATATATTAATATCGATGATGAAACCCCAAAACTATGCGATTATGGAAATGATGATGTTGATGATGTAACAAATTAACATCAATTAAAAAGATATGATGAAGCTGCACATCCAATGGAAATCGAAGATATTTTGGAGGAAAATAAATATATCAACATAGTTGTGTATGAAGAGAGGTTAAATATTATAAATGAAAACAATTAAATTTTGATTATAGTTATTATATATATATATAATAGTCATCATCAATTATTTGGTAACAACATTATTTTCTTGTTCTAGATAGATGACGGTACATATGGTGAGATGTTCTGTAGCATCGATGAGGCGATAATTCATGGTTATTGGATTAATTTTACATTTTCTGACTATTAGGTTACATGATGATCATTGAATTAGAGTGGTCATGGTCTTGTGATATTGATGATTCCATTCTTTATTCACTATTTATATCTACATCTTGATACAAAACCACACATGCATAGGTATGTTAAATTTTTGAATTTAGTTAATTTTCGTTATCATTAATTATCACTATTTTATTTATAATATATATATATATATATTCTATTCTCCCAAATTTTTTCACATAAAAATATTTGAAATGGGAGTGCTATTTTGTGGAATGATTTTTAAGGAGGATGGGTGACGTGTGATCATATTCCCACAGATGTCTGATAAGACATTTTTTATCATTGGATGGAATGTAAATATATAATAGTTTTTATGAATTTTTTTAATTATTAATATTTTATTATTAATTATATACATGTCTTATGGTATCCCATATATGATATAATTTCGACCTATACTAGTGGCATGCAGGCATGTGGGAATGAACATTGACATTTTTTTTTGAAAAATATAGGGATGAGAGACAAACAGAAAGTTGGAGTCATTATTCTTTTCTCAAGATTGATAAACCCATCGATATAATTACATACCCTCTCATGTTTAAGATGTATTGGTATAATACTAGATGTTAGATAACTTTCACAGGATATCATCATTAGGTCAGCAGAACTCGGGGAGACAGGAGGTCACATATAGAGTTAGTAGTCATACTTTTAGTACTCATCGATGACATCCGGTAAATTATTTTACTTAATAATTAATATAAGTATAAATTAAAGTGGTTTATTTTATTATTCATATAGGTAGTTTATTAACCTGATATAACAAGGTTTAAATTTTATAATAGTATGTCCACTAATCCTATCACAAGATATATTACTAGTGGATGACAATATCATATTTTGGTGAAAGTAATTTATTTGAGTTTTATAAATAATGGAAAATATTTTTTTTACTATTTAATGTTTGAATATTTTTTCAATGATTAATATGATTCCATGAATTCTCAAAACTATTATGAGATTAATGACAATATTGGGTTTCAAAAAACCAGTGCAACAAGATTTAATGACTCAGTATGGTTAATGGTGACTCCGTATGTCTTCCAGAAAGGCTGAGTTGTCAGTATCAGTTCTTGATAGTTATTAAGGTATTTCAATGTTTGCATCATCCATATATATGGTATGTTATAGAGTTTTTTCATCATAATATTCAATGAATGAGGAGAATATTTGTGTATAGGATTAGGTTATAGAGACACTTCATAGAGAGTATGAATTTGTTTTTCAATAGCATGAGCAAGAGTAGGGGGACCAATGTCGAGCCCATGTGTAGTAGTAGCAGCAGATGATGGAGTACATATGACACTTTATGTAGGGTATAGGTATGAAGTTACCTTCACCACCAACTCAATATTACCCTCCCACTACTTAGTGATATATGTATTTTTTACACATTTATTATGATAGACATTAGAGTGAACATATATTTTTTAATATTATTATTAATTCAGATCTTTACCATTTTATATATTTTGATTTATTTACATTATTTTGATGTTTATTATATATATATATGTATATTTACGTTAATTTTTTATATATTTTAATTTATTTAAATATTTAATATTGTTTTGTAATTTTAATTTTTTTAACGATTTTATAATTTGTAAAATTTTTTAATATTATTTGAGATGAGATTGATCCCTTGTCAAAAATGATGACATATATATAATCAGTAAAATAATTTCGAGATGGGATGTTCCCCCATTAATAAATTTTTTTTTTGCGATGACTCATTGAAATAAATAGTATTTGTGACATGCTTTTCAGCTATAAAAAATTTATGATGGGAGACCGTCAGAAAGAACTATTTTTTATTTTTTCCTATCGCAAATGAACCATCATAAATATTTCAATATCTATAAGTTTATTTTTTATCTTGATAATATTAGTCATGGTTTATTTACTTTATAATAGCTTCTATTGCATGCTTTACCATACAAAGAATATATGCTTACCATTTATTTGTATTTCCCTTTCCATGAATACCAAGAAGGTATATATGAATGAAATATATAATTTAGAAGAATAATAAATCAACTTATAGAAATAATTATTATATTACATTTTAGGATTCACTACTTGAATGTTAGGCCATACCCACAAAGCTATACCAACGATTTTTAACATCAATTGGCATAGGAGGTCCTATCCTTATTATTTAACAAAACCATTGGGATAATTAGTTTATCTCAAACCTACCCTGATAGTTTTAAAATACGCTTGGGATATATATATATATAAATATATATATCTATACAAACCATTTTTAAAACCGTTTTTATAGAGATGGATATACCAACATTTTAAAAACACCATTGGAATAGTATTTACATATGTACATAGCCCGCGTAGGTTCCCCTTATCCCATAACATTAACATATATAACCTTTAAAGCATTCAACATTCTTGTTTCTTCCCCACCCACAACAGTCTCTTATATATTCTTGTATTAATTCCATTTTTTCTTCTATATTAAATCATTGACTTCCAAATCATTTAGGATTCGATCAACACATAATTCTATTTTTATTATAGTTAAAAAATACAATGGTAGATTTTTTTTCAAAATCTAATTTATTCTGATATGTCTAAATATACCTCTTACAATTACAAAAAGGGTTTTATGTACTTATATTTAAGGATAATATATTAATTTTCTAGTTTTTAACTATTTATTTCACCTTTTTTCTAATTGCACTACTATGATATATAAAATTTTAGTTTATCAGTATATTATTTTCTTAACTTAATCACTATAGGGGACTTCTTTAGTGATTAGTCACTCACTATGATTATCACTCATTCATTTCTGATATGAGGAACCTAATCTCACTCCCTTGTTAAGTTTTATCACTTATCATTTTTTTTGAGTTTTTCACTAAAATTTTAAAAGGGATTTACTTTACGATCCCTCAATATGAGAAGGTATTGTCACTTTAATTATCCCCCATGACTACAATTTTCACTTCAACATAGTCTATTATTATTCCCTATTGTAGGGGAGCATCACTAGATAACCTATCCATAGGTCCTTTGTGATCATCAATTTAATCACTCAATGACACCACATTTAGATAACACCCCTACAAATTTATATCTAATAATGTGCATTATCATAATTAAATACTCAAACCTCGATAGATGATGAATCAAGATAGCACTCACGTTCAACCATGAATTTATAACATTATTCAATTCAAATCAATATATATCATCATAAAATATATAATTCATTACTTTTAAAAAGACTCAATTACACAACGTGGAGAGACCACAAATGTCACAATCAAATAAAATAATTAATAATACTAAGGGGAAGGGTTAAAGGACAACATATCTTATAAATGACGCAATCAACTATTCAAGATCCACCTAGTCGTCAATTTATAGGACTGTTCACATTTATTGGTTATTTACCTCACACATGGGGCCCTATCTTATGCCATGAATCACTAAAAAACTAATAAGAACATTTATAATAACTAATAAATTTATTTTAAATTGTCCTAAATATTTATTGAATCAATGAGTGACCAAAATACACCAAAATTGTGAATAATGAACTGTTAACGATTTATTAAATACCATTTTAACTATCCTATAAAAATCCTTATCACTCAAAACATAACCCGAATCACATTAATTATATTTAATTTATAACCCAAAGAAAAAAATACACAAAATAACTTCATTGAAACAGATCGTGATAGCTTAACACAATGCACATGAAATCCCTATGGAAATTGTATAAATCCACTACAATCTAGTGTCTCTAAGACATCATTTATTTCCCTACCTCATGGAATACCCCAAAAATAGTTATGTTCACACATGGTCTAATTAGAAGTGATAACAATCCTTACCATTGTATTTTTCTATTGAAAATAATATCTAATGTTCCAATGATATACAAAGTAGTGTTCCCATCTTACAATATAAATCTAAATGAAATAAAAATGTTCAAAAGTCTGTATCATACTTCATATCATTTAAAGATTGAATTGGAAAATTGACTACTTTCTAAGAATTTCACCAACACACGCTAACTATTCATCAAAATTCAATATCAAATCATTAAAAAAACTATAAAATTAAATCCCATGTTGCCATAATATTTTCTAGATAACCACATACCATTTTAGTAAAAATAAATGGTTAAGACTCCTCCATATTAAATATATCAAAATATTCTATGTCTTCTACTCACTCACAAGTAAATAACTCAATGATTATGCCATAACACAAAAATGAATCTAAAAATTTCTCGATGGACACTATGATTTCAAAACCCAAAGTTATGTATAATCTTTACTTTAGGATCACAAAAAACCACAATAACTATCACTATCTCACAATGAGAAATTATTATCCCTCGACCAGACACATGGTCATTCCAATCATAACCAAAGTGTTTTCTAAACACATCAATCCTTTACCCATCCCTTATTAATGGGACAAAATACACGTAAACTAAAAAAATTCATCTTTTAATGAGGGTTATACCCTTAAATGGATAATTTTTTTCTCCCAACCATATGGTTATTCTAATGAATCACCATGAGTTATAACTAAAATGGTTTTAAAATCTCACATGTGTCACTGTTAATGAGACAAGGATATTTTCCAATCTATAACTAATATGTATTATATTCTTTATTGATCATTACATCACAATAAAACCATCACATATTTCATCCCTCAAAATTATTACATTCCAAAATCATAACATATAATTCTGGTATTTATTCTTGTAGGAATTATAATTAAAAGAATTGGTCCATATACGAAAAATGGATGTTCACTATTCTATAACACAATAGATGCCTCTTGTACAAAACACATGAAACCTAAATATCAATAATGTGTAATTTTTTTACACTCCAATACTACCCAATCCATATTATATTTTTGGAAAAAAAACATTCCATGTGTGTTTTATCCACCCTTATTCTGTAAAAACTCAATGGTTTCAAACTCTTATGTAACCGGATAGTGAATCTAGTGCCATTCTATAAGAGTCACATGAAACTGAACATGTGATCACACTATTAAAGTAATAAAAATGATCGCCATTAATTTCAATCTCATATAAAAAAAATCATTTTCACTCCTATTAAATATTGGATCTCTCACCCATGCCAAAGTCTACCTCCTATACATCCACTTCCATGACAATATTCCATAATCCATATCATCATCCCAAAATTTCTCCACTTAAGATTTAAACATTTAGAGTCATCATCAATAATACCATTGAAACCCAAAAAAACCAAAAGTCAACTGGGTTTGGAATTTAAATTATCCTTCCCTCAAACCCATTATTTATACCACGTAACATCCACTAAAGGTCCATTCATCATAGAAATCCAAGGCATATTCAATACTAAAACATATATAGAAGTACATTTTTTGTAACACCCCAAGATTTTATGCAAAATAATCTTTTGAATTTCATTAATGTCTTGTGTTGTACGCTACAGCAAAAGAATCTTGCACAACACGCTTCCTTGACTTTCCTTGCATTACACGCAATTACGACCTTCCTCGATAGCGTGTGTAGTATGCAATACCGAGTTTCACTAAACAACGATATGCTATTAAAATATTATTTAAACTAGCGGTTATGTATAGTAATAACCACTTTTTGAAATTTTTTAAATTTTATTTTTCAAAATGGAATTCATTTTTGGATTCGGAATATCAAAATTATCTTAGGGTGAAATTTTGGTACTTTTCGGATAACTTTCATATTCTGATGAATAGTGAAAATTATTAAATTTTAATTAAAAAAAACTATTTTAATCAAAATCCTTAATAGTGATAAATTATTAATTTGAGTGGTTTTAAAGTGTATTTATAATATATTTTTACAATTTAATACAATGTTTTTCATTTGATGTAATTTCACATTTAAACCAGACATAAACAAGTGTCATTATTTTGATAGTTATTAACTTTTAAAAACACGGTATTTGTTTTGACGATGGGAATTAATTTTTAAATTAGTTAATGTAACTGATATGTATTGAATTTGGTAAAATAAACATCATTTTTTAATTCATAATATCAAATATAGCTTAGGCCTAATTTTTGGTATTTTTCTGGAAACTTTCATTTTTTGATGAATAGTGAAACAACTAAGTGGTAGTTAAAAAAACTGAATTTTTCATAAAACATAATTTTACTACTTATGTGGGTGGAATTTCAAAAATCCAAGAGACGCGATTGATGTCAGTAAGTAAAATGTGGTTCAATGAGATGAAAATAATTTTTAGTGAATAGTAAGTTTTTACTTTTTTTTACCACGCTTAAAAGTAAATTGAGTAATTAAGGGTACAAATATTATTATTATTACCCTAAAAATTGTCCTAATTCTATTGGATAAGTTTAATTCGACCAAAAACAACCTTAGGATTTAAATATGACCATTTAGGCCAACTTGGATTAGATTGGGACATTTATTATTAATTTATTTAAAGAAGGGTTAAAATAGTTAAAATCAAAGTTTAATATGTATATCATTTTTAATATATGGTTATACATGAGATAAATTCGACAATAAATATTCCTTATAAAGCTAAAAATATTTCCTACATAATGGTATTTTATTTGTAATTTTAAGACATTAAATAATTTAATTTATTTATGACACAACGATGATGTAGTAATTATCTTATTAATGAAATATTAACATAATTGATGTTATAAATACCCAAATAAATGTAATTTGAGATTTTTTTTTAATTCCACTAATTTTATAGGTTCATATGACATGTTAGTATTGATTTAATTAACTATTTTCGAACTAATAATTCTGTTATGATTTTTACAAAAATCAATTACTAAATAGTGTCCAAATTGACATAAAATAGTTTTTAAAACAAATATTATATTATTAATTGTTATTTTATTCTAAAAAATATAAGGTTCTGCCAAATGACTTATATAAGGTTATATATATTAATAATAAACAACTTGGGGTTATTTGGACTTCTTATATTAAGTTTATTAACCTTATATTTTAAGAACACAAAAAGACACGTTAAAAGTAAAATTATCTAAATTAATGTTAAATATAAATGATAAGGTTAAAATATGAACCTAAACTTGTCTAAATTCTATTTTATGAGAGGATTTAGACCCATCCCTACCTTAGCTTCGAAATAACTCAATTTGGAGCTGTTTAAAACCAAATTTGGCTTTATAATAAAATAATATTTTTAGTTTTTCCAAAGGATACCCTCTCCTCCCTTATAAAAGGGCACCTCCTCCCTCTCTTCCTCACACCACTTTGAGCCTTCAAGCTCAGTCAACCCATAAAAAAGTTTCTTCTATACTTCCCTTGAAACATCCTAGAGGTTCCGGTCTTCCTCAAAGACTAATTTTAGAACCCTAAAAGGAGATCTCAAAGAGGCGCTTCAAAGAAGAGGAGGTTCGGTCACTTACGAGGAAAACCGGACCTAAGGTAAGAGAAAATATTACAATCTCATTTTTATCTGAGATTGTTTATACTTTGGTATTTACTGGGGTGTATTTTATCATCCACATCTATGTTTTCTAAATATTTAATTTTATTTCCATACACCTAAAATTGTTTAAATCTAATTTTACCCTTTGGTGAGTTTTTAGTAAAATATATGGAAGTAATCTTTTGTCGTTTTTCGTACGAGGTACTTTTTGTCTTTTCCAACAAAAGTACGAGAAGAAAGTTTTTTTATCTTATAAGGCATGAATGGATTTTTAAAACAATATTTCCAAGAATCTTCCTTTACAAGTTTTCATGTTTATTTTTAATCAACTTCTTTTAGTTTAGAATTGTGTGACATATTAAGAAAGGAAAAGTGTTGTTGAAGTAGAAAAGATATTTTCCTCAAGAATGGAGTTCAAGTGTTTTATCAAAATTATTTTCTATATAAGATAATAAAGGGTTCTGTTTTTATCCCTATTATTACATTTATTTGATTATGTTGTATTAGAATTTTTTTTGAATTCCTTTATCTTATATGAATTTTTTTATGATGTCACGATGTTTAAGATTCCCATTTTTATTACATGGGTTATGCTATTATGTATGGTTTATGATTTTTTGGCACACATAATAATGGTATCATTATGAGATGTGTGGGACCTATATCTCCCTCCAATGCAATGGGTAAAGATTTAATATCTCCTGAGATAGACATGGCTGGAACGACATGTTACACCAGTTTAGTGAAACAGGACTAAAACGAGGAGTGAACTCGGTTCAGAAATGGACTTTGTCCACTAAGATAGTCTTGGAAATGAGTCTTGACTAATAAGAAATGATTATATATGATTATGTGTGTATGACACAAAGTTTCATGTTTTAAGTTATGATTATTGGGATTACATTTCACTACTATGATTTATCCCATGTTATGATATTATGATCTGTTTTGCAGGTTAAGATTTCCAAAATGTTATGTTCTTATGAATATGATGTGATTGATATTTCTTTTGTTTACCCTTACTGAGCATTTGATCTCACCTTTTTATGTTTTCTTTTCCATAGGATATAAAAAAAGGTTTTAGGTAAGAGAAAAAAAGGGAATATCTTTATGGGAGATGTTGAAGATGTTTCACCACAATTAGAAGATTATATTCTGAGTTTCCGAAGACACTAAACTATTACGGTCCTTGTGTGTGTGTTTTTGTTATGTACTAAGTATTCCGAAAACTAATGTAATGTCCATGTACATCAAGCTTCGGGTCTCTAAATTTTTTGTATTGTTCTCATTGTGAAGTAGGATTCACATTAACATAGCTCAATTTTAGAAACCACAAATAATATATTTATAAAACCTTGCATCACAATTTAAATGTGATTCAGAAGATTCTGACATAGAAATAATAATATTTTATACATGAATTTATAGAATAAGAATTACATTCGTAAAAAAGGTAATAGAATATGAGAAAAAAATAAAAATAGAAATTATAAACCTAGTTTTTTCTAATATTATGAATTGTTATTAGTAATTTATATAATGTAATTTAATATCATGGTTTTATATTTATATCATTTTTTATAAATATATTATTTTTTTCATTTATATTTTGATACTCATATAGAATAGTGTGTCCTCTATGGTTTCATATAAAGAAAAAAATTCTCATTTACATAAATATGTTTTCAATTTAACTTCAATAATATTTAATTTCTTTTATGACATGATAGGAAACATTTTCTTATAGAATGGATATATGTTGGATGTATGAAATTGATCAGATCTTACTTGATTTCCAAAACTAGTTGGAGTTGTGTTTTAATTTTTAATTTAACAATGATTCAGATATTGGTCATATAAACTTCCAATGTTATAATTGTGTTGTATGACCTTAGTTAAGTTGTTGATAAATTTTCTATCATATAAGAAAATATTACTTTCAAACAAATTGGATAAATAAGTTTTCTATGGTGGTAGATCAAGCTCTCAAAGCCGAGGGGAATACGAAAGATGATTTCAGTGGAGGAAAGGTGGTTTTTACTGGGTGATCATGTGGTACATCGTATAAGGGTAAAAAGAATCATTATTATAATTTTGAAATGATATTTGGAATGAATGGAGGAAATGGGAAGGATATGTTACACAAGATGTTACCCATGTGCTTTATAACTAATATAGTAGGGTGGGACAATATTATAGAAACTTTACTCAACCACTGATAGAGTCCTGAGGGTGTGGTGGGATTGGAAACCTATATATTTTATGTAGGAACCCATGAAATATTGGTAGTGATGGAAAATCTAGGGAAAACAAGACTGTGGTAAGGGGATCTTCTACAACATATTAGTCTGAATGTTGGAGTTCTACTAGATGTGATGGAAATGGTAGTAGATATGGGGATTCTTTGAATGAGTCAAAATATTGTAAGAGTGGTGAACCACAGGGGACTCATATTGCATCATAGAGAAGAGGTGTAGGGATATTGAATGAAGTTTATCCAACACTGGTGGATAGTGAGGTCAGATCACTGATAGTTAGAGTTACTATTCTTGTAGGTTATATACTAGAAAGTTATTTATTTGATATTATCACCTATCATTATTTCATTTTTCACAAATATTGATTGTTTTGAGCCTGAAATTGGAGTTCATGAGTAGGGTTATGATGATGATACAACTTTAGGAGTATGGTTGATACACGTCAGTTTTTGCAAGGGTCATTCTCTTAATGTTGGGGAGTAATGTTTTCTCTGGGATATTTACATTATGCAGATATTGGGATTTTACCTAATTATGGGAGTGTAATATTTATTATTATACTAAGACCACATTTATTATGATCAGAGGAGGTTAGATTCTATATATCATGAGGGTGACAATTATATTCACCGTGGGGAAGGGGATGTGAAGTTGGATCATAGGATGTTGGTTCACGAGAAAATGGGGTAGATCACCAAACAGGTTTTTAGCCTACTATTGGAAGAGGGAGGGGTAATGTATGATGTATTTTCACCTATTGTGGATATTCTCTAGGATGTGTTTCCAAAAGAATTACCAGGGTTCCACCTAAGAGAGATGTTGAATTTAATATTGAGATTATATTGAGGGATAATCTAGTTTCTATTCCACAATACAAATGGAACCAACACAACATGAAGGAGTTGAGTCTTAATTTGAAACGTTTATGGGAAAAAGAGTTTATTTTTATGTTTATGACTCCCTGGGGTTCATAATTTTGGTTTTCTATGAAGGAATGAGAGACTTTAAACTTGTGTGTCAATTCCTTGAAGTTTAACATTATGAAGGGAGAGAACCAGTATCATCTTCCATGTATCAAAGATCTATTTGACCGACTGAGGTGATATTGTGTTTTCTCCACGATAGAAATGAGATTAGGGTATCATTAAATGAGAGTTAGACCTTCTAATATACCGATTTATACTTTCAGTAGTTGGTATAGCCTTTCTGTGTATGTCATGATGTCGTTCAAGAAGAATGCACCAAAATTGTTTATTTCATTGATGAACAGAATCTTCCTCTTTTATCATGACCATCTTGAGGTAGTATTTGTGGGGAAATCATGGTGTACTCTCTGACTCATGATGATCATTCCCAACAACTTGAAATCATCCAGAGTATACAGAGTGAGAATCCACAACAGTCCAAGAAATATAATTTTCAGTTTTAGATTGATCAAGTAAAATCATTAGGTCAAATAATCTATGAGGAAGTTGATTCAGTGGAGCCATAAAAGGTCCAGAAATTTGTTTATTGAGAGAATTCCAAGAACTTTTTTTTATAACTGTAGTTTTTTTGGACTAGAATGATAATATATGATTATATTCTAGGACTTTTACCAATTATTAGAACCACTTTTAGGCCTGATGAAGAAGGGGATAATGTTTGAATGGTTGATATCATGTTGAAATTATTTATAGGGGTTGATTCAGAGCTTCACTAAGACACCAATATTGATCCTACCTATGTTTGGTTAAGATTATATGATGTTTTTGGACACTTATGGGATAGGCCATGGAGTATTGTTGATACTGGGATATTGAGATATGGTGTATGGGTCTTGATAGTTGAGGCCACATGAATGCAATTACCACACACACAACATCAGGATTTCTATATTAGTTTATTATTGGATTATATTGCATAATTAAATGCAGTTTAACAAGAATCACTTTTGAACAAGACTAAAAACCAATTGAATTTGAAATTTTGTGAGTACTGAATGGGCTGTTTTTAAAATCGAGCATCAAAACATAATTCTGAGTGTTAGAGCCCTTCATTTTAATGTTTTTGGACTTGGGTGAAGGCCTGAGTGGTCCCTTAGATTTCCCATTGTTTTTTGGGGGTTTCAAGGTCCGGGAAATTTATGTTTTGAGGGTCTAAATAGGGTGCATAGTTTTTCTGAAGTTGTGCAACCCTCATCTTGAAATTGTGCATCCTATAGAATGTAGGTATAGGCGGTGCACATGGTTTTTGAATGGATTTCCAAATCATGAACCTATCCTACACAGACAATGCCAATTAGGTAATACCCTCACACTCTGCCCTGCATAGTTGGTGCATGTTTTTTTAAACCGTGTGACCATCCCATGTAGTGTTCCCATGGTGCCTAGTAAAGGGAGAACAATTTCCACATGGTTTAAAAAATTGTGCGGCCCAAACTATGCACGATACCCTATTTGAAAAATTTAATTAAAAGCCTAAATATAAATCACCCACCTTTCTTCCCTGATACCCGGGTGTGAGGAGCCCCTACCCTTCCTCCTATGAAGGGTGCGACATAACCCTCTCATCCTGTCATTCTATCACCAATTTATTTAAGATTTCTTCCCAAATATCCTATAATCCTTCATTATGTAGTCTCTAAAACCCTAATCTTCCCTTCTTTGGTGATTTTACCTTATCCCCTTTTGTTTTTATGAATCAGCCAAACCCTAGGGTTTTGAGTAGGCCAATATTTCGAATCTATTTTATTTTATTGTCATGCAGTGGGTCTCTTGGGACTCCGTAGCATGTGTTCTAGAAACCACCACTAAAGGAGAAGTGGTTCGGGTCATCTTAGTCCTCCATCATTGATTTGTGGTAATAATTTACTTCGTTATAATTTATTTCTCAATTTATATTTGTGGATATTACAGTTTATGATATATTTGTAATTTTCTGTGGGTGAACTAGTCCTTAATGTAGTTTTTTTCAGACCTTTGTGTTATTGTAGTGCACTGTTCATCCTTGGGGAGGGTTTGAGTTGTTAGATAAAAAACCAAATCACAGTGTATTCATCAGTAAGAATATTTATATATAAGTTTCGTTGTTATATGTATATTTATACATGGATGTGAATATATAAATATATTGTGATATGTGTGATTACATATAATAAAAAATTAATATTTTTCTAAGAGTAGATGGGTGTATGCAGATAAGAATATAGGTAAGGATCCCCTTGCACCTATTCATGGCCATGTGAATACATGCATAGGGGTGAGGTGTCCTTATGTACATGTGAACATGGATATGCTTGAATTGGGTAGTGGTATCTTCGAGTGGTTACCACATAAACCACAAAGTTTCTAATGGTTTGGTATTTTTTTAAGGTAAGATCCCTCTCTCTTCCATTTAAATTTAGAATTAATTAATTAATTAATTACTTATTAGATCTTGTTTACATTTTTTCACTTGAAGGGTAGTTTATTAAAAATAAATTCTTTATAAATTTAATTATTATTTTTTAATATGAATCATGTCTAACCCAAGGTATTTTTTATTCGACAATTCCATGATTTCAAAATAATACACTTAAATGTAGGTGCACTATATTCAAGATAAAATTTATTGATAGTTATTTTTGTCATGCTTAGATTTGGATTATGCTTTCTATATTCCCCATATTGGTGTTTCGTTTACGGAAAGTTATATTTTAACCTATTTGAATAATATAAATTGAATTACCATTATTTATTATTTTAAATAACATTTCCCGAGTAGTTTTTTCTCTATACCCTGACATTTCCCAAATAGCAAGATTTTATTTTGAAATTAAATGGATTAAATTGCATTGAACATAATTAAAGGAACACATGAGAGGTTTTACTCTAGTGTCAAATTATATACTTGATCATTCCTTGGTCATTTTTATAGGATTGATGACCTAAAATAAAAGGTAATACCATATTATCAACTTCTTAAATATGAATATACATATAATATATGATTGAAATATGTTATATATTATGGATGGGAGGTATTTCCCCGTACTAGTGATACATATCATATTCCCTTATAGAGGCTGAGAGTTATGGTAAGGGTGTGGGTGAGAATAAATAATCCACCTCCATTATATTTTCGTTGGGAATGGAAAACCGCACTAGTGATACTTGATGTATGATGGTAAGGGCATGGGTTTGCATGGAGACTCACCCTCCTATACATTGATGTTGGGAATGTAAACCCTCACCACTGATTTGATATAGGTAATGGGAATTTGAGCAGAATGTTCCATCTAGAGGGGTTCCATGGTGTGAAAACTCTCCATCATGAGTGTTGGGCTTGATGTTACCCACTCTATAGGGATATTAGGCTTTCTACCCCATGATTATAGATTATCACCTCATTGAATGGATTTTGGATACCTAAAGTTACATCCCACTTTACTCAACAATATATATATATAGCGACATGTTCATACATATTATAGCTATGATATGAAACAGGTATCACCATCAAGTGTCCCTTAGGAAACTAGATGGGTTTTTATTTATTTATTCAGTTTGATTATCAATAATATATAACGGACCATTTCTTAATCTATAGTTCACTTTCAGGATTTTGAAACACACCAGTGGTGCTGACCTGTTGGGATTTATTTATAACACAATACTTATGCTTCCATTACAATAGTGTACCAGAGTAGACCTGATTGTTTGCAGGGACTTGGACCTTGATTTTTATTCTATTCTTGTACCTGAGGAGTTAGGGTAAATGGACTGAACTCGAGCATAGGATGCTTGTGGAGTTCCCCTATTTGATTTTAAATTCTTTTCATTTCTAGAGTCTTATATTTTTTCTTTTTTTAAAAGAATATTGTATGTCCATTGTATTAAGTTATGTATCATCACTATGCCATGAATTCATGTTTTTTATGATATGGAATTGGAAACTTTTATTTAGTTATATAAAATATGTCTTCTGCTATTTTGTGATTTCTTATTACATCTTCCTCTATCTCTAGTTATTTTGTATCTGCTATACCTATGTGAAACACTGATAATGAAGGTATAGTCTCCCCATAGAAGCACCATTACACCCTCACTATGAGTCAAGAGACTTTAGCTTATGGGGAGACATTCTTGTGTTCACATGAACCACCGATCTTTCCACATGTTTAGTGTTCAGTCAGGTTGGTACGTTACAATGTTGTATTAGAGCCTAAATTTCCTTCATATTACTATTTTTGGGATGGAATATAGGATACAAGGAATGTTTCAGTTCTTGGTTACTAACTGTTCTTGATACTGATCACTCCTCAGATGCAGAATGACAAGGTGACTGGTGTTTGGATAACTCTTCATGGTGTTCGACATTACAGTTGATTTTTTGTCACTATCAGTGAATTGTTTATTTTTTCTTCTTATGAATTATATAGTTTATAATGTTTATACCTTGGTCCGAAATGGCAAGGATAAATCATTATATTAATCATATTAGAAATCTATAAAACAAATCACATGCCATGCATAAGCTATAGAGACCCGATACTTGACGTACATGAACATTACATAACTTTTGCAGAATACTTAGTACATAACAAAAACACACACAAAAGGATCGTAATAGTTTAGTGTCTTTGGAAACTCAGAATATAATCTTCTAATCATGGTGAAATATCTTCAACATCTCCCATAAAGATCTTCCTTTTTTTACCTAAAACCTTTCTTTATATCCTGGGGAAAAAACATAAAAGGGTGAGCTCAAATGCTCTGTAAGGGTAAACAAAAGAAATATCAATCATATCATTTTCATAAGAACATAACATTTTGGAAATCTTAACCTGCAAAAGAGAGCATAATTTCATAACATGGGATAAATCATAGTAGTGAAATGAAATCCCATAATCATAACTTCAAACATGAAACTTTGTGGAATACACAAATAATCATAGAGAATCATTTCTTATTAGTCAAGACTCATTGCCAAGACTATCTTAGTGGAAAAAGTCCATTTCTGAACCGATTTACCCTCGTTTAAGTCCTGTTTCACTGAACCGGTATAACCTACCATTCCAGCCATGTCTATCTCATGAGATATAAAATCTTTACCCAATGAATTGGAGGGAGATATAGGTCCTGCCCATCTCATAATGATACCATTCTTATGTGTGCCACAAAATATTAAATCTTACATCATTGCATAACCCATGTAGTAAAAATGGGATTCTTAAACAACATGACATCATAAAACAATTCATATAAGATAAAGGAATTCATAAAAATATTTCCATCACAACATAATCAAATCAATGTAATAATAGGGATAGAAACAGAACCCTTAATTATCATAGTTGGAAAATAATTTTGATAAAACGCTTGAACTCCATTCTTGAGGAAAATATCCTTTCTTCTTCAAAAACAGTTTTCCTTTCATAACATGTCACACAATTATAAACTAAAAGACGTTGATTAAAAATAAACTTGAAAACTTGTAAAGTAATAATCTTGGAAATAATGTTTTAAAAATCCATTCATGTCGTATAAGTTAAAAAACATTATTCTCGTACTTTTGTCGGAAATGTCAAAAAGTACCTCGTACGAAAAACGACAAAAGATTCCTTTCATATCTTTTAATAAAAACACATTGAAGGGTAAATTGAATTTAAACAATTGTAGATAGATGGAAATAACATTTCATATTGATGAAACATGGATGTGGATGATAAAATACACCCCAGTAAATACCAAAGTATAAACAATCTCAGATAAAATGAGATTGTGATATTTTCCCTTACCATTGGTCCGATATGCTTTGTACGTGTCCGAACCTCCTGTATAATGATTTAAATAATGTTATTGACATATTACATAATCATACCTATTTTTATGATATCATATATGGTCATATTATTATCTTATTATTAGTAATATTTTCATTACTACTTGTTATTCGGGTGTTTATTACTTTTTGTTCTTATGCGTGTTTTGTCGAATATATTCTTATTCTTCTCTTTAGGTTATAGATACCTCATTTCCAGAATGGTATTAGTGTAATATATATCATATTAATTCATTCAATTCATTTATATAATCATTATGAAATGAAGATCATGTATAACGAGTCGCATCACATCGTGGAGACGGTATTCCGTACGTACACATGAGTGATGATATCGTTCCTATGATCATGGAATTGTATTGGAGTGTATGTATACTATTTTAGAATCAATATCACTTTATAATAGTCATATATAGTCATTATTTACACCATTATACCCATCCAAGTAAGGTGGTGGTGGAAAATAGATTACACCACGGCGTCGAGACGGTATTCCGTACGCAAGCTCTCGCGGTGATTTCATTTTCCGTAGGATGGATAGATGGTGAAATAGGGTTGTTTCATACTTATAATAACATATCAGTATATGAGTGATACTGATGTTTTTACTTCATAATGAAACAATCCAAGAAGAAGAAGTGGAAGAAGAAATAAACTTGAAAGAATTGGTAACGGAAATTACCTCTTCTTTGAAGCGCCACTTTGAGACCTCCTTTTAGGGCACTAAAATTTGTCTCTGAGGAAGACCAGAACCACTAGGATGTTTCTAGGGAAGTGGAGAAGAGAATTTGGCAGAGTTTGGCCGAGCTTGAAGGCTCAAAGTGTTGTGAGGAAGAGAGGGAGGGGTGCCCTTTTATAAGGGAGGAGAGGGGCACCTTTGGAATAACTAAAACTATTATTTTATTATAAAGCCAAATTCGGTTTTAAATAGCTCCAAATTTATTTATTTCGAAGCTAAGGTTGGGATGGGTCTAAATAATCTCATCCAATATAATTTAGACAAGTTTAGGTTTCAATTTTAACCTTATCATTTATATTTATCTTTAAGTTAGATAATTTTACTTTTACCATGTCTTCTTGTTTTCTTACACTATAAGGTTAATAAACTAACTATATCAAGACAAACGAACCCCAACTTATTTATTATTAATATACATAACCTCATCTAAGTCAGTTGGCCAAACCTTAGATTTTTAGGAATAAAATAACAATTAATAATATAATATTTGTTTTAAAAACTATTTATTGTCAATTTTGAAACTATTTAGTAATTGATTTTTGTGAAAATTATAACAGAATGATTAGTTCGAAAAAAGTTAATTATATCAATACTAACATGTCATATTAACCTATTAAATTAGTGTAATTCATAAAAAGTCTGAAATTACATTTATTTTGGTATTTATAACATCAATTGTGTCAATATTTCATTAATAAGATAATTATTGCATCATCTTTGTGTCATAAATAAATTAAATTATTTAATGTCTAAAAATTACAAATAAAATATCACTATGTAGGAAATCTTTTTATATTTCTAATGAATATTTATAGCCGAATTTATCTAATGTATAAACCCATATTAAAAATGATTTACTTATTAAACGTTGATTTTAACTATTTTAACCCTTCTTTAAATAAATTAATAATAAATGAACTAATCTAATCCAAGTGGGCCTAAATGGTAATATTTTATTCCTAAGGTTGTTTTGGTTCTAATTAAACTTGTCCAATAGAATTAGGACATGTATTAGGGTAATAATAATATCATTTTTACCCTTAATTACCCTATTTACTTTTAACCGTGGTAAAAAAAAAGTAAAAGGTTACTATTCACCAAAAAATTATTTTCATCTCATTGAACCACATTTTAGTCTTTGATATTAACCGCGTCTCTCGGATTTTTGAAATTCCACTCACAGAAGTGGTAAAATAATGTTTTATGAAAAATTCAGTTTTTTTAACTACCACTTAGTGGTTTCACTATTCATCAAAAATTGAAAGTTTTCAGAAAAATACTAAAAATTAGGCCTAAGATATATTTGATATTATTATTTCAAAAATTATGTCTATTTTACCAAATTCAAAACATATCAGTTGCATTAATTAATTTAAAAATTAATTCCCGTCATCAAAACAAATAGCGTGTTCTTAAGAGATAATAACTTTCAAAAGATTGACAGTTGTTTATGTCTGGTTTAAATGTGAAATTACATCCAATAACCAACATTGTATTAAATTGTAAAAATATATTCTAAATATTCTTTTAAAACCACTCAAATTAATAATTTATCACTATTAATTATTTCGATTAAAAAATCTGTTTTAAATTATAATTTAGTAATTTTCACTATTCATCAGAATATGAAAGTTATCTGAAAAGTACCAACATTTCAACCTAAGCTAATTTCGATATTCCGAATCCAAAAATGAAGACCATTTTGAAAAATAAAATTTACAAAATTTCAAAAAATGGTTATTACTATTCAAAATGGCTAGTTTTAATAATATTTTCATAGCATATCGTTGTTTAGTGAAACTCAGTATTGCGTACTACACACGTTATCGAGGAAGGTCGTGATTGGGTGTAATGAAAGGCAAGTCAAAGATGCATGTTGATCAAGCTCCTTTTGGTGTAGCGTACAACACAAGTCATTAATGAAATTAAAAAGAATATAAAATCTCGGGCTGTTACATTCTACCCCCCTTAAAATGAATTTCGCCCTCAAAATTTGTCGGGGTTATAAATGGTTTACTACTCGAATGTCTCTTTAATAGAAACCCACATCATAAAAAGGAATACCAAAACTTTTCTTTAAAAACTAAAGTATGAAATGTAATGATTACCCAAATAAACTAATCACTAGGTTTCCACATAGGTGAAAATATGGATATGGAAGAGAAAATCTAACCATCATGTTCTGATGGAGAGTGGTAGAGAACATGGCTATGGAAAAGCCATAAATCACAAAGCCATAAATTTCTGACCATCTAAGGTTCCATCTGATTCATCGGATATAAGAGCACTAGGACAACATTTTTGGTTTTCAAGATCATTTCCCTAAAGTTGATGAAATTGAAATTAGAAGAAATACTTTCGTGATTTTGGTATAGTCTCACCGTTTTTCGTTATTTGGACAATTTCCACTTCATCTATTAAATAAATGATGTTGAATTTGTCATTCGTGATGTGTTAGCAGATCATGTGATAGAATGATGGGTCATTCCATCTGTCACAATCAAATGGTTAGAAACGTTATCAAAAAATATATAAGTCCATCTATAGTGATATTAATCATATATGGTTCCTAAAATGAACTTATACATCATATATCATACAGCTTAATAAATTAAAACTAGTTTCTACTAACCAGGGACTTCCTGTAGGCCAGTGGTAGGCGACAAAGGCCAATCACACTTCGGTTGTGGGTTCGATTCCTACGACCTTGTCCGACGTGATGGGATGTCGCCCGTCCTGCATGTTGTCCTTTTTCTAAAGCTATATTACTATAACATCCCATAAACAATATAAAAAAAGTTTTATCCTTAAACAATACTAACTTATGTCCAACATAATCCATTCCAATCTTTAGGCTTATCTAAACTACTTCGGTCCAGGCTCATAGTATAAAGATAATGATCACATGAATGCAATAATTTATCCCCCATATATCATAAGATATATCTTGTTGGTCATGTGAATACCTTAATCATGTATTCTCTTGAAGAATGAATATCCATTGAACCTTAGTGAAAACATGAATGTAGTTAAAAGTTAACACTTTCCACATACCAAAATCCTCAAAATTCTATATCCTCAAACCATGATATCACTTAGTCCTTATATCAATCATGAGATCATGAATACTATCAAACATACTAGATTCTCTTTATCCCTTCATTATGTGCATATCATCTACTTTCCAAAAATATTTCAATCAATTTTCATGGTTACCGATGCCATAAAATTATTGAAAACCACAATAGACCAAAACATAAATATTCCAATATTCCATGATACTATATACATCATTATTCTGGAATCTCATTACATAAACACTTAATCATTCCACCACATCGTTGTCATATTCAACATCACCAATGGTGATCGCATGTGACTTCCCTTTGTCCTTTGCCTTAAGTGGTTGCTCATGTCTATCATCACTAACCCTTGGATTAGGGCATTTATTAGTATAATGCCCTATTTCCTTGCACTTGAAGCATTGAAGTGTTTTTGGTGCGTTCTCTGCAGTCTTTTCTTTATTCACATCATTAGAAACCCATTTTCCATTACTTCGACACTCAGCTGCTCGATGACCTTCTTTCCCACACTTAAAACATTTTCTAGTCCCTTTAAGACAACATCCACCATGCTTCTTTCCACACATTGAGCATAAGGAAACATTCATCTTCTTTTCACCATTATTTTGAGATTTCTCCTTGAAATCCATCTTTCGTTTCTTGTCAAAACTATGAGATGGATAAGTAACACCAACTTCCATTTCTACCTTGATAGCACAACGCACAATTTCTTCATAGCTTCTGAAGTCTCTTATAGCTAATGCCCTTCGAAGATTTGGTTTTAAGCCACTGAAGAATTGATCAACTTTACTTTTAGGTTGGATGATAAATCCAGATTCATACCTTGTAGGCCTTGTAAAATTCACTTTGTATATACCAACAGATTCGTCATCCTTTTGCTTTAGTTCAAGAAACTTCTTCTCCATATTTGTTCGAAGAATACGAGGTAAGTACTTATTGAAAAATAAGTTCTTGAACTCATCCCATTCCATAGACTCAATTTCATCTCATGGCCTCGTATTCTTGATAACATTACACCATTGATCAGCATCACCTTCCAAATGATACACTGCTAATATGACTTTATCATGTTCAGAACATTGAAGAACTGAAAATATCTTTTCAGTAGTACTAATCCATTGTTCAGCAACAAGTGGATCAGAAGACCCACTAAAAGAAGGTAGACGTTGCCTCATGAAGGACTCAATAGAATATTGTTCCCTTCTCTACTCATTTGGAAGTCCAGAATGATTCATAGCTTGTGTAAGTATAGCAACAAGATTTTGCACTCCATCTCCCATAACATTTGATTGTTCAGGAGCATAATCATGGCATTGTCCATTGCATTGATCAACATGGTTCCTTTGGGTTCCAGCCATCGTCTAAAACCCAAAAAGAATAGTGTTAGAGGAAAAATCATAATAAATGGTGACTAACATCAATATCTAATATCTTTGGTTTAATCTAATATCGTTACCATAGTTCTAGGGCTATATCCTATATGTATACTTATCCTTAGGGACATCCCTAGACATACCTTAGAAATATCTATAGGGATCTCACTAACGTTTTCACATCCTAGTTTCCAAAGGTTGACTAAAACTTTCCTCTAATACCAACTATAGAGACCCAAAACATGACGTACATGGACATTAAATTACTTTTTTGGAATACATAGTACATAACAAAAACACACACACAAGGATCGTAATAGTTTAGTGTCTTTGGAAACTCAGAATATATTCTTCTAATCGTGGTGAAAGATCTTCAACATCTCCCATAAAGATCTTCCTTTTTTTACCTAAAACCTTTCTTTATATCCTGGGGAAAAGAAAACATAAAACGGTGAGCTCAAATGCTCAGTAAGGGTAAACAAAAGAAATATCAATCACATCATTTTCATAAGAACATAACATTTTGGAAATCTTAACCTGCAAAAGAGAGCATAATTTCATAACATGGGAAAAATCATAGTAGTGAAATGAAATCCCAATAATCATAACTTAAAACATGAAACTTTGTGGCATACACAGATAATCATAGAGAATCATTTCTTATTAATCAAGACTCATTTCCAAGACTATCTTAGTGGACAAAGTCCATTTCTGAACCGAGTCACCCTCGTTTCAGTCCTGTTTCACTGAACTGGTATAACCTACCATTCCAGCCATGTCTATCTCATGAGATATAAAATCATTACCCAATTTATTGGAGGGAGATATAGGTCCCACCCATCTCATAATGATACCATTCTTATGTGTGCCACAAAATATTAAATCTTACATCATTGCATAACCCATGTAGTACAAATGGGATTCTTAAACAACATGACAACATAAAACAATTCATATAAGATAAAGGAATTCAAAAAAATATTTCAATCACAACATAATCAAATCAATGTAATAATAGGGATAGAAACAGAACCCTTAATTATCAAAGATGGAAAATAATTTTGATAAAACCCTTGAACTCCATTCTTGAGGAAAATATCCTTTCTTCTACAAAAACAGTTATCCTTTCACAACATGTCATACAATTTTAAACTAAAAGAAGTTGATTAAAAATAAACTTGAAAACTTGTAAAGGAAGCTTCTTGGAAATAATTTTTTTAAAAATCCATTCATTCCATATAAGTTAAAAAAATATTCTTCTCGTTCTTTTGTCGGAAAAGTAAAAAAGTAACTCGTACGAAAAACAACAAAAGATTCCTTTCATATCTTTTACTAAGAACACACAGAAGGGTAAAATTGAATTTAAAAAATTGTAGATTGATATAAATAACATTTCATATTGAGGAAACATGTACGTGGATGAAAAAATACACCCCATTAAATACCAAAGTATAAACAATATCGGATAAAATGAGATTGTGATATTTTCCCTTAACTTTGGTCCGATATGATTTGTACGTGTCCAAACGTCCTGTATAATGATTTAAATAATTTATTGACTTATTACAGAATCATAATTATTTTTATGATATCATATATGGTCATATTCTTAGCTTATTATTAGTAATATTTCATTACTACTTGTTATTCGGGTGTTTATTACTTTTTGTTCTTATGCGTGTTTTGTCGAATAAATTCTTATTATTCTCTTTAGGTTATAGATACCTCATTTCCAGAATGTTATTAGTTTAATATATATCATATTCATTCATTCAATTCACTTATATAATCATTATGAAATGAAGATCATGTAGAACGAGTCGCATCACATCGTGGAGACGGTATTCCGTACGTATGCACGAGTGATGATATCGTTCTTATGATCGTGGAATTGTATTGGAGTGTATGTATACTATTTAAGAATCAATATCACTTTATAATAGTCATATATATTCATTATTTACACCATTATACCCATCCAATTAAGGTGGTGGTGGAAAATAGATTACACCACGGCGTGGAGACGGTATTCCATACGTACGCACGCACAGTGATTTCGTTTTTCGTAGGATGGAAAGATGGTGAAATAGGGTTGTTTCATACTTATAATAACATATCCGTATATGAGTGATACTGATGTTATTACTTCATAATGAAACAACCTAAGAAGAAGAAGTGGAAGAAGAAATAAATTTGAATGAATCGGTAACAGAAATTACCTCTTCTTTGAAGCGCCTCTTTGAGACCTCCTTTTAGGGTACTAAAATTGGTCTTTGAGGAAGACCAGAACCACTAGGATGTTTCTAGGGAAGTTGAGAAGAGAATTTGTCAGAGTTTGGCCGAGCTTGAAGGCTCAAAGTGTTGTGAGGAAGAGAGGGAGGCGGTGCCCTTTTATAAGGGAGGAGAGGGGCACCTTTGGAATAACTAAAAATATTATTTTATTATAAAGCCAAATTCTGTTTTAAATAGATCCAAATTGATTTATTTAGAAGATAAGGTAGGTATGGGTAAAAATAAACTCATCCAATAGAATTTAGACAAGTTTAGGTTCCTATTGTAACCTTATCATTTATATTTATCTTTAAGTTAGATAATTTTACTTTTACCGTGTCTTCTTGTTTTCTTACACTATAATGTTAATAAACTTACTATATCAAGACAAACGAACTCCAAGTTGTTTATTAATAATATATATAACCTTATCTAATTCATTTTTCCGATCCTTATATTTTTAGGAATAAAATAACAATTAATAATATAATATTTGTTTTAAAAACTATTTTATGTCAATTTTGACACTATTTAGTAATTGATTTTTGTGAAAATCATTACAGAATGATTAGTTTGAAAAAGTTAATAATATAAATACTAACATGTCATATTAACATATAAAATTAGTGTAATTCATAAAAAGTATCAAATTACATTTATTTTGGTATTTATAACATCAATTATGTCAATTTTCATTAATAAGATAATTACTGCATCATCTTTTTGTCATAAATAAATTAAATTATATAAGGACTAAAAATTACAAATAAAATATAATTATGTAGGAAATATTTTTATCTTTATAATTAATATTTATATCCGAATTTATCTTATGTATAACAACATATTAAAAATGATTTACTTATTAAACATTGATTTTAACTATTTTAACCCTTCTTTAAATAAGTTAATAATAAATGTCCTAATCTAATCCAAGTGGGACTAAATGGTCATATTTTATTCCTAAGGTTGTTTGTGTTCGAATTACACTTGTTCAATAGAATTAGAATATGTGTTAGGGTAATAATAATATCATTATTACCCTTAATTACCCTATTTACTTTTAACCGTGGTAAAAAAAGTAAAAAGTTACTATTCACCAAAAATTATTTTCATCTCATTGAACCACATTTTAGTCCTTGATATTAACTATGTCTCTCGGATTTTTTAAATTCCACTCACATAAGTGGTAAAATTAAGTTTTATGAAAAAATCAGTTTTTTTAACTACCACTTAGTGGTTTCACTATTCATCAAAAATTGAAAATTTTCAGAAAAATACCAAAAATTAGGCCTAATCTATATTTGATATTATGAATTCAAAAATGATGTCTATTTTACCAAATTCAAAACATATCAGTTGCATTAATTAATTTAAAAATTAATTCCCGTCGTCAAAACAAATACTGTGTTCTTAAGAGATAATAACTATCAAAAGATTGATAGTTGTTTATGTCTGGTTTAAATGTGAAATTACATCCAATAACCAACATTGTATTAAATTGTAAAAATATATTCTAAATATACTTTAAAATCACTCAAATTAATAATTTATCACTATTAATTATTTCGATTAAAAAAGTTGTTTTTAATTATAATTTAGTCATTTTCACTATTCATCAGAATATGAAAGTTATCCGAAAAGTACCAAAATTTTACCCTAAGCTAATTTCAATATTCCAAATCCAAAAATGAAGACAATTTTGAAAAATAAAATTTACAAAATTTCAAAAAGTGGTTATTACTATTCATAACAGCTAGTTTTAATAATATTTTAATAGCATATCCTTGTTTAGTGAAACTCGGTATTGCGTACTACAAACGCTATCGAGGAAGGTCACGATTGCATGTAATGCAAGGCAAGTCAAGGATGCGTGTTGAGCAAGATCCTTTTGGTGTAGCGTACAACACAAGTCATTAATGAAATTAAAAAGAATATAAAATCTCGGGCTGTTATATAAGCCATGCCATGTTGTTTCATGTATAGGTTGCTTGCCAATCTTGCTATGTTCCATGGGTGTTATTACATGGTTAGTTTTGTACCATGTTTCATGTTTACTATTTATTGATTTTGTTTTTAAATTTTACCATTTTTTATATTCTCATTATTACATTCTAGTGTGTTTTTAAATTTTATTGATGGAGTGGGATAAATCTTAGTGGTTTCAAATACGGCGAGAGCCAGTTTTTAGTTCTATGCAGTTTGGGCACCTTACTGTTGGGAAATGGTAACCCGTGTATTTGAACCCTTATAAAAGGATGTTAATATTATCCTAATAAGTGAATTTATATTTATTAAATGGGATCAAAATTCCAACATATAAATTTTATTGAAAATTTATGGATTATTAGATGGACACACACATAAATAGAACATTAGATGTTGGGTCATGTTATAATCTGAAAAGGGAATTTGTTTTGAAAAATTGGAGGAACTTTTCAATCCATGAAGTGCATGGGAACATCATAAATTTGGAAATGGAATCCCATATAGTAAAAATTGGTAATTTATAATGTTATGGTCTTAAATGGTTTTAAATGTAACGGTAGTTACACATTAATTGGAGATGAGTAATTTTTCTTTCAAAAAATTTAACACTAGATCCGAGTAGGTTAGTTTAGACATGTGACTTATGGGATGACCCATTTGGATTTTTAATTTCTAAATATAATAAAATAATATTGGGATAATTTTTGAACAGACCATGATGGCTTAGTATGACTTTGGTAGTTCTCCTTGTCTTTTATAAAATAATTTTGATGCTATATTTACAATTTATAATAGGATGTATTAAAAATGGTTAATTTTTAAAAATGGTGTTTTATGAGAATTTACTATTTCTCATTGATTTGATGGTTGAAAATAATGTGAAAAGTGATTTTATTTTAAAATGAGTACATAATGTTTTGAATTAAATCTTTTATATGTTTAACGATTTTAAGGTTACTAAATGTTACGGGATTGGAAATGGAACCCTTGGTGGTGTCACTTATTTAACCCCTCATGTGAGGGTAGTTTAAGGTTCTCCTTTGAGTTTACTTAGAGAGAATGTGGTATCATTTTACATAGGTTGATTTATTTTTTTCAATTATGTATATGATCATATTTTGAGCATAAATATTTTTTATCATGACAATGTGATAAGGTTGATTCTTGGGCTTCATAAGGGGATAGACCATAGTAGGTAGTTCCCTTTGAGTTTAGAAACCATTATTGTAACATGAGTATTATTAAATTTGTTGACATTTGGGTTCTATTTTACTATATACTAATTTTAGTTTCTAATGACACACCTGTTCGAATGGGTTTTCATTTTTCTGGGGCTTTTGTTATAAGCATGAGCATTGAGTAATGATCATTTTAGTGGGTTTGACATGCCTAATGAATCATTGGATATTGAAAAGGTTGATTGAACTAATATTTTATTTATTTGTGGATGACTTGGTATTTATTTATCCATGTGAAATGTATCACCCCAAGACTTGACCATATTTTCCTATAGGTTTTGTTGATAACTTTGTAATATCCACAACACCCGATTTAAACGAAATATTACATTACCACCTTTTTGATAGGAAATTCAATTATTACACTTTTAAAGATATTATATAGTAAAATAAAAGATTATATATTGAAAAAAAATATTTTTACACTCTACCAATATATTTTATTTTCATAAGATAAAAAACCCAATATTATATAAAAAATACTATATTTTTATAAAGGTAGTTTTGTCGCCTTTAGATGGTGAACCCATATTAAATCATAATTTCAACCCCTTTATTATTTTATTATATAAAAATAATTATTATATTTGAATGAGTAACGTAAATATTATCTTAGGGTTATTTTTTGGTATTTTTCTCTAAAGATTCATTTTTAATGAATAGTGAAAATACTGAATTTTTGTTCAAAACAATTTTTTCATCAAATTCAGTCATGTCATTAAATTATATATATTTTTTTATAATGTTTAATTAAATCATATATTTTTCAATTAATCCAATTTTGGTCAGTGGGATCAATTTCATTTTGAAATTGAACATAGAAACTTTTAAATATTTTTGATGTTTTTAATTTAAAAATATTCATTTTCATCTTGCCTACTTAATGAATTCTATATTAATGTGTGCCACATATGATAATAATTTTGAGAAATGGATTCCATATTTTTAATTAGAATTTTTTTTAATGTCTAATAAGGACAAATTTTTGTGAAAAAAAAATATTAATATAGGTAATTAAATTTAATTACAATTATTATTGGAAAATTAAATTTAATAAAGGACCAAACCTTTAACTTAAGGCACCAAATGACCTATCCACTATTTAAAACCAATTTATGGATGTAAATATCCCATTAATTTTTAATTATTGTTTTTCTGTCGTTTTTTAGAATTTTATTAGGTAAAAACGTGGGTACAACTATCTTCTTTTCAAAAATAAAAAAGTGATTCCTCTTCCTCCCTTATAAAAGGCCACCACCTCTTCCCATTCATAACACCTCGGAAAACAATTAGTTTCGGGCATGATATACTCATATCAATTCCTGAAATCCTCCCCCTTGACCTTGAATCCTCCTTTTTGGCACAAATACTTCCAAGGAAGCCTTTTGGTACAAACCAAAATTAGTTACCCAATTAAGAGGCAACATCTTCTCTCAAGCTCTTGTGTTTAATTTACATCATCCACCCCATAAAATTTTTTTTTTCCATAATCATATTGCAACAAAAATATCCTCAATATACTAATATGTTGTTATTATAATGTTTATACATTCAAATACACACACCTATATCAAATGGTGAACGAAAATATTATTTCTGTGTACGGAGATCTACTGCCTCATGAAATGATGAATGTTCATTTTTCCATTAACACATATCACGGTTACCATTATGATTAAAAATATATTTATATATGATTGATTTTATATTTATAATGTATTAATATATCTGTAATTTTTCTTTAGAACATATATTTTTTAATTCCATCTTGTCTAAAAATGATAATTTCATTTTAGGATGTGTGGACTACCACCCCAAAAAGCGATATAACTCATTCATGCCATACATGGTACATATAACAGATGGTTTCAACAAAAATATGTAACATATATAACATATATATGATTTAGGAATTATAATATACAAATTTATCAGTTATTTTTAATTATTTTAATATAACAATTAAATGAAATTAGCATTCACACGTACGTATGACCTACCGTCTCCATGAACAGTGCACTTCATTTCTAATATCAAAATATTATATACTGTAGAAAATACATATATAATTAACATATATGATAATAAACTCATGTTTTAGATTTCATATATGTTGAAATCATGATCTAATTAATAGGTATAATAAACCAAAAATCAAAACACACTTGAGAAAACAAGATAATTAACACAAAAAATTGTCAAATAATGAATGATTGTTGACAAATGGGTAATAAGATATTATAAAAAAATAATATATGAATTTATAAACAATATTTTAGTTATTATATTATTTATTAAATTATATTAAAACAATATATAAATGGTTAAATACCACAAAATGGATGTGAAGGATAAGGTATTGGAATTTCATCTCAAATTACATTTCATTGAGACTTATTTGTTATTATGTGCCAATAAACATTTATTTGGTGTACATACTACCTTAGTAATCATATATCATGAATCATATTATTATCATGATATTAAATGTTTCATTTAATGGAATTTATCTTAGATATTACGATTCAAATGATTCAAAGTGGTATAGGACACATTGGAATGTTTAAAGATTATTCTTTTCAAGAATGTTCTTAATGATAATATTTACAATATCACAACATTTTATATTCATTTTTTCATTGTAAATTTCCTTTAATATCCATATTATTATATTATGGACATCATAATTTCCAAGACCTTATATCAAGTTACACATAGTGTTTACTATGACAATTGTTTAATTAACTAGGGAATTATTGATAAACACGCATCCTTTATTCAATAAAGATATATGATAAGGCCTATTAACTATTGATAAAATTGATTATTTGATACAAGGAATTCATTAGACCTGCAACTATGGGTTAATCCCAAAATTTATATAGCTCATCAATGAATCAATAGGTTCTCATGAGGTTATTATTTTTCCCAAATTTAAATGCTTTCTACCTGTAGTTTTAATCTATATAGAGGATGGAACTTGATAGTATAGGTCCTCATGTGTCTATGAAATGATGTCCAATAATTATTAATTTCATTAAAATATGTTTAAATTATTTTATATCCATGATATTTATCATCGACATATATATGGATATATTTTATTTATGATCATTGATTAAATGGAATGTATATCAGTTTATTACATTGCGATATTAAATTTACCTTATACAGTTATTTGAATGGAATGTGTTATTAATTATTCACCATATTATGTTAGTTTATTCCTATTTATTCATTATTTTTGTCCTTTAACTTACTACTAATGAGAATTTGGGCTCACACTTATTATATTCTTTCCCCAGGTTATGAAGATTAAATTTTTAATTAAGAATTTACAGATGAAATTTATTACAGTTTATTATGTAGAATGTTTTATTTTGTATTCCAAATTTTTTATTGGAATCATGTATGTAATATGGATTTCCAGGACTATTAAACTAATTGGAACTTTAGTATTTTTATCCATATAATAAAGCCAATGTAATAAAATAATTCACCAGCACGGGTTTTCTGGGTTCATGGCGTTATAGTTCGTATGAAAGGAATTCTAGAAAAAAACTTATAAAATGGATTAAGAAAACATAGATTCTATAAAATAACCCAAAGATAGTCACTAAGTATAAGTGTACAAGAACATCCTATAATTTTTTAAGGTAGAATTTATTTGGGTGTTCTTATAAATATATCTCTATCTGGATACTACAAGTGAATGTGGATCTGTCACATATGTACCTAGGAGTAATAACTCCTAGAAAGTGTTTCAGGGCATACTTGGGGAGACCTAGTAAAAAAAATGGGCATTAATGAGCACCTATATTTTTACTCTTTGGGGACATTTTTAGGATAAATCAAAACATATTTTCCTATCATTATTGACGTCTTAAAATTAATGATTTCCGCAAAAGTAATCAATGTTTATGATTTTATGGTTTACAGTGCTTAAATTTATGTTATATGCTATACCATATTTGGAAATGTATATTATGAGATATTCAAATTTCTTCCATTCTTGATAAATGTTTCTTGGATGAAAGAATGATATCAATTGTCATAGAAAATGTAAGTATTTCACTCATGAGGAAACTAATACAACTGGTATTACAAGAGATCCAATCATGGAAACATTAAGAAAACATAATTATGTTATCGTAAATAAGCATTTCCGAATGGAGAAACCTATTACATGAATATAATATATTATATTGGATAACATTATACGGTAGAATCCCCTATTATTTCTAAGACTACCAATCCAATTGTAACTAAGTATTTAATTGTTTATTAAGAGATGCTATTTGTGTCCCTCGAATGCAGTAAAAAAGATTACAGTTAAGTACTATTATCTTCAAGGTGATTTAGACCAATGGTGGTCTATAATCCATAATATGTGGAATTAATAGAAACTTTGACTCATGGAATGGGGTAATATTAAGGGTATATTAAATAATAAATACGTTCCTTATGGTGAACAAATCAAGATGAAGAGAATGTTCATTATCTTAATGAAAAAGGGAGAACAATGTTTTGGGCATTGTGAAGCTACCTTTACAAGGATACCTAGGTATGATAAAGATTATATAAAAAACATATAGTGCAATATTTATAACTTATTTTAAGGTCTTAGGACACATATCTAAAGGAAACATGTCTCATAGAAATTTTTATCATTTGAATAGATAGTTTTATGTGACATGAAGGTAGAGAAAGAATTTTCAAGAATTACTATATTCAAGGGAACCCAAGAGAAGAAGATGATGTTTGAGAATCATGAAAATTTGAATTAATCTAAGAAGAATAAGAAAACCCAACATTTTCCATCTTTTGAAAATCATGGTATGAAGAAACCTCGGAAATTATTCAAGAGACTAGGAGTTTGTTATATGTTTGGGGATAGGGGTCACCTAGATAATGAGTGAAAATGAATGAAGGAAAACACTAATAAAAAATGATTAATATATAGGGAGCTGGGTCATTATGTAAAATAATTCCCTAATAATCCTGGGAATTTACCACATAAGTGGCCAAGGGGAATGGTCCAGCATACGTTATCACTATAGTGGTGGTAGAATTAAACAATGATGTGGTGGAAGGTACATTTATCCTATCATAAAATTCAGTCAATGCATTATTTGATTATGTATAATCACACACTTTTATATCTAACAAGTATTCCATAAAAATTATCCATTTCAATTTTGATTTAATAATAGTTTTGTCAGTCAAAACGCTTAAGGGAAGTATCATTAAAAATTAATTTGTCAGGAAGTTCCAATTTTGACAAACAAACATTAATTGTGTGTTGTACTTGTTATCATACATAAGGTTGATTTGATATTACCCTCGATTTGGAATGGATCTCGAAATATGATGAATTTTTTTTTCAAGAGAAAGGAAATCACAATTTTTGAGAAAGATGTAGAGTCCCTCGTCTTTATAGAAGAATATTCCTCACCTGATTCTTATTTAGATCCGCCTTCAGTATCTCCACTGAATCAAATTATGGGGGAAGAACAAAATATAGCGTCTAGGGAAGAATAAGGTAATATTTAAATTGTAAATCTACCAATTTTCTAGGAGAACGTTAATGTATTTCCTATTGATTTACCTATAATTTCCTAAGATCATGATGCTGAACTTTATATTGAGATAATCTATAATCCAAGGAAAATTTGAATAATCAATAGAGAATGTCCATTATAGTGTCAGTGGAATTTAATAAACTAGAAAATTTGGGAATTAAGGGATTTATTCACCCTAGTGTTTCATCATAGAGAGCCACATTCCACTTTGTTAAAAATAAATATAGCTCTATAAGGATCTATATTTATTATAGTGAAATAAATGACACTATAATAAAGAACATGTATCTTCTACAACACATTTATGATTTTCACGATAAAAATCATAGAGACCCATATTTTTTAAAGATTTATCTTCATTCTTGGTATCACCAATTGAGAGTGATGTAGGAAGAAATACCAAAGACAACTTTTTGAATTGTGTATAAACATTACACATTTACATTAATTCCATTTGTACTGACTAACACACCCTCGTATTTTATGGATAATGAATAGAGTATTCAAGGAATATATTTAAGGTTTTTTTTGTTATGTTCATTGATGATATTATAGTGTACTATAAAACCTATGTGGACAATGACAATCACTTGTGGATCATCCTTAAATCTCATAGAAAGAGAGAGTTTTATGGGTAATTCATTAAATGAGGTTTATGTCTTCATGAAGTCCATTTTATTGGTAAAATTATTTCCAAATATAGAATATAGGTTGATTCTTGAAATAAAAAATTAGCTAAAGAATCGAATATGATATCAAAAATAACTGAGGTACATAGTTTCGTTGGTATGGTAGACTAATATCCATGGTTTTTACAGAGTTTTTCCAAATTAGCTGACCCGTTAAGAAAGCTTACAGCTAAAGGGGTTGTGTTTGTCTGAAAAAATGAATATAAAAAATGCTTTGATGAAATATAGATATGATTCCTCGATGCTCAAGTTTTGACTCTACCATCTAGTAGTTATTGGTTTTTCATATATAGTGATGAAACAAAAAGGGACATGGTTGTGTATTAATGGAAAAATGAAAAATTTATTTCATTTTCATCATGGAAATTGAAGTCTCACGAATAGTACTCCGCAACCCTTTATCTATTGTTAGCAGCTGTAATATTTTCGTTGAAATATGAAGACATTATCTATATGTATAAAGATGTCAGATATACATGTATCATGAAATCAACATGAGACAAAGGCATTGTCTCAAACTACTTGAGGATTGTGATTTTTCAATAAACTACCACCCAAGGAAATAAAATATGGTAGAAGTCAGATTGATTTAGAAAGATAATCGTGTTCTAACCCAAATGATTATTGAGAATGATTCTATATTCATGGATCTAGTAATGATGGAAATGTAAATTTAAAAGGAATAACAAACATCAATCAACATTCAAATGATTGAAAACCCATATTTATTTTGGAGGATAAATAATAATTGATTTGATGATGAGGATTTTCAGAAGAAAATAAATTGACTAAATGAAATGAAATTAGATGAATTGTTTTGTGAATATGGTGTTCTGAGATTTTGAAAGTGGATTTGTGTTCCCTCTTTACCTTATCGAAAAAGATAATTGTTGGATGATGATCATGCTCAATGTTCCCTATACCCCCTATTAGAACAAAGATGTATATATACATAAAAAAACACATTTGGTGGGATAATGTGATGTGGGAAATTGTGGAAAATGTGTGTAGAAGTTCGATTTCTCAAAAAGTGAATATTTTATGGAAAAATACTAATGCAACCCTGCAAACTCTTCCTTTTCCTATATGGAAATTGGATACAATTACAATGTAATTTTTTTGGGATGTCCATTGGATCTTAGAAATGATGGTTCAATATGGGTTATCGTTGATATGATAACCAAATATATGAATTTCCTTATTAAATGATAAGGACTTCTTCTTTAAAACCTCATAATTCTCTATATTACTGAAGTTGAAATATTTTATAGTCCACCTCTGTAAATTTTCTCCAACCGATACCCCTCTTTACTTAAAACTTCTAAAGGATTGTTTAGAAGGATCCCGACACTGAGCATTATTTGAGCACTACACACCATACCTAAACTGATGGATAGTCTAAAAAAAATTTAAACAATATAAGACATGTTGAGAACATTATCACTCTACGTTCATGGAATGTGTGATCTATACATACCATTGTTACAGTTTTCCTATAATAATGGTTTCCAATCATGTATTCAACTGGCATTTTATGAAGCTTTATATGGAAAGATATTTCATACTCCAACTGGTTGGGATGATGTTAGTGAAATAAAACTCATAGGCCCAAAACTAGTTGATGAAACATTGAAAAAAAAGTAAAGGCTATCCAAACTCATATTAAATCATCTCAATGTAGGAAAAACGTTATATCAATAATCGAAGGAATGATTTATATTTCCAAGTGGGAGAGCAGGATTTATTAATTGTATCTCTATATAAGGGTGTTATCAAATTTAGTAAGAAGGTAAAACTAATTCCCAGGTACATCAGACCCTTTCCAATTCTTGAAAGGGTTTGAGTCGATTCTTATCATCTATCATTTCCACCAAATCTCTTTAATGTTCACAATGTGTTCCATATATATATATTCTCAGGAAGTACGTTCCCAACCCAATGAATGTGATCATATGTGATGGGATAGAGTTGGAACCCAAACATTCATATTGTATATAAACCATCCATAATCTTTGTATCAAATAGAATGTTTTGAGAAATTAGACAACTTTTCTGCTAAAGATACTCTTTAGAAATCACAAAATAATGGAAGAAACCTAGGAACCAAGGGATTTTTTAAGGGGAACTACCCACAAAATTTTTAATGTAATACCCCTAAATTTTTTGTGAAATTTGTTTTCTAGGAGGGGATAATTTATCACCTCAATACTTTACCATATTATCTATTAGATTTTGTTGATAGCTTTACAATAAACCCGACACCTAATTTTACAAAAACCATACTTAGTCACATTTTTTAATAGAAAATTAAATTTAAAAGAATTTAGAGTGTTTATATAGTGAATATATTGATTATATATCTTAAATAATTTTATACACTCACCCAATATATTTTATAGGATTAATATAACAACAATCCCAATATTACATATAAAAAATTATATTTTTATAAAGGTAGTTTTGCACCCTTTAGATGGAGAACCAATACTAAATCCACTTATTAACACTTTTATAAGTTTATTATGTCAAAATAAACTTATAATTTTGAATATATACATATTAATTTCATTAGAGTTATTTTTTTGCATTTTTCTATAATGATTCATTTTTAATGAATAATGAAAAATAATAAAATTTAGTTCAAAAATTCTTTTTCAAGTATTATAAATAAAAATTAAATAATTTTTTAGATATTATTTAATGTTTAATGAAATCATATTTTTAGAAATTAATCCAATTTAGTTCATTGGGAGAAATTTCACTTTGAAATTGAATGTAAGAAGTTATCAAGCATTTGGACATTTTTACTTTAAAATCGATATTGTCATCCCTCAAACGGGATGCATATTGCATTAATTTCTAAAATTTATGGGATTTTAATTTTTAGAAATTTATTAAAAATTTGGAATTATTATTATTTTTTATTTCAAAAAAACAACCTTATTTTTGGGAAAAAATATCAGTGAATGAAATTAAAATTAATTACAATTATTAAGGTAATATTAAGCTTAATAAAGGACTGAACCTTTAACTTAAGGGATAAAATGACATATAAAATTTTAAAAAACCCATTTAATGTCCATAATTCGGCCATTAACCTTAAATTATTGAGTTTTGTTGGATTTTGAATAATTCTTTTTATTAAAAACGTGGGTACACCTAACTTTTTTTCAAAAATAGCAAGTGAGTCATTTTCTTCCATTATAAAAGTCCACTTCCTCTCCACATTCCTCACACCTCTCAAACAACTAATTTTTGGATAATATATAACCATATATATTAAAAAATACCACTTATAGTCCTTTAATCCCCTATTTGGAAAGAATTCATTCCAAAGAATCCTTCTCGAACAATCCAAAACTAGTTACACGATTAAGAGGAAACCTCTTCTCTCAAACACTTTAGAATTATTTCCATTATCCACACACTAAAATATTTTCATTAACTACTTATATATACAAATACATATCCAAAATATATAAATATTTTTTAATTATAAGGTCTATACCTACACTTACACACACCTCTATTCAATGGATAATGAATATACGGTTTCTGTGTATGGAAAATTACTGCTTGACGAAATGAAGATTATTCATTTTTCCATTACCATCTCTCATGGTTGCAATTATGTTAAAAAATATGTTTATATATGAAATAGAAAATATTTATAATGTCTTTATACTTCTTTTGTTGTTATTTATAACATACCTTTATGCTTTCCATCTTGTGTAAATAGGATACTTTCATTTCAGGAAGTGTGGACTACCACCCCCTCAAAACGATATGACACATTCATGCCATACGTGGAACATATAAAAGATGGATTTAATAAAAAATATTAAATATATGACATATATATGATTAGTTAATTTTAATATACATATGTATCATTTAATTTTCATTCTTTTAATACAACAATGAAATGAAAGTAGCATTCATGTGTATGTACGATCTACCATCTCGATCAACAGTGCAATTCATTTATAATCTCAAAATATTATAGCCTACTGAAAATAAATATATAATAAATATATATTAAAATAAATTATTTTTTCATTAAGTAAATTATGAAATCATGATCTAATTAATAGGAATAATAAATCAAAAGTCAAAACACACCAGAGAAATCTTGGCAATTAACACCTAAAATTGTTAAAATAATGAATGATTATTTACAAATGGGTAATAAGATAATATAAGAATTTAATATAAGGAATCATAAACATGATTATGTTTATGATATTAGGTATTAAAATATTTTAAACCAATATACAATAGTATAATGAACACACAATGGAAAAGAAGGTTAAGGTAAGGGAATTTCGTCTCTAATTATATTCAATTCAGACTTAATTGTTATTATGCACGAATTCACTATTATTTGGTGTATATACATTATTTTTCATGTTATATTAGTAATACACATAACTTGATGGTATTATAAGTTTCATTTAATGTCTTAAATTTTGGATATTACGATTTAGCTGTTTCAATGTGTTATGGTATACTTTGGAATGTTTAATGATTATTCTCCTCAAAAATGTTCTTAATGATAATCTTTGAAATTTAAATTCTTTTTGTAATCATTTTTCATTAAAAATATCCTTGAATAAAATTATTTTTATTCTATGGATATTATTATTTCCTAAACCATATATCATTTCACATATGATGTTTACTTTGACAATTATTGAATTTACTAGTGTATTATTGATAAATTTGTATATTTTATTCAATATAGATATTTGATTAGGATTATTATATATTGATAAAATTGATTATTCAATATGAAGAAATATTTGGACATCAAATGATGGGTCTAGTTTAGAATTGATATATATCCTTGATGCGTCGACAGGTTCTCATGAGAAAATTAAGATGGCTAAATTAATTTGGTTTGTACCTGTAGTTTTAAACTATATGGAGGATGGATCCTGACAGTATAGGTCCTCATGTACCTAAGACATAATGTTAAATAATTAATCGATACCTTAATAGATATTTTATTTATTATTTATCCATGATATTTTTCATCGAAATATCTATGGACACATTTCATTTCTATTCATTGATTAAATGGAATGTGTATTAGTTTCTTACCATTACACATTAAATTTTCTTTGTCTACTTATTCTAATGGCATATGTTATCATTTAATTTAATTACCTTTTAATTTATTATTTTTAATTAATTTCTTTTTCTAATATAATTAACCTTAATTAGAATTTAAGACCACATTTATCAGCTTCTTTCCAAGGTTATGAAGACAAAATCATTGAATAAGAGTTCATGGATGTAGTTTATTCCAGTTTATTGTATAACATGTCTTATTTTGTTTTCCCAATTTATAATTTGTATCATATATGTAATATAGCTTTCCAAGGATACAACACTGATTTTTCAGTCAGGATTTGTTTCCTTGTAAAAATTCTAATGTAAAAATATAATGTGTCACGACCAGTCCCAGTGGGGCCCGCACCATGACTCCCCAAACCCACCTCCAATAGGCCAGGGGCTGGTGACTGCCACAGAGTAGGTATATTACTAACATGGGAGGCATTGCCTAAGTACCTGTACACACACACACACACACACACACATATCTAAGCCCAAAAATGCTGAAATGTAAAAAATCACTAAGGAAAGAGAATGAATGCATACAACTAAACCCAACCAATAGAGTACGACGAATGTTTGAGTACTGTAAAAGTAAACTGGTTCAGAATACAAGACAACCAAAAAGCAAAAAAACTAGAGTCTGAAAACTGCAAAGTCTAACCTGTAAGCCCAAAATGGTACTAGGACTGCCGCTCGTAGCTGTAGGAACACCTCGGCCTGTAGGGAACTTAGAAATCTTGGTCTTGTCCTGGTCTTCCCTAGACTCTGTCGAGAGGCTGCTCGTCTGCACAAGACACCAGACGTGCGGGCAAAGCCCGTGAAGTGGTGAGTGTAACAATACTCAATAGAGGACCCCCAAAACCACAAATTAGTAAACAATGTAAAGGTACAGTCATCTATGCATATTATATGTCTACAGAACATATAGAACAAACCAGATATACTCAAAACCCAGACCCGTAGTCTAGAGACAAGTCACACAACCGCATACCCCCGTAAGGGATTCTGTTCCAAGATTCTGTGATACACTTATTTTGGTAGAACACAAACCACGAGTCTTATTGCTCTGATGACGTCTATCCGAGAAGTGTTGTTCATCGGGAATTGTCACGAGAGATAGCTACACTCATTACGGGAGACACACTTATGAGTGGAAAGGTTATGTTAGATTGACACACTCATTACAGGAGAAACAACCCTGAGTGGTAAAGATCTCGATAAAAATATGAGGATCACTACCAGGGCCATGGCGGATACCGCGACTCATCCGGAACTCACCTTAGAGGTAGAGGATCAATGACTGGTAGAGTTGGTCATGTTGATGCCTAACTCAAACTAGGGGCTGGAATGGATAGAGGATCTTGATCCGGGCCTCTCGGATGGATTCCTGACTCAATCACAGAAAGTCCTACTAAAGGGATAATAATCCTGCATGATGGAATGACGCCTGACCTTCAGGGGAACAACAATAAGGGGCACTAACCCAATGAAAGATGTTCAAGGCACGGTGAACAAAAGGACCAATACGTTTTCCAAAAAGTACATGGCGTGTAGAAATTCTACATATCGGGTTGTCCGACACTGGGTACTGCCCGTGTACAATGGCCTGTGTCGTGAGGCTGGTCGTGTGGAAAAACTTACTACACATTGTGTAGTACTGAGTACACGCCATGTTTGGGTAACTAGGGTTGGCTCCGTGTACCCTGGCCATGTGCCCGTACACAGTCACCCGCCCCTGTACTCCGACCCGTATAATCTTCACACAGGGTGACCCACGTTACTGGCCTCGCCTGGCCGTGTGATGGAGTACACTATCGTGTACTCCATCCTGTGTCCGTATAACCACGGGATAAATGCCGAGCTCCGTGTAGCCGCCTCTACCAAGATGTACACGCCATGCCGCCTGAAGCTGTGTAGATCATCCCGTGTCTGTGTTCTACCCAAAGTACATGCCGAGCATTGGGAAAAGTCCAACACACCGTGTGACCGGGGTCACATGCTGTGTGATTCTTGTCTGACCCTGAAACCCTAGCCACCACTGCTAGTACTACACGGCGTGTTCTTCAGTAGTACATGCCATGCATTCTGAAAATTTCCAGAAATGGTGCTCTTCGCCGGCGCGCCTCTCGTGGTGCTCTGATCATCGATCTGACCGTCCGATTGCTGAAACATTTCCACATTTTAATCTCCCTGACACCACGAATCTGCTTCCGTCATTTTCGGGCCTCCGATTGGCTCTGAACACGTGTTCTGATCTTCCCGCACGAAGAACACGTGAAGAATGCTCTTTCTGATCCGGTCTGATTTGTCGTCTTCTATTGTCGCCGCACCTCCATAAGGTCGTTTCAGTGTCGAACCTTTGATTTTGGATCATTTAATTATAGAACAGATGTGCAAGGATCCATTTTTCATCTCCCCGTGAAGAATGAAAAGAACACGCGGGGAAGGAATGGAAATAAATCCAAGTAAAAAAATAGAGGAACAAACCTCCGTCGTCATTCGACACGGCGTTGATCTACTCCCGTTAATAGTATTAGATGGAGAAATAATCAACAATAAAATAAATCATGGATCAATTCCCCATAATCTTCCCAAAGAAAATCCCTCCAACAAAAACATACGAGTCCGAGAATCAACTTGTTCGTGGTTGATCCGCATTCGGCGTTTAAACTCAATTACGGGGAAAAGAAAATAGAAATAAAAAACCCTACCTTTAGAAAGGATCGATTGTTGATGAAAGTGCCACACAACCGTTACCGTCGAGATCCTTTAACGTCGGCACAACGATCCTTGGATTCAATCAGTCGTCGTTCCTCGACGAGAATTTCCTCCAACGCCTCGCGGATTCCGCATAGGTTCTTCTCGAGCATTGCCAACGATCAATAATTGGGTAACCCATTAAAAAGGGAAACCTGTTGGCATTTAATTACGTGGATGTATTAATGACGTCAACTTTCCATTTCCAATTCATTAAGACGCGCCATTAATTTAGGAAATAGATGCGTTGTTGTCACACTGCAGTGGATGTTTCCTTAAATAAAATAAAATAAAATTGTTGATTTATTTTATTTTATTTTACTTAAAACGTCCGAAAATTAACTTTTTCCCTCGACCCGCGCTGGTCGAGGTTGGCCTCATTCTTAGGTAATGTCGTCGTCACGGATGCAACGATGCCCTCATATTTTTAATCCGGGCATCCGTTTTAGAAACTGCCACAGCCGTGCACAAGTGCCGACTCACTTAACATAAAAAAAATTCAAACCTCCATTCTGGGCTCTCTGGACCTCGGAATGATGTTCCGTATTCACGCTTGGTTTAGAAATAATTCTATATAATATTTAAAATAATAAATGGAAAAATATGAGACATTACATAATTCACCGAATCCATGTTTCATAGGTCGGGGCGTTACATGAAATGTCGTATGAAGCGATATGACTTTAGTTCAAATCTATTTTATAGACCATCTAATAATTTAATGTATAGATTTGGAATCCTATTTATATAGTTTAAGATGTGATTTTTTTGTGTTTAACGGCATGTTAGTATGCATTCTTGATCAAGGATCCCATCGATTTTCTAAATTGTAGAATGAACTGGTTTTGTCCTTTGAAATCATTCAACACTATATTGTTGGTTATGTTCATTGGGTAATCTCCAAATTAGAGAGACTAGGAACTTAAGGTATTCAATTCACTCCAATGAATGAGTTATTGTCAAACCAATAATATTGGTTTGGGATTTCCCATATGCTATAACATACGTTAGAATGGCTCGGTGGAGCTTCACATGTACGCTTGAGCTAGTTTTCGACTTAGCAAGATGGTGAGCAACTAGATAAATTAACTTATTTTTAAGAATATTAAACTCCTAGTTTGGGATAAATTTTATTTTCTGGTTATTCGTTTCCTTCGAGGTAGAATAATTATAACCTAAACTGACAATTGTAAATGATCTCTTTTTTCCTAAAAGTCCTTGGGGATGTTGGGTTTTGTAAATGACGGTTCTTGCTCTGTATCATGAATCAGATTTGGATGGATGTTTTGTGAACACTAAAAAGTCTCATTGGTCTCAAATTTCCTTCAGTGGTTAATATTTAATAATAATCAGATGACTCATGTGTTGAAGGCATTGTGGTTCGGTAGATGTCGGTACACCAGTAGGTGAAGACGAGCTCCTTTGAAGGGAATTTGACCCTCTATGTTTTGACAATTCATCCCTCCAATAGTTGGGTATGATTGATTGGAATTCATTTCAATCCCCCTAGTTTATTATTATTAGTGAAAATCATGTACCATATCACGATATTATCCTAGATACACGAAGAGAGAATTGGTCTTATGCCATAGTACAGTTTCAAAAGGTTTTGTTTTTGTAGGGAAGTTCTCTTTCTGGGTGTTACACACTTGAAGTCTGGTTCATGATCGAGGCTTGGATAGTCTTTAGTGACCATTGTAATTTCATGTAGGAACACAATGGGTGGACTCTTGGGCACTATCTATCCTTTCATTTTACTCAAATTCAAGGTGGGTTCCACTTTGGGATCGGTAAATGTTCTAATGTGGGTGTTTTGTCTTGTGACAACATCTCAATTGTATGTTTGAAGGGTGGAAATCCATGGAATAGTTTAGTAGACTATATTTTTAATGAATATGTGGCTATTCCAGACTATTTGTCAGGCCTAGTGATGTTTTGACCACGGAACATCACCATAATGCAGGTATGGACTTTGGTGGACATGTTTTGGGTAAATACGATATGCCTTATTAAAATGCATCACATTCCAATTTATAAAATACTGGTTGTCTAAGCCTAATGTATTCGTGAAATGTCTGATGATGTGGATCAACTTGTTTTTTCTTCTTGATCAATGTATACTATTGAAAGGGATCATTTTTAATCACACTTCTAGGTTAAGGATGGTGTGTTGTAAAGGGTCCACTAGGACTTCCACGTAATGCTTTTACTACTAGTTCGGTTTGGTTTTTTAGGATTCAACAATTTCATCAAGTGAGGTCTATGGGAAGAATATTTTTGACTATTTTTAAATCACACCATTAGAATCACTAAAATTCTTATGGTCTTAGTTTGTAATTAAATTCCAATGGTAGAGTTACTGAGGGTTGGAATTGGACATTTTTCAAGATAAAGACCTAAGGAAAAGAGCAACATAGGCCAGATGTTTCATGAGATGGTTATGTGATTATGTCTCTATTTAAATAGGCTTGGGTATGTGTTTTCTTGGTCTTTTAGTTGGAAAACAAGCACTGGCTTGGGTGTTGATGGCATAATTTCCATATTTTCAAATGAATGCCTTGAGGGGTGTTTGGCGTTTTGAGACGTAACATGGTTGTTTGAACCAAAATTCATGAACTACATACGTTTAGTGATTTTTTAATTATTCTTGAAGGATTCTCATGGATGAGAGGTTCTATGGTGGGGATGACGAGAAATCTTATTATTTTGAACATTATGAAAAACAAAAAAGAATTTTAACTTTTGTGATAACTGAACAGACCATCAATCAAAATAGGCTTTAAAACTGCATTGTTGAGTGTTAGAACCCTTCATTATGATGTTTTTTAGACATGGGGGAAGGAATAAGGTGTCCCTTGAATGGATAATTTTGTTTTTGAAGTGTAAAGGTATAGAAAACTCATGTTTTAATGGTCTACATAGAGCACATTGTTTTTGAAACTGTGAAACCCTCTACAAAAAGCCTTGTGACCTAAAACATGTGGATAGAGGCGGTGTGCATGAGATGTGCAGGGTTTTCCAAACCGTGCACATATCCCACACAAGTAGTTATACATAGGTTGTACAATTTCCCTATTCACCATGTGGTTGGTTCATAGTTTTCAAACCATGTGGCCATCCAGTGTGGAGTGCCTCGGGTGCCTAGTAAAGGGTGCACAGTTTGAAAAACTTTGTTCCCCAAACCATTCATGATACCATATTTTAAAAAATTGACTTAATTAAAAAATAAAATAAATTAAAAACCTAACTCTATCTCAACCCCTTTTGTCCCCTCATAACTTTAGGTAATAGCTGTAGCGGAAGAACGTGTATGGTGTACCCAACTTTAGTTTTATCGTTATCAATGATAAATCCAAGATCCATCATAATGAAAAAATGCCGGATTTTTTTAATATAACGAAGAATGAAAATGAAATAGGGAAGTCCCAGAACCATGGATATGATAATCATAATTTGGTTATAATTAATTTAAATAAAATAAAAGAATTACCATTTTTGATTTCTCTCTCCATTGATGTTTCCGGTTATGATCTAATGTGATCCATCATTGCATCATAGAATCCATGTGTAGGATTCCTCCAGTGGTGATTTACAAATTCTCCATGTATCTATGGATGTCGATGAAGGGATCTATATGTGCTATCATGAAAAGAGCATTTACTTGTGATGTCTGCCTTTGATCACCTTGAGATCCGTATCCAAAGTGATCTCATTGATCTAGTAGAGGAGGATCTCTCTCATAAGTTGAGTGCGTTCTTGGAGGAATGGAATTCTCTCTTGGGTTGAGAGAATTCTCAAGATATATTGTGCACAACCACAATGAATAGCTAGTATTAATGAGAATAATTTAATTTTGATTTATATTACTTAGAATAAAAAAATAAAACAATAAGACATAAGTATTTATATATTACATTTAAATCTTAGTAAGACCACATTTCAGATAATATCATTTGACTATTATTATTACATTACATGTGCCCAAAATATTACTCCTAATATTATTTAATTAAATAAACTATATTATTTCTCAATAATTCCCAGATATACCACATTACATGTACATCAATATACACATTTGTTTCCATTTTATATATTTCCTCCACCACATTTATTAGACCTTGAATAATGAATATTTATTTATTAGATAAATATCACTACATTATTCACTAATAAATATATTATTTCACCTACAATAGATTATATTGATTAAATAATGTTTAAATAAATACGATAGTGTATTATTGAATAATTATTAAACCTCAACTAGGAAAAATATTAATTTAACTTGTTAAATGAATATTTAACTGAGATACTTGGATAAACATAGTGTGTGACCCTCTAGGCATCTTTCTTAGTGGCATTAGGCCAAGCCTGCCTAAAGTATAAGGTTAGCATCTAGAAACACACCCATGCAACCATAGTGAAATTAGATCATGCCTAAATTACATGTTACCACATATAAACGCTTACTATTTAATGTAATCCCTTCATCTCGATATATCCAATCAAGTGGGTTTCATGCTTGTGCCACCAACCCATGTGCTCAATTATTATTTCATTGACTTCCCAAAATTCAACTTTCACATTTATTATCGTGGACATGGATTTATTTAGGCTATATAAAATCCATCAAAGGGCATGCGATATCAACTTTTGTTACGAAATAGAAGGGGAAAATCCTTTCTCTAACTATATATTAATGTGGTATTACTCGTGACGCACCCAACATATCCTACCTCACTATGAACAGTGTGTCGTCATAGTTTTCGTCAATAAATCAAAGTGCACAAGTCGTAATACCCACTAATAAAAATCATAAAGTCCAAAGACCAATACACATGTCCGCATATGGAAGCATCCAGTGACACTATGAAATGTGTATTTACTACTGGTGGGTCTCATTCTAATAATATTCTCCTAGATATTACCAAGCGTTCACACCATTAGAAGTTGCATCAATGATTTATGAGTCCTCACCCCTAATTTCCTATATTATTTGTGTCTTTAATGTTAAATCATTCAAGCATAGAACATATTTTCAATAATAGTGATATGGCACTTCTGGGTTCTCATTATAGTAGAGATCTGCTATGACCCTTTAGTGAAACATCTATCCATAGAAAATTATCACATGCATTATCTATAACAACCATTCTCTTTATGACACACTTAAACATGATTTATTACACAAACATGAACTTAATACAAATTTTAGCATCGGGAGGTCTAGTGTCTTGGGAAATTAGGAACAGTACATGACAACTTATGGCATAAAATAAAACATCTTTATTGAGAACTTGTTTTACATGACCACACCATTCCTTTGTTTATAGCATTGCATTGGATAACCTAAGGAAATACATAGAAAGAAAAGTGATCTATAAATCCCAGTAAAGGAGTAAATAAGAATAACATGAATAATACAATACATGTTAGGAATTAAGCATATCAATGGAGGGAAAGAGAGACCTCAACATAAAGGCATGATATAGATTAACTTACATAACATGGAAATGTGCATTCAACATTTAACTTGATATTATCATGAGACAAGGATAATTTCACATGGACCATTAGTAAACCGTCATTTCACTTGAATTAGAATGAATAAAACCTCATTGCACATGACGTTTCATGATACTAATCATTGCCTAACACATTGGAGTTCTATAAGGGAACACCCTTCTGAATCATTTCATTTCATGCATAAGTGTGACACATTGATCACAACATCATTCAACACCATAATTTATTAAATGATAACAGAATGTGGAAAAAATATATGAAACTATATAATCAAGAAGTAAAAGTGAGTAATGTTAAATAACCTTAACATATAAATGGAAATGGTATTAACTACACAATGAAATTGGCTTTGGAAAAATCACGGTGCAATTTCGGCAGCATAACGACGTGAAATAAGAATTCATAAAAATGGTTGATGGGATTGAAAGGGTCATATAATGATATTTAAATGTAATGGAATGTAAAGGGGTCATATATATACATTTCCCAACACATGTAATGGAATTCATACACATAATATAAAATAATTTCATGAATGTAAATGAGGATTGAGAAATCCCTTATAGAATTTCTACATGGTAACTAGTATACATGGTAGGAATTAATGAGAGATAAATGGGTCTATCATCATTAAATAATAATTAGGGATGTATATGGGAGGTGAGAAATCATACCCTAACATTTGTAATAGAAAAAAGGGTATAACAATATAATGAAATTTGGACAAAAATGAGAAAGGAAGAAATCCCTTACATGTAAGTGTGATCTCAATGGCTTGGGAGAGGCTTTATAAATGCTTCTTGGGATATTGGGGTGACTTTTAAGGATTATAGAGATAGTAGGGAAGGGGTTGGTCGAGCTAAAATGGTTTTTAGTGAATATTAATGGGATATTGAGTTGGTTTACATTGGATAGGGGAGGTAATTATTTATTATTTAGTTTTTGGACACTACACATTAACATAATCAAAACCAAAACAATCACAAGGTATTTTCCAATGGTATTTTCCAAAGTGGAGTGGAAAACATTATTTTAAATGGTCAATGTCCTAGCTTATTAAAATATTTGGCTTTCTTATGTTGAGGTGAGTCACACTATCAAGTAAATCATTTTAAAATGTTAAAATGTTTTATAAGTCTTGGAGGGTCCACTAAGGATTTGTAAAATAAATAAAACAAACCTAAAATAATATTATTTTAAAAATAAAAAAAATATTTGTATAAAAGAGCATTTATAGTATTTTATAATATCACTATTGGGTCATTATGATGTCCAAAAACATATTATATATTTAAATGGTATTTAATTTTGACCCAAAAATTTCATTGTCTCTGAAAATTATGAGAAAATTAACCATTAGATAATTTCGACATCCTAATTCCAAAAAAATATGTTCATTTTATCAATATAATTTTCTAATTATGTAAATTTTTTAATTTTAAAATAAAAACCAACATTTATAAAAAATTCATGGCTTTTGATAAAAACATCTTTCAAACCTTAATAAAAATTATAATTTTATTCATAAAAATTATAACATCATTTATATTCAATAAAAATTAATTTAGTAATAATTTCTTATTAAAATATTATTTAATAAAAAAACCATTAGTTCATGAAAATGGATTTCTTGATTGAATACTAACTAAGAATACAATTAGTGATTTCAAAAATATTTTCAACGTAAAAATAATAATATTAATGTATATTCATTATTCTATACAAAAATAATACACATAATCATATTGCTAGGTTATTTCTAAATAACCCCCCGTAACACCCGAATAAGTCCTAATGTTAAGGTGTGCGATGGTGATAGAATCTTGGAGTGGCTCAGATAGATCGCTCGAGTGGTAATATCTATTAACTTCAACTTCTTTAGTATTTGGTTCTGTTCAATCATAACCTGTTGAATCTCAACTTGGGTTTAGTCAAGAGTGAAGGATAGTGATGATACCTCCTTTATGAGCTATGATGAATGGGCTTTGTTCAGAACAATTCTATGGGACTAGGTCATCACTTCCTTTTTCAGAGTAAATTTGATTGCTTAAATCCCAATATTTATTCTAATCATGTGATCACTGTTCAATGACTATATTAGAAAGGACAACAATTATTAATTTTATTTTGAAATCCAAAAACATAAAACCAAGGAAGTGCATATTTTATATAAACATTTTAACTAATATTAAATTTATTTAGATCAAGAGGAATTTTCATTAGAAAAATTTTGGTTCATTATAATCTCCCCCCATAAAAAATTTCTCCCTAGAAATTTTATTTTCTCACTCTAAAATAGATGAGGGTATCTATGATTCATCTAGATTCTCTGATTCCCACATTGCTTATTCAAACATGTGGTTTTGCCACAACACCTTCACGAGGGGAATTGTCTTATTTCGTAGAACATTTTTCATACAATCTAAGATTGTCACCATCTTCTCTTTATAAGATAGATCATTATCTAATAGCTCCACCTCTGGATTGAGTACATGCGATGGGTTAGGAATATATATCCTCAAGAGCGATACATGGAATACATCATGCACTTGAGATAGGTTCAATGGGAGTGCTAGTCGAGGCACTGCTCCTGTAATACCCTAGGTAAATAAAGAATATGAAATTATTATATTTATCCCTATTTGTGGAAAAAATGAAAATATTAATTTAAATGTAACGCTATGCTCGATGGCTTACCAAATATGTAACAACGAGTTCCTTTGAAATCTTATGTTGCACTCAAATAATAAAATAATATTATTTTAAATGGTAGTTAATGCCTTGCTGTTATATTGACATGAATGAATAGAAATAACTAAAATATGATTATATATTTTTTTTAAATGTTTTCACTTTTATCCAATAAATTTTAGAGGCTTAAAAGACAAATGAATCCAATCTTAAGCATTGAAGACAGTAGTATTTTTAAAAGATTGTTTTACTACCCTTTTGATGGAAAACCATTTTTAAATAAATACTTTGAAACTTTTATGAGCTATATTTTTCAAAATAAACATATTATTTATTATTGGGACATTGAAATTTACATTGGGTTAATTTTTGGTATTTTTCTGACAATGTTCATTTTTCAATGAATAGTAAAAAATACTGCATTTTACATCAAAACTGCTTTTTCATATAATTTAATTATATGGTTACATTATATTTTTCATTTTTTTTAAATTTTAATTTCAATAAATTTTTACCATGTAATCCAATGATGGTCATTGAGATTAATTTCACATTTTAATTGGGCATAAACAAGTGCAAAACTTTTCATAAATATTGTTTCTAAAAAACCCGCTATTTTTTTTGACAACGAGAAGTTTTTTTAAATTAATTATTTTATATTATGTGTTTGGAATTTGGTAAAATGGATTACATATTTGGAATCATAAGGTCCAAATTATGTAATTAATACTCTTTTGTTTTTTGGACATTATGAATAGTAACAACGGTAATTATCTTTAATTATCTTGATTAATGAGTAATCAGGTAGTAAAAGATAATAAAATAATATCATAATAATACAATATGACCACAAAATGTATCCTAAGGCTACTTTTTGTTTCATGGACGACCATGGGATGCCTTGTGCCAAACTTGGGGGCCCCATGGAATCACTTTTGTGAGAAAGTGACTTTTTATCTTTTTATTTTTAAAGAATGTTAATGGTAACAAAGAATGTATCACCTAAGTAAAATATTTTTAATTTTGTATACATAAATGATATTTTGAACTATAAATATTTATTAGAAATATAAAAATATTTCCTACATCATTATATTTTTTTTTATATTTTTTAGACATTAAATTTATTAAATTATATATGACATCATGATGATGCAGCGATTACCTCATTAATAAAAGATTTAAATAAAATGGAAAGATAATGTAATATATAAGACCTAAAAATGTCAAAAACCTATTGGATGGGTGGCTTTCGAACCCTTATCACCTTATACTCGAAAAACATCAATGTGGGACCATTAAAATCTGAAACTCATTTGAAAATAAAGTTACATTTTATACCTTTCCAAGAGTGCCCCTCCTCTCCTCTTATAAAAGGCCCCCACCTCCACCTCCTTACCCACACTTCCAAAGCCTTTGGCTTGGCCAAACCCTGTCCATTTTGTCTCTATACATCCCTATATAACTCCTTGAAGCCTCACATTGGGCAGAAGTCTTCCCAAGGAAGCCTTTGAGCTCAAACCAAAGGGAGTTACCCGATTTTAAGGTAATGTCTTCACTTGTGTCCTTTTCTTTTATTTTGCTTCTCCAACCCCCTAAACTCTTTTTATTAATTTAATTTGTACGAAATACAGTATCTTCAATATACTAGGATGTTTTTATAAGAAGTATTCGATCTAAACTTACACAAACCTACATCTAATGGTTAAAGAACATACTGTTTTCATGGATGGCGAATTTCTGCCTCCCAAAATGATGATTGTTCAACATTCTTCTAACACTATAAAAGGTGAAATTTAAGATGAAACTATATTTATATATGATATATTATATTTTTATGTTTTCCTTAAGCTTCTATATTTTTCATTTATGGTATACCTTTATGGATTCCATTATGGGTATACGCGATATCTTCATTTTAGGAAGTGCGGACTACCGCCCCCACAAAGTGATTTGATTCGTTAATACCATATGTGGTACGTATAATGGATATATTTAATGATATTATATATGATACCATACTGGATTTAAAATAATATTATGTATCATTATGTTTTAATTCCATCAAATATGAAATAGAAATGGAAGTAGCGTTCATGCGTACGTACGACTTACCGTCTCCATGAACGGTGCATTTCATTTCTTAACTCTAAATGTTATGTAATATTATAAATGCATGAATATAATGGATATATATGATATATATGATATCTACATCATGAATAAAATTCTTTATATAATGGATATTTTACCACATGAACAACTTGTAATTATAAAGAGCTTATTTTTTGACTCAAGTACCAATGATCGTTAAAACGACCATTATTAACATAAATAATAACATAGTATTCATGACATGGTAATAAGTGATATAAAATGAATAATGAACTTGAAAAATGGTTCTTAAGGAATTATAAATTAAATCAAGTTTATTATTCAGGAGATTAAAGAACGATCGAGTCAAGTCGGACCCGGGGTATGGGATCCTACTCCTCTCTTGCTCTTTAAGTACACTCTTTTATGTCATTCCTTTTAAGGATCATATTTCTTGTTATTGGTATGTTATTTTATATTACTCTGCCTGTAAGTATTATGTTCATATGATGAGAGACCCTATTCTCTCTCATCAATCCATTTTCGAAGTTTTGAGTTGTGTCGTTAGGCTGCCAAATGTTCGTATGAGATCTAACCTCTCTCTTTCTTTTAATGTACTCTCTTTTATGTCACTTATTTTATGTTCCTCTTTGTTATGCTGGGGGATGTTCTTTTATATTCCACTTTATATAAACTTTATCTTAATATGATTAGATACCCTATTTGATCTCATCGATCCATTTTTTTAAGTTTTATGTGGTGCCGTTAGGCTGCCGAGTTTTCATAAGGGATTTTTCATCTCACAGTTATTCCTATGAGATTTATGCTACATTTACCACAATTTCCTTTGAGTGGTTTATGTACTGCCCATTATTTTCTCATTGTTTAATATACTTTCTTTTATGATTATTTACATCAATGTTGTATTGTCCTTCTTTCATGAGGTGTATGTTTCGAAAGATACCCATGTCGGTAAGGGAACCTTTCACCCTCCTCTTTTTAAAAGACTTCTTTTGTTGGGTATTTTAATTTACATATTGTTATGTTGGGATATGTTCTCATATATCCTTATTGATGTAAATTTTATGTCCAAGTGATGAGATACCTTTTTTTTGTCTCTCATCAACTCATTTTGATGTGACACCGTTAGGCTGTCAAGGGAACTTCTTAACCCAATTTCGATTTCTTTGGGTTCAACATGTAGTTATTGAATATGTCATCCATTGAATATGTGTGAATGGACTTTGATTATTTTAAACTTAATATCCACTTATATTTGGTGCATTCATTTGTCACACATAATTATGTAATTGATTTATCCTTAAACAAATGATACCGTCTTTGTAAGGGACTTCGTCTCAATCTCCATTCATTGAGGCATATTTTGTTTTATACACAACCTTCTTTTATACGGTGTATAAAACCCTTTGACTTTTACCTTTATCCAAAAAGTAATCTTTTTTTATACTAAGCGTTTTACTAAACGACAAAAGGGAATGTTTTTGTCGTAAGTATACGGCGACAACGACTTCTCCGCCTCCGTGACCATTATTTGAGTTTCGACTTCTTCAACAAGCCATACCTTCTTTTTAAAAGAAAAATAAATACCATGTTTTACATTTCTTTTATTTTGGTATTGAAAATGGTTTTCATATTGTTTTTGTATCAATTTGTTGTATTTATATCTTGTTATTGAAAGGTGGAAATGTTATGTTTCCTTTATTCATGTTTTATGTGATAAGATTATGTTAAGGTTCTTGGGAATTGTTATGAAGACGGGTGGTTCCGTGATAAACTAAGGGCGGGTGAGCCCAATATAGCTCTCCAATGCATTGGGTAACATGAAGGAGTGAAACGTTAAGGTTTCTCCGAAGAGATTTAGGGAATATACTGTGGTGGGTATTCAAAACGTAACCAAGAGGGTTACTCCCTACGTAAGAATGTTATGAATGCCTCAAGTTATGTTTTATGTCTTATGATTTCTATGATTTATTCATGATTTGATGAGGTATGTTAAAGTGCCTTTGTTTTATGGGTAAAGTATGATTTCATTCTTATGTATATATGAACTCATTTTTCCTTTCCATATTTTTATAACCCTTACTGATCTTTTTATGCTCATCCCATGTTTTTGAAATGTTTTTCACAGGTCAAGGGAAAGGTACATGATGTGATGATAGTGTCAAGGATGTGTCAAGAAAGAATATATGTTTTATTTTAAATATGTTTCCGTTGATGGGAAGAATGAATACTGTCTTATAGGTAACCACTTTGTTTAAATGTGGAATGTAATGCAAGTTTCATGATCTAATTATCTAAAACTCTAAGCCTGAAAAGATCCTCAATGTGTAATCTTGTAATAACTCAAGATTAAGTAAGGTTTAAGGCTGGTGACTTATAGTTTGTATCAGAGGTCGGTTTAGATAATTTTAGAGGTTAGGGTATTCTTTAAGCATAAGTGACATTACCATAATGGTTAGGATTTCATAAAGAGTCCTAGTTTTTTATAAAGTGAATGAGTAAGTATATCTTAGTGTTTATCTTCCTCATTAGTACATGATGGTTTTTTTGATATACTCACACTGACCTTTTTGGTTATAGTAAATGGCTGGATCTAGCAGGCGCCAAAGTAACAGTGGATGTGAAGGAAACTGTGACAGTTTTTTTAGCAAGCAACTGAATAATATGAGAGTTGCAATGATAACTCTTGTGATTATCCTCAACCAACTATCTGGAGTCATGATTTACCACCTAAACCTTGGTTAATTCTCTAAGGCATCATATATGCGAGAAACAAATCCCTACAGAAGTACAGGTAATAATCATAATGGTATGTGTGTTCAAAAACCTGTGTGTCAAAGATGTGTAAAGAAACACCAAGGAAAATGTTTCAAAGGGATATAAATATGCTATAGATGTGGAAATTAAGGTCATAAAGAAAGAACCTGCCATGGAAAAAGGAAACATCCAGTTGACTCGAGGAAAGGGAAAGAAGTTCTTTATGAGGGATCAATTGAATGTTTTAAATGTGGTGTGCATGGTCATTATGCAAACACATGTCCTGTAAAGAAGTTTCGTGAATGGTATCACCAAGATCATACAAATGTTCATTTACCAGTACATAATGCCATTCCGATTGAGGATGAAGAAACTGACAATGACCAATCAAAGGTATGGATTATTTCATAACTATTGTTTTCCTATTTTGGAATCTTAGGATATGATTCATGATTTTGTTTCTAGGAATGAAGTATTTCAGAATAGGTTGTAAGGGAATGGCTAATGGATCATGAAGAATTTTGAATGAGTAGGATGTCAACATATAAGGGCTTTAAGAGTTATGGTGAAATTATTAAGATTATTAAGTCTCTTTTGATGATGGGGTTACATTAGAAGACTTTTTATAGTATGTGTAACCCTGATGTTTAATATATGAAAATTTTATTCAAGGAATAGTTATCTGTACTTTTGTGGACATAGTTATAACAAACCATTTGGGTTTATATGATCCTTACTTTTGAGGTAATTATGGGTTACTATATGTTATGCTGGAAAATGAAAGGCATGAGATAAACTTTAGGTTAAAATATGTTATGATCATTTTTGAAGATTTTATCTCTTTTTGGTAATTATTTGATAATAATATAGTTTTGGAAAAAGGACAACACGCAGACCCTGTGACAACCCGTCGCGTCGGACAAAGCTGCAGGAATCGAACCCACAACCAAAGTGCGACTGGTATTTATCGCCTACCACTGGACTATGTGAAGTCCCTGGTTAGTTTGACTGATTCTTTTTAGTTAGATGATTTTATGAATTAAGAGTAAGTTGATTTTGGGTTATCTATGGAAATTTATTAACCTATCCTTATTGAGGATATTTGATTAGGTTAATTACTTTTCAATACGATACATTAAGAGCAACTAATGTTGTTTGGAGATAAATGTTACGATTTAACTAGGAATACTATGTGAATAAATCCCTCAAATATTTGGGTTTCAATATTAGTTTGGTTTTGTTGGAAGAATTTTTATGTAAAAATTGTTTATCGAATAGTCCTCGTTGAACTTTGGGTTTTTTTGGAAAAATTTTGGAGATTAAAAATAAATTTACTTTTTATAAAGGGTAATCTTTTTCTGGATTATCTGATCTTGTACTAACCTTTTTGGTTTTGGTTTTGGTTAGAGTCTAAAGACATGGGAAGTATATAGTTATCTATTTTGGATTAGGTGATGCTCTAGAAATTTACTATAGTACTCTTAATGTGAACAAGTCTTCCTAAATACTCGTCCTTTGGAGAAAATATGAGTTTGTGTAAGGAATCTAATAAAAGTTAAAAGTCAACATTATAAGTGATTATGTTTCCTTATGAATAAATTCCTCAATAAAAAGTAACTTAAAAAAATGTTTTCTATTAACTTTTCCTACTGGGGAATCAAATACCGTTTAACCCATCACAAGTTTGTGATTTTCTTATGGTTAACTTTCTCCTAAACATGTTTTCTATCACTCTCCATCAGAACATGACCCTATGTTTTCTCCTCCATGTCCATGTTTTCATACATGGAATCCTAGTATGGGTTAACTCAGGTGACATCTATACTTCTCTTTCTTTATTTTAAAGTGATTTTTTTACAGACACTTGTTCCGATGTGGGATTTTCAATGATGTTTCCATGCCAAGTTTTAAAATTGCGAGGACGCAATTCCCAAAAGGGGGGAAGGATGTAACACCCCAGGTAAATAAAGAATATGACATTATTATGTTTATCCCTATTTGTGGAAAAAATGTAAACATTAATTTAAATGGAACGCTACGCTCGATGGCTTACCCCATACGCAACAACGAGTTCCTTCGAAATCTTACGTTGCCCTCAAATAATAAAATAATATTATTTTAAATGGTAGTTAACGCCTAGATGTTGTATTGACAGGAATGAGTAGAAATAACTAAAATATGATTATATATTTTTGTTAAATGTTATTACTTTTATCCAATAAATTTTAGAGGCTTAAAATACAAATGAATCCAATCTTAAGCATTGAATACACTAGTATTTTTAAAAGATTGTTTTACTACCCTTTTGATGGAAAACCATTTTTAAATAAAACATTTGACAATTTTATGAGATCTATTTTTCAAAATAAACATATTATTTATTATTGGGACATTGAAATTTACATTGGGTTAAATTTTTGTATTTTTCTGACAATGTTCATTTTTCAATGAATAGTAAAAAATACTACATTTTACATCAAAACTGCTTCCTCATATAATTTAAATATATGGTTAAATTATATTTTTAATTTGTTTTAAAGTGTAATTAGAATAATTTTTTACCATGTAATCCAATTATGGTCATTGGGATTAATTTTACTTTTTAAATGGGCATAAACAAGTGCAAAACTTTTCATAAATATTTTTTCTAAAAAACCCTCTATTTGTTTTGACAACGGAAATTTTTTTAAATTAATTATTGAAAATTATGTCTTTGGAATTTGGTAAAATGGATTAAATATTTGGAATCATAAGTTCCAAATTAAGTAATTATGAATCTTTTGTTTTTTGACATTATGAATAGTAACGACGGTAATTATCTTTAATTATCTTGATTAATGAGTAATCAGGTAGTTAATGATAATAAAATAATATCATAATAATACAAAATGACCACAAAATGTGTCCTAAGGCTACTGGTTTTCTCATGTCCGACCATGGGATGCCTTGTGCCGAACTTGGGGGGCCCATGGAATCACTTTTGTGAGAAAGTGACTTTTTATTTTTTTATTTTTAAAGAATGTTAAAGGTAACAAAGAATGTATCACCTAAGTAAAATATTTTTACTTTTGTCTAAATAAATGATATTTTGGACTATAAATATTCATTAGAAAGATAAAAAGATTTCAGACATCATGATATTTTTTTTATAATTTTTAGAAATTAAATTTATTAAATTATATATAACATCAAGATGATGCAGCGATTACCTCATTAATAAAGGATTTAAATAAAATGGAAAGATAATGTAAAATATAAGACCTAAACATGTCCAAAACATATTGGATGGGTGGATTTCTAACCATTATCACCTTATCCTAGAAAAAAACAATTTGGGACCATTAAAATCCTAAAATCATTTGAAAATAAAGTTACATTTTATACATTTCCAAGAGTGCCCCTCCTCTCCTCTTATAAAAGGCCCCCACCTCTACCTCCTTACCCACACTTCCAAAGACTTTGGCTCGTCCAAACCCTTCCCATTTTGTCTCTACACATCCCTCTCTAACTCCTTGAAGCCTCAATTTGGGAAGAAGTCTTCCCAAGGAAGCCTTTGAGCTCAAACCAAAGGGAGTTGCCCGATTTTAAGGTAATGTCTTCACTTGTGTCCTTTTGTTTTAATTTGCTTCTCCAACCCCATAAACACTATTTATTAATTTATTTTATAACAAATACAGTATCCTAAATATACTTGGATGTATTTATAAGAAGTACTAGAGCTACACTTACACACACCTACATCTAATGGTTAAATAACATACTGTTTCCGTGGATGGCGAATTTCTGCCTCCCGAAACAATGATTGTTCAACATTCTTCTAACACCTTAAAAGGTGGCCATTAAGATGACACTATATTTATATATGATACATAATATGTTTATGTTTTCTTTATGCTTATGTATTTTTCATTTATGGCATACCTTTATGGCTTCCATTATGGGTATACGCGATATCTTCATTTTAGGAAGTGCGGACTACCGCCCCCTCAAAATGATTTGATTCGTTAATACCATATGTGGTACGTATAAAGGATATATTTAATGATATTATATATGATACCATACTAGAATTAAAATACTATTATGTATCATTATGTTTTAATTCCATTAAATATGAAATAGAAATGGAAGTAGCGTTCATGTGTACGTACGGCTTACCGTCTCCATGAACGGTGCATTTCATTTCTTAACTCTAAATGTTATGTAATATTATAAATGCATGAATATACTGGATATATATGATATATATGATATCTAAATCATGAATAAAATTCTGGATATAATGGATATTTTACCACATGAACAACTTTTAATTATAAAGAGTTTATTTTTTTGACTCAAGTACCAATGATCGTTAAAACGACCATTATTAACATAAATAATAACATAGTGTTCATGACATGGTAATAAGTGATATAAAAGGAATAATGAACATGAAAAATTGTTCTTAAGGAAGTATAAATTAACTCAAGTTTATTATTCAAGAGATTAAAGAACAATCGAGTCAAGTCGAACCCGAGGTAAGGGATCCTACTCCTCTCTTACTCTTTAAGTACACTCTTTTTTGTCATTACTTTTAATGCTCATATTTCTTGTTATTGGGATGTTATTTTATATTACTATTACTGTAATTTTTATTTTCATATGGTGAATGACCATATTCTCTCTCATCAATCCATTTTGGATGTTTTGAGCGGCGCCGTTAGGCTGCCGAATTTTCATAAGAGATCTAACCTCTCTCTTTCTTTTTAAGTACTCTCCTTTATGTCACTTCTATTATGTTACTCTTTGTTATGTTGGGGTATGTTCTTTTATATTCCTCTTTCTATAAACGTTATGTTAATATCATGAGATACCCTATTTGATCTCATCAATCCATTTTTGTAAGTTTTATGTGGCGCCGTTAGGCTGCCGAGTTTTCATAAGGGATTTTTCATCTCACTTTTATTCCCGTGAGATTTATGCTACATTTGCCACAATTTCATTTGAGTGGTGTATTTACTGCCCATTATTTTACTCATTGTGTAATATAATTTCTTTTATAAGTATTTACATCAATGTTGTATTTTCCTTCTTTCAAGAGGTCTATGTTTCGAAAGATACCCATGTCGGTAAGGGAACCTTTCACCCTCCTCTTTTAAAAAGACTTCTTTTGTTGGGTATTTTAATTTACATATTTTTATGTTGGGATATGTTCTCATATATCCTTATTGATGTAAATTTTATGTCCAAGTGATGAGATACCTTTTTTTCTCTCGCATCAACTCATTTTGATGTGACGATGTTAGGCTGTCAAGGGAACTTCTTAACCCAATTTCGATTTCTTTGGGTTCAACATGTAGTTATTGAATATGTCATCCTTTGAATATGTGTGAATGACCTTTTATTATTTTACACTTAATATTCACTTATATTTGGTGTATTCTTTTGTAACAAATAATTATGTAATTGATTTATCCTTAAACCAAGGATACCGTCTTTGTAAGGGACATCATCTCAATCTCCATTCATTGACGCATATTTTGTTTTATACACAACCTTCTTTTATACAGTGTATAAACCCCTTTGAATTTTACGTTTATCCAAAAAGGAATCTTTTTTATATGAAGCGTTTTACCAAATGAAAAAAAGAAATGTTTTTGTCATACGTATGCAGTGACAACGACTTTTCCGCCTCCGTGACCATTATTTGAGTTTCGGCTTCTTCTACAAGCCATACCTTCTTTTTAAAAGAATAATAAATACCATGTTTTACTTTTCTTTTATTTTGGTATTGAAAATGGTTTTCATAATGTTTTTATATTAATGTGTTGTATTGATATCTTGTTATTAAAAGGTGGAAATGTTATGTTTCCTTTATGCATGTTTTATGTGATAAGATTATGTTATGGTTCTTGGGAATTGTTATGAAGACTGGTGGTTCCGTGATAAACTAAGGACGGATGAGCCAGATATAGCTCTCCAATGCAGTGGGTAACGTGAAGGAGTGAAACGTTAAGGTTTCTACGAAGAGATTTAGGGAATATACTGTGGTGGGTATTCCAAACGTAACCAAGAGGGTTACTCCCAACGTAAGAATGTTATGAATACCTCAAGTTACCTTTTATGTCTTATGATTTCTATGATTTATTCATGATTTGATGAGGTATGTTAAAGTGCCTATGTTTTATGGGTAAAGTATGATTTCATTCTTATGTATATATGAACTCATGTTTCCTTTTCATATTTTTATATCCCTTACTGAGTTTTTTATGCTCATCCCACGTTTTAGAAATTTTTTTCACAGGTCATGGGAAAGGTACATGATGTGATGATAGTGTCAAGGATGTGTCAAGAAAGAATCCATGTTTTATTTAAATATTTTTCCGTTGATGGGAAGAATGAATACTGTCTTTTATGTAACCACTTTGTTTAAATGTGGAATGTAATGCAAGTTTCATGATCTAATTCTCTAAAACTCTAAACCTGAAAAGATCCCCAATGTGTATTCTTGTAATAACTCAAGATTAAGTAAGGTTTAAGGCTGGGGCCTTATAGCTCCAATGCGATCAAGAATCTCAAAAGGGACGATATACCTCAGAATATTCTTTACAATCTTCACAAATCTCATAACTATCATCTATGGTAATATAAGAAGGAATACCATGTAGTCAAAATCATAATATAGGTCCCATTGATGATTATAAGAATAACTCTTTTGTCAATATGGAGCAGCATTAATGTGCTGCTGGATGGTCATAACCTTATCCACCATTTCATCAACCATTTCTAGGCCTTTGAGTTTCCACTCCCCAACTTCATCCCAATATGTCGGTGTTCTAAACCTCTTCCCATACATGGATTTATAATAATCTATTTGGAATCTTGAGTGGAAACTGTTATTGTAAGAGAACTCAACCTGAGGAAGATGGTGATCCCATTCTCCTTTAATGTCTATTGAGCATCCTCTCAACATGTTCTCAAGTTTTTTTATAGTTCACACAGATTTTCCAACATTTTGAGGATGATAAGCCATACTGAACTTCATCTCAGTCTTCAGAGCATGTTTAAGAGTCTTCCAGAACATAGTGGTGAATCTTGGATCTCGATCGGATATAATCGAAAGAGGAACTCCATGCAGACTTACCACTTCTCTAATTTATATCCATACTAGTTGATCTAATGAGAAATACTCCTGAATTTCAATGAAGTGTGCTATCTTTATAATATGATCCACAAAATCCAAGATAGCATTGTTTCCTTCAGATGTCTTTGGAAGTACGGTGACAATTACCAGGGTGATGTTCTCCCATTTCCATTCTGGCATGGGTAATGGTTGCATCATCCCCTTAGAATTATTCCTCTTATCATTCAATTACTGATAAACAAGACACCTTGATGTATATTTTTCGATCTCCATCTTCAAGTTATACCACCAATAATGCTCTTAGATATCTTGATACATCTTTCTATTTATTGGGTGAATGGAGAAATTTTAACTATATGCTTCATCCATTAGTTCCTTCTTTAACTCCGTATTTGATGGAACACATAGTCTTGTCACAAATCTAACAATTCATTATTCATTAACACTGAACTCCAATGAGTTGTCTTTTATAGTAGTTCCCAATTTCTTTTGAATTCCCACATCATCTATTTGATCATCCTTTAACTTTTCCAAAATAGATGGTTGAGAAATAATTTGTGAAATGATTGATGATGTTCCCTTCTTTATGATTCACATATCCATCATCATCAAATCTAAGAAGTTTTGATCCTTTCCAATTCTCATCAATAAAATAATTGTTGGGTCCTTTCTACTTAGAGAATCTTCTAACATGTTCTATTTCATCGGGTGGTAATGGATTAAGTAGTCATATTATTTGATAACCTCTAACCATCTTCGTTGGGGCATGTTCAACTCTTTCTACATGAATATATACTTGAGGATTTTGTGATCAGTATATATTTCAAACTTCTCCCCAAAGAGGTAATGTTGCCAAATTTCTAAATAAATGATTACTATAGCTAACTCCAGATCACGTGTTTAATATTTTTTCTCATGAACATTCAATTTCCTTGAGGCATAGGCAATGAAATTTTCATTTATCATACACACACATACCAATCCCTTCTATGAAGTATCACTGAATACCGTAAAACATTCTCCACTTGTGGGTAAAGTGAGAATGAGCAAAATGATAAGACTCCTTTTGAACTCCTTGAATCTCTCTTTACATTCATCAATACAAGAAAACTTTACTCCCTTCTGAGTTAGCTTGGTAAAAGGGTATGCCAGTTATGATAAATTTCTCAAAAATCAGCGATAATATCTTCCTAACCCCTGAAAGCTATAGTTATCCTTTCCCCGATGTTAGTGTCGAAAATCCCTTAGTTGTAGTTGTCTTGGAGGGATCCTGAAATATCCCATTTCTTCTTATGATATGACCAAATAATGCGACTTCCTTCAATTTGAACTCACACTTTCTATACCTTGCATTGAGATTCTCCTTTCACAAGATCTATGGTAAAATGCTTACATGCTCCTCGTGCTCCTCCTTGGTTTTGGAGTATATTAGAATATCGTCTATAATGACTAACGATTTTTTTAAGGTAACCTATATAGACTCTATTCATAAATCCTATGAAGAATTATGGAGAATTAGTCAGTCTAATAGGCACTACTATGAATTCATAGTGCCTGTAACTTTTACAAAAATAATTCTTGGGGATATCTTCTTTTTTCACCCTTACCTGGTAATATCCTGACTGAAAAACCACATTGGTGAAGTATTGTGCTCCACATAGCTGATAGAACAATCTATCAATTTGGGGAAGAGGATACATGTTCTTTATTGTGATTTTGTTGAGACCACGATAATCAATGCAAAGGCACATTGACTGATCCTTCTTCTTGACGAAGAGGACTGGTGCACCCTATGGCGAAGCACTTGGGCATATAAACCCTTTATATAGATTCTCTAATAGTTGTTTCTTCAGCTCCTAAATCTCTACAATATCCATTCTATATATATTCACAGATATTGGAGATTCTCTAGGTATATGATCAATTGAGAATAAAACATATCTTCTCGTAGGAAGACTAACAAATTCCTCAAGAAACACTTCAGTGAATTCCCTCACAATAGTCCTGTCTTCAAGGGTGATTTCTTCCTTAGAATCAATCAATTGAGAAAGATATGCATGCTCATAGGGAAGTAATATCCATGCTTGAGATGATGGTACTAAATAAGATTCATCATTCTCCTTGAACATTTACAGAATCAGGGGTTGATTATCCATATAGAGTTTTATTTCCCTCTCACAGTAATTTATGTTGGCTTTAAATAGGGAAAGCCAATCCATGACAAGAAATGCCTCAAATTTAACCAGAAGGAGTATTATGAGGTTCTTCAGAAGATCAAAACAAAAATTATGATAGGGGAGGAGTTATATTCATGAGTTTCAATGATTTACCCATTTTTTCATTCTCATTGAAATATCAACTTCCATGATTTGAGGTGATGTTGGGATTATTATACAAAATTTTTTGGATATAAAAGAATGGATAGAAACAGAATATAAAATTAAATGTACTATTCATCCATGAATAACTATCGTACTTGTCACCACTTCATTGTTAGGGTTCTCTTCGGCGATAGTGATTTAAAATATCTCACCCTTGGTGCCTTAGGGGTTGGTGGTTGGATTCAAAAACCGTTTTCATAGAACACTGGTTTGAAAAGTGCCCTGGTTATTTGTAGTTGAATATATGAACAATGAGTTTAGTGTCGAATAGATCATTTCACTCCTTTGTCACAACAGCGGGGTTTTCATGCTGAAAGAGAATATCTAGGTGACCTTCTCCTCCACACCTAAAGAATTTCTTCATACCCTTTAAGAAATTTCCAGGGTTCTTCTTTTTGTACCTTTGGAAAGTGGGTTCCAGAAATTTCTTAGCACCATTGGATTTATCTATTGGAATACTAGAATTATCGTCCACCTTAAGCTTCTTATCGTCATGATTCCCCTAAGATTCAGTTATCTCCATTTCAAATTTGAGGGAAAATTAGATAATTTTTTATAGCTCTCGAAGTCACAAATCACTAGGGAATTTTGTAGGCAAGGTTTTCACCCACCAAAGAAGTGGTCAACCATGCATTATTAGGTAACAAAAACTCTAGATGCATATCATACAATCCATCTGATGTTTTCCTCATACGCTCTGATGGATTCATCTTCTTTTTTTTTCTTTAGGGAAAGGAAGTCTCATTCCATATTTACTCGGAGGTTGCGAGGAACATATTAATCAGAAAATAGTTTCGAGAAACCCTTCTATTAAAACTCATCAATATCCTCCTCAAGATTTGTATTTTTGATCAATTTCCACCATAGATCAGCTTCACCCTCCATATAATTAGTAGCTAGAAGAACCTTCTCTTGTTCGGATCTTTTAAGGATGTATAAGATCATTTCAATGGATTCGATGCATTGTTCGTCAATTGAGGGATCAAATGATCCATTAAAAGTAGGAGGCCATTGTCTTAAGAATCTATTGATTACATAATTTTCTTTCATTTGGGGGGGGGGGGTTAAACAATCCACTTTACCCATTTTTCTATTCAAAAAATGAGTTAACTGAAAGAGTATCGTGACAATTTTTGTGATTCCTACTCCCATTAGAATTAGGCATCTCCTTAAAAATTCATCACATTGATCTTCACATCAGTTTTCATCCTGAGTCCTCCAATAACTGGCCATTGGATGGAATAAAAGGAAAGTTAGAGTAACCCATAAAGAGGAAACCAATGACAAAAAGGGATAACCTATAAATTACACTTATTTCCTTAACTTCTGAATTTATAGTCTTAAATCTATGATATTCACAATCTACTTCTCAACATATATTATTAGGGGAATTTTTCCGATTAATAATGGTTCATACTAAGAAAATGAATTTACCAAAGCATATCCCCTAGGAGTTTCATAACCAAGAGTGTAGAAATGTGCATTGTAATACACCAGTTCCCATTCTAGTCTAGCTCAAAACAGTTTTTTGGGATTTACCCCTAAATACATCTGTTCCAAAGCCACCTCTACCTACTTGTTTCCAGACAGGGATTTATTTTATTGATAGAACACCTACTCAATACTCACCAAAATTTAGGGATGTTTTTATTATACTTAGTATCATCCTTAAAGATTTCACTAGGGTTTTTTAATTGTAATCCCACAAATAACTAAACCTATCTGATGATACCAACTAGAACAACCCTACTCTTTATTACACACTTAAACACAATTTATTACATAAAAATGCACATAAGAAAAATATGAGGATAGAGAGGTATAGTGTATTTGGAAATTAGGAACATTAAATGACAACTTAGAACATAAAATTGAACATCTTTATTGAAAACTTCTTTTACATGACCATAATATTCCTTCGTACATAGCATTTAATGGGATAAATTCATCACATATATAATAAAATGGTGAGCTATAAATCCCACTAAGGGTGTTAAAAAGACATAAAATGAATAATCCAATACATGTTAGGAATTAGTAATATCAATTGAGCGCAAGAGAATAATGAAAATAAAGGCATGATATAGAATGGCTATCATAAAAAAGAAATGGGGAAACAACATTTACCTTGATATTAGGATGATCCAAGGCTCCTTGAACATGGAGCATGAGTAAAGCCTCATTTTAATAAAATTTTAATGATTAAAACATTATTTTATTTGACTTATCATGATATTAATCTTTACCCAATGTATTGGACCGCTATCCGGGCACACCCTTCTTAATCATTTCATTTCATGTATAAGTGTGCCACATGGACTATGGAATAATTAAAAAACATCATTTTCCCTGATAAAGGATTGTGGAATTAATAAATGAAACTGTATATTTTATAGTTAAATGTTAATAAAGGTGAATACCCTCGACAGAGAAATGGGCATGGTATTCACTACACAATGACTTTGGATTTGAAAAAAAATGTTGTTCAATTTCGACATCATAACAGTGTGACATAAGAATTCATAAAAATGGTTGATGAGATAGAAAGGGGTATCTCTTAATATGTATATGAAATGGACAATAAGGGGTTAATATTGATAAATGTCCCAAAATATTTAATATAATTTAGGCACATAATATAAAAGAATTGTTTGAATGTAAATGAGGAGAAAGAAATCTCTTGCTGAATTTCAGCATGGTAATGGGTGTACATGGGAGGAATTAATTAGAGATAAATGGTTCTATAATCATTCAATAATTAGGAGGGTAGTATAATGTTGGTGTTAAATCATACCACAAAATTTTTAATTGAAAACAAAAGGGTATAATAATATAATGAAATTTCGACAAAAATGAGAAAGAGAGAAATCCCTTAATTGGAAGTGTGATACAAAAGGATTATGAGAGGATTGATAGAGGATTAATGGGAGATTAGGGTGCTTTGGGAGGATTATAGAGATACGAGGGTTGGTTTTGGTCAAGAAAAAAAGGGTTTGAGTGAAGATAAATGGGAGATTGAGTGGATTTATATAAGAAAAGGGAGGGTATTCTTTATTATTTAGGTTTTAGACACTACGCATGAAACTAATCAAAAACACAAACCATCCCATGGTTTTTTCCATGGTTTATGAAAAATTAGAGTGGAAAAAATTATTTTATAATGGAAATGGAATATCTTATTAAAATATTAGGCTTTCCTAGGTGGCGTTTAGTCACACTACCCAGGAAATCATTTTAAAATGACAAAATGTTTTATAAGTCTTAGAGGGTCCACTAAGGCTTTGTAAAAAAACAAAGATAACATTATTTTAAAGATAAATAAAATATTGTCCTAAAAAACAATTTATATTATTGTATTACATCACTATTGGGTCATTATTATGTCATAAAACAAATCATATATTTAAATGATATTTAATTTTTACCCAAAAAATCAACTGTCTTTGGAAATTTTGAAAAACTCACCACTAGATAATTTTGACTTCCTGATTCCAAAAATAATATTCATTTTATCTAAATAATTTTCTAAATTTTTGAATTTTTTACTTTCATAATAAAAATGGACATTTGTTAAACAAATTACGAGGCTTGAAAAAAACTGCTTTCGAGCCTTAATAAAAATAACAATCGTATTCATAAAAATTATACGATCAATTATATTTAATAAAAAGTTATTTATTAATAAAATTTTATTAATTTATTATTTAATTTAAACATCCATTAATTCATCAAAATATATTTCTTAATTAAATATTAACTAAAAATACTATTTCTGCTATAAAACTATTTATAAAGTAACAATAATAAAATGAATCTTTTTTCGTTATTCTATAAAAAACTAATGCACACATTAATAGTGATAGGGTCTTGTTATATAATCCCTTATAACACCCACATAAGACATAAGGGTATGATGTGCGATGATTAAATGCTCTTGGGGTGGCTCGGATAACTTCGCTTGGGTGGTAATCTCTATTAACATACAATTCTCCCATGGGTGGTTCTTTTCAAGCTTAATGTGTTGAATATTGGCTTGGGAGTGGTCTAGATTGAAGCATAATGACACTAACTCCTTTCCAAGATCTGAAAAATGGGCTTCATACGGAACAATTCTAATGGATGAGTCCACCACTTCCAATGTCTGAGTAAATTAGATTTGTTGAAGACCTATATTTATCATAATCATGTGATCAATCTTCATCGACTATATTTGAAATGGTACCAATTCATAACAGTATTTTGAAATCCAAAGACATAGATCCAAGGAATTGAATATTTTATATAACCATTTTACATAATAATACATTTAATTAGATCAAGACGAATTTTTATTAATAAATGCTTGGGTCGTTACATTATCACACAAAAGGAAAATGAAGATGTGATATGGTATTTATTAATATTTAATTCCATGAATACAAGTCTATCATAAAGTACAAAAGTTGTTGGTTCTAGGACACCAACCCTAACAGACTCCCACTTCGACTGAAGCCAAATTCTAACAACCATTAACCCTCTAGCTATCACATTATATTCATGCTTCTACTGAGATATAACTTTAGTCATGGGTTCTACCATGTTCTCTTCTATGGACAATCTACTTAGCGAAACTTAACTCCTACGATAGAAATCCCTCAAGAGGTGATACTTCCCGAGAAGTGTTTTCTTTTTTTTGTTGATGTGACCTTGGTTCTTTGGAAAGAGCAATCACTATAGTATTATCAAAATACAATGTGAGGGATATTTACTACTAGGAACCACATAAAGATATTGGACAATTTTCTGAATCCAGATGGATTCCTTGGCTACATAAGAAGCCTCTATATATTCAGACTCCACTATAGAATCAGTGACAACTGGCTTCTTCGAACTCTTCTAGATATCAGATCCTCTATTGAGATAGAAAAAATATCCTGATTGAAAATTCAGGTCATTCTGATCTGTCTAAAAACCAGCATCAATATACCCTCTGATTTCAAGATCGTCATATCCTCCATACACCAAGAACATATCCTTAGTTCTTTTCAGATACTTAATGATAATGTTAACAACTGTTCAATTTTGTTCTACTATATATTCTTTATATCTTCCAACCATTATAAAAGAATATTCAATATCAAGCCTAGTGCATAACATGACAAACATGATTGATCCTATAACTGAAGCATATGAGATCTTGCTCATCCAATCATTCTCATGTTGTGTCTGAGGACACATTCTCTTAGAAATATGTAGTCCATATTACATAGTAAATAATTCCTTCTAGTATTTTTCCATACTAAATCTATTTCATATCTGGTTAATGAAAGTACCCTGAAAAAGTCCATGTAGCCTCTTGGATCCATCATGAATTATCTTTATCCGTAGAATGTAGGCTACTTCACATAATTCATTCCTAGAGAAACAGTTTTTTAATCGGTCCTTAATTTATATTAATATAGGTACATCATTTCCAATAAGTAACATTTTATCAACATATATAGCTAGTATAACAACCACATTCCCATTAAATGATTTATAATAACATGGATCACATTCGTTCTTAATGAATGAAAATTACTTTTTGAATACATCAAATCAAATGTTCCTTGGCCTGGATTCTTTCTTTAATCTATACATGGATTTCTACAACATACAAACCCGTTTGGATTCTCCTGGTGTGACAAACCCTTCTAGTTTTGTTATATATACATCTTCGTGAAGGTTCCCATTAAGGAATGCTATTTTGACATCGATTTTCCAAATCTCATACTCATGGTAAGATTCTATGGAATGTATGATTCTTATTAATTTAAACATGGAAACTAGATAGAAGGTTTTATCATAGTCAATTCTTTGAGGCTGTCGAAATCCTGTATCCACTAGCCTTGCTTTATAGGTTTCTAAATTGACCATCAGTGTCCAGATTTCTCTCGAATACCCTTTTTGCATCCAAAAAAAGTTACATCAACTGACTTTTCAACTAAAACCCAAATTTTGTTCTAATACATGGAATCCATCTTAGAGTTAATATCTTCTAGAAATTTTGTAGATTCAGGTCTCTCTACTGATTCCTTGTAGGATAGAGGATCATCATTGTCCAACAATAATTATTCACCGTCCTCGGTGACTAGGAAACAAAATCACTCTATTTCCCTTATCTCTCTTGATCTCCTACATAGTAATTGTGTTTCTGGAATCTCTTCCACGGGGACCTATGAAACCTCTTCCTATACCAACTCCAATGAATATTGAGAATCAACTTTTTCGAAGTCAATCTTGCTCCCACTATACGTTTTGATGACGTGCTCCCTCTCAATAATGAAGGCTTGTCTGTCGATAGTCACTTTATTATCTAAAGTGTTACATAGGTAATATCCATTCATTTCATTGGGATATCCTCTAAAGATACACCTTATGCCTTGAAGTGCTAGTTGGTTGTCTGAGAAGGCCTTAACAAATGCCTCACATACCCAGACATGTGTTGGTGAAAAACTGGGTTTCATTACATTCAATATCTTAGAGTTAATTCCATTTTCCACCACAGTTGATACTAGGTTTAATTTGAATGATTTAGTTTGTAATAAATATTCCCAAAATTATAATAGAGGATCTTTATGACTCATTATCAACAAGACCATGCCCATCAAGGGGCGGCTCCTCCATTCACTGACTCCATTCCACTGTGGTGTATGAGGAGGAGTGAGTTGAGATATTATACCAGACTCTCATAATAGGATGATGAACTCATGGTTTAGATATTATTCACCTCAATCCAATTGAATCTTATTTATCTTCTTACCAAGATGGTTCTCTACTTCATTCATGGATTCCTTTAATTTCAATAAGGAATTTGACATATATCTCATTAAGTAGATATAGCCATAACTATGAAAATCATAATTAAAAGTAATGAAGTAAGAATATCCACCCCTAGCTTCTATATGAAGAGTTATACACACATCAGTGTGTACAAATCCATGAAGATTTTTGGATTTTTCTCCCTATCCACCGAAAGGAGGCTTGGTCATTTTCCCTTGTAAACAAGTGTGACATATATCAAGTGGTTTTTCCTCATTGGAGTCAAAATAACCATCTCGGAATATGTTTTTCAAGCGCTTCTCATTTACATGACTATGATGGTGATGCCACAACTAGGTGTTGCATGAGTCATGGGAGTTTGTTTTGTTATCAACTTCCAACACTTTGTTTTCGTAATTTAATAAAAACAAACTATTATTTAAATGTTACATATCATAACATAAATTTTCCTTATTAATGAAAAAACCCTTATTTCCAAACCTGAAAATAAATCCATCTGTATCCAAACATGATATTGACATTATGTTCTTGGTAACACTAGGTACATAATAATAGTTATATAAAACAGAAAGCATTCGAAATTAAAACGAGATATGGTAATCACCAATGGACTACACAGCCAAACTCACACCATTGACATCATGAAGATACACTTCTCCTCTTGAGATCATTATAAATATATTTGGTTCTTGAATTTGAATACAGATGTGAGTCCCACATGATATATCTAATAATCAATGTGTAGAAACGGAAATACTACACTCGATAACAAATAAACCTCTAGATTACCCACACTTATAGGTGCAGTTTCTATTCCAGTGGCTTGGATTTCCACAATAAAAACCCACTTCCTCTTATTCCATACCGTTCCTCTAGATCATACCCATCGTGGAGGGATAATAAACAAGGGCTTTATATAGTTTATAAATCCGTGGGCCCTTTTCCTTGTCCTTCATCTTCTTATTCACTATAAAGACTGCGGGTTTGTCATTCCCCATGTCCTAATCTACCTGGATAATCAAGATCATATGTTCAAACAAACTCTTATCATTTTTGATCATGTTTTAGTTGAAAATAAATCTAGATAATGTATTGGGTAGTGATGATATGATGAGATATGTACACAACTCATCAAGGAACTCAATCCCAACGATTTCTAGGCGTTCAATGTTGCCAATATGCTTGACTACATGAGGCCCATAAAGTGAAAAATTTCTAAAATTAGTTGTGAAAAAAGAGATGGAGATCTCATGTTTATGATGTCTCTCCTCTTTGATAGAGATCCTGAAGGTGTGACATGATGCTATACATGTACATGTTTTCATTTTTCTTCAAGAGTTCATTCGACATGGTTGATAGCATGAAACATTAGACATATGTGACATCATCCAAATGGGTCATATAGAGGGATATTTCCTCATCAATGTAATCATTTCTAGGTACAACTGGATCAAGATCCTCCAGGAAATATAATTTCCTCTCGTGGAAAAGGATGATGCGTAAACTCCTCAGCCACTTTTGGATATTAGTGCTGATGAGAAGGTTTTCCTTCTCGATTATGGGATAAAATGTATTTTTGAAGCCCTTTTTCTTTATATTTATTCAAATTAATATGATCATAGATTTAATAATTTATCATGATAAAACTAAGAAAAAAAATAAATTAGCACTTACTAGTCCCCCACTATTTTAACAAAATCAAATAGCCCTCACCATTGAATTTGGAATGTTATGTTTCCTAAATATTCTAGTGTTAAGAATCCATATTTTCCAACTATTTACCCCATTTTTTATTGGTTTATCAAAATGGAGGGTATGAAGTAGTCATTACAAATGCCAAATACATTAACTCATAGTTTCTAGATCTGATGAGTGGACTCCCCCATCCTAAAATCATTTTATTCAGGATTTACCTCAACCTTTTCCTCAGGGTCACACCATTTCCTACTATGTTAGTAAACCATTTAGGAGAGCCAAGTCAAATCAAAAATAAATGTGAATTATAATTCCCTAATAATTGAAATCACCCCAATTAGGGTTGGTCAAGAACTCTGAACCATGTTTTGATTCTAACCAAGATTATGGAAGGCTATAATGTCTTAATATTTCCTTGTGGGATTTTTATCATATATGTAAATTTTCATTTTATTATCTTTCTTAAATGATTTTTTATATTAATTGAGATATACTTAAGTGATTAACTATGTCTATAATAATATTTACGTAGAAAACAGTCTTATTTTTGTACCATCTTGCATGATTGTTTAATTCATTAATTTTGTGATCATGACAACACACGCACAATAAATAAACCATGAAAATGAATGAAATAAAATAAATGTAATGATCATTACATTTTACTATTGGTTATTTTGTCTAGCGGTTGATAAACTAACCCAAGACCTAGGCGATAAAACACCTTGAACCTTTTGGGTTCGTGCTTACAGCTTTCCACCTATCCACATTTGTCTCTCCTTGGATTGGTTTCACCTTGGCTCTTAACATGATCCACCTCCACTAGATTGGGTGCTCCATTAATTTCATTTACATTTATCTCACACTCAGGTGAGAGGTAAAACGTGGTTTTAAGGAAATGAATCCTTGGGCACACATGCCCTACATATTAATGTTGAGATGGCTCCCAATCCAACAGATTTAACTTAAATAAATAAATTAAAAGAAATCAACCACATATAAAGGTCCTGGTCTAGATCATGATCATACATACATTCATTTATATTTATACATAAATAAAACTAGCATTCAATTATTCAATTATTATTTTTAATACTAATAATGCTTGAGTAAATTAATTATCATCATTAAATAATCAATACCTTTATGTTAAACCCTTTTCAAAATTTTATTGAGAATCTCATCAATCATAATTTTAAATAAATAAATTCATTTAAAATTATCATTGTACATAACTTGTACCTTGGAGGAAACCTAGTGAATTCTCGTTCATAACTACCCAATGAGTGGAAATTAACATTATGCCGATGTTAAATTAAACACATTTATATAAAACACCTATCACGTTTTGTGCCCTAGCTTTACTCCCATACCATGGTACACATCTCAAGGGATTATATAATATAATAAAAAAATTGAATAAATCATAGTAATTTTGATGCATACATGATGTGTACTTCCTATTACAAGGAATGTACTATCGTTCCCCATCCATCCGAAGTACATATTGTGGGATACTGAGTGTAGATTTAATTCAAAAATATTCGGAGTACATGGAATGTCTAGTGGGCAACACGTCGTACAATATCTACATTTACAGAATCTTCATCCGAGAAAGTTGTGTTCAGGGTACATAGTCCAACCCTGAACTGAATGGACAACACCATATGTCTAGTGGTCCATATAGCGTGTAATCCCTAAATCGTGTTCCACCTGTTCCTGGGCAACACATGGATATATTAAGACATATAAAAACTCCAATCACACAGCTTAGTTTGGTGGACCAGTCTGGATGCGTTGAACATTGAATACACGGCATGAACTACTAAATACATGCTGCATGTTTTTGTTTTGTATGTCTAGGATCATTTGTAACCTCTGAAAGAGATCATCTAAGTTATTTTCAATAAAAATAAATGAAAAAGATCATTTTTGTATTGTTAAAGAGAAATGAAATAGTAGGAATAGATATAAAGATTCAGATTTATAGAATGATTAACTTGAATTGAAACAACTGTGTTATTAAAGGTGTAAACCATCAACAAAAAACAAAATAATTAAAATCAATGATATGACCACTCTGATACCACTTGTAGGTTTTGGGCCCAGTGTAAGCGTTTGGATGGTGTACCCAACATTAATTTTACCGTTAAAATTGATCAATATGATATCTGTCATGATGATAAAATTTATAGTCTTCAGAATAGAATGATGAAAAATAATGAAATAGGGAAGTAACTGAACCATGGAGAGGATTATCATATATTATATATAATTAATTTAATTAAAAAGATAAGAATTACCTTGATGGAATTCTCTCTCCATTGAAGTTTCCAGTCATGATCCAATGTGATCCGTCGTTTCATTGAATAAGAAATGTTTAGGCTTCCTCTAGAGATGATCCACATGCGCTCTAAATATCTCTGGACGTCAAATAAGGGATATCTAGGGGCTAGCACTGATGATCCTTTGCTTGTTATGTCTTCCTTCGATCGCCTTGAGAGCTGCTTCCAAAGTGTTATCCTTGATCCGGTCGAGGAAGATTGCTCTTGTATGATGAGAGTGTTCTTGGAGGAAAGTAATTCCCTCTTGGATTGAGATATTTCTCCAGATCCATTGGGCACATCCACAGATTATGGTTAGGTATAATAAGAATAATGTAATCAAGATTTATAATAGATAGAATAATGAGATAAAATTATTACCCTTATGTATTTATTTGTTTCATTTAATTATTAATGAGACCCCAGGTCTAATAATAGCATTTGATTATTATTAATATTACATTACATGCACCCATTGAATGAAACATAATATTATTTATTTAAATAAATAATACTATTTCTCAGAAATTCCCAAAAAAATCCATATTTCATGTATATTATTATACAGAACTTGTAATTTTGTTTTTCCAATTTTTTTATTTCCTCCACGACATTTATTAGACCTTCAATATTGACTATTTATTTCATAAATAAATTTCACTGCATTATTTTCTAATAAATATATTATTTCACACATAATATATTATCTCAAATAACTAGTGTCGAAATAAATACAATCGGGAATCCTTAAATAATTACTAAACCACAATCAGTAATAATTCTTATTCAACTTCTTAAATGAATATTTAACCAAGACACTTGGAGACACTTAGTGTGTTACCATCTAGGATTATTTCTTAGTTTCATTAGGAAAGACCTACCTAAATTCCAAGGTTAGCATCTTGAAACATGCCAAGGAACCCAAAAAGATTGATGATAACACCGTAATGACGTTTCACCTCATACGAATTATTACCATGTAATTCAATCCCTTTGTCTTGATATCTCCAATAAATTCAGTTGTATGCATGTTCAATCAACCAATATGCTCATTTATTCATTCATTAACTTCCTAGAATTGAAATTCCCCATTACTCACCATGGACTTGGATTTATTTAGGCTATTCCAATTACATCAATGTGCATGAGATATGAACTCCCATTAAGGAACATAAAGGAAAAATCATTTCTCACATTATCTATTAATGCGGTATTACTCATGACGTACCCAATATATCCTACCTCACTGCGAACAGTGTGTAATCACAGTTTTCATCAAAACATCTAAGTGAGCGAGTTGTAATTTCCACTCATAATAATAATAATAAATTCCAATGACTAATAAATATGTTAGTATATAAGAAAATACAATGACACTGTGAAATGTGTATTTTGTACTGGCAGGTCTCGTTCTCATAATATCCTCCTAGATATTTCCAAGGGTGCACACTATGAGAAGGTGACGCGATTTGTTATGAGTCCTCACCCCTAATGGCATGTATTATTTGTGTCCCTCAGATAACATCATCCGACCATAGAAAAAATATTCAAGAATAGTGCTATGGAACTTATGGGTTCTCATCATTGTAGGGATTCTCTATGAACCATTAGTCAAACTGCTATCCATATGACATTATTGCATGCATTTTCACGCAAAATAAAAATCCAGATGTGAAAAAATACTTATTAATATTAAATTACATGAATAAAAGTTTATAATAATTTAAAATGTAGTTGGTTCTAGGCCACCAACTCCAAAAATACCAGCATGTGATGAGGACCTCTCCCCTTCCACTCCTACAACATGTGACACAACCCTATCAATATGGCCATTGATCATCAATTTCTTCAGTATTTTTTCCTAAATCTCCTTTGATCTTTTAATGTAGCATCTCCAAAATTCTCATCTTCCTATGTCTAGTGTTTTTCCCTTCTCCCCTTCACCCTATTCAAATCAGATGAACCCTAGGGTTATGAGTACACAGATTTTTGATGTCCCTTTTGATTCTTCGGTGTGTAGCGAGTCTCTTGGGATTCCCTTTCTGGTGTTCCGATAACCTCCATCGAAGGCGAAGTGGTTCGAGTCATCTCGGGTTACTGTTATTGATTTGGGTTAATAATTTTTTCTATTATCCTTTGTTCCTCAATTTATAATTGGGTATTTTTTAGTTTATGAGTTTAGGGTATTTTTCTTTGGGCGTGTTGGTCCTTTCTGTGCTATTTTTAGAACCCTAGTGTTGTTATAATACTTTATTTTTTCTTGGGTTGGGTTCAAGTAGCCAGACTCAAAGGCCACTCACAATGTATACATTAGTAGGAATAATTATGTGTAAGTTCATTGATATATGTATATTCATCCCCAAAAGTGAATATATATATATATATGTGGGGCTAGGTGTGATTATATATATTATTAAAATGAATACGTGCATGAGTGGATATAGGTGTATGAACATAGACATATATGTAGGGATAACTTTTCACTTATTCATGGTCATGAAAATATGTGTATAGGGGAAATGTGTACATATAAATATGAAAAGGTGAATATTCTCTAAGGGGGTAGTGGAACCTTTGAGTTTTCGCTACTTAAAACATAAAGTGACTAACAACTTGGTCATCTTTTCGAGGATAATTTCATTCCTTTCCATTTAAATTAAAAATGAATTAATTAATTTCATTATTATTTTATACTGTTTACATTTTTTTCACTTGAGGGTTAGTTTATTAAAAAATTCATCATAATAAATTTAATTCTGACTCTTTAATATAAATCATGTTTATCCTAATGAAGGTTTTATTAAAAAATATCATTATTTCATAAAAACACCCTCTCCAATAGAGGTGCACTGTCTTCAAGATAAAATGTAGTGATAGTTATTTATATAATGATTAGTTTTGGTTTATGTTTTCAATATTCATATTATTGGTATTTTTTTGAAATATAGATTTCACCCCATCGAATAATATGAATTCAATTACCATGCTTGATTAGTTTAAAAGACATTTCTCGAGTAGGCGTATGCCTTGTTACCATGAAAATTTTCATTTCACCCTTTGAGAATTATAAATTAAATTTCCTTGTTTAATAAAATTGTGTGACATGACCTTGAGTAGGATGTCTCTCACCAAATGAAATTCTTTTCTTTTGAAATGTAATGGTTTAAAAGAAAAATGAACATTATTTAAGGAACACATGAGATGTTTTTCCTCATGTTTCATTTAGTATACTTGATCCTTTCTTAGTTATTTTGTAAGGATTTTTGAGATGAAGTATGAGGCAATTACTGATGATCGACTTATTAAATGTGAATAAGCTTACAATATATAATTGAACAGTGTAAATTATTATGGATGTGGGGTATTTTCCGATACCAAATATACTTATCATATTTCTTTATAGAGAACAAGATTTATGGTAAGGGTGTGGGAAAGAATGAAGGATCACTTTCACATACATTGGTGTTGTTCATGGAGACCCATATCAGTGATACTTAAGATATGATGGTAAGGGTGTGGGAGAGCATGGAAACTCACCCTCCTTTACATCAAAGTTGGGCATGGAAACCCTCACCACTAATTTTATAAGGGTGATGGGATTTTCACTTCCACATTCCTTCTACAGTGTTACCATTTCATGAACAGTCACTATTCCAAGATCATGGATTGACATTACCCAAACTATAGGGATTCGTTGCTTACAAACCCATGATAATATCTTATCATCTCATAGACATCATGATGGATTCCAGCGTGTTATGTCAAAGTCCACTACAGAAAATATATTAATGTGTGTATATATATATATATGCTACTATATATATTGTGACACATTCAGACTTATTAATGATATGAAACAAAGTTGGTATCATCATTAAATGTCCCTTTGTTACATTGATAAGTTATTATTTATTTATTCTCTTCTATTATTAATTATCTATACATGAACATTATTGAGTTTATATTTCACTATCTAGATTGGGAAAGACACTGGTGGTGCCGAACTATTGAAGATTATATCTCACACCCTAATTAGACCACCATTTAACGTGGGTACATGAGTATACCTTCTTGTTTACAAGGCCTTAGATCTTTCTTATTTTTGAATTCTTGTACCTGATGAGTTAGGGGAAAAGTACTAAGTTGGAGCTTAGGATGCTTATTGAGTTATACTTTTGGATTTTTAGTTCTTTTATTTTTTTGAATCATTTATTTGTACTTTTATTGAAAATAGTGTTCTCTATTAGTTGTTTTTAGTTATGTATAATGATTATGTCAGTCATTCATTCTTTTTATGGATATGTATTGGACACTTTTCTTCGGTTATATAAAATCAATATTCTACTATTTTGTTATTTCTTGTTATAGATTCCACTGTTTCTTGTTATTTTATATCTGCTATAAAGTTTTGGAACTCTGATAATGAGGGTATAGTCTCCCAATATAACAACCTTTTCACCCTTGATTCTAGTTAGTAACCTCTTGCTTACAGGGAGTTACACTTGAGGCCATGTGACCCACCAGTACGACAGACTATTTGGTGTGAATCTAGGTTGGGATGTTACATGTTGGATAAGAAGTTTATAGTGTATAATGATCATAAGATCATAATGTATATATTTTCATAGAAATATTTGAATCTCTGGAAACATTGATGAGTGGATTATATTTAGTCATTTTATTTTGATCGGGGATATACATCCAAGAAGGGGAATATTTTTTCTGACACTTTGAGTAGAAAAACATAGACTCATGCAGTTTGGGAGTGTAGTGGTGTGTGGAAAATGATGAATTTGATGGAAAATAAGAATTTTTTGTTCAATATAAATATTCAAATAGGAATCTTTTACTAGTTTTCATGGAGTATACTCTTTTGAGTTAGATTAGGGAAAGGCAGTATGAGGATCCTGATGTTTTGTAAAAATCCATGATTTTTTGAAATATTATTGTTAATAAATTAATTTCAATTGATACCTTGAATGGGACTATGTCAAAAATTCCATTCACATGGAAAATGACATGGATTGTGTTACATGAAACATTGAGTTTTCATATGTTACACACAACACCGACTTAGAGTACATTACATGCAACAAAAAGTTCCTATAAAACATCATTTTATTATTATAATTATTTAAACAATTTTATTATAACATAACCATAAAAAATATTAATATTAATAGTAATAATAATTTTAAAATATTTTTTATAATTGTTTTATATAAATAAAACATATTTACAATGTAAAATAAATCTTTTTGTAAGGTCTTTATTTGTTTAAAAAATGTTATCTTCTCAAATTAACTTCCTTCAATATCCTTAAGTGAAGAACATTGAATCTTATTTTATATATTTCTAGAAATTTTATATAACTAAATATACATAAATTTGTTAATTTATAATTTCAAATTTTCCTTATGGTGAATTTTCTGTATTTTTCTGAGAAACATCATTTTTGGATGAGTAGTGAAAAATACTGATTTTTAAGTCAAAAATGATTTTTTATCTAATTTTTTTATACAGATAAATTTTATATTAAATTGGGTTTGAATTATAATTATATAAAATATAAATAAATTAATCTAATTTATTTCATTGGAACAATTTTCACAATGAAAATTGTATATAAAAATATAGTAAACATTTGATCTTTTTTACTTTAAAACCAGCAGTGTCGTCCCAACTATATGATTAATTTTTTATTATTTTCTCCCATTTTTTGATGATAATTTGAAAAAATTCATTCTATATCTTTAATAAAAATAATTTCTATTTTATCATATGTCCAAATTAGTTTTACTCAAATTATTCGTGAATGAAATTGAAATTAATTACAACAATTTAGGTAAACTTATTATTAACAAAGGAGTAAACATTAATATTAAGTGACAAAATGACCTATAAAATTGTTCAAAACCCATTTTACGAATATTATTCGTCCATTAAACTTCCATTATTGAGTTTTTTTTGGTTTATTATGACTTTTGTTAAGTCTAAACGTTGATACACATAACATATTTTCTGAAATACTAATTTTGTCATTTTCCTCCCCTATAAAAGGACACCATGTAACACCCGAGACTTTTATGATATATAAATCATAAAAGGAATATTTTTCTACACACAACACTTTCTTGTCTTCCTTTACACGAAATCGCGAGCATCCCCGATAGCTTACGTCGTACGCAATACCGAGTTTCACTAAACAACGATGTACTATTAAAATATTATTAAAACTATCCGTTATGAATAGTAATAACCACTTTTTGAAATTTTATAAATTTTATTTTTCAAAATGGACTTCATTTTTGGATTCGGAATATCAAAATTAGCCTAGGGGGAAATTTTTGTATTTTTCTGAAAACTTTCAATTTTTGATGAATAGTGAAACCACTAAGTGGTAGTTATAAAAAACTAAATTTTTCATAAAACTAAATTTTACCACTTTTGTGAGTGGAGTTTAGAAAATCTGAGAGACACAGTTAATATCAAGGACTAAAATGTGGTTCAATGAGATGTAAATATTTTTTGGTGAATAGTAACTTTTTAACTTTTTTACCACGGTAAAAACTAGATAGGGTAATTAAGGGTAAAAATGATATTATTATTATCCTAACACATGTCCTAATTCTATTGGACAAGTTTAATTCGACCAAAAACAATCTTAGAAATAAAATATGACCATTTAGGCTCACTTGGATTAGATTAGGACATTATTTATTAATTTAATTAAAGAAGGGTTAAAATAGTTAAAATCAATGTTTAATAACTAAATCATTTTTAATATGGGGTTATACATAAGATAAATTCGACTATAAATATTCATTAGAAAGATAAAAATATTTCCTACATAATGATATTTTTTTTAATTTTTATACTTTAAATAATGTAATTTATTTATGACACAACGATGATGCAATAATTATCTTATTAATGAAATATTGACATAATTGATGTTATAAATACCTAAATAAATATAATTTGAGACTTTTTATGAATTCCACTAATTTTCCAGGTTAATATGACATGTTAGTATCGATTTAATTTAATTTTTTAGAACTTATCATTCTGTTATGAGTTTCACAAAAATCAATTACTAAATAGTGTCAAAATTGACATAAAATAGTTTTTAAAACAAATATTATATTATTAATTGTTATTTTATTCCTAAAAATCTAATGTTCGGCCAAATGACTTATATAAGGTTATATATATTAACAATAAACAACTTGTGTTTTGTTTGTCTTGATATAGTAAGTTTATTAATCTTATAGTATAAGAACACAAGAAGACACTGTAAAAGTAAAATTATTTAACTTAATGTTAAATCAAAATGATAAGGTTACAATAGGAACCTAAACTTGTCCAAATTCTATTGGATGAGAGTATTTCGACCCATACCCACCTTAGCCTCGAAATAAATCAATTTGGAGCTATTTAAAACCGAACTTTACTTTATAATAAAATAATATTTTTAGTTATTCCAAAGGTGCCCCTCTCCTCCCTTATAAAAGGGAACCTCCTCCCTCTCTTCCTCACACCACTTTGAGCCTTCAAGCTCAGCCAACCCCTGCCGATTTCTTCTCTCCAATTACCTAGAGACAGCCTAGAGGTCCTGTTGTTCTTCAAAGACCATTTTTAGTGCCCTAAAAGAAGGTCTCAAAGAAGCACTTCAAAGAAGAGGTAATGTCCATTGCCGATTCTTTCATCTTTATTTCTTCTTCTACTTATTCTTCTTTAGTTGTTTCATTATGAAGTAATAACATCAGTATCAATAATATACTGATATGTTAATATAAGTATGAAACAACCCTATTTCACCATCTATCCATCCTACAGAAAAAGAAATCACCGCTCGTGCGTACGTACGGAATACCGTCTCCACGCCGTGGTGTAATCTATTTTCCACCACCACCTCACTTGGATGGGTATAATGGTGTAAATAATGACTATATATGACTATTATAAAGTGATGATGATTCTGAAATAGTATACATACACTCCAATACAATTCCACGATCATAGGAACGATATCATCACTCGGGTGTACGTACGGAATACCGTCTCCACGATGTGATGCGACTCGTTCTACATGATATTCATTTAATAATGATTATATAAATGAATTGAATGAATGAATATGATATATATTACACTAATACCATACTTTAAATGAAGTATCTATAACCTAAAGAGAAGAATAATAATTTATTCGACAAAACACGCATAAGAACAAAAAGTTATAAACACCCGAATAACAAGTAACAATAAAATATTACTACTAAGAAGCTAATAATATGACCATATATGATATCATAAAAATAAGTATGATTCTAGAAATAATTAAATAACATTAAATCATTATACAGGAGGTTCAGAGACGTACAAAGCATATCAGACCTAAGTTAAGGGAAATATCACAATCTAAATTTTATCCAAGATTGTTTATACTTTGGCATTTACTGGGGTGTATTTTATCATCCACATCCATGTTTCCTCAATATGTAATATTATTTCCATTCACCTACAATTGTTTAAATCCTATTTTACCCTTCGGTGAGTTTTTAGTAAAAGATATGAAAGGAATCTTTTGTCATTTTTCGTACGAGGTACTTTTTGACTTTTCCATCAAAAGTATGAGAAGAATTTTTTTAACTTATACAGCATGAATGGATTTTTAAAGAATTATTTCCAAGAAGATTACTTTAATAGTTTTCAAGTTTATTTTTAATCAACTTCTTTTAGTTTATAATTGTATTCCATGTTAAGAAAGGAAAAGTGTTTTTAAAGTAGAAAGGATATTTTCCTCAAGAATGGAGTTCAAGTGTTTTATCAAAATCATTTTCCATCTAAGATAATAAAGGGTTCTGTTTCTATCCCTATTATTACATGGATTTGATTATGTTGTGATGGAAATATTTTTATGAATTCCTTTACCTTATATGAATTGTTTTATGATGTCATGATGCTTAAGATTCCCATTGTTATTACATGGGTTATGCTATGATGTATGGTTTATGATTTTGTGGCACACATAAGAATGGTATCATTATGAGATGGGTGGGACCTATATCTCCCTCCAATGCATTGGGTAAACATTTTATATCTCATGAGATAGACATGGATGGAATGGTAGGTTATACCGGTTCAGTGAAACAGGACTAAAACGAGGGTGACTCGGTTCAGAAATGGACTTTGTCCACTAAGATAGTCTGGGCAAAGAGTCTTGACTAACAAGAAATGATTCTCTATGATTATGTGTGTATTCCACAAAGTTTCATGTTTTAAGTTATGATTATTGGTATTGCATTTCACTTCTATGATTTATACCATGTTATGATATTATGATCTCTTTTGCAGGTTATGATTTCCAAAAGTTATGTTCTTATGTATATGATGTGATTGATATTTCTTTTTTTTACCCTTACTGAGCATTTGAGATCACCCTTTTGTATGTTTTATTTCCCCAGGTTAAGAAGAAGGTTATTAAGTAGGATATGCCAAAAAGGGACTCTAGATATGATGAAATAAATGGTAGGAAAATTTGATGCTTTATGAACCAGTTTTTTATGTTACCCAGTTTCTAAAGACTCTATACATATACGGTCCTTTATTGGTTTTGTTATATTTTGTAATAAGTGTGCTTCAATTCTGAAGTAATAACAATGTATGTAAAGTATGGATCGTTATAGTTGGTATCAGAGGAAAGGTATAGTCAACCTTTGGAAACTAGGATGCGAAAGCCTTAGTAAGAACCCTAAGGATAAGTCTAAGCATAGAACACAATATTAGTGTTTTAGAAATGGCCATGAATAACCTAGGATAAGACCTTAAGTGTGAAATTTTATTCTTGATTATAAGGTTTTCCTATTATAATTAGTGTTTCTAACACTATTCTTCTTGGTTTTAGTCAATGGATGGAACCCGAATGAACCGTGTTAATGCGGAATGCGATGGGCAATGCAATGATTATCCCCATGAGAAACCAAACATTATGGGAGATGGAATGAAAAATCTTCTAGCCAGGATCACACAACTTTCTCAAGATATGAATCATGCAGGACTTCCAAAAGAGAAAAGGAAGGAGCAACATTATGTTGAATCCTTCATGAGAAAACGTCCACCTTCATTCAGCGGGTCTACTGATACATTAGTTTCTGAACAATGGATTAGTACTACTGAAAAGATATTTTCAGTTCTTCAATGTTCTGAGCATGATAAATTCATCTTAGCAGTGTATCGTTCGGAGGGTGATGCTGATCAATGGGGGACTCTTATTAAGAATACGAGGCAAAGGGATGAAATTGAGCCCATGGAATGGGACGAGTTCAAGAACATATTTTTCAATAAGTACATCCCTCGTAATCTCCGAACAAATATAGAGAAAGAGTTTCTTGAACTGAATCAAAAGGATGATGAATCTGTTGGTACCTATGATGAAAATTTTACACGATTTGTATGGTAAGCTTCTGGTATTATTATCCAACCTGAGAGTAAGATCGATCGATTCGTTAGTGGCTTAAAACCAAGTCTTCGAAGGGACTTATCCATAAGGGACTTCAATAACTACGAGGAAATCATTCGATGTGCTCTCAAAGTTGAGATGGAGATTGGAGTAACCCATCAGTCATATAAGTTTGATAAGAAGAGGAAAATGGAATTCAAAGGAAAATCTAAAGAGCACACTGAAAAGAAGATGAGCTTTCCCTTATGCTCAAAGTGTGGAAAAAAGCATGGAGAGAGTTGTCTTAAAGGGACAATTAAAATTTTCAAACGTGGAAAGGAAGGTCATCGGGCATTTGAATGTCACGATGATGGGATGAAGATGTCTAATGATGAAAACAAAGGAAGGAATACACATAATGAACCTACTACACTTCAATGTTTCAAGTGCAAGGAGATGGGTGATTATGCAAATAAATTCCCTAACCCAAGGGTTGATGATGATGGTCAACGTCAACAAACTCTTAAAGCTAAAAACAAAGGAAAATCACATGCAATTTCTATCAGTGATGTGGAGTACGATAACGATGTGGTGAAAGGTACACTTACCATCCACTCTAAAGTAGCAAATGTTTTATTTGATTCTGGATCCACCCACTCTTTTATTTCTGAAGAATTTTCTAAGGGTATCACCGTATTACCTCAACAATTATATGTTGAGTTAGCTGTGGCAACAATTATGGCACAACAGTCGCATCAAAAGTTTATAATTCTTCTCCGATTGAAGTTTTTGGGAAAGTGCTTCCTGCAAATCTTGTGATCCTTCCTATAGTGGAATTTTATGTGATTCTTGGCATGGATTGGCTTTCTCTACATGTAGCTCATATCAATTTCCAATGAAGGGAAGTCACATTTCATATTCCAGATCAATCTATGATTGTCTATCGATGCAAGGATGAGCATAACCTTCTAGTGGGAATTTCTTCCATTTTATGGGTATTGATTCCATTAAATGAAGGTTATTTATCTCAAATGGTTGGTGAGAAACTCAAGATTAAGAATATGTCCATTGTACGGGAGTTTGATGATGTCTTTATGGAGGAATTACTGGGTCTTCCACCGAATCGTGAAGTTCAGTTTTCAATAGAACTCGTACCGGGTGATTTTCCTATTTCAAAGACACCTTATAGAATGACCCCAATTGAGTTGCAGGAATTGAAGAAGCAACTCCAAGGGAATCCTGATAAGGGGTTCATACGCCCTATTGTGTCATCTTGGGGAGCACCTGTTCTGTTTGTTAAGAAGAAAGATGGATCAATGAGACTCTGCATTGATTATCGAGAACTTAACAAGATCACTATCAAGAACAAATATCCTCTCTCATGCATTGATGACCAATTTGACCAACTACGCGGAGCTCAATACTTTTCCAAAATTGATCTTCGTTCAGGGTATCATCAATTAAGGGTCAAATGGGAGGATATACCAAAGACGGATTTCCGTACAAGGTATGGACACTATGAAATTATAGTGATGCCATTTGGTCTTACTAATTCCCCTGCTATCTTCATGGATCTAATGAATAGAGTCTTTAGAGACTATCTTGATTAGTTTGTGGTAGTCTTTATAGACAATATTCTTGTCTATTCAAAGATCAAGGAAGAACATGAAGATCACTTAAGAATTATATTGAAGACACTGAGAAAGGAGAAGCTTTATGCCAAATTTACCAAGTGTGAATTTTGGCTTCTACAAGTTGCATTTTTGGGTCACATAATCTCAAAAGAGGGGATATCTATGGATCCAGCAAAAACAGAGGTTATCGAAAGATGGTCAAGACCAACAATCGTAACCGAGATCTGAAGTTTTCTTGGTTTGGCTGGATATTATCGACGTTTTGTGAATGATTTTTCACGATTATCTAATCCACTCACAAAGTTGACTCGGAAAGGATTTTAGTTTGTTTGGACGGAGGAATGTGAAGAGAATTTCTAGGAGTTAAAAAGAAGGTTATCCAGTGCACTTGTGCTCACACTGCCTTGTAGTGGAGAATGGTTTGTGATCTATAGTGATGCATCCAAGAATGCATTGGGGTGTGTTCTTATGAAAAATGATATGGTAATAGCTTATGCCTCATGATAGTTGAAAGTACATGAGAAAAATTACCCAACTCATGATTTGGAGTTAACTACGGTAATCTTTGCATTAAAGATTTGGAGGCATTTCCTTTATGGTGAAAGGTGTGATATTTATAATTATCATAAAAGTTTAAAGTACATTTTCACAAAAAATGAGCTGAATATGTGCCAAAGAAGATGGTTGGAGCTGATTAAGGATTATGACTGCTCAATTAATTACCACCCTGGGAAAGCAAACAAGGTGTCAGATGCATTAAGTCGACAAGACCATGCTAGTTTATCCATGATGAGGATCACAAAAGATCCAATATTTATGGATTTACAAAGGATGGATCTTGGAATTATAATGAAAGGGGAAAATCGTATCTTTCTCAAATGAATGTTCAACCATCTATACATGTGAAGATTAAAGAGGCACAGAAAGAAGATGCCGAGTTACAAAAGAAGGTGAGAAATGTTCCTGAATTCATCCATGTTTGTGATGGGATAATAAAGTTCAGGAATCGGGTTTGTGTTCCTCCCATCCCCAAATTAAAGAAAGAGATGCTGGATGAGGCTCATAGTTCTTCATTCTCTATTCAATCTAGAAGCATGAAGATGTATAGGGACCTGAAAGAGTACATCTGGTGGGATGGAATGAAAAGAGATGTTGCTGAATATGTCTCTCGATTCTTGGTTTGTCAACAAGTTAAAGCTGAGAGACAGAAGTCTAAGGGGATGTTACAACCATTACCCATTCCCAAATGGAAATGGGAAAACATCACTATGGAATTTGTCATAGGACTTCCTAAAACATCCAAAGGAAGTAATGCTATCTGGGTCATAGTTGATCATCTTACAAAATCTGCACACTTCATTTCTATTAGAGAGGATTTATCTCTGGATCAGCTTTCCAGGATATATGTAAAGGAAGTCGTAAGATTGCATGGAGTACCACTTTCTATTATATCTGATCGGGATCTGAGGTTTACCTCAAAGTTCTGGTGAAGTCTTCAGCCTACTCTGGATACAGATTTGAGTTTCAGCACTGCTTATCATCATCAGAAAGATAGTCAGTTTGAGAGAACAATTCAAACTCTAGAAGATATGTTGAGAGCTTGCTCTATGGATTTCAAAGGTGGTTGGGATCAACACCTACCTTTGGTGGAATTTTCTTATAATAATAGCTTTCACTCCAGTATTCAGATGGATCCTTATGAAGTTCTCTATGGAAATAAATGTAGGACTCCAAATTGATGTGATGAAGTTGGGGAAAGAAAGCTATTAGGACCTGATCACATTGATGAAATGGCAGAAAAGGTCAGATCTATCCAACAACACATAAGAGCAGCTCAGAGTCGACAGAAAAGTTACGCCGAAAACCAAAGAAAAGACTTAGATATTGAAGTGGGTGATAAAGTGTTCTTACGAGTATCTCCCTGGAAGAGGGTTATGAGATTTGGAAAGAAGGGGAAGTGGAGCCCTAAATATATTGGTCCTTTCGAAATACTGGATCGTGTTGGGAAGGTAGCTTACCGATTGGCGCTTCCACCGAATCTCTCTCAAGTTCACGATGTGTTCCATGTATCTCTCCTGAGAAAGTACATACCTGATATTTCACATGTACTCAGCTCAGAAGTTGTACCGCTGGAGCAAGATCTTTCTTATTAAGAACAACCGATAGAGATTCTGGATCGTAGCGAAAAAGTCCGACGAAGCAAGACCACTATATTGGTGAATGTTTTATGGAGGAACCACCAATTAGAATAAGCTACATGGGAGCATGAGGATATGATGAGGGAGAGGTATCCTCATTTGTTTGATACAAAGTGAACGAATTTCGATGGTGAAATTCATTTTAAGGGGGGTAGAATGTAACACCCGAGACATTTATGTTATATAAATCATCAAATGAATCATTTTCTACACACAACACTTGCTTGGCTTGCTTTACACGAAATCACAAGCTTCCTCAATAGCTTGCGTCGTACGCAATACCGAGTTTCACTAAACAACGATATACTATTAAAATATTATTAAAACTAGCCGTTATGAATAGTAATAACCACTTTTTGAAATTTTATAAATTTTATTTTTTAAAATGGACTTCATTTTTGGATTCGGAATATTGAAATTAGCCTAGGGTGAAATTTTGGTATTTTTCTGAAAACTTTCAATTTTTGATGAATAGTGAAACCACTAAGTGGTAGTTAAAAAAACTTAATTTTTCATAAAACTTAATTTTACCGCTTCTGTGAGTGGAATTTTGAAAATCCAAGAGACACGGTTAATATCAAGGACTAAAATGTGGTTAAATGAGATGAAAATAATTTTTGGTGAATAGTAACTTTTTAACTTTTTTTTACCACGGTTAAAAGTAAATAGAGTAATTAAGGGTAAAAATGATATTATTATTACCCTAACACATGTCCGAATTCTATTGGACAAGTGTAATTAGACCAAAAACAAACTTAGGAATAAACGATGACCATTTAGGCCCACTTGGATTAGATTAGGACATTTATTATTAATTTATTTAAAGAACGATTAAAATAGTTAAAATCAAAGTTTAATAACTAAATCATTTTTAATACATGGTAATACATAAGATAAATTCGACTATAAATATTAATTAGAAAGATAAAAATATTTCCTACATAATGATATTTTATTTGTAATTTTTATACATTAAATAATTTAATTTATTTATGACACAACGATTATGCTGTAATTATCTTATTAATGAAATATTGACATATTTGATGTTATAAATTCCAAAATAAATATAATTTGGGCCTTTTTATGAATTACAATAATTTTATAAGTTAATATGACAAGTTTTTATTGATTTAATTTAATTTTTTTTAACTTATCATTCTGTTATGATTTTCACAAAAATCAATTACTAAATAGTGTCAAAATTGTCGTAAAATAGTTTTTAAAACAAATTTTATAATATTAATTGTTATTTTATTCCTAAAAATATAAGGTTCGGCCAAATTACTTAGATAAGGATATATATATTAATAATAAACAACTTGGGGTTCGTTTGGCTTGATATAGTAATTTTATTAATATTATAGTTTAAGAACATACGAAGACACGGTAAAAGTAAAATTATTTAAATTAATGTTAAATATAAATGATAAGGATACAATAGGAAGCTAAACTTGTCTAAATTCTATTGGATGATAGGAATTCGACCCCTCCCCTCCTTAGCCTCAAAATAAATCAATTTGAAGCTATTTAAAACCGAACATGACTTTATAATAAAATAATATTTTTAGTTATTCCAAAGGTGCCCCTCTCCTCCCTTATAAAAGGCACCTCCTCCCTCTCTTCCTCAAACCACTTTGAGCCTTCAGGCTCGGCCAACCCCTGCCACTTTCTCCTCTCCACTTCCCTAGAGACATCCTAGAGGTCCTGGTCTTCTTCAAAGACCAATTTTAGTGCCCTAAAAGAAGGTCTCAAAGAAGCACTTCAAAGAATAGATAATGTCTGTTACCGATTCTTTCAACTTTATTTCTTCTTTCACTTATACTTCTTTAGTTGTTTCATTATGAAGTAATAACATCAGTATCACTCATATAATGATATGTTATTATAAGTATGAAACAAACCTATTTCACTATCTATCCATCCTACGGAAAAAAGAAATCACCGCTCGTGTGTACGTACGGAATACCGTCTCCACGCCGTGGTGTAATCTATTTTCTACCACCACATCACTTGGATGGGTATAATGGTGTAAATAATGACTATATATGAATATTATAAAGTGATACTAATTCTTAAATAGTATACATACACTCAAATACAATTCCACGATCATAGGGATGATATCATCACTCGTGCGTACGTACGGAATACCGTCTCCACGATGTGATGCGACTCGTTCTACATGATCTTCATTTCCTAATGATTATATAAATGAATTGAATGAATGAATATGATATATATTACAATAATACCATTATGTAAATGAGGTATCTATAACCTAAAGAGAATAATAATAATTTATTCGACAAAACACGCATAAGAACAAAAAGTTATAATCACCAGAATAACAAGTAGCAATGAAATATTACTACTAAGAAGCTAAGAATATGACCATATATGATATCATAAAAATAAGTATGATTCTGGAATAAGTCAATAACATTATTTAAATCATTATACAGGAGGTTCAAACACGTACAAAGCATATCAGACCTAAGGTAAGGGAAATATCACGATCTCATTTTTATCCATGATTGTTTATACTTTGGCATTTATTGGGGTGTATTTTATCATCCACATACATGTTTCCTCAATATGTAATATTATTTCCATTCACCTAAAATTGTTTAAATCCTATTTTACCCTTCGGTGAGTTTTTAGTAAATGATATGAAAGGAATATTTTTTCGTTTTTTTCATGAGGTACTTTTTGACTTTTCCGACAAATGTACGAGAAGAATGTTTTTTTAACTTATACGGCATGAATGGATTTTTAAAATTTTTTTTCCAAGAAGCTTCCTTTACAAGTTTTCAAGTTTATTTTTAATCAACTTCTTTTAGTTTAGAATTGTATGACATGTTAATAAATGAAAAGTGTTTTTAAAGTAGAAAGGATATTTTCCTCAAGAATGGAGTTTAAGTGTTATATCAAAATCATTTTCCATCTAAGATAATAAAGGGTTATGTTTTTATCCCTATTATTACATGGATTTTATTATGTTGTGATGGAAATATTTTTATGAATTCCTTTACCTTATATGAATTGTTTTATGATGTCATGATGCTTAAGATTCCCATTTTTATTACATGGGTTATGCTATGATGTATGGTTAATGATTTTGTGGCACACATAAGAATGGTATCATTAGGAGATGGGTGGGACCTATATCTCCCTCCAATGCATTGGGTAAAGATTTTATATCTCAAGAGAGAGACATGGCTGAAATGGTAGGTTATACCGGTTCAGTGAAACAGGACTGAAACGAGGGTGACTCGGTTCAGAAATGGACATTGTCTACTAAGATAGTCTTGTCAATGAGTCTTGACTAACAAGAAATGATTCTCTATGATTATGTGTGTGTGCCACAAAGTTTCATCTTTTAAGTTATGATTATTGGGATTACATTTCGATTCTATGATTTATCCCATGTTATGATATTATGATCTCTTTTGCAGGTTACGATTTCCAGAAGTTATGTTCTTATGTATATGATGTGATTGATATTTCATTTGTTTACCCGTACTGAGCATTTGAGCTCACCCTTTTGTATGTCTTATTTCCCCAGGTCAGTAAGAATGTTATTAAGTAGGACATTTTCTTTCATACCTCTCTCAGTCTGAAAGCAACAGGGATTAACATCATCAGAGGGGATACTCTCGGCCTCCATTACTTCAAGCCCCTGTAGCCTCTGTTTTCTTTCCTTTTTTCCTTTCTATTTTTCCTTTTATCTTTTCTGGTTCTTTTCTTTCTTTCCTTTTTTTCCTCTTAGTGTGGATGCTTTAGTCCTCGCCTCTTTGACAAAATTATTAAAAACAAATAGAATGGAATGGAATGGATATGCCAAAAAGGGACTCTAGATATGATGAAATAAATGGGAGGCAAAGTAGATGCTTTATGAACCAGTTGTTTGTGTTTCCCAGTTTCTAATGACTCTATACCTATACGGTCCTTTCATGGTTTGGTGATATGTTGTAATAATTGTGCTTCAATTCTAAAGTAATAACAATGTATGTAATGTATGGGTCGTTATACACCACCTCCCCCCATTCCTCACAACTATCAAACCATTTATGATAAACAATTATAAACCCAATAAACTTCCCATAATTCTACACTTCCTTCCATGAATCCTTTATTTGTTCATAAATCAATCAAAGGTTTCCATTTGGAGGAAACCAAAAAGAGTTACTGAAATTAGAGATTAGACCCTCTATCAAGCTCTGTTACTTTATTTTCCTTCTCCACCGCCTAAATTCTCATTATTCCATTCCTATAAATCAAAAATATTATCGTAAATCTACTTATATTGTGTTATGATATGTATATTTACTACCCTTACACACACACCATCATCTAATGGGTAACAAACATACTATTTATGTGTGTAGAAAATCACTGCCTCACAAAAAGTTGATTGTTCTTTCTTCCTTTACAACCTCTCATGGTGGAAATTTAGGTGGAAATGATATTTATATATAATATATATGATATTTATAATTTATTTATGATTATGAATATATTTTATAACAAATACCTTTCTACTTTAAATTTTTTTTGTAAATATGATAATTTTGTTTGAGAAAGTGTGGACTACCGCACCTCAATGTGATGTGATTCGTTCACACACTGCATAAAATGTATTAAGGTTGTTTTTAGTGAACATATATGATATACATGAAATAATAATTCAACTTTATTTATATCAAATACATATATACATATCTGTCATTTCCTTTATTTCTTTCAATAAAACTATAAAACAGAAACAACATTTTTGTGTACGTATGACCTACCATCCCGATGAAGGGTGTATTCCATTTCAAAAATATTAAATATATATATTATTTTAAAATAAATATAATGAATATAAATGATATTTACATCATTTTTTAAATTATTTAAATCTTTATATGTGTATATTGACCAAATATATAACAAATTAAGATACATGTGAAGAACAAAGAGGATATTACCAGAAGTGAAACCGTAACAAAAAATTGTTATCAAGAAGATATTAAAAATTCATAATCAAACCATATATGGTATTATATATAATAATTTGGTTCTTTTTTATATTTATAATAATTTTATATTTAGTATATAATATTTTTGTATAAATAAGATGAAAATTAAGACACAAGGTAATAAAATTTAATCTCACATTTCATTTCCATGTGATAAATTATATACTCACCACCAATTCCTTTTATGTGACTTTTATTCTATTAGTGGATGTATTATATTATTATTGATCTTATATTTATGGGTATTTACATAATCATTGGATGATATTTTTTCAAATGGTTAATGTTTCAAAATTTACCAACTCGCTAAATTAATTTTGTCTCAATTTTACTTCTTTGAGACACATGCCATGTTATAGACCTATATTTCTTCATGAGGTGAATATAATACATTTGAAATGATATATCATTAATATATTTATTTTTATGATATGTTATGCACCATTTATTTTTATTATTTTCATTTTTATTAGGATTCAATAATACCAAAATGATAATGGTTTATTGCTACAATATCATCATTTAGTGAGACTATTTCTGATTGTGATCCAGTTGATGAAATAGTTTGACTAATATCTCAAGAACTCTGACTAGTTTTCTTAACCTATGGTAATTATTTTAATATCCTTCTAATGTTACAATTTTCAACTCTTTGGTACATATGATGACTAAGAATGCATCATGAAGAAAGTCTAACATTACCTCACTCTTCGGTCAGAAATTTGTGTTACTTCATAACAATGTTCTATGAAAAGGTTTAAAATAATATTATAATATTCTCATTAAATGTCAATTTAATGATGTTTTATATTTTTTTTTTAAAGTGTTCACAAAAATTTTTCTTTTTTTATTTTCTGGTTGAGTAACATTTCTAATATTTTTATGTTGTAAAAGAAATGTTTGGAATGTATAAATTTACATTCAAACATGACTATCATTCCCTTGAAGATTCCTTTACAATATTAAAAAGTTATTTCTGAAAAATAAATTTATTCCCTAATATTATGGAAGCTCATTCTGTTACATTCCTTTTTAATGAAAAACAATTTTAAAAATATATTATAGTTTTTAATTATTTTCAAATATTATTTTACATGAATTCAATATATTTTAAAATTAATGGTTTTCAAATAGTTGAAAAGTTTTTTTATATGTTTTCAATGTAATTTAAAATAAATAATTCTCAAAACATCTACAATATAAATTCTATCTACTCAATTTATTTTCAAAGAAATGGGTTTTAAATAATTTAAAATCTCGCTTTATAAGTTTTGAAATCATTTTAAAAGAATTGGTTATCAAATTATTTTCATTATTTTTTCATATTTTTTTAAATCGTTTTCAATGAAAATGTGTTTTAATATGTTTTTAAGATTTTTTATATGTTTTCTAGGAAATAGGATTTTTTTAAAGATTTCAAGACTCTTTTTATGTTTTAATTTTATTTTAAAAGTAAATGGTTTTAAAAAGGAATGATTTTTTCAAAATACTTCTTCCAAATAGAAAGGTTGCTTTCTAAATAAATTGTCTAAATGATATCTCAAAATTATTTTCTATCAATGATGACATCCGTTGATTTTACTTAAGCCTTTCTACAGAATGACCCAAAGGTTCCATTCATATTATTTCTTTTAATAGTTTTTGTTTTTATGGCATGAAATTTATAAAAACCTTTATACCATTCATGGGATATATGTTTATAAAGATAATTACTCTTCAATGTGTTATATTATTATGAAAATCATTTCACATCAATGAGTTATACCATGATAAATGCTTATGAAACTTGGTTCCTTTCACAGGATAGTCTAGGATGAAATATTTGAGAAATGTTTATATTTTCCATAGGTTGTGATATGATTAAATTATTATGATACCCATTACATGGGTTATAATATGATCTCATTTATTGGTATGGATACGATGTATTTTTTATTTTCATTTGAAACATGTATGTATGAGTTATTATGTGACAGGTGGGACCTATATCTCCCTCTAATGCATTGGGTGAAGATGTATGAATCATGAGTATAAATGATATGAATGAACCTAATTACATGTTCACAATGTTATTCCTATACCTGGTTTTATGTCCATACGTTTATATATAAATCGAATTACTTATTCACAATGTTATGAGTGATCCTTATTATGTGTTCATAATGTTATGCATGAAAATGATTATATTTTGACAATGTTATGAATGGATATGTTTGTAGGCCAGTAATGTTATGCATAAACATGATTAATTGTTCATAGTGTTATTTTTGAACATGATTACATGTTCACAACCTTATGTTCGGAAATGGTTTCATGATTATATGTCTTTGTGAGGGCCGTATTTCATGTTAATAACAAAATTTGTGAACCTGTTTCTACTTATACATGTTCATGATGTTATAAGTTTAGGTGTAATCCACAATTAATGTCTTAATCATATGTTATTCTTTAATGGGATATTTTTTCAATTATATTCTGATTAATGACTTATGAACATATAATTGTTATTACAAGATTCATGGTAATAATCTCTGATATTCATAGTATGATCTTATAATGATATGATCATGTTCGCATACCCTTATTTTCATGTTATGATTACATATTTATTTTATTTATCCTTACTAAGAATTCGAGGTCAACCATTTCTTATGTTTCCTTTATCGAGGTTATAGATAAATTTTTAATGTAGAATCACTATGGTGGGGTAGATATTTGTTGTAAAAATTGAAGATATTTCACAAAGTTAGAAGATTATCATTCCAATATTACAATGGAACTAAAATAATATGATGTAATTTCCATTGTAATACAAGGTAATTCAAAAAAATATTAAAAAATAGATGGGATTATTTTGAGACTAGGCTCTGAGATGGAACATAATTTGGAGGCCCAGAGTGGATGGAATGTATTTTTGAACTATTTTTATGGTTAAATAAATAAATATGCAAGAGGTTTTTTATAACATTTAAAATGGTTTTGGGATCACATATCCAAGGTCACCGTTGAATTCAGAGCACCATGATTTGATAAGAAAAGTGCTAACACTGGCCGACGTGGGCCAACGATGGAAAGTAGTTTTTTTGTCGTAAATAAAATAATTAAGTAACAATTATATTATTTTCAATACCTTGTAACTCTTAAAAAATACTATGTATTCGAAATATGAAAACACCATTGATCTTGTGAGGTTGTGGTTTTCTTAGGAAGAGCTTATCCTCTATCGACACAGGTCAAGGTTGAATGATATTTTTTAGATTTTTTAAGAAAAAATAAAATAAAATAAACATTTTTATTTTTTTTAACTTATGAAATTGTTGTAGTGAAATGGAGTTGTAATGAAATGAAACCAAAAAGATGTTTCATAAATTAAACAGTGTAACGACGCTATAATGCAATGGTAATGGAATATCATTTCTTCCTTTAATGATTTAACCAAGGGGTGCGTAATTGAAATGTTGGGAGAAACACTCTGAATCTCAAGAGGATCACTGTTGACAAATGAAAAAATATTATTTCCAATAACAAAGAAAACTCACCCTCCTCTTAGAAAGATGCCTTCTACAATGACAGATCGAGGACATTCATAGATGGATCACCATCAGTGACAGATTATTCCTATGATCGAACACCAACTTGGTAGGGGTTTAAATTCTTAGTTAATTGGTTTTCCCAATTATACACCTCTAAATACAAAACATATATCAACTATAACAAGTTGATCTGTGAATGGATTTTCCTTATGGGTTGGGGAAATATAATTGCGGGTTGATATTGGGATTAAATCATAGTGATTTATAATTTATACGCTGTGATCCTTCTAACTCGGAAAAATATAGACCAACAGAATGAAAATTAAGTTGTTCAATTGGGTGTTCATTGTGATCCCCTCAATATCTCTTTCCGTGATATTCATGGAATAACAGAAAGTGGAGCTTCGGCCATAGAGGCACCAGGAAAAAGGTTCATGGATTGGTGGGCAGTTGAAAAATTCCACGACAACGAGCTAGACCCCTGGCAATCTCGCGGGCCATGGGGGGAGGGGGGGACTAGTCTGCATGAGCAAACATGCGCTGAAGGGAAGTAGCGCTTAGGCAACACGTTGGAGGAGAGGCCCAAACTAGTGGTCTGTGGAGGAGTTGGCATGGGGTCCAGGGCTATGTGCGAAGGAGGCGTCCAACCTCAGCTGGCCATGTACAATGTGAATCGGACGCCCCACAGGCATTCGGGAAGGGGGAAACCGGCCCACCATGCAGATCAGACCAGTGGCACAAACCATGCCACTGGGTAGCCCGTGATGGAGGTAGCCGGCCCATTTATGTGTACTAGGATGGTGAGGAAAACTTGGCTACATATCAGTCTAGGCTGGGAATGAATTAACCCTCCTATTGCAGGCTGGGCCAGATGAAGTTGGGTCGTTGGGTTACCCGGTGGCCTGGACCCACGACCGAACCAGGACAGGTCCAGTAAGGGAGAATGGGCTTGTCCTAGTAGCCAGGCCAGATCGGGATGGCACAAACCCCATCAGGTTGGGTTGGGATGGCTGAACCAGAACTAGTCATGTGGGATGCCTAGACTGGGTTGGTCGGGTTTGTCCAACTAGGTCATTCTGGTCCCAAACACAACCAACCCTTGATTACTAAAATGTCGATATCTTTTATACTGGTCATCTTATTGATGCACCGTCAGTGGTGATGGAACCCTTGAGAAGAGGAGGTCCTCATGGAATACTCTAAGTGGTATTTTGTGGAATTTTTGATGTGACCGATAGCTCGATAAGTATATTCTCTTGTAATCAAGCGCATTACATGGGAGAACCATATAGATGGAATTGACGCAAAGGACATTATGATAGGGTCTTATCGATACAACTATCCAAGAGATGAGCATGTCCTAGTGATCTAGATGGCCTAAAGTTGAGCATGTCTATGTGATCCAACTACCCAAGAGACGAACGGTTCTTAGTGCTCCAGCTCACCCAGATAAGAGAGGATCTTAGTAATCCATCATTCCAAGGGATGAGCATGTCTTAGTGATCAGGATGGACTAGAGGAGAGCGGGTCTAAGTGATATAGATGTCCAAGAGATAATCAAGTCTTAATGATTGATCTAGACCAGAGATTAATGGGTCTTACTGATCCAACTGGCCAAGATATGAGAGAGTATTACTGATCTAGCTAGCCAAGAGACAAGTGGGTATAAGTGATCCAGCTGGCCCCAGAGATGAGTGGGTCTTAGTGATTCCATTGGCCCTGGTGATGAGTTGGCCTAGACGATGAATCCCTATTTAGTACAGTTGTTTAGATTTATGAATGATAATTCAAATTCTTATACATTGAGTCATACTAAGTGTGATCTATCTTTTATTTTTGATATTGTTGTTTGGTCTTGCTTCGTGGTCCTTCTTTTGTGGTTTGAGGTCTATACTGAGTATTGGGTTACTCACCCATGCATGGGCTTCACCTGCACATTTCATGTACCATGGATTTGATCCACAATTCGACAGATATCATGGTGGACTAGAGCTATGTGGTGCTTAGTGTGACGGGATGGATTTGAAATACTTATATGGGTACCGAATGGTATCCTTCACCTACCCTCTAGGTATGGCTGGAGAAGATGGACATTAGAAGGTGTACATTTTCTTGTGGTTTGGGGATAGTATTCTGTCCCCTTGTATTTTTCAGTTTTACCATGCATTCAGTAGTTTTATTATGACATTTTTTGTTTAGATATTATTTAAATTTCTACACTTTTGTGCTTTGTGCGTGGGAATAGATTTAAAGGAAAATGCCTTTCCTTTTGGGACATTCATATTAAATGTTAGGCGCCATCCTCTGGCCTATGGAAGGAGGGCTTGGGGTATTTAAATCACAAGTCGTGGGGGATTATTTGAGAAACAGTGATATTAGTGGAGTTTGGTGCTAGAAGAAGAACTAAGATTTTATAATTTTCATATGGTAACAATATTAAGTGTTTCAAATTCGACATTCAGGATAGGGAGTCCAATTTTGGTATGACGAATGACGTATCAATGCAATAGGAACCTAAATTATATTTTCTTACCCAACACATAAAAACACCGGTTGCATGCATATTTGAGTGCTTTATCATGATCTTTTGGAGTCATAGTCAGCTCACCAGGTATAATCTATTGACCGTGGTTTATCTTAATCACTTTTAGGATGCTGCCATGCAGACAAATAGCCAGGATTCTAGAGTGTTACCACAAGGACGGTCCAAAGAGTTATGACACATTGGTATATGGACTTTTTTTTGAGATGTCACCATCATGTGGTGTCCCAGGGATACCACCACCTGTTGGTCAGTAGTTATTGCTGACGTTATTGGTAGATTATGCACATAAGTTTAGTGCCTTACAAGAGTTCCATTGAAAAAGACCAACCAGGTTCATCGGATAGACATATCCATAGGTCATTTAGTATTGTATTGAGGTGGTGACGTGAGTCTTCCACTAAGTGTGAATGCCACTTTACCAAATGGTGGTTCTAAAAGAGAGCCTTCTATAGGGCTCGGAGGGGATATGGTGGAGTTTGACCATCCGGACTCATGAGGAGGCTACCCTCACATAGTCGGACTTCTATCAACATTTATGGGAAGAGGTCTTCCCCAAGACTTTGTGATAAGTGTTTATATTGGAGTTGTTTCACTTATAGAAAGGCATCCTTACAATGGATGAGTACTCTGTGAGGTTTATAGACCACTCCCATTACTCTACGGATATGGTGCATGACACATTCTTAAGGTCTTGGACCTATGAGAAGGGACTCCAATGGGAGATCAGAGTGTCAATGATTTACCTTATAATCTCTATGCTTGATAGGCTTATAGAGTGAGATATAATGGCAGAGTGCTTCCTTACTAATTGGGCACCAATGGTGGGAGATACGACCAGGTGATGGGGGGATGAGTCATCTATGGAGGGTATCTGACAGTTGACGCAGAGGTCCAAGAAGGACAGTCCATCCAGAGGACGAACCAAGGACTTAGAGTCAGTGGTTTGAGGCTACTAGGGCAGTGGGAGTCATCAGAGGAATAGGGCATACTACTCGTGTGGTGGGTAGGGACGCATGGCTCATTACTGCCCGACCAACCACATAGATGATCAGCAGATGGTCGAAGGGTCACTGGGGCAACGACGGAGGTTCGAGCGATGAGGTCCATATGGAGGCTAATGTGGAAGGGGAGTGGGAAGAGTGGAATGGGGTGGATGGATGTTTGAGGTGCTACCACAACCACCCCCAGGTGGTCCACCATGGGCTCCAGGAGCTGATGAATAAGGGAAAGTATAGGTTCAGGAGATGGAGGCCTATGACCAAAACGCTCCAGATAATATTAGTGGTATGATGTGTTTATTCAATAGCTTATTTACAGTTATTATAGAAACAGGTTCCCATTACTCTTTCCTTGACACATACCATGTTCAGATCTTTGATATTCTAGTGGAGCCATTGGAACGATCCTTACAGTTAGAGACTCTTACAGGAAGGTTTTTTATGATTAAAAAATAGTGCTTGGACTATGAGCTTACTCTTATAGGTTAGATCTTCAGCTGGGATATCCTAGTAGCGGCATCGAGGACTTACGATGTCATCTTGGGTATGGACTGGTTATCAAAAGTCCATGCTTAGATTGACTATCTTCGGAACTCAGTGCGGTGTGCCTGCAGAGATGTGAAAATGTTTTCCTTTGTTAGTGAGAAGGATTATATAGAATAATAGGATGGACTCTCACATAGGAGGGTGTTGTTGATCACTCATCAGTTTTCTAGAATGACCCATGGTGCAGTGGATGAGACGTGTCCACGCTTTCTTATAGTGGTGGATGAGTACGAGGACATTTTTTCTAAGGTAGTTCTAGTTACAACTCATCATTGAAAGGTTGAATTCTCCATTGATCTTTACCCTAGGATGACACTGATATCTATACCATCATATCGTATCGCTCATGTAGAGGACCAGGAGATGAGGGTACAGTTGAAGGACTTGAAGAGGAAAGGGTTTGTAAAGCATAGAGTTTCCCCATGGCCAGCCCCCGTGTTGTTTTCCAAGAAGGAAGGAAGGAAGAATAATGAGGTTATGAATGGACTTTAGGAACATGATCTAGGTTACCGTGAAGAACAAGTATCTTTAACTGAGGATTGATGGCCTCTTCAATCAGCTAAAGGGAGATATATGGTTCTCAAAGATAATTCTAAGATCATTCTATATCCAGCTTAGATTATGAGATTAGGACATCTCAAATATGGATTTATGATGTCTCTCTAGACACTAAAATTACATAGTGATGTTGTTTGGCTTGACAAACACACCAACTATGTTCATGGGACTCATGAACAGGATCTTCCAACCGTACCTAGACCGGTTTGTAGGGGTCTTCATTGATGACATCTTAGGGTATTCAGTGTCATAGGCGGAGCATGAGATACACCTGAGAATGGTATTGGACACACTCTTAGAGAATTTTCGTTATGGTATGATCTTGATGTGTGAGTTCTAGATAAAATAAGTACACATCCTAGGAAATTTCATCTCAGAGGCTAGAGTTGTGGTGGATCTAGAGAAGAACAAGACACTGCTTTCTTGGGACCCACCCAAGAGCTAAACTGAGGTGGTGGGTTTCCTTGGGTTGGATGTGTATTATTATAGGTTTATACCAGACATTTAAAGGGTGCAGAACACATGATAGCATTAATAAATAAATAAATCCCCTTTGTGTGGATATAAGGATGCCAGCAGAGCTTCCTACCGCTAAGGCCGAGCATGATGACTGCTCTTATCTTGAGGTTACCAAAGGAGGACAACGAATACGTAGTGTAATTTAATTCATCATGAAATGGGATTGGTTGTCTCCTGAGTTAGTGGAAAGAAGTTATTTCTTATTGATCATGATAGTTGAGATTTCATGAGCAGAACTATTTGACACATGACCTTGAGTTGGAAGCGATAGTCTTCACACGAAGATGTGGAGACACTACCTTATGGGGAATGATTCATCATCTACTATGACCACAAGAGTATCAATTATATATTTTCTTAGAAGGATATGAATCTGATACAACGATGATGGATAAAGTTCTTACAAGACAATGACTTTGAGATAGTCTATACTCCTAGAAAGGGGCACTTGGTGGCAGATAATCTCAGTAGAAGACCGAGCTCATAACTACTAAACATGGACTTAGAGAAGTTGGCCTCGCTTCAGATATAATTTTTTGATATAGATGATGCGCTTACCTTCAGTCAATGGTAGTTTAACCTTCACTCTTAAAACCTATTAGGGAGGCACAACTTAGATATTCTTGCTGTGAGACTACACATTCCCAGATTTCTACGGGGCATGTCTTGGTTGGACATTCAAAAGGTGGGAAGCTTGTCATACCTTTAAGAGGACACACCATAGTACTGGTGGAGTTGGGAGAGGAAGTACTGAGGGAGGTCCATACATCCTCTTTGGTAGTACATCTAGGTGTCGAGAAGATGTACCAAGGCCTTTGACATTAGTACTGGTGGCCAAGAATGATGAAGGCAATAATAAATTTTTCCTCATGATGCCTCACATGATAGTAAGAAAAGGCTAAGAAAATGGTTCCAGCAGGTTTGACCCAACCCACGGAGGTACCAGAGTGGAAGTGGGATTGAATATCAATGGAATTTATGAAGGGATTACCATATACGTCCAGGGGGAATGATACTATTTAGGTGATCGTAGACCAACTCACCATGTAGGACCACTTCTTACCCATTTGATAGTAGGGTTAATTAGAGAGTTAGGAAAACCTTTACATTCAAGAGATAGTTCTACTCCCTGGATTCCAATCTAAAATAGTCTTAGATTGTGACACATGCTTTATATCCTAGATGTGGAAGGTATTGCAGGAGGATTTTGGGAATCAACTGCGTTTGAGAACATCCTTCAACCCACAAACCGATGGTCAGACTGAGAAAACCATACAGACCTTAGAGAACATTGTTTGTTCTTTAATATTTGATTTTGTTCTTACTTGGGATTAACACAAACCTATGGAGTAGTTTTCGTACAATAACTTCTACCACTCTTCCATCTGTATGGCACTATTCGAGGCACTATACAGACGACCATGAAGGTCACTATTACACTGGATAGACCTAGGTTTATCAACACTCATGGGTCCAAAGATGGTACAAGCTACCACTCAGAAGGTGCAGTTCATCCAAGTGAATATTAAGACTCCACAGATTCGAAATAATCCCTATGATGATAGGTAATAGAGACCCTTGGAGTTTGAGAAGGGGGACCACATATTCCAACAAGTCTCTCCTCGGTGAGGGATACAGGGATTTGTCTTGGGTGGAAATCTATCTTCATGGTTCATCGTACCTCTCCTAACACTGAGTAGAGTAGGAAAGGTGGTGTATCGACTGGCTCTTCCATTGATGTCAGATAGGTTGCATGACGTCTTTCACGAATCATAGTGAAGAGATATGTGTAGGACCCTTCTCCTGTCATCAACCACAGTGAGCTAGAGATTGATGGTAGAGAGAAATTCATGGAGTAACTGATAGAGATAGAGAATATAAATAAGAGGATCAGTTTTGGATGGTTGAATCATTTGGTCTGTGTTTGTTGGAAGTACAGGAATCTCCAAGAGAGAAAGTTTGAGCGGTAGGCTCAGATTAATTCTTAGTATCCCCATATGTTTGAATCGACCTTGTTTTGGAAAATGAGGATGTAAATCCCAAAAGGGGGAGTAATTTAATAACATTTAATTCCATAAATTGTTTTCTATAATTAAATGAAATTGTTTCAGGACCATTATCTAAGACAAAATGTAATTTCGAGGCCTGAAGTGTCCAAAACACATTTTTGAACTATTTTTAAGGTTTATCAAATAAACATGTGCACCGGTTTTTATAACATTTAAAACAGTTCCCAGATCAAAAATATAAGGGCACTATTGAACTCAAAGTGTCTATGTGCACATAGAAAAGGCCGAAAATTGGAAGGTGCGAGCCAGCAGTGGTAGGTAGTTTTTGTCCGTAAATAAAATAATTGAGTAACAATTATTTTAATTTAAAATAATTATTACTCCTAAACTATAACTCAGATTTGACATCTGAGAATACTGTTGTAATTTTGATGGCATGTTTCCCTTAGGAAGATATTAACATTGACCAGTGTAGGTCGAGGGTGAAATATTTTTTTAAGATTTTTAGAAAAAAATAAAATTAAATAAACATGATTTTTTTTTGATATTTCAAAATTATTGCAGTAAAACGGCGTTCTAACGAAAAAATCCAAAACAATATTTAATAAATAAAACAGCTTAATATCACCCCAAAAAAACAATAATATAAAAGAGTTTCCACCTTTAACGATTTAACTGGGGGTTTCATCCTTGACACAATGGGAGAAACACTCTGAATCTTTGGAGGATCAAAATTAAATAATGAAGAGCAATGATCACTAATGACATTGAGAGATCCCCCTCCTCTTCGAGATATTACTTCAACGATGACAGATAGAGGAGTATCCTAGGTGGATTTCCTTAAGTGACTAATACTTCCTACTATTGATCTCCAACCGAGAAAGGGTTTAAATTCGTAGTGAATTTGTTTTCCCCATTCTCACTCTCTAAACAAATAATGTATATCAACTCTGTAACAAGTTGATATATATATATTTTTTCATTACAGGGTTGGGAAATATAATTTTGGGTTGATATCAGGATTTAATATTAGTGATTCAAAATTTAGATGTCGTGATCCCACTAACGCGAACAAATCTAGACCAACACAAAGAATGGTCGGTTGTTCGTTAGCGGGTTCTTTTTGATCCCATCTATCTCCCTCTCCCCATTCGTCATTGCATAAAATACTGTGGAACGTTGACTATAGTTTCACTAGGTTGACGGTCTGCACCCAGGGGGGCCTCCGTACCGATGAGAGACCATGAAACAAAGCCGGAATGGCGATAAAAGGCCACGAAACCCTGACCATGGCAGCAGGTGGGAGGCAGTGCACTGGTAGCATGTTGCGACTGTAGTAGGAGCCACCAGAATGGAGGGTGGATGATGGTGATATGTGAATGTGGATACTCATCCACTTTATAGGCACACATGAGGTAGATCCATTGTAACACCCGAGACTTTTATGTTATATCATCAAAGGAATCTTTTTCGACACACAACACTTGCTTGGATTGCTTCCTCGATAACTTGCATCATACGCAATACCGAGTCTCACTAAACAATGATATGCTAATAAAATATTATTAAAACTCGCCGTTATGAATAGTAAAACCACTTTTTTAAATTTTGTAAATTTTATTTTTCAAAATGGACTTCATTTTTGGATTCGGAATATCGAAATTAGCTTAGGGTGAAATTTTGGTACTTTTCGGATAACATAAATTTTCTGATGAATAGTGAAAATTACTAAATTTTAATTAAAAACAACCTTTTTAATCGAAATAATTAATAGTGATAAATTATTAATTTGAGTGGTTTTGAAGTATATTTAGAATATATTTTTACAATTTAATACAATTTTGGTCATTGGATGTAATTTCACATTTAAACCAGACATAAACAAATGTCAATCTTTTGATAGTTATTATCTCTTAAGAACACGCTATTTGTTTTGACAACTGGAATTAATTTTTAAATTAATTAATGCAACTGATATGTTTTTAATTTGGTAAAATAGAAATCATTTTTTAATTCATAATATCAAATATATATTAGGCCTAATTTTTGGTATTTTTCTGGAAACATTCATTTTTTTGATGAATAGTGAAACCACTAAGTGGTAGTTAAAAAAATGAATTTTTCATAAAACTTAATTTTACCGCTTCTGTGAGTGGAATTTCAAAAATAAGAGAGACACGGTTGATGTCAATAAGTAAAATGTGGTTCAATGAGATGAAAATAATTTTTGGTGTATAGTAACTTTTTACTTTTATTTACCACGGTTAAAAGTAAATAGGGTAATTAAGGGTAAAAATGATATTATTATTACACTGACACATGTCCTAATTCTATTGGACAAGTGTAATTCGACCAAAAAAAACCTTAGGAACAAAATATGACCATTTAGGCCCACTTGGAGTAGATTAGGACATTTATTATTAATTTAAGAAGGGTTAAAATAGTTAAAATCAAAGTTTAATAACTAAATCATTTTTAATATGGGGTTATACAGAACATAAATTCGACTATAAATATTAATTAGAAATATATAAAGATTTAATACATAATGGTATTTTAATTTTAATTTTTAGACATTAAATATGTTAATTTATTTATGACACAAAGATGATGCAGTAATTATCTTATTAATGAAATATTGACATAATTGATGTTATAAACACCACAATAAATGTAATTTGATAATTTTTATGAATAACACTAATTTTATAGATTAGTATGACATGTTATTATTGATTTAATCAACTTTTTTCGAACTAATAATTCTTTTATGATTTTCACAAAAATTAATTACTAAATAGTGTCAAAATTGACATAAAATAGTTTTTAAAACAAATATTATATTATTAATTGTTATTTTATTCCTAAAAATCTCATGTTCGGATAAATTACTTAGATAAGGTTATATATATTAATAATAAACAACTTGGGGTTTATTTGGCTGCTTATATTATGATTGTTAACCTTGTAGTATAAGAACATAAGAAGACCCGATAAAAGTAAAATTATTTAACTTAATGTTAAATTTAATGATAAGGTTAAAATAAGAACCTAAACTTGCCTAAATTCTATTGGATGAGATTATTTCGACCCATCCCCACCTTATCTTAGAAATAAATCAATTCGGAACTATTTAAAACCGAACTTGACTTTATAATAAAATAATATGTTTAGTTTTTCCAAAGGTGCCCCTCTCCTCCCTTATAAAAGGGAACCTCCTCCCCCTCTTCCTCACACCACTTTGAGTCTTCCAGCTCATTAAACCCCTGAAAAATTCCATTCTCCACTACCATATAAACATCCTAGAGGTTCTGGTCTTCCTCAAAGACCAATTTTAGTGCCCTAAAAGGAGATCTCAAAGAGGCGCTTCAAAGAAGAGGTAATGTCCGTTACCGATTCTTTCAACTTTATTTCTTCTTCCACTTCTTCTTCTTAGGTTTTTTTATTATAAAGTAATAATATCAGTATCACTCATGTACTGATATGTTATTATAAGTATTAAACAACCATATTTCACCATCTATCCATCCTACGGAAAAAGAAATCACCGCGCGTGCGGACGTACGAAATACCGTTTCCACACCGTGGTGTAATCTATTTTCTACCACCACCTTACTTGGATGGGTATAATGGTGTAAATAATGACTATATATGACTATTATAAAGTGATATTGATTCTTAAATAGTATACATACACTCCAATACAATTCCACGATCATAAGAACGATATCATCACTCGTGCGTACGTACGGAATACCGTCTACACGATGTGATGTGACTCGTTCTACATGATCTTCATTTCATAATGGTGATATAAATGAATTGAATGAATGAATATGATATATATTACACTAATACCATTCTGGAAATGAGGTATCTATAACCTAAAGAGAAGAATAATAATTTATTCGACAAAACACGCATAAGATCAAAAAGTTATAAACACCCAAATAACAAGTAGAAATGAAATATTACTACTAAGAAGCTAATAATATGACCCTATATGATATCATAAAAAGAATTATTATTCTGTAATAAGTCAATAAAATTATTTAAATTATTATACAGGAGGTTCGGACAAGTACAAAGCATATCGGACCTAAGGTAAGGGAAATATCACAATCTCATTTTTATCCGAGATTGTTTATACTTTGGTATTTACTAGGGTGTATTTTATCACCAACATCCATGTTTCCTCAATATGTAATATTATATCCATCCTCCTAAAATTGTTTAAATACAATTTTACCCTTCGGTGAGTTTTTAGTAAAGTATATGAAAGGAATCTTTTGTCGTTTTTTGTACGAGTTACTTTTTGACTTTTCCAAGAAAAGTAAGAAGAATGTTTTTTTTAACTTATACGACATGAATGGATTTTTAAAACATTATTTCCAAGAAGCATCCTTTAAAAATTTTCAAGTTTATTTTTAATAAACTTCTTTTAGCTTAAAATTGTATGATATGTTAAGAAAGGAAAATGTTTTTTAAGTAGAAAGGATATTTTCCTCAAGAATGGAGTTCAAGTGTTTTATCAAAATTATTTTCCATCTAAGATAATAAAGGGTTATGTTTCTATCCCTATTATTACATTGATTTTATTATGTTGTGATGGAATTATGTTTATGAATTCCTTTATCTTATATGAATTGTTTTACGATGTCACGATGTTTAAGATTCCCATTTTTATTACATGGGTTATGCTATGATGTATGGTTAATGATTTTGTGGAACACATAAGAATGGTATCATTATGAGATGGGTGGGACCTATATCTCCCTCCAATTCATTGGGTAAAGATTTTATATCTCAGGATATAGACATGGATGGAACGGTAGGTTATACCGGTTCAGTGAAACAGGACTGAAACGAGGAGTGAACTCGGTTCAGAAATGGACTTTTTCCACTAAGATAGTCTTGTAAATGAGTCTTGAATAATAAGAAATGATTCTATATGATTATGTATTCATTCCACAAAGTTTCATGTTTTCAGTTATGATTATTGGGATTACATTTCACTACTATGATTTATCCCATGTTATGAAATTATGATCTCTTTTGCAGGTTAAGATTTCCAAAAGTTATGTGCTTTTGTATATGATGTGATTGATATTTCTTTTGTTTACCTTTACTGAGCATTTGAGCTCACCCTTTTGTATGTTTTATTTCCCCAGGTCAGAAAGTAGGTTATTAAGTAGAATATGCCAAAAAGGGACTCTAGATATGATGAAATAAATGGGAGGCAAAGTTGATGTTTTATGAACCAGTTGTTTATGTATCCTAGTTTCTAAAGACACTATACCTATATGGTCCTTTCTTGGTTTTGTTATATGTTGTAATAAGTGTGCTTCATTTCAGAAGTAATAACAATGTTTGTAAATTATGGGTCGTTATAGTTGGTATCAGAGGATAGGTATATTCAACCTTTGGAAACTAGGATGTGAAAGCCTTAGTAAGAACCCTAAGGATAAGTCTAAGCATAAAACACAATCTTAGTGTTTTAGAAATGGGCATGAATAACCTAGGATAAGACCTTAAGTGTGATATTTTATTCTTGATTATGTGGTTTTCCTATTATAATTAGTGTTGCTCACACTATTCTTCTTGGTTTTAGTCAATGGGTGGAACCTGAAGGAACCGTGTTAATGCGGAATGCGACGGGAAATGCAATGATTGTCCCCATGAGCAACCAAACGTTATGGGAGATGGAATGAAAAATCTTGTAGCCATGCTCACACAACTTTCTCAAGCTATGAATCATGCAGGACTTCCAAACGAGCAAAGGAAGGAGCAACATTCTGTTGAATCCTTCATGAGACAGCGTCCACCTTCATTCAGCGGGTCTACTGATCCATTAGTTGCTGAACAATGGATTAGTACTACTGAAATGATATTTTCAGTTCTTCAATGTTCTGAGCACAATAAAGTCATCTTAGTAGTGTATCATTTGGAAGGTGATGATTATCAATGGTGGAGTCTTATTAACAATACGAGGCAAAGGGATGAAATTGAGTCCATGGAATGGGATGAGTTCAAGAACTTATTTTTCAATAAGTACTTCCCTCGTATTCTCCAAACAAAGATGGAGAAAGAGTTTCTTGAACTAAAGAAAAAGGATGATGAATCTGTTGGTACCTATGAAGCAAATTTTACAAGACTTTCAAGGTATGCTTCTGGTATTATTATCGAACCTGAGAGTAAGAGTGATCGATTCTTTAGTGTCTTAAAACCAAATCTTCGAAGGGACTTATCAATAGGAGACTTCAATAGCTACGAGGAAATCGTTTGATGTGCTCTCAAAGATGAGATGAAGATTGGAGTAACCCATCAGTCATATGGGTTTGATAAGAAGAGGAAAATGGAATTCAAAGGAAAATATAAAGAGCACACTGAAAAGAAGATGAGATTTCCTTTATGCTCAATGTGTGGAAAGAAACATGGAGGGAGTTGTCTTAAAGGGACAAGTAAATGTTTCAAATGTGGAAAGGAAGGTCATCGGGCATTTTAATGCCACGATGATGGGAAGAAGATGCCTAATGATGAAAACAGAGGAAGGGATATAAAGAATGAACCTACTACACTTCAATGTTTCAAGTGTAAGGAGATGGGACATTATGCCAATAAATTCCCTAATCCAAGGGTTGATGATGATGGTCGACGTCAACAAACTCTTAAGGCTAAACACAGAGGAAAGTCACATGCAATTTCTATCAGTGATGTGGAGTATGATAACGATGTGGTGAAAGGTACACTTACCATCCAATCTAAAGTAGAAAATGTTTTATTTGATTCTGGATCCACCCACTCCTTTATTTCTGAAGAATTTTCTAAGGGTATCACCGTATTACCTCAACAATTAGATGTTGAGTTAGCTGTGACAACACCTAATGGAACAACCGTCGCATCATAAGTTTATCATTCTTCTCCGATTGAAGTTTGTGGGAAAGTGCTTCCTGAAAATCTTGTGATCCTTCCTATAGTGGAATTTGATGTGATTCTTGGCATGGATTGGATTTGTCTACATGGAGCTCATATAAATTGCCAATGAAGGGAACTCACATTTCATATTCCAGATCAATCTATGATCGTCTATCGATGCAAGGATGAACATAACCTTCCAGTTGAAATTTCATCCATTTTATGGGTATTGATTCCACTAAATGAAGGTTATTTATCTCAAATGGTTGGTGAGAAACTCACGATTAAGAATATGCCCATTGTACGGGAGTTTGATGACCTCTTTCTGGAGGAATTACCGGGTCTTCCACCGAATCGTGAAGTTGAGTTTTCAATAGAACTCATACCGGGTGATTTGCCTATTTCAAAGACACCTTATAAAATGGCCCCAATTGAGTTGCAGGAATTAAAGAAGCAACTCCAAGAGAATCTTGATAAGGGGTTCATACTCCCTAGTGCGTCACCCTGGGGAGCACCTGTTCTGTTTGTTAAGAAGAAAGATGGATCAATGAGACTCTGCATTGATTATCGAGAACATAACAAGATCACTATCAAGAACAAATTTCCTCTCCCACGCATTGATGTCCTATTTGACCAACTACGTGGAGCTCAATACTTTTCCAAGATTGATCTTCGTTCAGGATATCATCAATTAAGGTTAAAAAGGGAGGATATACCAAAGATGACCTTCCGTACAAGGTATGGACACTATGAATTTATAGTGATGCCATTTGGTTTTACTAATGCCCCTACAATCTTCATGGATCAAATGAATAAAGTCTTTAGAGACTATCTTGATCAGTTTGTGGTAGTATTTATAAATTATATTCTTGTATATTCAAAGATCAAAGAAGAACATGAAGATCACTTGAGAATTATATTGAATACCCTAAGAAAGGAGAAGCTTTATGCCAAATTTACCAAGTGTGAATTTTGGCATCCAAAAGTTTCATTTTTGGGTCACATAATCTCAAAAGAGGGGATATCTGTGGATCCAGCAAAAATAGAGGTTATCGAAAGATGGTCGAGACCAACAACAGTAACAGAGATCTGAAGATTTCTTGGTTTGGCTGGATATTATCGACGTTTTGTGAAAGTTTTTTCACGATTATCTAATCCACTCACCAAGTTGACTCGGAATGGGGTTAAGTTTTTTTGGACAGAGGAATGTGAAGAGATTTTCATGGAGTTGAAATGAAGGTTATTTAGTGCACCTGTGCTCACACTGCCTTGTAGTGGAGAACGGTTTGTGATCTACAATGATGCATCCAATAAGGGATTGGGGTGTGTTCTTATGCAAAATCATATGGTGATAGCTTATGCCTTACTATAGTTGAAAATACATGAGAAAAATTACCCAACTCATGATTTGGAGTTAGCTGCGGTAATATTTGCATTAAATATTTGGAGGCATTACCTTTATGGTGAAAGGTGTGATATTTATACTGATAATAAAATTTTAAAGTATATTTTCACACAAAAGGAGCTGAATATGCGCCAAAGAAGATGGTTGGAGCTGATTAAGGATTATGACTGCTCAATCCATTACCACCCTGAGAAAGCAAACAAGTTGGAAGATGCATTAAGTCAACAAGACCATGCCAGTTTATCCATGATGAGGATCACAAAAGATCCAATATTTATGGATTTACAAAGGATGGATCTTGGAATTATAATGGAAGGGGAAAAATCTTATCTTTCTCAAATGAATTTTCAACAATCTATACATGTGAAGATTAAAGAGGAACAGAAATAAGATGTCGAGTTACAAAATAAGGTGAGAAATGTTCCTGAATTCAACCTTGATTGTGATTGGATAATAAAGTTCAGGAATCGGGTTTGTGTTCCTCCCATCCCCGAATTAAAGAAAGAGCTGCTGGATGAGGCTCATATTTCTTCATTCTATATTCATCTTGGAAGCATGAAGATGTATTGGGACCTGAAAGAGTACTTCTGGTGGGATGGCATGAAAAGAGATGTTGCTGAATATGTCTCTCGATACTTGGTTTGTCAACAAGTTAAAGCTGAGAGACAGAAGTCTAAGGGGATGTTACAACCATTACCCATACCCGAATGGAAATGGGAAAACATCACTATGGACTTTGTCACAGGACTTCCTAAAACATCCAAAGGCAATAATGCTATCTGGGTCATAGTTGATCGTCTTACAAAGTCTGCACATTTCATTGCTATTAGAGAGGATTTCTCTCTGGATCAGCTTGCCGGGATATATGTAAAGGAAGTGGTAATATTGAATGGAGTACCAATTTCTATTATATCTGATCGGGATCCGAGATTTACCTCGATGTTCTGTCGAAGTCTTCAGCATACTTTGGATACAGATTTGAGTTTCAGCACTGCTTATCATCCTCAGACAGACGTTTAGTCCGAGAGAACAATTCAAACTCTAGAAGATATGTTGAGAGCTTGCTCTATGGATTTCAAAGGTGGTTGGGATCAACACCTACCATTGGTGGAATTTTCTTATAATAATAGATTTCACTCAAGTATTCAGATGGCTCCTTATGAAGCTCTCTATGGAGAGAAATGCAGGACTCCAACTTGCTGGGATGAAGTTGGGGAAAGAAAGCTATTAGTACCCGATCTCGTAGATGAAATGGCAGAAAAGGTCAGATCTATTAAACAACACATAAGAGCAGCTCAGAGTCGACATAAATACTATGTCGACAACCGAAGAGAATACCTAGAGTTTAAAGTGGGTGATAAAGTGTTCTTACGAATATCTCCCTGGAAGAGAGTCATGAGATTTTCAATGAAGGGTATGTTGATCCCTAGATATATCGGTGCTTTGGAAATACTGGATCGTGTTGGGAAGGTAGCTTACCGATTTGTGCTTCCACCGAATCTCTCTCAAGTTCACGATGTGTTCCATGTATATCTCCTTAGAAAGTAAATACCTGATTCTTCACATGTAATCAGCTCATAAGTTGTACCGCTGGAACAAGATATTTCTTATGAAGAACAACCGATAGAGATTCTGGATCGTAGCGAAAAAGTCCTATGAAACAAGACCACTCGATTGTTGAAAGTTTTATCGAGGAACCACCAATTAGAAGAAGCTACATGGGATCTTAAGGATATGATAAGGGAGAGGTATCCTCATCTGTTTGTTTCAAAGTGATGAATTTCGAGGGAGAAATTCATTTTAAGGGGGGTAGAATGTAACACCTGAGACTTTTATGTTATATCATCAAAGGAATCTTTTTCTACACACAACACTTGCTTGGCTTGATTCTTCGATAGCTTGCGTCGTACGCAATACCAAGTTTCACTAAACAATGATATGCTAATAAAATATTATTAAAACTAGCCATTATATATAGTAATAACAACTTTTTGAAATTTTGTAAATTATATTTTTCAAGATGGAATTCATTTTTGGATTCGGAATATCGAAATTAGCTTAGGGTGAAATTTTGGTACATTTTGGATAACTTTCATTTTCTGATGAATAGTTAAAATTACTAAATTTTATTTAAAAACAACCTTTTTAATCGAAATAATTAATAGTGATAAATTATTAATTTGAGTGGTTTTAATTTATATTTAGAATATATTTTTATAATTTAATACATTGTTGGTCATTGGATGTAATTTCACTTTTAAACCAAACATAAACAAATGTCAATCTTTTGATATTTATTATCTCTTAAGAACACGCTATTTGTTTTGATGACGGGAATTAATTTTTAAATTAATTAATGCAACTAATATGTTTTTAATTTGGTAAAATATACATCATTTTTTAATTCTTAATATCAAATATATCTTAGGCCTAATTTTTTGTATTTTTTTGGAAACTTTCATTTTTTTGATGAATAGTGAAACCACTAAGTGGTAGTTAAAAAAATGAATTTTTAATAAAACTTAATTTTACCGCTTCTGTGAGTGGAATTTCAAAAATCCAAGAGACATGGTTGATGTCATTAAGTAAAATGTGGTTCAATGAGATGAAAATAATTTTTGGTGAATAGTAACTTTTTACTTTTATTTACCACGGTTAAAAGTAAATAGGGTAATTAAGGGTAAAAATGATATTATTATTACCCTAACACATGTACTAATTCTATTGGAGAAGTGTAATTCGACCAAAAACAATCTTAGGAACACAATATGACCATTTAGGCTCACTTGGAGTAGATTAGGACATTTATTATTAATTTATTTAAAGAAGGGTTAAAATAGTTAAAATCAAAGATTAATAACTAAATAATTTTTAATATGGGGTTATACATAAGATAAATTCGACTATAAATATTAATTAGAAAGAGAAAACTATTTCCTACATAATGGTATTTTATTTGTAATTTTTAGAAATTAAATAATCGAATTTATTTATGACACAAAGATGATGCAGTAATTATCTTATTAATGAAATATTGACATAATTGATGTTATAAACACCAAAATAAATGTAATTTGAGACATTTTATGAATTAAAATAATTTTCTAGATTAATATTCAATGTTATTATTGATTTAATAAACTTTTTTAGAACTAATCATTCTGTTATGATTTTCACAAAAATTAATTACTAAATAGTGTCAAAATTGACATAAAATAGTTTTTTTTAAAAACATTATATTAGTAATTGTATTTTATTCCTAAAAATCTACGGTTCGGCCAAATGACTTATATAAGGTTATATATATTAATAATAAACAACTTGGGGTTCGTTTTCCTGCTTATAGTATGTTTATTAACCTTATAGTATAAGAACACAAGAAGACACGGTAAAAGTAAAATTATTTAACTTAATGTTAAATATAAATGATAAGGTTAAAATAGGAACCTAAACTTGTCTAAATTCTATTGTATGATAAGATGTCGACCCATACCCACCTTAGCTTCTAAATAAATAAATTTTGAGCTTTTTAAAACCGAACTTTACTTTATAATAAAATAATATTTTTAGTTTTTCCAAAGGAGCCCCTCTCCTCCCTTATAAAAGGGCACCTCTTCCCCTCTTACTCACACCACTTTGAGCCTTCAAGCTTGGCCAAAACCTGACAAATTCAATTCTACACTACTATAGAAACATCCTAGAGGTTCGGGTATTCCTCGAAGACCAATTTTAGTGCCCTAAAAGGAGATCTCAAAGAGGTGCTTCAAAGAAGAGGTAATGTCTATTACTGATTCTTTAAAGTTTATTTCTTCTTCCACTTCTTCTTCTTAGGTTGGTTCATTATAAAGTAATAATATCAGTATCACTCATATACTGATATTTTATTATAAGTATGAAAAAACCCTATTTCACCATCTATCGATCCTACAAAAAAATAAATCACCGCGCGTGTGTACGTACGGAATACCGTCGCCACGACGTGGTGTAATCAATTTTCCACCACCACCTTACTTGGATGGGTATAATGGTGTAAATAATCACTATATATGACTATTATAAAGTGATATTGATTATGAAATAGTATAAAAACACTCCAATACAATTCCATTATCATAAGAATGATATCATCACTCGTGCGTACGTACGGAATACCGTCTCCACGATGTGATGCGACTCGTTCTACATGATCTTCATTTCAGAGTGATTATATAAATGAATTGAATGAATGAATATGATATAGTTTACAGTAATAACATTCTTGAAATGAGGTATGTATAACCTAATGATAAGAATAAGAATTTATTCGACAAAACACGCATAAGAACAAAAAGTTATAAACACCCGAATAACAAGTAGCAATGAAATATTACTACTAAGAAGCTAATAATATGACCATATATGATATCATAAAAATAAGTATGATTCTTTAATAAGTCAATAACATTATTTAAATCATTATACAGGAGTTTTGGACACGTACAAATCATATCAGACCTAAGGTAAGGGAAATATCACAATCTCATTTTTATCCAAGATTGTTTATACTTTGGTATTTACTGGGGTGTATTTTATCATCCACATCCATGTTTCCTCAATATGTAATATTATTTCCATCCACCTAAAATTGTTTCAATCCAATTTTACCCTTCGGCGAGTTTTTAGTAAAGGCTATGAAAGGAATATTTTGTCATTTTTCGTACGAGGTACTTTTTGACTTTTCTGACAAAAGTACGAAGAATGTTTTTTTAACTTATACGGCATGAATGGATTTTTAAAACAGTATTTCCAAGAATATTCCTTTAAAAATTTTCATGTTTATTTTTAATAAACTTCTTTTTGTTTAAAATTGTATGACATTTTAAGAATGGAAAATGTTTTTTAAGTAGAACGGATATTTTCCTCAAGAATGGAGTTCAAGTGTTTTATCAAAATTATTTTCCATCTAAGATAATAATGGGTTCTGTTTCTATCCCTATTATTACATTGATTTTATTATGTTGTGATGGAATTATGTTTATGAATTCCTTTTTCTTATATGAATTGTTTTATGATGTCACGATGTTTAAGATTCCCATTTTTATTACATGGGTTATGCTATGATGTATGGTTTATGATTTTGTGGAACTCATAAGAATGGTATAATTATGAGATGGGTGGGACCTATATCTCCCTCCAATGCATTGGGTAGAGATTTTATATCTCATGAGTTAGACATGGCTGGAACGGTAGGTTATACCAGTTCAGTGAAACAGGACTGAAATGAGGAGTGAACTCGGTTTAGAAATGGAATTTGTCCACTAAGATAGTCTTGGAAATGAGTCTTGACTAATAAGAAATTATTCTCTATTATTATGTGTGTATGCCACAAAGTTTCATGTTTTATGTTATGATTATTGGGATTACATTTCACAACTATTATTTATCCCATGTTATGACATTATGATCTCTTTTGCAGGTTAAGATTTCCAAAAGTTATGTTCTTATGTATATGATGTGATGGATATTTCTTTTGTTTACCCGTACTGAGCATTTGATCTCACCCTTTTGTATGTTTTATTTCCCCAGGTCCGGAAGAAGGTTATTAAGTAGAATATTCCAAAAATGGACTCTAGATATGATGAAATAAATGGGAGGCAAAGTAGATGCTTTATGAACCAGTTGTTTATGTTTCCCACTTTATAAATACACTATACCTATATGGTCCTTTCATGGTTTTGTTATATGTTGTAATATGTACGCTTCAATTCTAAGGTAATAACAATGTATGTAAAGTATGGGTCGTTATATCCATTGTCTATTGACTTCGGTGGTGAGCCGGACCCGGGACAAAACCACATGCCATGGGGGGAAGACGGTCTGCATGAGTGGACTGGAACCGAAGGGAGGATCCGTTTTGGACGAGTGGACCATGCTAGTGGGCTTTGGAAGTAGCTAAAAGGTTGTATTAGGAGGTGGAACATGGTCCGAAACCATGTGTTACATCAACCGGATACCCTGCAGGCATCTGAGTAGGGGAGAAACCATAAGGCTATGCAGGCCAGGCCTCTGGCAGAAACTGGGTCGTTGGGTGGCCCGGGCTATTGATGTGCCTACCAGCCAATATGGGTTGGATGGGAGGGGAATACTAGGCCACTAGGTGTACCATTCTAGGAATTACCCGGCCAACCAGTTGTGGGCTGAGACAGAAGAATCTAGGTCACTGGGCGACCTAGATGGCTAGGCCCATGAGCAAACCGGGCCGGGTCTAGTGAGGCCCAAAGGACCTAGATAGCCAAGACCCCATCGAGCAAGGATGGCTGAACCGAGTTGAATGATACGGGACCCCAGTGCAAGTTGGTTAGGTCAGTCTGACGTGGTCAGACTGAGCCTCGACACAACTAGTCCCTTTTTACAAAAACTCCAACATCTTTAAGACTGGGAAATAAATTGACATGTTTTCTACAATATTGAGACTCTTATGATGAGACGATATTTTTGGAATATTCTAAATGACATTTTGTGGAAGTTGATATGTGACCAATGGCTTGAGGAGTATATTCTCCCAAAATCAAGTGCGCTATGTGTAGTAATCCTATAGGTGGATGTGACATGAAGGATATGATGAGAGTGTCATAGTGATCCAGTTGAACGAGATATGAATGAGTCATAGTGATCTAGATGTCTGATAGATGAGGGGGTATCAATGATCTAGTTGGCCAAGAGTTGAGTGGGTCTTAGTGAACCAGCTTGCCCAGATATGAGCGATTATAAGTGATAGAGATTTCCAAGAGACGAGAGGGTCAAAAAGATCCAGCAGGCCCAATGACGAGCGGGTATTAGTGATCCATCTGGCCATGAGACAAGGGGGGGTTAGTGATCTAGCTGGGCTGGAGGAGATTGGGTCTAGGTGATCCAGTTATCCAAGAGACAAGCGGGTCTTAGTGATCTAGTTAGATCAAAGATGAGTGGGTCATAGTGGTCCAGTTAGCCAAGAGACGAGCATGTCATAGTGATCCAGCTGACCCAAAGATGAGCAGGTCTATGTGATCCAACTGGCCCGAGAGATGATCCAGTCTCGGTGATTCCACCGGCCCTGATGATGAGTAGACCAAGATAATGAATCCCTCGTTAGTATAATTTTTCAGATTTACAAATGATAATTCTACTTCCTATAGATTATGTTATACTTGGTGAGATATTTCTTTTCCTTTTGGTCTTACTTTGTGGTCTTGATATTTTGTATTTCCATTTTTATTTGGGTTCCTTGCTGAATATTTTGTTACTCAGCCTCTCATGGGCTTCACCCGCACAAGTCATGTCTCTTGTAGGTGACAGACACTTCCATAAAGACCTTGGTGGAATGGGGCTAGGTGGTTCTTACTGATACGGGATAGATGAGACATACTTCTATGTCTACCGATAGCTATTTCCACCTACCCCCATGTTGGGTTTGAGTAGACAGACAATGGAAGCTGTACCTTTTCATGCGGTTTTGGGCTTGTAATCTATTCCCTTGTACTTCTCAATTATACAATACTTTTATTAGATGTCTTGTGATAGTTTTGGTATAATTTCAGTTTACCTTACCATGGTTTTGTGTTTTGTGCTTTTGTACAGTTTTAAAGGATAATGCCTTCACTTTTTGGGATATTCCAATTTTTTTCTAGTTTCCAACCATTGGGCCATAACATCCATGTATGTGAAGACTGGGTTAATATAGTTAGTATTAACGTGAAGGTTTAGTCAACATCTAGAAACTAGGATGAGAAAACATAAGTGAGATCCCATGGTATATTTCATAGGATATGTCTAGGGATGTATTTAAGAATATTTATAAGGATGAGTTATCATTTTTAAAAATGTCCTATAATTTTGATAAAGTAGAGAGTGATTTTTTTCCCAGTAATACATCCCTATATTGATTCTATAACTGGATGTGGATTTGGAACTGATGTACCTATGTATAACAAAGCTGACATGGTGTGTCTGACCTAACTCAGTGTAACCTAGTACACAACAATCAGCCTTAATTCACACTTGGTTTGACTCTCCTATTGGGCATGCTTTGGGAATTCATAAAATCATTACAGATAATAACGAAGGGTTTAAATTGAGGATTAATATTATTAATTTAGGATATTCCTAAGGTTTCATTTATTAGAGAAGAAGGTTTCTTGATTTAGACATCCTAGAAGTAATTTTTTTTCACGATTATGTGGTTTTCAGCTATGATAAGTGTTTCTTAAAGAGTGATTATTGGATTTTTTCAATGGGGGGAACTATAAGGAACCTAGTTAACAATAAATCTTTCAGATATTAAAATTATTTTCATTATTAAAATTGATTATACATGTGGAAAAATCATTATGAGAATCAATAAGGTGTTGTTTGTAGTGACCCAAACCTAGAAATCCGGTGTTCGGTGTCTGCTATCAATTACATGGGCATGGATACAGGGAATCAAATCCATAAGAACAGGTCGGGTTTTTAGTATTGGTAAACCAGATAGATAAATGAACAAAGAATAATCAAATTACAACATAACATTTTTCTTCTTTTCAAAGATAATATCTTTATTCTATTTGGAGAAACATTAAAGGGAATTGTCATAAGACTTATTGAGTTACATGGGAAAGAAATAAAAAAATAAGGGTATTATCAAATTCATAGTAATGGTAAAGTATAGAGGAATAAATAATTAATAAAAAATGAACAAATCTACATGACAAGGTAAATTAAAGAACACACATGCCAAGAAATCAATATGTTGAAAAGGAATTGAATAAAGAATATTTAAAGGAAAATGAAATACATGATATTCAAATAACTAGATATGGGAAAATAGGTAGGAAACTAAAACACATGCCATTTTATCAATGAAATGAATATATAATCTATCCATAGGTTTTTCAATGAAAATATCTTGTATTATTAGGAAAAGAAACTAAATAAAGGAAATTATTTCTTAATGGATGTCATGTTTAAGGTAGTTAAAAATCTCTACCATCAACATCTTTCAAAAGATGGATTAAAATTTTGGATAGAAACCCATTAATGTGTGAAACATATTTTTATCACGATATCATATTGATTCATTGAGGAGCTATATCATGTTTAGGATCCTACCATCATTGAATGTCCAAAACATTCGTCATAAGCAATAACTAAAATAAATAATATGCATTAAAAATATTTTTATTGAATAATGAATAGAAAATTATCAATATTTCACCAAATAATAATATAACTATGAAATTAGAAAAAGTTTGTGAAATGGTATATGGTTTAGGAAATAGTAATATTAATTATAAATTAAATGGATAACTATGGGTAAATTAAATGTTCAATGATCACAAAATATTGAATATTTTAAGGGGACTAACAAAAAAATCAATAAAGAAAATATGAATACAATTCCTAGTCAAATCGATCATAAACCATTTAAGGGAAGAATAAGGATGGTGTCAATAAAATATATCCCAATATGATTAAAATAAAGTGTTGTATCCATTGATGAATAGAAATAAAAAGGCATTTTAAAAACATTCTTGAAGAAAATAACCTTAATTTTGAAAACCCTTTGAAAAAAAATTCATTGAAAATCAATATTTAAAGCATTTTTTTTTAAAAATAATCATTTTAAACATGAACATGAAACTTCATTGAAATTACTATGATTAAATCTTTACTTTTTGTATGATGTAAAAATAACATTCCTTTTACATGGAAAAAATGTTAGAAAAAAACATTTTTTGGTAAGGGACCAGAAGATTCATTTGAAGACAATAGTGAATGAAAAAAACTAAAAATGGATTTACTAAATCATGTTAAAAAAAGATTAATTTTTTTAGAAAGTGGTGTTTTAGAAGAAAATAGGTTCTTCGACAAAAGAGGGAAATTAAGTTGGGTTCTCTTAAATATTATTTCAAAAATATTTTATGTGACAAAGAATTAAAAAATTATACAGTTAGCAAATATTTTCCATGAAGAACTAGAGGAGAAGAAAATTAAATGTTTTATTATATTATAATAAAAAAAATTCTTCTGATGGAAGTTAAAGTGTAATGAATAACAAAAAAATCATATTGTAAAGTAATCCCTTGAAAATATTATAATGTTGGAGAAAAGAGAAATATGTCATTAGATTATGTGTATCAACTGTAAATCCATATATAGAAGAGGAAATAAATAAATAAAAATTCAAAGTCATTTTTCACATATTCATAAAATATTAATGAAAATGATGAAGTGATATTACCCAAAGAAATGAATTTAAGTTATGGAATTTTTTTCGACTTGGTAACTTTTAACACAAATCCACATAAATAAAATAATTAAAATTTAAACTCAAAATGTTATGAAGAATGAATGAATAAAGATATTATATGTCGATGTGCAGCTATATACACAATATATATGAAATTAGTTGAACAAAAATATAGTTATTTTTTTAAGAGAAATTTAACAATCACAAAAGGAAGTGAGATTTCAGTGGAAATCATTAAAATAGTTTTTTTATGAGAATAATATTTAAACATTCCAAAGTGTCCCATACCACATTGAAACATTTAAGTAATAGTTTTTATGAATTAATAAAATTTTATAAATCATATAATATCATTTGAATAAATAGTTTCATGATATAACATGGCTTAGAAATATATATATATATATACCATTTAAAAGAAACTAGGTTCATAACAACAAATAAGTCTCAATGTAATGTAAATTGAGTCTAAATCCCTTAACTTATATTTTATTTTTGGTGAAATTATTTTAAATTAATATATAATAAAGTTATGTTAACTATTTAATTTCTTAAGAACCTTTTTCATTTTTATCATTAATTTAATTTCACTTATTTATATGTTGTATACAAGTACTAAAACAATTCTTTTTATGCAAGTTATTTTGACCAAATTCAGTTTTTCTGTAAAAAACAAATTCGGTAGGTAAAATATGGTCAAACGGGTCGTTATATAACATCAAAAAAATAGTAGTGATGAAATAATAATCATATTTACAAATAAATTATATGGTTAAAAGAAATAATTAAATTTGGTTATGAAAAATGAAACAATGTTAAAATCATGGAGATAGTAGGTTGAGCATACACATGAGTAACGTTCCAATTTTTCAATGATAATTATATAAATAAGGTAGGTAAGACCATATTTTTCCAAAATTATTATTATATTCCAAATACCATGTTATTTAAGTATATATTATTATATATATATATAATTCATTCCTTTTACAAGGAATCACATAATGGTGAGGAGGTGTTATTTCACACATCCACGAACAACATTATCACTTTTCATGTGTGTGAAAGGTTAATAAAGAGAATGAAATATATTATATTTTCAGAAATTTAATTATGTAATTAATATGGCATATATGTTTTTTTATGTATCATATTCTTAAATATATTCATCCTTTATACATTCCATGTATTGTGTAAATGAATCACAACTCTTTGAGTAGGTGGTACTCTAAACGTCCACTAATGACGTTATAATATTTACACAAAATTTAAGGTATATAGGTACATGTTATAAAGGAATAAAATAATAATAAATTAATAATAAATATCATATATAACATATATAAATAGAGTTTCTATCATATTGGCCACCATGATAGGTGGAAAAGGAAAAATGAACAATCATAATTTTGTGGTTCATTAGTTCAATGTATATGTATATAACATTTTTGATACCCAATTGATGGAATTTTGAGTAAGCGTAGGATAAAAATTTTGATTAAAAAAATAAAATAAAATTTAAAAATGTGGTATTTTTATATAATAATGGATTAATTAGAGTTTAGGGGGTGGTGAACGGAAATAAAAGTAAAGAGATTAAGGAAAGATGTTACCTCTTAATTAATTAACTTTTTTTGTTTTGAAACAATGGGATTCCATAGATATCTTTCTCAAAAAGGGGAGGATTATAAGATTAGGGTATATATTTTTAAAATCTAATTGGGAAGATCTTGGTCTATAAAAAGTGTCTTTAGAGGTGTGAGGAAGTGGGATGAGATTAGGCCGTTTTATAGTGGAAGAGGAGTGACAGACTTGTTGTAACACCCGAGACTTTTATGAGAAATATTTTGTTTTTATGTTATATAAATCATCAAAGGAATATTTCACTACAAACAACACTATCTTGTCTTGCTTTACACGCAACTGTGGCCTTCCTCGATAGCTTGCATCGTACGCAATACCGAGTTTCACTAAACAATGATATGCTATTAAAATATTATTAAAACTAGCCGTTATGAATAGTAATACACACTTTTTAAAATTTTGTGAATTTTATTTTTCAAAATGTACTTCATTTTTGGATTCGGAATAATGAAATTAGACTAGGGTGAAATTTTTGTATTTTTCTGAAAACTTTCAATTTTTTATGAATAGTGAAAACACTGGGTTACTATTTAAAAACCGACTCTTTATTTAAATAATTATTTATTTTATTTAAATTTATTTTAGGTAAAAATTGATACATAATACCTATATAACTTCAATGCAATTTATTGAAGTAATTTTATAATAATTTTAGATATATAAAAATTTTATTGAACTTTTCACCGTCTTTTACCCACCTCCTAGGAGAATTTGCAAATTTACATAAAACATAATTTTACTGCTCTTGTGAATAGAATTTAAGAAATCAGAGAGACACAGATGATGTCAGTTGGTAAAATTTGGTTCAATGAGATGAATATAAGTTTTGGTGAATAGTAAATTTTTACATTTTTTTACCACGGTTAAAAGTAAATAGGGTAATGAAGGGTAAAAATGTTATTATTATTATCCTAACACATGTCCTAATTATATTGGGTAAGTGTAATTCGACCAAAAACAACCTTAGGAATAAAATATTACCATTTAGGTCCACTTGGATTAGATTAGGACATTTATTATTAATTTATTTGAAGAAGTGTTAAAATAGTTAAAATCAAAGTTTAATAAGTAAATCATTTTTAATATAGGGTTATACATAAGATAAATTCGACTATAAATATTAAATAGAAATATAACAAGATTTCCAAAAATATGGTATCTTATTTGTAATTATAATACTTTATATAATTCATTTTATTTATGACACAATGATGATGCAGTAATTATCTTATTAATGAAATATTGACCTAATTGATGTTATAAATACCCAAATAAATTTAATTTGAGACTTTTTATAAATTATAATAATTTTATATGTTAATATTACATGTTATTGTTGATTTAAGTGACTTTTTTCGATCTAATAATTCTGTTATGATTTTCACAAAAATCAATTACCAAATAGTGTCAAAATTGACAAAAAATAGTTTTTAAAACAAATATTATATTATTAATTGTTATTATATTCCTAAAAATCTATGTATCGGCCAAGATACTTATATATTGATAGTTTTATCCTTAATGGACCACTTGGGGTTCTCTTGGATGTATATGGTATGTTTATTAACTATATAATATAAAAATACAAAGTGACAAGGTAAATGTCAATCTAATTAACTAAGAGTTAAAACTAAATGATAAGGTTAATATAATGACCTAAACATGTCTAAATTATATTGGATGAGAGTATTTCGACCCATCCCCACCCTATCTACTAAATAAATCAATTTTTAGATATTAAAAACCGAATATGGCTTTATAATAAAATAATATATTTAGTTTTTTCAAAGGTGCCCCTCTCCTCCGTTATAAAAGGGAACCTCCTCCCTCTCTTACACACACCACTATGAGCCTTCATGCTAGTCCAAAACCTGAAATAATATCTTCTAAACTTCCCTAGAAACATCCTAGAGGTCCTGTTCTTCTTAAAAGATCAATTTTAGGGCCCTAAGAGGAGGTCTCAAAGAGGCGCTTCAGATAAGAGGTAATGTCTGTTACCGATTCTTTCTACTTTATTTCTTCTTCCACTTCTTATTCTTTAGTTGTTTCATTATGAAGTAATAAAATCAGTATAAATCATATAGTTATATGTTATTATATGTTTGAAACATTCCTATTTCACCATATATCCATCCTATAGAAAATGAAATCACCGCGCGTGCGTACATACGGAATACCGTCTCCACGCCGTGGTGTAATCTATTTTCCACCAACACCATACTTGGATGGGTATAATGGTGTAAATAATAACTATATATGATTACTGTAAAGTGATATTGATTCTGAAATAGTATACATACACTCCATTACAATTTCACGATCATGGGAACAATATCATCGCTTGTGCGTACGTACGGAATACCGTCTCCACGATGTGATGCGACTCGTTCTACATGATCTTCATTGAATAATGATTATATAAATGAATTGAATGAATGAATATGATATATATTAAACTAATACCATTCTATAAATGAGTTATCTATAATCTCAAAAGAAGAATAAGAGTTTATTCGACAAAACACACATAAGAACAAAAAGTAATAAACACCCGAATAACAATTAGTGATGAAATATTACTAATAAGAAGCGAAGAATATGACCATATATGATATCATAAAAATAATTATGATTCTTTAATAAGTCAATAACATTATTTAAATCATTATACATGAGTTTTGGATACTTACTAAGAAATTCAGACCTAAGGTAAGGGACAATCTCACAATCTCAATTTTTATTCGAGATATTTTATATTTCAGAATTTACTGGGGAATATTTATCATCCACATCCATGTTTACACAATATGTAATGTTGTTTATATCCTCCTAAAAAATTTTAAATCTTATTTTACCCTTTGGTGAGTTTTTAGTAAAAGATATGAAAGGAAACTTTTATCGTTTTTCATACGAGGTACTTTTTGACTTTTCCGACATATGTACGAGAAGGAAGTTTTTTTAACTTATACGGCATGAATGTATTTTTAAAACATTATTTAAAAGAAGCTTAATTTACAAGTTTTCATGTTTATTTTTAATCAACTTATTTTAGTTTAAAATTGTATGAAATGTTAAGAAAGGAAAAATGTTTTTGAAGTAGAAAGGATATTTTCCTCAAGAATGGAGTTCAAGTGTTTTATCAAAATTATTTTCCATATAATATAATATAGGGTTATGTTTCTATCCTTATTATTACATTGATTTGATTATGTTGTTATGGAATTATTTTATGAATTCATTTATCTTATATGAATTGTTTTATGATGTTAGGATTTTTAAGAATCCCATTTTTATTACATGGGTTATGCAATGATGTATGGTTTATGATTTTGTGGCACACATAATAATGGTGTAATTATGAGATGGGTGGGACCTATATCTACCTCCAATGCATTGGGTAAAGATTTATATCTCATGAGATATACATGGCTGGAATGGCAGGTTAATCCGGTTCAGTGAAATAGGACTGAAACGAGGAGTGAACTCGGTTCAAAAATGGACTTTGTCCACTAAGATAGTCTTGGCTATGAGTCTTGACTACTAAGAAATGATTCTATATGATTATGTGTGTATGACACAATGTTTCATGTTTTATGTTATGATTTTTGGGATTACATTTCACTACTATGATTTATCCCATGTTATGAAATTATGATCTTTTTTTGCAGGTTATGATTTCCAAAGGTTATGTTCTAATGAATATGATGTGATTGATATTTTTTTTGTTTACCCTTACTGAGCATTTGAGCTCACCCTTTTTTATATTTTCTTTCCACAGGTCAGGAAGAAGGTTATATAGTAGGATATGCCAAAAGGGACTCTAGATATGATGAAATAAATGGGAGGCAAAGTAGATGCTTTATGAACCAGTTTTTTATGTTTCCCAGTTTCTAAAGACTCTATACCTATACGGTCCTTTCCTGGTTGTGTTATTTGTTGTAATATGTGTGCTGCAATTATGAAGTAATAATAATGTATGTAAAGTATGAGTTGTTATAGTTGGTATCAGAGGAAAGGTATAGTCAACCTTTGGAAACTAGAATGTGAAAGCCTTAGTAAGAGCCCTAAGGATAAGTCTAAGCATAGAACACAATCTTAGTGTTTTAGAAATGGACATAAATAACCTATGATAAGACCTTAAGTGTGATATTTTATTCTTGATTATGTGGTTTTCCTATTATAATTAGTGTTGCTCACACTATTCTTCTTGGTTTTAGTCAATGGATGGAACCCGAAGGAACCGTGTTAATGCAGAATGCGACGGGAAATGAAATGATTGTCCCCCTGAGCAACCAAACGTTATGGGAGATGGAATACAAAATCTTGTAGCCATGCTCACACAACTTTCTTAAGCTATGAATCATGAATGACTTCTAAATGAGTAAAGTATGGAGAAACATTCTCTTGAATCTTTCATGAGGCAGCGCCCACCTTCATTCAGCGGTCTACTGATCCATTAGTTGCTGAACAATGGATTAGTACAAATGAAAAGATATTTTCAGTTCTTCAATGTTCTGAACATGATAAATTCATCTTAGTAGTGTATCGTTCGAAAGGAGATGCTGATCAATGGTGGAATCTAATTAAGAATATGAGGAATAGGGATGAAATTGAGTCATGGAATGGGACAAGTTCAAGAACTTATTTTTCAATAAGTACTTCCCTCGTATTCTCCAAAAAAAGATAAAGAAGGAGTTTCTTGAACTGAAGCAAAAGGATGATGAATCTATTGTTACCTAAGAAGAAAATTTTACAAGACTTGAAAAGTATGATTCTGGTATTATTTTCCAACCTGAGAGTAAGATCGATCGATTCTTTAGTGTCTTAAAACCATGTCTTCGAAGGGCCTTAGCCATAAGGGACTTCAATAGCTACGAGTAAATCATTTGATGTGCACTCAATGTTGGGATAGAGATTGGAGTAACCCATCAGTCATATGGGTTTTATAAGAAAAGGAAAATGGAATTCAAAAGAAAATATAAAGATAACACTAAAAAGAAGATGAGGTTTCCCTTATGCTCAATGTGTGGAAATAAATAAGGAGGGAGTTGTCTTAAAGGGACAAGTAAATGTTTAAAACGTGTAAAGGAAGGTCATCGGGCATTTGAATGCGGAAATTATGGGAAGAAGATGTCTAATGATGCAAACAAAGGAAGGGACACACCGAATGATCCTAGTACACTTCAATGTTTCAAGTGCAAGGAGATGGGGAATTATGCCAATCAATTCCCAAGTCTAAGGGTTGATGATAATGGTCGACGTCAATAAACTCTAAAGGCTAAAGACAAAGGAAAGTCACATGCAATTTCTATCAGCGACGTGGAGTACGATAACGATGTGGTAAAAGGTACACTTACCATCCAGTCTAAAGTAGAAAATGTTTTATTTGATTCTGGATCCACCCACTCTTTTATTTCGGATTAATTTTCTAAGGGTAGTGTCTTATTAACTCAATAATCAGATGTCGAGTTAGCTGTGACAACCCCTAATGGCACAACAGTCGCATCAAAAGTTTATAATTTTTCTCCGATTGAAGTTTGTGGGAAAGTGCTTCCTACAAATCTTGTGATCCTTCCTATAGTGGAATTTGATGTGATTCATGGCATGGATTGGCTTTCTCTATATGGATCTCATATCAATTTCCAAAGAAGGGAAGTCACATTTCATATTCCAGATCAATCTATGATCGTCTATCGATGCAAGGATGAACATAACCTTCCAGTGGAAATTTCTTTCATCTTATGGGTCTTGATTCCACTAAATGAGGGTTATTTATCTCAAATGTTTGGTGAGAAACTCACGATTATGAATATTCCAATTGTACAGGAGTTTGAAAATGTTTTTCCAGAGGAATTGTCGGGTCTTCCACCAAATCGTGAAGTTGAGTTTTCAACAGAACTCATACCGGGTGCTTTTCCAATTTCAAATACACCTTATATAATGGCCCCAATTGAGTTGTAGGAATTGATGAAGCAACTCCAAGAGAATCTTGATAAGGGATTAATACGCCCTAGTGCATCACCTTTGGGAGCACCTATTCTGTTTGTTATAAAGAAATATAGATCAATGAGACTTTGCATTGATTATTGAGAACATAACAAGATCACTATGAAGATCAAATATCCTCCCCCATGCATTGATGACTTATTTGACCAACTACGAGGAGCTCAATACATTTCCAAGATTGATCTTCATTCAGGGTATCATCAATTAAGGTTCAAAAGGGAGGATATACCAAAGAAGGCATTCCATACAAGGTGTGGACACTATGAATTTATAGTGATGCCATTTGGTCTTACTAATGCCCCTGTTATCTTCATGGATATAATGAATAGAGTCTTTAGAGACTATCTTGATCAATTTGTGGTAGTCTTTATAGATGATATTCTTGTCTATTCCAAGAGCAAGGATGAACATGAAGATCACTTGAGAATTATATTGAAGACCCTGAGAAAGGTGAATCTTTATGCCGAATTTACCAAGTGTGAATTCTGGCTTAAAAAATTTTCATTTTTGGGTCACATAATCGCAAAAGAGGGGATATATGTGGATCCAGAAAAAACAGAGGTTATCAGAAGATGTTCGAGACCAACAACAGTAACTGAGATCCGATGTTTTCTTGGTTTGGCTGGATATTATCAATGTTTTGTAAAAGATTTTTCATGATTATCTAATCCAATCACCAAGTTGACTCAGAAAGGAGTTAAGTTTGTTTGGACGGAGGAATGTGAATAGAATTTCAAGGAGTTGAAAAGAAGGTTATCCAGTGCACCTGTACTCACACTTCTTTGTAGTGGAGAAATGTTTGTGATCTATAGTGATGCATCCAAGAAGGGGCTGGGGTGTGTTCTTATGCGAAATGATAAGGTGATAGCTTATGCCTCACGACAGTTGAAAATCCATGAGCCAAATTACCCAACTCATGATTTGGAGTTAGCTGCGGTAATCTTGTCATTAATGATTTGCAGGAATTATCTTTATGGAAAAGGTGTGATATTTATACTGATCATAAAATTTTAAAGTATATTTTCACAAAAATGAGCTGAATATGCACCAAAGAAGATGGTTGGAGATGATTAAGGATTACGACTGCTCAATTCAATACCACTCTGGGAAAGCAAACAAGGTGGAAAATGCATTAAGTCGACAAGACCATGCTATCTTATCCATAATGAGGATCACAAAAGATCCAATATTTATGGATTTACGAAGGATGTATCTTGGAATTATAATGGAAGGGGGGAAATCGTATCTTTCTCAAACGAATGTTCAAACATATATACATGTGAAGATTAAAGAGGCGCAGAAAGAAGATGTAGAGTTACAAAAGAAGGTGAAAAATATTCCTGAATTCAACCTTGATTGTGATAGGATAATAAAGTTCAGGAATCGGGTTTGTGTACCTCCCATCCCATAATTAAAGAAAGAGTTTCTGGATGAGGCTCATAGTTCTTCATTCTCTATTCCTTCGGAAATCACAAAGATGTATAGGGACCTGAAAGAGTAATTCTAGTGGGATGACATGAAAAGAGATGTTGATGAATATGTCTCTCGATGCTTTGTTTGTCAGCAAGTTAAAGCTGAGAGACAGAAGTCTAAGGGAATGTTATAACCATTACACATACCCAAATAGAAATGGGAAAACATCACTATAGACTTTGTCACCAGACTTCCTAAAACATCCAAAGGCAATAATGCTATCTGGGTCATAGTTGATCATCTTTCAAAGTTTGCACACTTCATTGCTATTAGTGAGGATTTCTCTCTAGGTCAGCTTTCCATGATATATGTAAAGGAAGTGGTAAGATTGCATGTAGTACCACTTTCTATTATATATGATCGGGATCCGAGATTTACCTCAAAGTTCTGGCGAAGTCTTCAGCATACTTTGGATACAGAGTTGAGTTTCAGAACTACTTATCATCCTCAGACAGACGGTCATTCTGAGAGAACAATTCAAACTCTAGAAGATATGTTAAGAGCTTGCTCTGTGGATTTCAAAGGTGGTTGGGTTCAACTCCTACCTTTGGTGGAATTTTCTTATAATAATAGCTTTCACTCCAGTATTCAGATGGCTCCTTATGAAGGTCTCTATGGAAATAAATGAAGGACTCCAACTTGCTGGGATGAAGTTGGGGAAATAAAGCTATTAAAACCAGATATTGTTGATGAGATGGTAGAAAAGGTCAGATCTATTCAACAACAAATAAGAGCAGCTCAGAGTCGACAGAAAATTTATGCCGAAAATTGAAGAAAAGACCTAGAGTTTGAAGTGGGTGATAAAGTGTTCTTATGAATATCTCCGTGGAAGAGGGTCATTAGATTTGGAAATAAGGGGAAGTTGATCCCAAGATATATTGGTCCTATAAAAATACTTGATCGTGTTGGAAAGGTATCTTACCGATTGGCCCTTCCACCGAATCTCTCTCAAGTTCACGATGTGTTCCATGTATCTATCTTGAGAAAGTATATACCTGATCCTTCATATGTACTCAGCTCAGAAGTTGTACTACTGGAGCAAGATCTTTCTTATGAAGAACAGTTGATAGATATTCTGGATCATAGAGAAAAAGTCATACGGAACCAGACCACTCGCTTGATGAAAATTTTATGGAGGAACCACAAACTAGAAGAAGCTCAATGGGAGCTTGAGGATATGATGAGGTAGATGTATGCTCATATTTTTGTTACAAAGTGACGAATTTCGAGGGTGAAATTCATTTTAAGGGGGGTAGAATGTAACACCCGAGACTTTTATGAGAATTATTTTGTTTTTATGTTATATAAATCATCAAAGGAATATTTCACTACACACAACACTAGCTTGGCTTTCTTTACATGTAACTGTGGCCTTCCTCGATAACTTGAATCATACGCAATACCGAGTTTCACTAAACAACGATATGCTATTAAAATATTATTAAAACTATCCGTTATGAATAGTAATACACACTTTTTGAAATTTTTTAAATTTTATTTTTCAAAATGGACTTCATTTTTGGATTCTGAATAATGAAATTAGCCTAGGGTGAAATTTTTGTATTTTTCTGAAAACGTTCAATTTTTGATGAATAGTGAAAACACTAGGTTACTATTTAAAAACAAAATCTTTATTTAAATAATTATTTATTTTATTTAAATTTATTTTAGGTAAAAATTGATACATAATACCTATATAAGTTCAATGCAATTCATTGGGGTCATTTTATAATAATTTTAGATATATAAAAATTTTATTGAACTTTTCACCGTCTTTTACCCACCTCCTAGCAGAATTTGGAAATTTACATAAAACATAATTTTACTGTTTTTTTGAATGGAATTTTAAAAATATGAGAGACACGATTTATTTCAGTAAGTAAAATTTGGTTCAATGTGATGAAAATAATTTTTGGTGAATAGTTACTTTTTACATTTTTTACCACGGTTAAAAGTAAATAGGGTAATTAAGGGTAAAAATGTTAATATTATTTCCCTAACACATGTCATAATTCTATTGGATAAGTGTAATTCGACCAAAAACATCCTTAGGAATAAAATATGACCATTTACGCTCACTTGGATTAGATTAGGACATTTATTATTAATTTATTTAAAGAAGGGTTAGAATAGTTAAAATCAAAGTTTAATAAGTAAAGCATTTTCAATATAGTGTTATACATAAGATAAATTCGACTATAAATATTCAATATAAAAATAAAAAGACTTCATATATAATGGTATTTTATTTTTAATTTTTATACTTTAAATAATTTAATTTATTTATGACACATTGTTGATGCACTAATAATCTTATTACTGAAATATTGACATAAGTGATGTTTTAAATACCTAAATAAATGTAATTTGAGACTTTATATGAATTAAAATAACTTTATATGTTTATATGACATGTTAGTGTTTATTTAATTAACTTTTTTGGATCTAATAATTCTGTTATGATTTTTACAAAAATAAATTACCAAATAGTGTCAAAATTGACATAAAATTGTTTTTAAAACAAATATTATATTATTAATTGTTATTATATTCCTAAAAACCTAAGGTTCGGCCAAGATACTTATATCATGATAGGTGTATCATTAATGGACCACTTTGGGGTTCCTTGTATGTATACGGTATGTTTATTAACTATATAATATAAAAATACAAAGTGACATGGAAAATGTCAATCTAATTAACTAAGAGTTAAAACTAAAAGATAAGGTTAATATAATGACCTAAACTTTTCTAAATTCTATTTGATGAGAGTATTTCAACCCATACCCACCTTAGCTTCGAAATAAATCAATTTTTAGCAATTAAAAACCGAATATGACTCTATAATAAAATAATAATTTTAGGTTTTCTAAAGGTGCCCCTCTCCTCCCTTATAAAAGGGCACCTCCTCCCTCTCTTCCTCACACCACTTTGAGCCTTCAAGATCGGCCAAACCCTACCAAATGTTCATTTCCATTTACCTAGAAATATCCTAGTGGTCCTGGTATTCTTAAAAGACCAATTTTAGTGTCCTAAGTGGAGGTCTCAAAGAGGCGCTTCAAAGAAGAGGTAATGTCCGTTACCGATTATTTCAACTTTATTTATTCTTCCACTTCTTCTTATCCAGTTGCTTCATTATGAAGTAATAACTTCAGTATCACTAATATACGGATATGTAATTATAATTATGAAACAACCCTATTTCACCATCTATCCATCCTACGGAAAATGATATCATCGCGCGTGCGTACGTACTAAATACCCTCTCCACGCCGTAGTGTAATATATTTTCCACCACCACCTTACTTTGATGATTATAATGGTGTAAATAATAATTATATATGATTATTGTAAAGTTATATTGATTCTGAAATATTATACATACACTTAATTACAATTTCACGATCATGGAAACGATATCATCGCCCGTGCGTACGTACGGAATACCGTCTCCGCGATGTGATGCGACTCATTCTACATGATCTTCATGGAATATTGATTATATAAATGAATTTAATGAATTAATATGATATATAATACACTAATACCATTCTGGAAATGGGTATCTATAAGCTAAAAGGAAGAATAAGAATTTATTCGACAAAACATGCATAAGAACAAAAAGTAATAAACACCCGAATAACAAGTAGTAATGAAATATTACTAATAAGAATCTAAGAATAAGACCATATATTATATCATAAAAATAATTATGATTCTGTAATAAGTCAATAACATTATTTAAATAATTATACAGGAGGTTCATACACTTACGAAGCAAATCAGACCTAAGGTAAGGGTCAATCTCACAATCTCAATTTTTATCTGAGATTGTTTATACTTCAGAATTTACTGGGGAATATTTATCATCCACATCCATGTTTCCTCAATATATAATATTATTTAGATCCTCCTAAAATTTGTTAAATCAAATTTTACCCTTCAGTGAGTTTTTAGTAAAAGATATGAATAGAATCTTTTGTCGTTTTTCGTACGAGGAACTTTTTGACATTTCCGAGATAAGTACGAGAAGGATGTTTTTTTAACATATACGGCATGAATGTATTTTTAAAACATTATTTCCAAGAAGATTAATTTACAAGATTTCATGTTTATTTTTAATCAACTTATTTTAGTTTAAAATTGTATGACATGCTAAGAAAGGAAAAAAATTGAAGTAGAAAGGATATTTTCCTCAAGAATGGAGTTCAAGTGTTTTATCAAAATTATTTTCCATCTAAGATAATATAGGGTTCTGTTTCTATCCATATTATTACATTGATTTGATTATATTGTGATGGAATTATTTTTATGAATTCATTTATCTTATATGAATTGTTTTATGATGTCACGTTGTTTAAGAATCCCATTTTTATTACATGGGTTATGCAATGATGTATGGTTTATGATTTTGGGGCACACATTAGAATGGTATCATTATGAGATGGGTGGGACATATATATCCCTCCAATTAATTGGGTAAAGATTTATATCTCATGATATAGACATGGATGGAATGGCAGGTTAATCCAATTCAGTGAAACAGGGCCGAAACGAGGAGTGAACTCGATTCAGAAGTGGACTTTGTCCGCTAAGATAGTCTTGGATATGAGTCTTGACTACTAAGAAACAATTCCCTATGATTATATGTGTATTCCACAAAGTTTAATGTTTTAATTTATGATTATTATGATTAGATTTCACTACTATGATTTATCCAATGTTATGAAATTATGATCTATTTTGCAGGTTATTATTTCCAAAAGTTATGTTCTTATGAATATGATGTGATTGATATTTCTTTTGTTTACCCTTAATGAGCATTTGAGCTCACCCTTTTGTATGTTTTCTTTCCCCAGGTCAGGAAGAAGGTTATTATGTAGGATATGCCTAAAGGGACTCTAGATATGATGAAATAAATGGGAGGAAAAGTAGATACTTTATGAACCAGTTGTTTATGTTTCCCAGATTCTAAAGACTCTATACCTATACGGTCCTTTCCTGGTTGTGTTATATGTTATAATAAGTGTGCTTAAATTCGGAAGTAATAACAATGTATGTAAAGTATGGGTCATTATACTTGTAATATTTTGACAAAGGAATTCCATACACATTTTCACATTTCAAGTGGATCCAATAATAGTCCAATTTATATAAATGGGATAATGGTGTAGAAATATGGACAAAAGATTGATCTTGGATATGTTTCAAGGTCCTTTTGTCCCTTATGTTTTATGTATAGTCCCATATTATGATTAATTTTTCCTTAATCGTTGTAACTATGTTTAATTACATTCACAAATATTATTGATAAAAAATATGATGAGTGTATTTGATATTATAAATTATTCTGATTCCAAATATCTAATTAAAATTTTCCAAATTATTATCATTGATATGGAATAAATTAATTTAAACTCAATCCTGTAGTCGGGACGACAAGGTGGGTTTTTAAAGTAAAAACATAAAAATATTATCTATATTTTTATAGTCTATTTAAAAGTTAAATTTATTACATTGAATATAATTTTATTAATATATTATAATTATATCTAATTATAATTTAAAAAAATTTAAAAATTGACCTACCTTAAAAAATAAATTAGATGGAAATGCATTTTTGATTTTAAATTTTGTACTTTCAGTATTTATTAAAAGATGAAACATCAATGAAAAATAAACATAAATAACCCTAACGTATTTTTATGGTTTTATTTAAAATATGTAGTTTATTTTGACATATTAAATTTATCATATAGTAAACAAAACATTTAAAATATGTTTTCTATTAGAAGGCGGTAAAATTACTTAATAAAAATATTGGTCTTTTATGTGTAAAATTTGGGTTGTTCTTATCATATATATATATATATATAATATTTTGGATGAGAGTAAAAATATTATTATAAACATACAATATATATATTACATTAATATCACTCACTAATTTTAATTATTTCAATTTAATAGGGTAAACCGGCTTTGTGGGCATAATGACAGTTTTCTATAAAGACATTCCTTTTATATTCAATTGGTTATTGTATTCATTTATAATTAATTTGTAATCAAAAAATTCATATTATTTTTTTGAGAACCATATATTTCCATAAGTTATTTAATATTATTTAAAACAAATAGTTTATTTTTTTAATAATTTTATTAATAATATGTTATTTCTCTATAAAACACTATCTTGCGTGTAAGGAAAGCCATATAAGGTTGTCATTGTTGTGTGTAACACTTGATAACGCGGTGTTTAATGTAATTAAATATATAAAATATATTGAATATATTTATAATATTAAATATATTATAATGTCTCTCAATATTATATTCCATTACACACTTGGTGTCACTTTTTGCACATGCAATTGACTACAATGTTCATACATTATAATTTCAGGGTGTTTTATTCTCTCTAAATTAATTAAATTGTTCCCTTACAATTTAAAATCATTCTTCATGATATATTGTTTGATATTAACCATTTTTAAAATATGAAATATTTAGAAGGGTTCTTAAATAATCCTTTAGAAAATATTGAATTAGAGTTGCAATGGTCACATGGAATAACATATAACAAGTTCTCTATGTATTAGAGAATTTGTGGAAATAAAATATACAAACATGGAGGAAAATTTAAAATATTTATAAGGAGTTATTGAGGTCATCAATAAAAAACAAGTATGTGATAAATAGAAAGAACAAGGCCTCAAATCCATAAACCTGTAATGATTTAATAGAATATCAAATCACTAAAAAATAATATATTAGGATTACATTTTTTTTTTATCATTTTTCAAATGATTAGTAACTATTTTACTAACTAAGAATATAGGGAAACATACATTGTTGATATATTTATATAAAAATAATTTCATCATTTAGCGGCTCTTTGATCAATTTTCCAACTCATTCAAAAAATAATTTTGATTCGTGAAGCACTTAAATAAATATTTAAAGGGTTATAAGGCCCAAAAAGAGGGAAATCCTATCTATTTATCTATAACTATTCTCCAAAGTAAATATGTTTAATAAATTTATCTATAAAAAACAAAAAGGTACATTAGTGGTTGAGCATTAATATTTATTCATCAAATCACTCAACTAAAAATAGAGTCTTATTAAATAGGACAATGTGTAGGTCAGTGGTGGTTATGAAACCGATATTGTCCTTTGATCATGGGTTCAAGTCCCACAACCAATACAGATTTGATTGTTTTTCACCCATCATATAGGTTTTCCTTTTTTAAAACCATATTAATATATTTTCCAAAAATAAATATTATTTAAATCCTAGAAATAAAGTCAATCACTAAATATCCTTTTTACAATGTGTTTCAATACAACCCTAGTATATAAATACTTCTTCCACTTATTTTCATATAGATCCTTCCTTGGTCTAGAGTATATCCACAATTTCAATTATAAGAGTTGAAAATCATGACACATTATATTCAAATTAATTACCATAGATATAACATTGGTTATTAATTTATAGAATTATTCAATTTTTGTAAAATGAAAATGTGAGTTTTCCTAAGAATATCCCATGGGAGTGTCAAACCGGGTGTGTGATATGAGCTATTTTCATGTACCAGGTTACAACAAGTTAGGAATGACACACCTTTTCATTGTTATAACTCCTAGGTACATGTGTGATAAAATAATGTCCACTGGTAGTATCTAGAAAAATATGTATTGATATAAAGACCAGCATAATTTTTGATTTTCCAAAACTAAAGGTTCTTCTTATACACATATCTTAAATTTATACCATAGGGTTATTTTCTCTTTTCCATGTATTAATAAATATACTTCCCATGGTTTCTACTAAAATTCCTATGATACCAACTATAGTTACCTGATCCAAAAATCCCTTTAGCTGGTGTTTTCTATCAATTATATTGGTATGATTATAAGGTGTAAAGTCCCAGTGGACCAATTAGTTTAGTATTATTAGTGAACCAGATACATACATGAGACAAGAATACCCTAATTAAAAAATAGTGTTTTCCATATTTTTGAGGATAATAACTTTATTCCATTGAGTGTATACATGCATGAATTTTTCATTATACTTCTTGATTTCCTTGGAAAAAGGTACCCAAATAAGGGTGATCTCAATTGAGTAGTAAGTTTAATGAAAAACAGAATCAATAATGAATAAATATGAATAAGTCGACATGGAATGGTAAATAACTGAACACCCAAGACATGTAATTAATATGATTATAAGGATGTGAATAAAAAATAAGGCAAGATAAATGAAATACAAGTTGTTCAAATAACTAGACAAGTAAAAAATAAATTTTACAATGTAAGATAGTAAAACACAATACATTTAATAAATATTGTCTAAATTAAATGTATCCATAGATATGTCAACAAATAATCTCATGGACAGATAATAATTGAAACATAAATAACTCAATTCTTTATTAATGGAAATAATTTTTGAGGAACATGAAAACCTATACTGTCAATACCTCTCACAAGACAGTTTAAAACAACGTATAAAAACCAATTTAATTTTCACAACTTATTTGACTCCCGAGAACCTATAAAATCATTTAGGAGAAATATAATGTTCAGGCTCCACTAGTCATTACCTATCCAATGCATTCCTTATATGGAATAACCAAAATAAATAATATGCCTTTTCAAATATCCATATTTAATAATTAATATGTAATTAAGAATATTTCCAAAAATAATCAAATAACATTCAATGTAGACACCATGTGTAAAATGTTTTATGATTTTGGAAATTGTAATATCAATAATAAATGAAATGAATATTTAAGGGAAAATTCAATGATCATTGATCATAAGATATTTAGTATTTCAAGAAGAATAAATAACAAATTAAAGAAGCTAATTTAAATACTACCATTGTAAAAATTAATCACAAACCATAAAGATGATTAATAAAGATTGTGTTAATAAAATATGTCCTAGTTTGAGTAAAATAAAGGATTTTTTTCATTTATGAATAGAAATAAAATGATTATATAAAAACATTCTCCACTAAATTATTATTTCCTAACATTTTGAAAAAATATTTATTTAATAACAACTTTTCAAAACATTTTCATAAATAATAACCTTTTACACATGAACATTAATCTTCAATGAAATTATAGTGAGTAGATAGATACTTGTTATATGAGGTAAAAGGAACATTCATTTTGGATGGAATGAAGGTTATAAAAATTCATTGCTAAGAAATTGATAAGAATATTACTTAGAAAAAATTGGTAAATGGAAAAAAAGGATAAAAATTGATTTACCAATTCATGTTAATTTTTTAAACCACATTAGAAAATGGAATTTTTAGAAGAAAATAGGTTATCTGACTAAATATGTAAATGAAGTCATGTTTTTTGTAACAAATATTATTATTCATTTTATGTACAAAAGAATAAAAAATGGTAATCATCCTTGATATTGGTCATGAATTTCAAAAATTTAATAAAATTAAAGGGTCTATTAAATAATAACAAAATAAATTCCTATAATGGGAATATAGGTGTAAACAATCCTGAAAAAATGTGGTTTAAAAGTAAACCCTTGAAAAGACTGTAATGTTGGAGTGAAAATCATTTAATGAGTAGATTATGTGAATAAAATATAACTATACATATAGAAGAGTAGATACATCAATAGATAGTCATTGTATTTATACACTTAATCAAAGAAAATTAATGAAAATGTGGAATTAATGTAAACTATTGAAATGAAATTCGGTTATAAAATTGTTTTCCACTTAGTGAATTTTAAATCAAAGCCCCTAAAATTAAATAATTTTAATTTAAACTTTAAATATAATGAATAATTAATTAATAATGATATTATATGTAAAATTGTGATTATTTAAAAAAAATATGAGTAATTAGGTGATGAAAAATAAAGTTATTTTTTAATAGAACGTTAGAAATTATAAAAGTAATTTTGATTGCAATGATTATCATAAAAAAATTATTGAGGAGAATAATATTTGAATATTCCAAAGTGTCCCATCAAACATTTCAATATTTTAATAACAATATTTATGAAGTAATAAAATTATATTAAACACAAAATATCTTGATAATAAATAGTTTCATGATATAACATGTAAAAGGTACATATATACACCATATTTAAGAAACTACAAGAATAACAACAAAGAAGTCTCAATGGTATGTAAATTGTAATGAATTACCTTATCTTGTAGTTCCTTTTAGGTGAATTTCCCTTAAATTCATGTATAATAATCATATGTTAATTATATACATTCTTGAAAACCTTTATTCATGTTTATCATTGCTTTGATTTCACTTATTAATATTTTGTATACAAATACTTATAAAGTTATGTGTATGTTAGTTGTTTTACCAAATTCAGTTTATGTGTCGAAAACAACATTAGTAGGTAAAATATGGTCAAGCTGGTTATTCTATGACATATAAGTAATAATAATAATGAAATATTTATCATATTTATACAACAATTATACTTTTGAAAACAATTAATAATATGGTTATGAAACATGAATTAACATTACAATCATAGGGATGGTAGGGCGTACATATGCATGCGCAACGTTCCCATTTTTCAATGATCATTATGGAAAAAAGTCAAGTAAAACCATATATTTACAAAATGATAATTATATCATAAATACCATTTTATTTAAACATATATAATTATATATTTAATTATTATGATGTAAAAAAACCACATAATGTTGAGGAGGTGGTAGTTTACACGTCCAAAAATGACGTTATCACCTTTTAAGTATGTGAAAGGGTAATAAAGAAAATGATATTTATAATATTTAAAGAAAATTAATTATGTCCTGAATAGAATATACATTTTTATGTATCATATTTTTAATTATAATAATCCTTTGAACACTCAATGTATAGTGTGAACAAATCACATCGCTTTTAAGAGGTGGTAGTCCACACTTCCAGAAATGATGTTATAATATTTACCCAAAATCGAAGGTATAGAGGTATGTATTATAAAATAATAACTGAAGAATAAATAAATAATAAAAATAATCTATAATGAATATAAATAAAGTGTCTATAATTTTTTCCACTATGAGATGTGGTAGTAGAAATATGAACAATCACCATTTTGAGAGGGGTTGTTAATCGTACAGGTAAAGAGTATGTTTGTTACCCATTAAAAAACTGCCTATAAGTTGAGGTAGAACCATTATATTAAAAAAACACTAGTATATTTAGGATACTAGTTTTTTATACATTCATTTAATTAAAATAGTTTATGGGTGGACAATTGAAATAAAACTATAGATCAGAAGGAAGTATGTTATCTATTTATCGGGTAACTCCTTTTTGTTGGAACCAAAGAGATTACTTGGATTACATTAATCATAATGGTAAGATTAAATAATGAGGTGAGGGATGTTGAGGATATATTTTGGAAGATATAAATCAATTAAACATTTCGTGAGAAGTGTAAGGAAGTTGGAGGAGAGGAGACCTTTTTATAGTAGAGTAGGAGCGACAGTCTTGTAATATTTTTGACAAAGGAATTCCATACACATTTCTCACAATTAATGTGGATCCAATATTGTGAAAAGTTATATCCAATGGATTATAGGTTCTATATATGGCCATACGATGGTTCTTGGAAAAGTTTCTATGTCATTTATGTCCTTAAGGTTAAGGTTCATTTTGTTTTTAAGTATAATTTTACCTTAATCATTGTAATTAATTATATTTAATTTTACTAATATTTTTAGTAAAAAATAAGTTGAAATTGTTAGAAATTATAAATTATTATAATTATAAATATGAAATTAATTTTTTATAATTAAAATAACATAATTGACAGAAATTAATTCAAATTTAATCATGTAGTAGGGATGAAAATATGTATTTTTATAGTAAAAACCTCTGAAGGTTTTTTATATATTTATAGTCAATTTAAAAATTGAAATTGATTACAATGAACTAAATTGGATTAATTGGAAAAAACTTTCTAGTTAACCTTGAAAAAAATTTAAATTGTAACTTAATCATATAGATAAATTAAATGAAAATGTAGTTTTGAATAAAAAATTGGCATTTTTAACTATTCTCTAAAAAATAAAACTTCACAGAAAAATAAAAAAACATTATCCTAACAAATTTTATATATTTCAAATTAAAATATAAATTTTATTTTGATATATTAGATATATGAAATGGTCAACATTGGTTTTAAAATAGGGACTGCATTAAAAGGTGGTAAAGATTCCTTAATAAAAATATATGTGTTTCTATGTAAAATTTGGTTGGTTTATATCTTATGCTTATCAATACTGTTGGGAGAAATTAATAAGTTGTTTATTTAATATATAATATACCTTAAATTAATATCCTTCAATATTTTTAATTAATTTTATTTATTAGGGAAAAATAGCTTTGTGGGAATAGAAATAGTTTTCTAGAAAACTATTACTTTTCTATTAAATTGGTTATGATATTAATTTCTAATTTATTATTAATAAATAAAATGATTTTATATTTTTTTAAATAGTATATTTTTTAAAATTTATTTAATACTATTCACAACTGATAGTTTATATCTTATTATAAAAATATTTTAATAATATATTATTTCATTGTAAAATTTGGTCGTACGAGTTATAGATGCAATCGAAGGTGGTATCTCTTGAGTGTAACACAGAATAACTCAATTTTATATCAATTGAAACATATAGAATATATAGAATCCATATAAAATATAAAATATATTATAATTTCTACGGATATTATATTCCATTCCACAATTGGTGTAGAGTGGAATAAATGAAATTCAATAGAAGGATTATAAGTTAGAATTTCGAGGTGTTACAATCTGAGTATTGGTTATACTTCTAAATAAAAAAGTGCCCACAAACAAAATTTGAAAGGTATGTGATGCTTTTCTAGTACACTACCACAAAACTGGGCATTCTCAGCACCACCGTTTATCAGTGCTAATGCAAAATCGCTGATAAAGGGGTGTACCTTTATCACCGCTAAAAAAAGCCCTGATAAAGGGTACCTTTATCAGCGCTAAAAAAGCGCAGAAAAAGGAACCCCTTTATCAGCCCTTTTTTAGGGCTGATAAAGGTACCCCCTTTAACAGCGCTTTTTTTAGCGCTCTTAAAGGGTACCCCTTTATCATCACTTTTTTAGTAGAGTTGATAAAGGGGGTCTTTATCAGCGCTTTTTTTAAAAGTGCTGATAAGGGGTCTTCTTCTAAAAAAACCATTAAAAAAATATATTAATATATTAATATATAAATATAGTTATATTGATATAAAAAATATATATATATTTTAAATATAATTTTAAATATATTTTAGGTAAGTGTAAATATACAATTACACATAATATATAAGAAATTTAATTAAAATGGATTATAAATAAATTAAAAAAAATATTTTTAATTAATAATTTGCTAATTATTATGGGCTAATAGTAATTTAATAAAAATTAAAGACTAAAAAATAAAAAATAAAAAATTAAAAAGGAACAAAAATATGTTGAAAACACAACTCAAACTTCAGACGGCCATAACTTTTGATTTGGGTGTCCGTTTGAGCTCTACAACATATCAAATCGAAGCTGGCGACGAGCCCTACACACTAGTGACCTAGGAGAACCATCTTTCACATTATTTGAGGCCGAAAAAGGCCCAGAAGGAGTCCAAAACTTAGTTTTTATTTTGGATACCCCAATTTCTTTACATTTTGTTGATTTTCAGCCTCATTTAAGGGGGGTATTATTGGCTTTTTTTGGTGGGGAATGAATTTGTTTCATTGTATTAAATTCATATTGATATTATGTCGTCGAAATTTTATCATTTTTTATAATGCAATTCTATTTTTAATCAAATATATAACAATATATACATATTTTTTATATATTCACATATAAAAATTAAATTTTTAAATAATTAATTAAAAATATTTACATATAAAATATATTAGCTTTATCAAAATAATAACTAATTTTCATTTTATTTAAAATAAAAATATATCAATATTTATATACATATATATTAATTTAGCTATATATGTACCTATATAATGTATGTGCGTCTATTTGTGTGTGACTATATATTTACAAACTGATATTATATATATATATTCTAACATATGTAAATGCATATATATTTATATATATATATAAATATGTATAATTATACTTATATAAACACACACCCACACACACACACATATATATATATGTGTGTGTGTGTGTGTTGTATATATGTATTTATTTACACACACACAAAACAAAACATACTTTATAATTGCACTGAAAACTAATCTTATAAATATATATTAATATACGAATAGGTATATGGATAAAAAAATATAACTAAATATATATAAATAAATAGATATAACTTAATATTAATATAAGAATAAATATATAAATATAACTAACTATATATACATATATTAATATACAAATAAATATATAAATATATAAATATAAGTATATATGTATACATATATATATTAATACAACTATATAAATTTATATTAATACATGAATAAATAAATAAATATATATATATATATATATATATCGCTATTTGAAGAACAAATCAAATTAGGGGAGTGGTAAAGGCTTAGCGCGCATGGGGGGAGGTCTTGAGTTCAAAACCTGGTAGAGGCAGGCAGGGGCGCGTGCATTGGTGAATTTGGAGGGGGGACAAAGCGCTGATAAATGGTGGGGCTTCGTGGCTGGGGCTTGTGGGGGAGTGGGTGGGGTAGGGGCGCTGATAAATGGGTGGGGGAAAGCACTGTTAAAAGCCCCCTCTGATTTACTGTTTAGTTTTTATTTTTTTATTTTTTTATTTTTTTTTAAATTATTAAACTTTTACAAGAACAAAAAAAGTACTGATAAAAGGGGATTTATCAGCGCTTTTTGGAGTGCTGATAAAGGGGACCCCTACTTTATCTTAACTGACATTTATAGCACTTTTCTAGCGCTATTAAAGGACATTTGTAGTGATGATAAAAACAGTATTTGTATTAGTGAGTATTTTATAAATTAAATGTAAGAATCATGATTAGAATGACATTAAGGAGTATTAATACACTATTTATATTTCATATTCTAGGAAATTGGTATTAATGAATATGTTGATGAAACCTGAGTAATGGATTAATAATAAAGGAGGACACATAATGTTTTTATTTTTTTGAAGTCAAAGATTATGATATACAAATCATAAAATATATAAGTATTTTTAGTATAATTTTTCATTAATGATTAAAAAGGACATGTTTAATGGTGATAAAGATGTAGAAAAGTGATTTAATTGAAAGGTGATATTTTGATTAAGGGAGGTTAATCCTTAATGTCACCAAGAGGTTGAGAAAATTATTTATATTATAGATAAATAGATGATAGATTTGGATAAAGTGAACTTTAAAGCACTGATTACATTGGATCTGATTATTGATTTATTGAAGAAGTGTTCTATGTGATCATTGATAAAGTGGATAATTTCTTCTATTAGAGTAATATATCTAGTAACCATTAGAATAAAGAAGTATGCATGTCTTCCAAAAGGGTTATGTAATTTTAATTTTTCAATGGAATACACGATGAAGTTATTCAAATGTTTTGTATGTGACAACAGAGAGGTACGTCGTGATATATAAGGGGTTAATGTAATGGTAATTTCGTGATAATATTTATAAAGTTTCTGACATTCATCTTTGGGAAATGTTAAAAGGTTTACAATTTGTGAGTATTTTAAGATAAAAAATGTATGATGTTTGAGAGATCAAAGTGTTTTCTAACCATATAGGTTTTATTCATATTGTATAACCTGTTTTAACAAAATTTTGATGATTATATCATATGACAAATAGGATGGCATATTAGGGATCTCATAATATATTAGTGTTTCTAGAATTAAAAACAACCTTCTGTCTGTGGAGTAAGTGATTAAGCGAGAATTTATCAAGGAAAACCCAAATGTTAAAATTGTACATATCAGAAGGAATGAAATAATGTAATTATTTTTTTCATGTTAAAGTTCCTCAAATTTCGGAAAATTGATCTTAAAACAAAAATTCTTATCATACAACCTTTATTTCATATGAATAAAATTTACACTTAGATGATAATGTATTTATGGTTTTTTTATTTTTATATTTCACCTAATCATGTTATCCATCAATCTCCGTCAAGAAATAATAGTTATATTTGACTTTCATGTCTATGTTTTCACATTCTACCTATGTTTTCCTATGTGGGAAACTAGTTATGAGTATATTCAGGCAACTGTTATGGTTCCAAATATTTTTTTAAAGTAATTTTTACTGTTCATTTTTTATTATGAGGGTTATATTAAAGTAATATAATAATATTAAACCTTTAATAACCCAAACGAATTTCAGGGTTGAAAATCGTTTTAAGGGGTGTAGAATGCAACACCCTGAGATTTTGTGATTTTCTATAAATTAATTTTCATTGATGTATTGAATTTCACTATGTTAAACATTCCGTTAACATGAAAAGAACGTATAGTTTTCTACATGAAACATTGACTTGGTGTACATTACACAAAGCACTAACTTGGGATACATTACACACAACATTGAGTTTCAACGATAAATCATTTTATTATTATAATTATTTAATTATGATAGTTATAACATTTCCAATTACCATAGTCATATGAATAGTAATGAATAATATAAAAATATTATTTTTAATGGTTTTATATAAATAAAACATATTGATCATGAAAAAAATAATTTTTGATAATGTCTTTATATGTTTTAGAATTACTTTATTTTCAAATGAAATGCTTTTCATGCCCTTTTGAAAAAAAATAAAATTTATTTTTAACTCATTTATTAACTCAATTTTATCAAATAAATTTAATATTTAAATTTATAAATTCAATTTTATCTTAAAATGATTTTTTCAGATTTTTATGGGAAACTAGTTTTTGGATGAATATTGAAAAATACTGTATTTTAATTCAAAAATGTTTTTTCATATTTTTTATTTATACATATAAATTATATTTTAATTTGGTTATAAATTATAATTAAATAAAATATGCATAAATTAATCTAATTAAGTTAATGGGAACCAATTTCATAGTGATATTGGATATAAAACCATAGAATCCTTTTAATATTTTTTACTTTAAAAACATGTATTGTCGTCTCAACTACGGGATTAATATTAATTTAATTGTGGCCACTATAATATTTAGAATGTTAAAATATGTATTTAATATATTAATTAGAATGATTTATAATTTATAATAAGGTCATCATAGATTTTAGCTACAAATATTACTGAATGTAGTTAAAAATAATTACAATGATTAAGAAAAAAATATACTCAATAAGAGAATAAACATTAAACATAAGGCCCAAATGACATTAATAGTTGTAAAAAACCCCTATTATGTCCATTAATAGGCCAAGAAACTTTGATTGTTTTTTTGGATAAATGTTTTATTTAAAAACGTGGGTACACCTAACGTTTTCATTAAAAATAGTAATTAATAATTTTCCTCCTCTATAAAAGGCCACCACCTATCCTCATTCCTCACACCTCAAAAATCATGTAGGTTTGGAAACACTCAGCCGAATAAAATCCCCAAAATCCCTCCCTTACTCATTGAGTCATATATTTGGTATGAAATCAATACAATGAAGAGATTTGTTGAAAAATCAAATGGAGGTACCAAAAGAAGAGGTAACACCATACCTCAAACTCGTTTTTTTATTTTCTTTAATCACCACCTCAATTATATTTATTACATGTTTATAAAACAACACCACAATTTTCAATATACTGGGATATTGTTATGATATGGTTTTCAACTACACTTACACACACATCTATCAAATGGGTTACAAATATACTATTTATGTGTACAGAAAAATACTGCCTCACAAAACAATGATTGATCATTCTTCCTTTACAACCACTCATGGTGGAAATTTGAAGGGAAAAAATAAATATATATAATATATATTATTTATTTATTCTTCTGTAATTCTATAATAACACAGTCCTTTGTAATTTCTATTTTTAATACAATAATTTTTATTAAGTAATTGTGGACTATCGCCCCATCAAAGCGATGTGATTTGTTCACTGAAAACATGAAATTTATTAAGGATGTGTTTAGTGATATTATATGATATATAAAATAATAATAATAATTTATTGGTGTTATATAGATATATGTCATTTTTTTTATTTCTTTTAATACAACAATAAAACGGAATCCTCGTTCATGCGTACATACTGCCAACCCTCTACATAAACAGTTTGGTCCATTTAATACGTATATATTCTATACACTATAATAATAATAATAAAATGAATATAAATTATATTTGTATAATAATTCACATTCTTCAAATCATGATATAAGAATATAGTCCAAAAATATAATAAATTAAGACACATGTGATGAAAAAAGCAGATATTACCTGAAGTAAAACGTTAACATAAAATTGTTAACAACTTGGTAATATAAAGTCATAATAAAAACATATATGGTATTAGGTATAAGAATATGGTTCTTTAATAGATGTATAATGAACTTATATTTATTATAATGATGTTTTTACGAATATAATGAGAGCAATACACAAGAAAATAGAATTTCATCTCACTTTTATTTATTTATTTGAGATACATGATTTATTCACCACACATTCATTTTGTGAGGTGTGTATACAACCCATTAATTAATTATATTATTATTATACATGAATTTATGGGTATTTATATATTCATTTTATGATCTTTCTTTCATTTGGTTTATGTTTCAAAATTTACAAAATTATTAAAGTAATTTTGTCTCAATTTTATTTCAGACACATGCCATGTTATCCACCTTTATTTTTCTCTGATGTGTATATACATCCTTTAACATGTTATATCATGTATATACTTATTTTGATGATATTTTAATCTTAATGTAACATTATTTTCTCTATTTTATATTGATTCAATGTTACCAAATTGGTAATAGTTTATTGTTATAATCTCACCGTTTTTTACGATATTTGTAATCAAGCTCCTATTGATGAAATATTATGATCCAACTCTCTAAATATCTCATTTGATTTATTAACCTCTAGTTATAAATGTTATATCAAAGTAATGGTACAATTTTTAACTATTTGGTACATAATATTATCAAGAATATTTTTGTAAGAATGCCATACTTTACCTCTAACTTTGGTCAAAAATTTGTATTCCCTGAAAAAGTCGTACAATAATATTCTACAATTATCCTATGATCATTAAAATATATTTTTAACCATTTATTATATTTTTAATAAAAGTGTTCTTAAAAAGGAATATTTTTGTTGTTTGTCATTTCAGTAACTTTTATAAACTTTATATGGTGTAAAAGGAATGTCCAACACGTACAAATTTTCCAATCGTTATGAAAACTATTCCCACGAAGCTTCCATTCAATGATTAAAAATTTATTTTTTAAAAATAAAATATTTTTATAATATTTTAGAAAAATGTTTTATTAATTTTATATTCAAATAAAAAGAATTTCAAATTCTTTTGTTTTTTCGACTTTATTTTGAAATATTCTTTTATAAATTTTCAATATATTTTCAACGAAATGGTTTTCGAAATGTTTACATGATTATTTTATAAATTTTAAAATTCTTTTGAAATAAAGTTTTTACAAAATTAATAGAATATTTATTTATAAGTACTCAATTAATTTTCAAAGAAGTGGTTTTTATAATGTTTATAAAATTCTTTTATATGTTTCCAATGTATTTTCAAAAAAATTTGTTTCAGAACATTTAAAATCTGTCATTACATGTTCTCATTGTATCTCTAGAGAAATGGTTTTAAAAACTTTTTCATGATTTATTTATTACTTTTCAAATAGTTATAATAGAAAAAACTTTTAAAATTTTTTAAGGCTAATTTTATATGTATTCAAGGAAAAAGGTTTTCCAAATGATATCAAGCTTTTTTCAATATATATTCAATGTATTTTCGAAGAAATTGTTTTTCAAAAGGATTTTTATTTTAAAAATGTTTTCTCAAAGAAGAATGTTTATTTTATCATGAAATTATTTTAAATTATATCTCAAAGTTATTTTTTATCTAAAATGAATGTTTTTTGTTACTCGAGACTTTTTAGGAAATAATCCGAAGGATCCAATCATATTATTTATGTAAATAGTTTATGATTTGAAGGCATGATATTTATAAAAACCTATTTCTCTATCACAATTTTATGTGTATAAAACAAATTTCTATTTCATTTGTTATATTATAATGAAACCCTTTTCTCTTAAAAAAGTTATACAATGATAAATTATTATGAAACCTCTTTCCTTTCACACAATGATGATGAAATATGTTTATTTTCCATACGTAATGATATGATTAAATGTTTATGATACCCATTACAAAGGTTATGATATGATCTGTTTTGTGGTTAATGACATGATGTATGTTTTGTTATCTTTTGGAACATGTATGTGTGAGTTATTACGTGATGGGTGGGACCTATATCTCCCTCCAATGCACTAGGTAATGACAGATGAATCATGGTTATAAATGTTATGCATGAACCTTATTACATGGTAAAAATGTTATGTATAGACCTAGTTGCATGTCCATAAGTTTACATGTGACCCTGATTACATTTTCACAATTTTATGTGTTAACCTGGTTTCATGTCCATGATCATGTTGGCAAAAATGAAGATGGTTTGTGGATTGTAAAATATTTTGTCTCATATGGTGTTGTTTCTGAAGGAGGTTCTGGATAAGGTTTTCTATTTGATTTGTAGTTTGTGGCATGGTGTTGTTGATTGAAGGAGGTTAGATGGTCTTTTATGGACTCTGGAATACTGGTGTCTGTTCAGACAATGAAAATGATAGTGGGTTTTGGTCAGGGACAAAGTATATTTGGTTCATCTTGGTGTTTCTTGGTTACTTCGAGGGGTGCCATCTGGCTCTAGTGACTATGAGCTGGATGGGGACCGTGATGGTGGTAATGATGGTGATGTTGATGGTGGGTTTAACGATGATGGTTTGACATAATGGAACTTTAGTTGATGGACCCTAGATTGCGATGGTCTTGGGTTTTGTGAATATCTAGGTTTTTTATTAGAAAATATTTAATTATGACATCATTCTATTGGTATCCCACCGATTATCGCTAATCCATAAAGAAAATGATACCAAAATCCATAATAATAGAATTTTCATTCAAGTCCATATGTTTATACCTGAACCTGATTACATGTTCAAAATGTTATGTGTGAACATGATTTCATGTTCCATACATTATTCTTGGACCTATTTGTGTGTCTATAAGTTTATCCATGGTCCTAACTTCATGTCATTAACTTAATTTTCAAACATTCATCTACTTATACATGTTCATGATGTTAAATTTGGATTAGTTTTCCATAGTTCCATGTCTTATTCATATCTTATTAATCCAAGGAATATGTTCTTGATTACCAAATTATCCATGTATTATGAACTGATAATATTTATTCCATGATTCATGTTTATGATCATTTATATGAAGGGTATTACCTTCTAATGATGCAATCAATTTCTAATAACCTTATGATCATCTTATTCTAAAGTGTTTATTTTATTTAACCTTACAGATTATTCGATCTCTCCCATTTTTTATATTTCATTTCCCCATTTATGAAGAATGGTTTAATGTAGATTTACAAAGGTGGGGGAGATGTTTTTGGGAAACATTGAAAATATTTTACTTGGTTAAAATATTTTTATTCCATGTTTCTAATGGCACTAAATTAATTTAATCATTTCGAATCCCTTTCTACGATACATTAATTATTCCTCAAAAATGAAATAATTACTATATACTTTATCTATGGGTTGTTAGCTTTTTTATCCTTGAGGAAAATCCATGAATGTGGGGGGTTACCATTAGATTGGACCACAGATGAAGATGAAACCATATATGTTAGAAATCGAGTTGTAATTCATAAGAGTTTGTATGAGAGGTTGTTGCATGAATTTCTTGCCTCAAATTGGGTAGTGGATCTAGGCTTGACCAAAATTTACCATGACCAATGATGAAATTTTTGGTGACTAGGAATGTAAATAATATTGCAGGGTTCATGAAATGATGGTACACCTGTCAACAGGTGAAGGTCGAGCATCATCAAATGGGTGGTTTTCTATATACTATTCCTATTTTAAAATGGAAGTGTAACAAGGTTACCAAGAATTTTGTGGTTGTTCTTATGAGGATCCCTCATAAGAATTAATATATTTGGATATTTTTGGAATGAATAACAAATGTGATGTATTTAATTCCTATATTGGATACATCCTCAGAGTAATATTTGGGCGACATGTACATTCGAGATATAATCTGCCTACACAGGGTGCCACAAAGTATAGTTTAATACCATTACTAACATTTTACTTATCACTTCGAGTAGGGAATATAGAAGGTGCTTTTCATATAGGTTTTACTTATGATATAATTCCACCCATAGAAAGATGGGATGTTAGGAACAACTATTATGTACTTGAGGATACATTGTGAACACATGTTCTAGGCATTATTGTTTCTTGGGAGAAGAACCTATCTTTAATGGACTTTGCCTATAAAAACAGTAATTAAAAAATAATAAATATGGAACTAGATGATTATATTTATTGTATGACATGTAGATAAAATTTATGTCGGATGGAGGTAGGTGAAATGTTTTTGGTGGGATCAATCTCATGCCAAAAATTTCACAATATGTTCAGCAGATTCGGGAGTAGATGTAAACTACTTAGAGTATAAAGAGATCGAATGATGATAGAAATCAAAGAATCCTAGAATTTGTAGAGTGTGACAATGTATTCCTAATAGTTTCATCTAGATTATGTCACCATAAGATACGATGATAGGTAAATTTAACACCTAGGTTTGTTTGGTCGTTTGAGGTTGTGGAGAGAATCAGGCCAGTGCCGTATCGATTGAATCTTCCACAGAGATAGAGTTCTATGCATGAAATTTTTCTTTTTTTTTCACAGTTTCTTTAGTATACCCCAACCCTTCTCATGTGATCAATGTGTATTATGTAAATCCTGAGACCAATGCATCCATTGAGAAGCATCTGATACGTGTGTTGGATTGCAGTGAGTAGGTGTTGAGGTAAAATACAGTGCTGATATTTTAAGTATTTTGGTATCATAGCCATATCTAGGAGGAATATTCAGCGGGGGAAGTGGATATATGGGATTATTGGCCCAATATTTGTACCATATAATATAAGAGATTCTTGGGAGTGAAGCTCGACGAAGAGTTGTTATAAGGTGGGGAGATTGTAAGATCATAACCTTTTCTACAGATGTCTCGAGTTTGTTTTTTGGTAATATTTTTTTGAGTATATAATTTGTGGGTTTTATTTTTATTTAATTTGGTTTAAAATTTATGATTTTTAGAAGGAATAAGGTTATTGAATGTTCGGTGAACAATTTTCCCAAATAATGACTGAAGCATAAAGAATCTTGAGAACCTGAACACAGTAGATTTAGATAGCTAGTGATTCGATTTTCAAACCATAAACCCTATTAAAATTAACAATTAGACTCCCTTGAATGAGGAGAACTATTATAGATTGTTGTTACGGGAAAATGTTCACCTAGTAGAAAAAACAATTCATGGAGTACTTTAAACTCTTGAATATTTGATTAAAAAGAACACCCAAACAGAATTTAGCCTAAATCGACCCTAACTCAAACCTAAATGATTTCCCTAATTTTTTTAGGCCCTCAGATGGATTCCTAGGGCTCTCACCTCCATTCATGATGATTTAATTCCCAGATTGAAGATCTTCACTCCTCTAGGAAAGAGATTCTCATATCGTATGGTTTCCTACGTCTCTTATATTTCATTCATCATTTGAAGGGATATTTTAGACTATCGGTGATCTATATAGATCTAGGTTTTGTAGATATAATTTTTTTCAATGTGGATCTTGGTTTTGGATCGAGATCTCATTCTACAGTGTGTTCTTGATCATTCCTCTTCAGTTGAGGATTTCATTTTATGCGTGTTTGTCAATGAATTTTAGGTAGGTGGCATGAATTAAATTCCTAGATTCTTGATTCCAATTACAAGTATGCATTGTTTGATTTAAATTGGAACATTTTAAAAATGAATATTAATGTGAATACATTTATTTATTAGTTAATTTATGTAAACATGGAATTGTATTAATTAATTAGTGAATTAATTAATGGGATTTTTGATGGTGTACTTGATGATATATTGGGATTGTTGTATTTGATATATTAATTTGAGAATTAATTAATGAGATATTATTAATGTGGAATTGGACTAATTATTTATTTATTTATTTGATGGGATATTGGGATATTGAAATTGGATTAATTAATTGATAAACTAATTAATGAGATAAAGTGTTATATGTTTTAAATGATGAAATATGGTTTAATAGTGAATTTATCATTTTATTCCATGTGATTAAAATATTGAATCAGGATTCTTTTTGATTATTTGAATGGAATATCATAATGTGAAATTTGATAGAGGTTTAATAATGAATATCCTTTATTGATATTATTTATGTGATATGTGGGTGGTTTATTGAAAAATGAGTGTGGGAAATAGACCGAGGCTCCAAATACCCATATGTGATAAAGGAGTTTGGGACATGGAGTAAGTCTCGAAATACCCGTATGTAAAAAATGATTTAGGTACTATGACTGAGGCTCCAAATAACCATATATGTTAAATGATAGTTGGACATTAACTAAGGCTCCCAACAACCATATAAGATAGTGAGTATGGGATAGGTATTGATGCTCCAAATACCCATGTGACATTGAGGTGTGGGATATGTACTGAGGCTCTAAATACCCACGTGGTGTTAGACACAACTTCAAATGCCGATGAGTTGTCTTTCAGATATGTTTCCAATTAGATAGTGACATTGTGAATTGAAATGATAAATTATAACCATCATGTGGTGAAATGTTTCATACTTCATCAAGGGATGAAGAAGGTGTTGAGGGTTTATGTGTTCTTAGGAACCTATAGATTTATGTCACTAACTAAAGAAAAATTTAGAACTGTGATAAATCTTTAGTTATGCTATATAATATTTTATTTATGCAACTTCATACACTGTTATTGACTAGATGTTGTTTTAGAATCCAATTATGGTGGAATACTAAGTTGTACCCACACGCTACTCAGGATACCTAATCATTACCCATATAGATATCATATATGTAGTACAATATAATGGAAAGGGTCCTATGTTGTATGGATGAGTAGGGATGGTGAATAGATGGTGGAATAAGAATTGGCGTTCAAACCCTCTTTGGGGAGTTTTTAGTGCCTTTACTTTTGGATTTTTATTTTGACACTTGACATGTATTTGGAATGGAATATCTACTTTTTAGTTTTGGATGTTTTATTTTATATTTTCCTCATCCTTTCAAATAGGTTAGGTTTTGTAATTTTTTATTATAAAATATTTATTTTTCATTTATTCTGAGATTGTACTACTTTAATAAAGAGGTTATAGTCTCCCTATGATCGATATTAGACCCTCACTGATGTTCACTGGCCTCTAGCATATGTGGAGGTGCGCATGAGGTCATGTAACCGATTTAATTGTGGCACTAGATGTGGAACCCAGGTCGGTATGCTAAAAAAGGACAAACAAATGGTCATACATGAGCATTAATAGAATCATTTGGAAAATGATGAATTTAGGAAAATTATGACAGTCTTATCTCCATCAATTCCACCAAATACCACCACAACTTTTGATACATATATGTTGATGATGCATGAATTATATAGTGAACCAGGAGATGGTCCTAGTGGTGGTCAGGAAAATGACATTATTGGGAATGGAGATAGTGATGGTGATTATATTGAAGATGGTGAGGATAATCATGAGGGTGATAGCGAAACTAAAGATGATGATAGTGATGGTGATAGTGATGATATAGAGTTTAATCCTTTACATTTTTTTACTGATATTTATGTCATTTGATATTTATAAATTATTTGTGAATGAATATATGATAAGTTTTAAATGAGTGTTATCATTGGTTAAAATAAATTAATTATATTCTTGTGTTATAAATGCTTTTATATTTTTTGGTGATGTTTTTTGTATTTTTTTGTTTATTTATAAAGGTAAATGGAAATTTTAGGGGTTCTGCATACTTGTTTGGTGATTTTTACCTCGCTGTTAGGAAACGGTGGTGGTTTTATGGCCTGTTAAGGAATAACATTTCTATACAAATTATTTTAAGGAACTGTAGGTATATCTTATAACCAAGTAAATCTATTCCATGTTTTTTTATACCATTGGTATATTTATTTAGAAATAGTTTTTCATACTGTTGGTACATATATATACCAGTGATTTAGTCATCAATATATGTAATAAAAAATTCTTGAAGGACTATTATAATGGTTTAAAATAAATTATTGTTATAGGACAATACCTATGACAAATTATTTAACATTTTTAAGAATGGTTGGTAAAATATATACAAATGGTTATCCATCATATACTAACGGTTTTGATCAATTGGTATATCCATATATTCAAGAAATGTTTTCAAATTTAATGTGAGAATCATTTGTGTGCCTTGTATCTTAATACTACTATATTATTCAGTACTTATGGAAGCAATCCATTTTAATTTTTGAAAATTTACTAAAATAACCACTTTCTCAAAGTTACTGGAGATGAGTTATTATAGTTAGTATCAGAGGATGTTTAATAGAAACCATGGAAACTAGCTCTAGTTAAATCACAGCCTAGTGAACATAACCTAATCAAAAATTATAAAGATATACTTAATTATAGAATAAAAGCATTGTGTTTTATGAAATGTAATGATTATTTATTTTTTTTCCTTGAATAACTTTCATGTCTAGATACAACTAGTAGAATTTGTTTGGGGAAAGATGAATCTTTAGGTAATAACCCCAAAAATATTTGGTGGATTATATATTTTTATCATTTTGTGGAACAGTGAGTGTTCCATTACTATGCACCTATTTTTAAAAGCCCAATGGATATTTTTTTATCCACATTTTTTACAAACCATGATAAATTATTTGAATATATTTTTATTATTTGATAATATTCAAAATGATACTAAATATATGATTTTATGATTAGTTATGAATATATTTTCAATTTATGTCATGTGTGTCACTCATTTAAAAATTATAAAATAAGATTCATAATGTTATCGTATAGTCTAGTATATTCCATTATTAAGAAATGACTCCTAGAGAAATTATTAGAATCCTTATCAATGCATGTAATCAAAATATAGATTTACCTCATAGTCAAGAAAATGGAATAAGAGATTTAATTCAAGCTACATCTTGAGATTAAAAAATTATAACTAAATTAGGATAGTTGACATAGTTTATAATGAATAACCCTTCCTATATATATCATATTGATATTATATAACACGTTGCAATAATGATGGACCTCTTCATGAGTCTATATCCTCCATTATTCAATGGGTTTAGCTATCCATTTATAGCTGAGTACTGGATATGTTCATAGAGAAGAAATTTATTTCCTTTAGAAGTAATGTAAGGGAAAAGGTATTTATGGATTCTTATCATCTTTTGGGGATGTATATCAATGATTGTAACTGACTCAAAAAACTAAGGATTTGGAGAAAATAGAATATCACAGTGGAAGTAATTTATGGTACTTTCATGGAAAAAATATCAACACTGAGAATGAGTTGTTATAGAGAGAAAATTAGTAAGTCTAAGAAAAAATAAATATTAATATGTTTCTATGCATAAATTAATCTTTACAAGGTTATCAATGTATGTTGTGGACTATTTATGTAATCCAAATAGTCATATTTCTCATTTATTTGACTAGCTAAAACCAATCAATTTAATGACACTAGTTTCCCAATACTTCTCTTCATAGAAGGATATAATATCTTGTTTTATGATGATTGATAATCATTACTATCAGTATTATGAATTCGAATGAATGAAATATAAGAAGAGGGTGGATGAGAACACTAGAAAAGGAAATTTGGAAATGGGGATGTAGGGAAGTGTGTAATTTAAAAATTTTAATAAATGAGGAAATAAAGAACATGGAATATTCATTCTGTGAATGGTAGTTTATTTCTTGTGTAAAGGGAATGGAAACTAGGATTATGATTTCAAGGGAATGAAATAAGATACCAATGTTTAATATTTTAACTATAAAGATCTGGGATAATATATGAATGAATGTACAGTGCATAAAGGGAATTTTCCTTAGATAATGCCAAGCGAGTAAGGATAAGTTTCTTATTTTACTAAGGTTGAGTTTGATGTTCTTAAATATGTAGTGATATCTACATTGATCAAACCCAAGAATTAAGGAATTTTTTTATTTTATTCAAGATATTCACAATATTTTGTATCATCCATGTTTTTAATAAAATAATTGACATTTACCTGTAACCTTTAGAAGGTAATTATAAATAAATATCCTAATGGAAATATCCATACAAAAAAGAGATTTTATTTAGTTCCTATTATCACATGGTGAAATTACCTCTTTTTAAACATGACCATTATTGTACTGGATGACTATTATATAATCCTTGGTATGGATCTGATTTCATATTATAATGAAAATAGTTATTACTGAAGAAGTATATAAGATTTTCTAATGATGGTTTGAAATCCCTCTTCTAATTTGGGAGACTAAATCATCTGAATCATATATAGACCCACTTATATTACATATCATTAAAGAAACTATCATATTATATGAGAATACCCAACCTATGGAAGTTAATTTTAATCCAAATGTAGAAGATTTTTTGTTAAGAAATAATATATTTATTTTTTTCTTTAGAAACTATATGGACATCCACCTAAGTGTGGAGTTAATTTTTATATTGAAATCATTCATTATAAAAAACCTATATATAAGACTCCCTAAAGGATGGATATTATAGATATAGTGGTTTTTCATAAATAACAAATGTGTTGTGTGAAAAGGGGTTCATACACCCAATTTTTTCTCCATGGGAAAATCCTATTATTTAAAAAAAATAAGGATGGGACTATGTGACTATCTTGATTACATGGAAATAAATTCCATCACTATGAAAAACAATATACCCTACCTCATATTGATAACGTGTTTGATCAACATATTGGAGAATGATATGTTTCATAGATTGATAATAATTTTTGTTATTACAAATTTTTATTAATTACGGATGATATTCCAATGAAAATACTTCATATGAGGTATATACATTATGATTTTATGGTAATGCCCTTAAAAAACAAATATACCATATGATTTAAGGATATGATGAATATAGTCTTCCAAGAATTGTTTGAAAACAATTTGTGGTGTCTATTGATGATATATTGGTATACTCTAAGAGTTATGATGAGAATAAGAGATATTTATTTATATTTATTGAGAAAATTATATAAAATGAGTTATAAAGGAAATTTATCATGTTTTATTTCTTTTTTCAACTACATATCTCTCATAACAATATTTAAACTATGGATAGAATATCAGTCGATCCATCAACAAAAAAGGTAGTCAAATAATTACCTATGATTAAGAACATAAATGTGGTGTGTTGTTTCCTTGGATTATAAGGATACCCTCAGGGGTTTATTCAAAGAAAGTTAACATTATAATTCTTGTTAAAAAAATTGAATCATTAAGGGGTAACATTACCATGAACATAGGTATATAATGAAATATTTGAATAATTAAAAAGTTGTTTGACCAGTGTGACAGTATTGAAAAACCATTGGGGGGTGAATTTTTCACATACAATAGCACAATAATTATATTATGGACCCTTATAAAAATGATAATATTTCTACATATGAGTCAAGGAGGTAAATAATATATGAAAAAATGGATCGAACACATGATCTTGAGATTGAAGTCAAAATATTTTTTTGATGATATGGAGGCATTATCTCTATGGCCAATGATGCGACATATACACAAATCAAAAGATTCTAAAATTCATGTTTTTACAAAAAAAATCTCAACATGGGGAAAATTAGATGGATATAATTACCAAATGATTATGATTTCATGATATAATACCCCCTGGAAAGGATAATATGGTGGAAAATTTATACTAGGAACTTTCATGGTGTTTTTACTAAGAGGATGATTGATAGTGATTCTATATTTGGGTACATAGTAATGTTAGATTTGGGAATTATTAGGAAAGGAGAAACCATATGATAATTTTCAATTGAAAATAAAATCCATGTATTATAGGATATTGGAATATAAATTTTGAAGATATTGTTCTAAAATTTATAAAGTGGCAACATGTTCCATATATACCTATAATAAAAATGTAAATATTAAATGATGATTATTTCTAGAATTTATAAATACATTTAATTAAAGATAACATGAATATGGTTTTGAATGATGTTTTTTTTCAGATGATTTGATGTAAGAAATTTTTTATTATTTATCATGATTTTTGTGTTTTCAATATGTGAAGGATGGGGGAAAACATCAATGAATAGTCATGTAACCTAAATATATTACTATATGGATAGAGGTTAAAATTAATATGAAAATTTTAAATGAATTACAAAATAATCCTATAAGAAATAAAACTATTTTTGGTAATGATGATCATATCCCCAAATTGAAACACTTCAATTCTGGAAAAGAAGAATTACATCGTGTGTGTGTTTCATGACTCTATATTAATAATGTCATTATAATTCATGGTGTACCTATTTCAATTTTTTTAATCCAGATCTATGATTTTCATCGAATGTTTTATAATGTATTAAAAATATCAAAATAAGATACCATCATCTAGGAATGGACAATCATCCATATACTCATGGGATGTTTGAGGGGAAAAGCAATCCATAGAAGAAATTTTATGGTCATTATCACTTATTTTCAAAGAATGAGTGATCATCATTCACCTTTGGAAGATTTTTTCTATAAGAATAGAATCCATTCAAGTATTGAAACGGTGCTGTATAAATAATTATAAAGAACTAAGTGTCTAAATCGAACATGTTGGGATGAAGTTAGTGAAATAAATCTTGTAGAATTATAAATTTTTAAGGAGACAATTATGATGTTCTTGGAGATTTAGTACTTTATTTAAGCATCTCAAAAGTAGGAAAATGAGTTATGATAATATCTAAAGAAATTTTTTCTAATTTCAAGTGGGGTATCATGTTTTTTTAACAGCATCTATGTGAAAGTGTGTTATAATCTTTGGTAAGAAAAGAAAACTAAGATAAAGGTACATTAGACCTTTTGACATTTTATAATCTATTATAGTTATGTATTAGCATTGGTAAATGACATATTATTTTACTAAAGTACAAGATGTGTTATATATCTCATAATCAATAAATGACATTCTAGATCAAACATATGTCCTCAAAAAATAGTGAATAGATTTGGAACCTATTTTATCTAACCGTAAAGAGCTTATCGAGATTCTAGACACTAGATTACAAGTTATGAGGAACGAAACCACTATACTTGTAATGTTATTTGATAAAAAGCATAAGATAGAAGAGGAAATGTGGGGATAATATGATGTTATGATGAAGAAGTACCCAAATCATTTCAGGATGTGATATTATATAAATTTCAAGGCTGAAATGTTTTTGGATGGAAGAACGTAACACCTGAACTTCTATTATATTAAGATTTTATTTATTGATAAACCATAACACAATAAACATAATTTTCTTTAAGAATATGAATATATCTTATATTATAAAAATTTATTAACTGAATTTTATTATATTAGTTTAATTCTTAAATGATCATATCTATGTCAATTTAGGGTGAAATTATACAATGTTTCTAAAAGGATTTATTTTTCAATGATTATAGAAATTTCTATTTTTCATATACTAACATTTCATTTAATTATATTTCAAATGAAAATTATATTTTTTATTTGGTTATAAATTTATATATTAAACACTTTATTTATAATAATCTAATTAATTTAGTCAATTTTTATGATTTTCATATATGTTAGTTTTTTATGCTTAATTACACATTTCGCCAAAATTTGTTTTTGTTGAATTTTAAAAATTTATATTGAAATTAAATTTTCTAATGTTTTAAAATTGAATATTGAAAAATGGATACCATATTTTGAATTACAATGATCAACTTTTATAAATAGTTTACTTTTATTTTTGGTCACTATGAATAGTAATCATGATAAATATTTTTCATCTCCATATGAGTAAAAATTGAAAAAATTACGTAAACCCAGGAAATAATGTCTCCAAATCAACCCAAAACTACCCTAAATTTTATTTTATGGGATAAATTATATTATATCAATCCTAATATCTAATATTTGTTATTTGGGACCCATTTTCCTTTGATAATGACAATTAAATAATTTTGGGTAATGAAAATTAAAAAATGTCTCCCACTAGATGTTTATATCTATAAAACATTTTAAAGAGGATAAAAATATTATATGTTAACTTTGAAATATTTATATGAAATATTAAAATATTTTTTTATAGTAGTAATTTATTTTACGCTTTTTTAATTAACAATTTCTTTAAATTTATACACAACACTCATATAGCACTATTTGAATATGTAGAAAAATCATATAAATAATTTAAAAAACTCGAAGAGAAATATTAATTTTGGTGAGATATAGTTCCCCATACATGTTATAGGTCAATATAAGATATTTTGGTTGTTTAAAAGATTATATTTAAATTCCACTTCTCAATTGACATCGTTAAAGACAACTAAAATGGATTATTTCAATTTGGGTATTAATGATATTTTATGGAAAATAATATTTTAATAAATTATTTAAAAAATATAAAACAAACATGAAAGAGGACAATCAGGATTATAAATGTTATTAATTTTCATCCCATTAACATTTATGACTTAATTTGACAATATGAGTAAAATTATAACCCTTTGATATAGAGGATGCTATTATCCCGGTTAAGGTAAAAATGTGTTCAATGGAGGGTAAATCTAACAAAATATGGGATAAAATGAAAAAAAACATTCTTAAGCCTATTTTCATGTTTTTAAATCACCATTAACCATATTCTATTCTAATATGAGTCATTTATTGAGAAATGTTTACATGAAATTTAAATAATAATATTTTAAATCCTTAAAAATGTATATGTGTTCCACTCAACTCAATTATATCAGGGCACCTCCTCCCCTTAATTATTCATATTTTTTGAGAAATATAGATTGATAAATCAATAAAACAATCCTTCACCAAGATACTTATCCAAATTATACAGGTTTATTTCTTCCATAAACACTAACTCTAGTTTCATTCAGAAGAGATCGAGAGTACTTTCTCAACCATAAGGCAATCATTTTTACAACTCTTTAAATTTCATTCTTCTTATAAATATTATAAAAATATACTATATCCATAATTAAATTGTAAATAAAAATATTTAAATAAAATATATATTATTATTACTGTGGTTCAACTATTCTCCAAATCATTTTCATCCAATTGATAAGGGGAAACCATCCCTCGTGCATACATACGACTTACCGTCTCCACATACCTGTGTAATTTGTTTTTTGTTACCAATTTAATTGGATAGTTAAAAATATGGAAATAATGAATAAATATTATATTTATGACATAATTATTATTCTATAATTATAATATCATATATTATTTATTACCTTCAGATTCTTTGGAAAATAACAATGTCGCTTCGTCGTACTTGCAGACTACCACCTCTATGAAGTGATGAGATTCATTTTTCATTTCAAACATACAATAATTGTAATATAAATAGATTTAATGAATATTATATTTATATATATATGACATAATAATGATTCTATAAAGGATAAATACTATATAAAATTCATTTATTCCTTCAGTTGTAAATTGAAAACAACACTCATGTGTATGTACGACCTATCATCTACTTGAACAGTTTAATTTGTTTTTTATGTCTCTAACATTAAAGGACGATTAAAAATAATTTTACAATTAATATATAGGAATTATATATCATTATATAAATTCCAGATATTCTGGAAATATGGACAAGATACAAGGACTAAAACTACAGAACCTAAACATAATGAAAAAATAGTTAACACTAAAAAATAATGATTTAAATAAAGAACTATAAATAAATATTTATTAAAATGTTATATTGGATTTAATATGATATAATATTTATTTATATGGATATATAATTTAATTATAACAAAGTAAAATTTATTATACATGAGGGTAAAAGTACTTTTAAAGAAATTCATTCTTGAGGTAAGGGTTTATTTTAGAATCTCATCATTATTCATGTTTGTTTATGTTTAAGTCTATATTGAATTGTTTATATGCTTTTTTATCATAAAACCATTATATTTTATTAAAATAATGAATTTAAAAAAAATATTATATTCTTTACACCAATTTTACAAATTTAATTACCCAGGAGATAGAAAGAAATTGATTAAGGAAAAATTAATGAATTTTCTTTTTGGTCAGGAATAATTTTCTCCAGTTATTATATTATCATTAAAAACTTATCCTTAATATTTTTAATATTATAATATGAATTTATTATGGTCATTTATAACCATTTTTACTCTCTATAAATATTTTTCAGGGGAATCTTTGTATCTTTTATTCGAATGAGGTAATTTTTTCTGTTTTATTGATAATGTAAAAGGAATCATTGTTTGAAAAAAGAAATAAAAAAATTTCATTCCATCCTCACAATTAAAATAAATAAGGATTAATTTACATGTTTTTAGAATTATTTTAATATTATAAATTTTTTACTTTATACATTTGAGCTTTTATGATTTTAAATAAGAGATTTCAATATGAAATGGTTATTTTTATCAAGAAAATATTCTGATGATATTTCTAAAATATGTTCATTTATGCAGTAATCCTTTGGTGAGTATTTTACATTACTAGGGATAAAATATTTTTATACCATTTTTGATATTGTTATGGATGTCTTATGATTATTTTTATTATATAGGAAAAATATTATAATTTCATATGCCAGTTTTTCAATATGAATGTCTAAATTTATAATATTTCACCACTTTCATATAATGAATGAATTGAACTTATTAAGTTTTGGGAGGGGTCTATTATATCCCATATATGTATAAATATGTATCACAAGGAAATAAATTTTCTTTATTTGGAATAAATATTACCAATTTAAATATTTTTTATTAGCATATGGACTTGACGGTATCATTATTACGTCCTACATTATCCATTTTAATAATTTGATACTAGTTATTTATATCCGTGAGATTATTTTTTTATGTTATATATTTATTTATTACGTTTTTATGGTACTAGTTATATATAATATGTTATTATTATTTTTCTATACCATATAATTATAGTTTTATTTAAAATTTGATATCATTTGTTGTATGGTTTCCCTTACTGAGCATTTAAGATCACCCATTATTATGCTTTACTTTCTATAGACTACCAAAAAGTGATATATAAATAAAATTAGGGATTTATAAGAAGAAATAATAAATATATCATAAAAATTTGTATATTTTATTTCATGTTTACAAATTTAATGTGATAATTATATATGTGTATATTGTTTCACGACTAATAAACTATTAAATCCTTTTAGACATGAACTAAAATATTTTGAGATAATATAGTAAAATAAACCACCAACTCTGTGATATAAGTGTGGGAGTCTTATAGGGTTACTATGGTTTTTCTTAATTATAATGAAATTAGAATGGTTCTTAATGGTTATAATATAACATCACATTAGAATTGTTTGCTCCTATGATTATCCTAGTTTAAGTGAACCATGTAGTAAAAATTTATTTCTATATTTGTTTTCTTTGTCACATCATATTTATTATAAGATAGAGTCACACTTTTATTAATAGTAGTATAAGATCATTGCATAATATGGTCTAGAGAAATTGAAATACACGGATTCACCCCACTTCCCAGGGTATTTACCTTATATAGAAGAAATAACCTAAATTTGTATCGATTAATATAATGTGTTATTGTGTAGGATGGTATACCAGAAACATCTATTTTATATACTTATTGGATTTTAGCTAATGTGATTGAATGAAATAAAATATATTCATTATTATATTATTGATTTTTTATTTTTTCCCTTTTAGGGTGAGAGAATATGGTTAAGTGATAGTCTGAGCATATTCCTTCTAATATAGGAAAAATTAGAGTGATTGGTAAGGGTTATGTAAGAAAATATTTAATTAGGTTATCACCTTCATCCACCACTTATCATTTTTCCACATGAATATTGTAACTAGATATATGTTAAAGTGTAATTTGTTCTCACAAGTCTTAATTTTACCACAATATATCATTTGTTTTGGGATTTTTTGACCATATTGATTATTTTTAAACCAAAATTTTTAAACAATTATCACATTTATTATTAAAAATTAGATATTTTATATTATATACAGTCTTAATGTTAAAAATTTGTGATGTAAATATACTTTATAATTAAATAAAATAATAACATTGATAGTGTTCTTGATTTAAAAACATAAAGGATATTTTTTAGTTCCATAAACATTGTGTTAATCATTATAACCATTAATTTCACATTTTAATTTTTGTGACATTAAATTTATAGGAATAATTATTTAAAACTTCTAAAATATGTTGTAGGTATATCACAATCTATAAGAGTGAATTGAAAACCAGGTTTTGAAGAGTTTATAGTATAGAAAGTTAGTAAAGGATTCCTAAAATAAAATGTAATAAGTGAATAAGTAAGGGGAAAAAATTATTGAAAGTGTCAAAACACCCATTATGGCAACCAATAATTGTTTTATTGGTATGTATATTTATATTTTTGGGTAATATACTTCTGTATCAAGAATTTCATGTTTTTTGATGAAAATATTTGATGATTATTCAAATAGAGAATTTATTAAATCAATAAGTTAATAATATAGAGAAGATATATCTATCAATCATGTAGGTATATTGTACTTACAGGGATAGTTAGATCAATAGAAAATTATATATGGAGTTGATTATGAATTCATTGAAACACTAGATTATAGAATTAGATAATAAATCATGAATGGTTATCCTTCATGAAATTTTTTTTTCAAGAATTAAATGTTAAAAGGGAAAAGATACCTACTCAAAGAAAATTAAAATGAATTGGATGAATATATAGACATAGATAAGGAACATAGATACAACAAGAATTGTCCTTGAAACAAACAGGAAGAGACGATCAAATTCGGAAATAAATCAAGTCCTAGAATAAACATGATGTCTTTTAAATTGATAGAGAATTATTTATCTATTAGTGTTACTCCTCTTGATCATATAAGAAAATTCCAAAATTAATTTCCTAGTTTGAATTGGTGTTTAATCTTGATGTGATCTAGTATTAAAAATAAAATTATGATATTAGGGGGAAAATTGATTTTTATAGATAAGGTTTACGTTCAATGATGATATTTAATGTTAGGGTGAATCTCATGATAATCATATTGAACTTTTTTGGTTTAATAATATTTTATAATCAGAAAACGTTTTGGGGGTGAATGTTTTATGAGAAACCATTTAATACATTGATTTTTTATAGGATTTACATTATATTTATATAATTAATAGTTTTCTGGATGAGATAGTTCATTGTTTAGAAGAAAATATTCATATTCTTGGTGAAACTATGTAGAAGTGTTTGTGTTGTGTGATTGGTGTACAATTATCACATGGTTGTTGAAAAAAATGATTAAAATGTTTTAAAGTATTTATAGATATGTTTAGTATGGTCTGTGTGTGGTTACTAAACTATGAAAGGTGGGTTTTTGATGGGTAGTTTCGTGTTCCTTGTTGGTGCAATATTTGGTATAACCATTTAGCCAAACCTTGTGGAATTTACAAGCTTTAAAAAAATATTTTTACAATTTAACTCTACGAAATTTAAAATTGGAAGTATCGTTCACCTTCATCATATCTTCATTGAACAAACACCCCCCCTTCCCCTTTAATCCAATCATATTGTTTTGAGGGTGGAGTTATGTGAGTTATTAAGCATTTATATTTTTTTATCCTCCTCCTAGCTCTCCCACTTTCTTCATATTTCCTATTTTTTTGGTTTCTATATCCAATTAGGGTGTTAGTTTATATTCAATGTGATTATAGTGGAAATATCTATGAATCAAGTATATATTATAAATACAAGGAAGAGGATGCCATATACCTCAATATACACATGGTTTTATATAGTTTCAATGATGTTAATTCACAATTATTATTATATTATGGTTTAATTAATAAGAAAATTATAGTGATAATTTTATTATTTCTAGTGACTAGGGATTTTTCATGGATATGGTTGAAAATATATGACATTCCATGGTGGTGCCATTGTGTTTGGTTTCAATGTCGTTAAGGTGCCTGATGGGCCTTTGGGAATTATGAAAATTTTCAAAAAAATTGTGTGTTGAGATTTATGTTTGTTAAAAAAATATAAATTGGATATAATTAGATAAATTATGTTTTCAATTATATTTAGGTCTATAGGTGAATTGGACGATCATTTTCTGATGTGGATGTGATTTTATAGTGTTTTATTTAGATGATTATTAATTGGGTATCATCTATATAAAATTTTGGTGTTCTTTATATGTCCTCTATGGAATTTAAGCCTTTTAATGATGAATGTTAATTTTGTGGTCTTGTCACTACGAAGATGACCCATTTTTATAATTGGAATGATTAATTTTTAATGAATAGGTTAAATTAGTCTTGTAAAGTAAATGAAATGTCTTCCTTTGAGGAATGAAACCAACGTTCAAAGGGCACTATTCATAGTGACCAAGCTTAATTCCCTATATAATTATTTACCATGTTGGTAATAATAAAAAAATCCTCACTATTAAATTAACTTGAGGTGAGTGTGTGATTGACATGTGTTGGGTGGGTGGACTCAAATAGGATGACAATGGAACATCAAATGATACAAGATACATATCCCTTGACTTGTGGAGATGGGGAGTACCCAATGTGGACTACATATAATTGTTCTGTTAATAACACTACCAAATATCATGATTCCCAATATGGGATAGATGATGAATTTGGATTCCACCAAGGCCAGGGACCCTATTTGGGGTACCCCATAACTGTAATTTGAAAAAGAGGACCCAATATGCTTCCCCAATGTTTTTTACATTATTAAGTGGGTGGATTTGGTTTTGGGAAATGGAGACCAATTTCGGTTGTTCATACAACCCTTGTTTAACTTTTAAAATTTCATGTGACATAGAGTACACCATCGGGGAGGATATATTCATGAATGGAAATTATTATTGGATATATGTTTTATTTTTATTATGTACTACTATCTGGATGAGAAAACCACACTAGGAGAATTTGATTATATTTTTTATCTATTTGTTTGGCTAGAAAATTATCATAGAGGAGTTATATGATACAATATATGGGGATTCCATTGATATAGGGTTGTGGTTGATCGAGTATACTAGTATTGAAACACAAATAAGAATTCCTTGAGTTTTTTATGCTTAAAGGTTATATCCAATATGATAAAAATCTTATTGGGGAGGTTGTTATTACTTGATATGTATACAAGGGAGATATAGTTTTTTTATTAAGAGGTGCAATCATCATGACATACTCAGAGTCACACCAAAACTAGATTAATAAGGTATAGTTTATTGTGTTTACTAACCTAATGGTTGATATTGGTCTGGTACATTTATTTTTTGAGATCCATGTGCCATACTCCTAGACCTTTTTACACTGGGATGAAGTAGGTATTGTTGGTTTCTTATTTTATTTATTTTTAACATTTTTTTATTAATTTACTGTGTATCCTATACAGATTTCCATGCATTTCAATTATATCATGGGGTTGAATTTGTGGTTCCCTACAAATTTATGTAATCAAACCACAATAAGTATTCAAATACACTTGTGTACCTAAGTATCCTTACACTTTATTGGAGGATTAAGTTCGGTGGAGCCCAATGATTTTCACAATCACGCTATAAAATCATGGATTGGTTTTCAAGTATAAGATGAGGTGAGGTTCTATAATTTTCTTTGAGAATCATTAATTCAAGTTATATTTTAATTTATTTTAGTTTATTCTATTCAAAATACAAGTCCATACCTTTAATTCACCAATATTTTGAGAAATATTTCTCTTAAATAATTTGAGTCTTTCAATACATTGCATTTCATGGAATCAGGAGTTTAAATAAACATTGAGATGTGATTATTTTAAAATAACCCCAATAAAGAAGCCTTTATGGTATCTGGAATAAATATAACTAAATTTTTAAAATTAATGGTGAAATCATTGGATGCTAGTTATTTATAAAATATATAAAATAATTAAATGTATTGAAAATATTAATATTTTAGTTAATTGCAATTAGTAAATGAAATTATTGAAAAATATAAGTTATATATTTAATACATTTTTTGATATTCATCCAAAAGATTGATTTGTTATAGGATATGAATAAACAAGATTTTTTGTTTAAACACCTATATTTTGTAAAAGGGTAAATTTAAGGCCATTTAATGGAGAACCATCTTTAAATTAAACTAAAGACCCATTAATTATTTTATATATGACAAGAAATTGTTTTTTTAATCACGATATAAAAATTTAATTTGGATGTTTTTTAATATTTTTTGATAAATTAGTGTTTTCATGAATAGTAAAATGATATGAAATTGTAAATGAAAAAAAATTAATCTAAATAAATATATCATAAAATTATATTATTTAGTGGTTTCAATTATAAATTTATTTTATTTTAATCATTTAATACAATTTATTTCATTTTCAATAATTTTAGATTGAATTTAGATGAAAAAGCAATTCAATATTTTTCAATGTTTTAAATTTAAAAACCCATTTTCACATTCTGAGAATGAGAATAATTTTAAATTAATTACTGAAACATATGTGTTTTGAAATTTTGAAAATAGATTTTATATTTGGAATCATTAGGTAAAAATTATGTCAATATGGTTATTTTATTTTTTGGCATTATGAATTGTATCTTCCGAAATTTTTATTAATACCATAAAAGGTTAAATCAGGTAATTAATGGTAAATATAAGATTATAAAATTACCATAACACTTGTCCTAATATAATTGGTTGAGTGTGATTTGACCTAAATCATCCTTGGGTCAAAAATTATTTATTTGGATTCCACTTGGATGACATTAGGACATTTAATTTATTTTATTTAAATAATATTTAAATATGCATTACTTAAATTTATATAACTATATCATTTTTATTATAAGGTTTTGAAGAAGATAAATTCTACTATAAATATTAATATTAAAGAAAAATTGTTTTCTTTATAATGGTAATTTATTTGTAATTTTTATGAAATAAATAAATATCTAAACGGATAATATATTGATGGTGGAGAAATTATTTAATTGATGAAAAATAAATAATAAATTTTTATTAAAATTATAACAACTATTAAATGAAAAAACATGACCAAAAATTATTTGTTGGTTATATGTCGACTATAATAAAGAGGATTTAGCTTCATCATATTATTTTATGTTTTTCTGGAATATATATTCTACTATAATAATTATTATGAAATATAGAGGATTTGGATTATTTATAGTATAATATTTTTTATTTTTACTCAACAAGTTATAATATTAAACAATCACACAATACTGATGTAGTAATTATATTATTAATCGACTTAACAAATAATTATTATTAAAATATTAAAATAAATATAATTTCATACTGTTAGTATATATACATAATTTTCTAGATTTCCTTTACCTATTAGTGATATAATAAAATATTACATTCAAATTTAACAAGTTATCTTTATATTTTTAATAATCAATGAATTGAATAGCTTCAAAATTGACACTATTTAATGTTTTTCAAAATAATGTGTTATTTAATTATTTAAATTTAATAGAAGATTTTATAAAATATCGAATTACTAATATATGGTCTAAAATGTTTTACATTATACTCTTATGGTCTATTTTACAACAAATAAGTAAATATTACACCCTTTTAATATTGAATCATTTGTTACGGTAAATAAAATTAAAATAGAATAGCTATGGGTTAATTAAAATGACAAGGTATAAATTGAATTAATATTGGCCTAAACATTACTATATGATTCAATTAGAACCGTAACTTATTTAATCTTTAAAAATATTTCATTTTAGATGCGGTTTATTTTATTATAGAATAATAGTTTTGGAGATTAGAAAAGTGCACCCCTACTCAATTATAAAAGGGGGAATCCTCCCTCACTTTGTCACATCTTATTTATCCTTTATTATCAACCATTCCCCACCCATTTCCATTATAAACATTAATATTCACATTATATAGGTTATGGTCTTCTAAAACGGCCAACTCTATTACCTTTAAGAAGAGATCTAGAGGGAGCTTTTCAAATAAGAGGTAAATTCCTCAATGATTTTTTCAAACATATTTTTTATTATACTTCTTATTAATGAATTTTATCTTTTATAAATTAATAAATATAGTGCAAATTATATACATATATGTTATTATGATTATGTACCAATCATTTTCCACCTTCAATCTATCCAATGAAAAATGAAATCACCATGCGTGCGAACGTATGACTTATCATCCCCTTGCCGTGGTGTAATCTATTTTCACAACCAACTTATTTGAATTGGTATAATTCTATAAATAATATATATAAATGATTATAAATAAATGATATGTATTATGGTGAATATTAATACCATCCACTTCCATCCCACTTCAAAATTATTGGAATGATATCATCGCTCGAGCGTATGTATGACATATCGTCTCCACGATGCGATGAGATTCATTTCACATGATATCCATTAAATTATTATTATATATATGTATATAATGAATAAATATTATATATATTAGGTTAATTTAATTTAATAAATGATATAACTATAACCTAATATGAATAACAGAATCATATTTGACAAAACATACATTATAAAATAAAGTAGTTAATACCCGATCAATGAGTAGTACTAAAATGTTATTAATAAAGGGATGATAAAATGAACATACATGATGTCATAAAAATGAAAATTATTCTACAATAATTTAATTGCATCATTTAAATCATTATAAATGAGTTTTAGATACATAAAAATACTTCAGACATAAAGTAAGGGATAATTTCACAATCCCATTATTACCCGAGATTAATTATACGTAAGTATTTATAGAGGAATATTTATCATCCATGTAAATGCGTCATAAATATTTATAAAAGAAATATTATTTATCTTCTTCAAAAAAATTTCAATGTAATTTTTACCCATTGGTTAATATTTACTAACTAGTATGGAAGGGATATTTTTTTATTTTCGATACAAGGCACTTTTTTGACTTATCCGACAAAATTATGAGGAGAATGTTTTGTTTTATCTTATATGACATGCACATATTTTTTTGGTTTTCATAATTCCTTATTTCAATTAATATTTCTTTAACATTTTTCAATTTTATTTTCAAAAAAATTCTTTTGATGTTTTGTGGCATTTTGAGAAAAGAAAATTTTTTTGAAGAAAAAAGGATATTTTACTCAATAATTAATTTCAGATGTTCTATCAAAATTATTTCCCATATTATATGGAATTATATAATAGGGTTATGTTTCAATTATACTGTCTCTATTATTCCTATGGTTTGATTATATTTATGGAGGAATTCTATTTATGAAATCCATTTTTTACATAGATTATGTTATAATGGAATGATGTTTAAGAAAACAATTTTATTTTATATGTTATGATATAATAAATGATTTATGTTTTTTTGGCACACATAAGAATGATTTAATTATGAGACAAGTGAGACATATGTCTAACTCCAATTAATTGGGTAGTTATTTATATCTCATGAGATATACAAGGATGGAATGGGAAATAATCTCGGTTTAGAAATAGTGGGATGTAACGGGATGTAAATATGGATCCATATAACAGGACTAGAACAAAGAGTGAAATTAGTTCAGTAAAGGACTTTTTTGCAATGATGGTCTCAGAAATTATCCTTGAATAATATGAAATTATTTTCTATGCTTATGTGTATTCCAAAAATTCAATTTCTTATACTATGAGTTTTAGGAATACGTTCATTTATTCTTCATCAACTTTTATGATTTATCCCATGACATGATATCATTGTCTTTCAAATGCAGGATTATATTTTAAAATATTATCTTCTTTATTATTATTATTATGATATGATTGATATATCTATAGTATTAACTTATTTATAATCCAATCTCACCCATTCTTATGTTTCTTTTCCCTAGGTTATGATGAAGGGTATTATATAACATATGTCAAAAAGGGGTGTAGTTATGAATTAATAAGCGTGAGACAATTTAGATGTCTTATGAACCAATTTTTTATGTTTCACAATTTACAATGAAACTAAACCTATGTATTAATGGTGTGGGTTCTTATGTGTTGTAATTAATATTTTTCAATTTTTATTTAATATCTATGCATGTAATGTATGGGGCGTTATAGTTTGTATCAATGAAAAGGTATAGTTTACCATTGGGAATTTGGATTAAAAAACCTTAGTACGAACTCTAAGGATATTCCGAACTATAGGTTACCATCCTAATGTTTTATAAATTATCATGAATGACCTAGGATAAAAAAAGTGTCCTAAATTGATATTGTATTATTGAGTATGTGGTTTTCCCCTTTTGAGTTGTGATTCTCACACTATGCTTAATGGTTTTAGTCAATTGTGGGAACCTGAAAGAACCATGATAATGTTGAATGTGGTGGAAAATGAAATGATTTTCCTCATGAAAAAACAAATGTTATCGGAGATTTATTGAAACATTATGTCACTATGCTCACACATCTTCTAAAGATATGAATATTTTCGTACATTTAGGCAAGAAAATATGGGAACGAAATTATGTTGATTTATTCATGAGGGAGTGTACAACTTCTTTTAGTGGAAATTCTAATCCACTAATGGATTTACAATCGATTAGTGCTGCTAAAATGATATTTTTAGTTCATCAATTTTTTGAGCATTATAAAATCATCTTGAAATTATATCGTTTGGAAGGTAAAGTTGGATAGTGGTGGAATATTATCAAGAATATAAGGTAAATATATGAAATTTACTCTATTGAATTTGATTATTTCAAGAACATATTTTTTAATAAGTACATTTTTTATATTCGTTGACCAAATATGGAGAAGGAGTCCTTGAGATTAAGAAAATTAATAATGAATCTATTGATACCTTAAAATAATGTTTTAAAAGACTTTCAACGGAAAATTCTATAAATATTATCCACCATGAGAGAAAAATAGATCGATTCTTTAATGGAATAAAACCAAGTCTCAAAATATAATTATCCATACGAGACATTAATAAGTATTATAAAACTGTTTGGTATTATCCCAAGGTTTATGTAGAGATTAGAATAACCCATCAGTATTGCGGGATTAATTAGAAGAGAAAAATTGAATTCAATAGAAAATATAAAAATGACATTTAAAAGAAGGCGATTATTCCCTTATTCTCAATGTTTTAAAACAAACATGGAAGAAATTTTCATAATGTGACTAGAAAATATTTTAATAATGGAAGATAAGTTCATCAAGAAGTTGAATACCGAAGTGATGGGAAAAAGATGTCTAATGATGCGAATAGAGAAAAGTCAACATTGAATTCACCTACCACACATCAATTATACAAATGAATTGAAATGTGGAATTATGAAAACAAATTACATAATACAAGGGTTATATATTATGATATTCATTACAATACTCTTATGTACAATGAAAAAGGAAGGTCACCTGTGATCACTATCCGGTATGTGGAGTACATCGATTAAGTAGTGAAAGTTACACTCACTGCCCTCTCTAAAGTAGGAAATGTTTTATTTTATTCTAGATCCACAAATTCTTTTATTTATAATGAATTTTATAATGGTATCATTATATTACGTCAACAATTTAATCTTGTGTTAGCTGTGAAAACTCTTAATAGAACAATGATCACATCAAAATTTTATAATTCTTCCCTGGTTGACATATGTGGGAAAGTGCTTCCTAAAAATATTGTGATCCTTTATTTTATGTATTTTTATGTGATTCTTGGAAAAGATATTATTTTATTATATAGATTTCATATCAATTTTGAAATAATGGAAGTCACATTTCATATTCTATACCAATCGATGACCTTCTATTGATGCAAGGATGAATATGACATTCTAGTGGAAATTCCTGTCATCTTATATGTATTTACACCTATAACTGAATGTGATCTATCTAAAATGGATGGTGATAAACTCACCCTTACAAATATTCCTATTTCTATGGGATTTTCCCGATGTCATTCCAAAATAATTTCTATGTCTTCCACTGAATCCTGATGTTTTTTTTCAATAGAACTCATACTGGGTGATATGTCTATTTCAAAGACACCTTATAGAATAGCTCAAAATGAGTTGTAAGAATTGAAGTAGAAACTACATGTGAATATTTAATTTGGATTTATATGCCCTAGTGTGTGACCATGGGGTGAACATGTTTTTTTTGTTATGAATAAATTTGGATCAATGAGACATTGCACTAATTATCAAGGACCCAAACAAGATCACTATCAGTACAAATATCATCTTCCATACATTTATGACTTATTAAACCAATAAATAGATGATCAATAATTTTCTAATAATGATAATATTTTAAGATATCATCAATTATGGGTCATGAAGATGTATTTTAGACGCCGAAAAAGTCTGTTACACTTAGAGGAAGTTTCGAACGGACAATGTGAAGTCATATTCGGACTTAGAGGGCCAGTCCAGAGGACATGGAAGTGGTGCGTGAAATTAAAGGTAACTCGTGAGAAAAAATGTTTATCGCACGAAGGGCTCCCAGGATTCGTGAAAAATAACTGGTGCAGCGCACAATTTTGCGCGCCCAGTTCCGCGGGGGGAAGCCTTGCGCGCCGATGGGTCCTGGTGCGAAAGAATTCGTGCGCCGCCCTGTTTCTGTGATGGCGGGGGCCTATAAATAGAAGGCGACCCCAACCGTTTCGAGGTTGTGGAATTCGGACCGGCTCCCGTGCATGCAATTCGGACTCCTGCACGCGCAAGATGTCTTCCAGTTAATCCACCTTTTTCGTGCAACCTTGCCCCAGGGTTCGTCTTTGCGCCCAACCCCACTGGCTTAAGTGAATTTGATAACTCCTCCGGGTTCTTCCTTTGTGCGCAATCCTTGCCCCTTGCACACAGTCCCCTCCAATTATGTGCAATCCCTTCCAAATTGTGCGCAATACCTTCGTAGGTTTTACCATTCCTTAGGGATCGGTTGTTGCCCCCCGCGCACAATCCAATCCATTTGCGCGTCGTCCCCTATCCATGCGCAATCCTCTGACCCAATTGCGCTCCATCCCGGTGTTTTGCGTGCAAACCTTCTCTTTGCACGCAAAACCCAGGACCCCTCAACTTGATGCCCCCGGGAGCCTCTTTGCATCAGCGCCCGATTTCTTCCATGCAGGGGATGCACGCCATGCGGTTTTTTCCCGTACGGCCTTCTAGGCTCATACAAATTAACCTCAAGGTCCCTTGGGTGGTGTTTCCCATTGCGTTGCTTTGTCTCATTCTTCTTCACATAGGCACGCTAATGGCTATTTCTTCTTCGCATAGCCAAGCTAACATGGACCCCGTGATGGTTCGCCCTGCGGCCCCCTTCCCTACGGCCTTGCCGATGCCTTCCCTCCCACAAGGGGTAGAGGGTGTTGGGAATGTAATCCCTAGGGGTGTGGAGCGAACCCACCTCGTCCGAGCTGCAGGATGTTAAACTTCCAATCACCTCATCATCAACGCATGACGTTAAAATGTGATCTGATCCCATGCCTCGCATGTAGGGTCCCCCCGGATCATACATTCTTTACGCCTCTTGTCTCTACGAGAATGGAATCTTCCTCGCATAGAATTATATCCACCTTTTGGAGTGGCATTTTTTCATGGGGGAAGTGCTACCTTTGAGAGTAAGCCCCTAGCCTCTCTTGCGGATGGTTGCAACCATGCACCTCCATACATCCCCACTGCCATGACCATTGGAGTCCCTCTCCCACTGTGCCTTGTCGCACCACGAGCCTCCATCCTGGTGTAAGCCCTGGCACTAAGGGCCGCTAACCACGCGTAAGCCCCTGTTTCCTCTTGGGGCCGCTCAACTCGTAAGCCCTTTTCTGCTTCTCACAGACGCACCCATCGCGATGTGATCGTCTGGTCCCTACCGCCTCTTGTTTCTCAAACCAAGCATGACTCACGTGGGCTTAGAGTAAGCATCGACCATGACATCCTCCTGTGGACCGCCTCAGAGCGTAAGCCCCATCCCAACGAACTACGAGGACTTTGATCCGTGCTAACACTTGGTGTGTAGGAAGCCTACATGAGGTTCAAGACCACCACCTGGTCGTTCCATCTTCTTCACGTCGGTTCGCGAACACTTTGGGCTGCCTCAAAGACTAAGCCCCAAATTGATCGTCCCTCATGACGTTAATCTATATCTCGTCCCGTGTGATGATAAACTATATTCCCTCATCCCACATGATGATGAACTTTATGCCCTCATCCCGCATGATGATAAACTGTATGCCCTCGTCCTGTATGATGTTAAGCTGTATCACATCCTGCATGACGTTAAACTGTATGCCCCAAACTACATGGACATTGATCCATGCTAACGCATGGTACGTAGGAAGCCTCCACGAAGCTCAATCCCATCACTCAGTTGTTTTGACTCCTCCGCGTCAGTTCACAACCACTGTTATGGGCCACCTTAGAGCGTAAGCCCCATACCCACCATCATGGGCCATCTTAGAGCATAATCCCCATACCTCACACCCACTTCTCATCCTAACCTCTCCCTCGAGCCCATGTGCCTCAGGAAGCTCATGCCCTATCCCGAAAATCTTACTTCCCCCAGGCTCCAATCCATGCGTTCATTCTCACAGGTCGCCTCTTCAGGTGTCCCACTGTATTACCGAACTACACAGACATTGATTCCCTACCATGGGGATTCGTTGTAATCCTCAATGAGGTTCAAGCCCCTCCTCACTCCATCACCTATCCTAATTCCTAACTGGGCCGCCACATCTTGGTGGGATCATGCCACCTCATTCCACTCCACAGTATCCATGAAGCCGCCCACGTGTTGGCCCCAATATCGATGTTCCCTCTAGGGGGTCCTTCAATATGATCCACTCTCAGTGTTCCGATCGATCTGATCCATCTCCGCAAGATGTTAAACACTTGGCATACCCCGTGTTAAGCATGGGAAGCTAAGGAAAAACTCAGATGGCACACAATTCCCCATGTTCGATGTGGGATGCCTCGGGCTTCTGCACCCTTGAAAAACCCTATAATAAGGTACAGAAGATATACATGCCAATCCCTAGTGTCAAGCTGTGCCAAAGACACCCCAACATGACCATTATCCCCACCGAAGGTTGCTGCCCCGACCAGACCCCTTAGAGCGTCTCGACGGAATTAGTGAAATTAACTTGCATCCATGCAGATATGGCGTCACGAACGAGCTTCACAAACCCATCTTAAATCTAAGATGGAGACTCGGACTACGTGAAGACCTCTGAGGAGGAATCCACGGAAGGAAGAACTAACATTCCATCATCCCGATTTTGATCAAGGAGCAGACGTCCTTGAACAAGGAACGAATTCCGCCCGCCTTTGGAAAGCGGGAGTGCGGGGCCTCAAGCCGCGCATCCTCCCCTGCATGACGGATGCGTGTGTGCCCCAATGAAAGCGTCAGAAACGGAAAATGGAGAACCCGACATGAAGCACTTCTTCTCAATATGGATACTGGTAGCGTTCAGGGTGTCGGAAGATTAACATGTCACCAGGTCCGGACACTTATCACCTGGATGTGAAACCCGTAGGGGGGGGTGAGGGAGTCAGGACATTGATCACTCCATTCTGTGACGTCGTCAGCATTGATCCCTCTTACTGACCATGGAAGACAGAATGGCACTGGGCTATTGGTTGTCGATTTATTTTTCCTTTTAGCGCTAATGGGTTCATCTCCCTGCTTGCAGGAATCAGATCGTTCCATCCGGAGCTCGATCACCACTTGCCCACCGGTGCAGGGACCGGGGAAGTACCGACGCGACCACCCCGCGTGGCCCCGACATTTCCAAATCTGCCCCGACTCCAACTACGGCGACTGTAGGGCCCTCATGCCCCATCTCCCCGTCAGAGATCATCCAACGAAGGGTGATGAACGACCTGGTTCGTAGGTACGAGGAGGAAGGGGTCATCCCCACCAGGGGCACGACCCATTTGGATCTAGAGGCAGATGCGCCTCACCGCAGTCACCACCCCCTGGGGCCGTACTGGGAGCCACTTCTTCCCAAACCAACGTTCAACTGTTTCGGGAGTTTTTCCCTGGAGTGCCTTGACACCTCCCTCCCCTACGCCGATGAGGTAGGGGATGTCAGGGTTCGCCCGATCGGAGACATATTCTAGGGGTTCATGATAAGGGCCTCCGCCAGGCTGCGTCGACGCCACCACCTGACTCCTCGGGCTGAGGAGCAGCCAATATCTATGCCCACAACATCGGCTCCAACCCATATGACCCGACGCCAGCGTCAGGCACGAGTGGAAGAGAATTCCCATCCTGGGGCACCAAGATCAGAAACCACTGTGGCCCGAGCCACTGCTGCCCTCTATTTTTAGACTCCTGCAAACGCTGAGCAGAGGCAGATACATGACCGAACCGGATCGATGCCCCGACCGCCCTGCAAGCAGGTTAGGTTGACTCTCCCGGTCACTGGAACATGCAATGGCCACCGTAGACTAAGTCGCGGTAGTGCCATCCAGCATGAAGGCCCACTTCGTGTCGCTGATCTGGAAAGAAAACGACTTCCCCATGACAGCTACGCTCCGGGTATGGCTCTTTCCAGCACCCACTGCATGGGGTACGGGGTCACTTCCCCTATCGCTGGCCGTGAGTATGGAGCCATTGCATATCTGGTCACTCGCCCACATGGAGGTCCTCCCCATGTCCCTTTCGAAATCTATCCTGGTGCTTCTCTCACCCCGGCCTTCAGTCCTCTCGGCCTTAGCAGTATTGCGGCCATATGACTCCATGATGAAGATCAGCCCTGCCCTGAGGACCCACCCAGGGGATGGAAGGCAGGACATCATCTCCGTAAGTGGAATGTTATGGATGTCCGGAAAGAAATCATACCACTCCGCTTTTCAGACTCCGAGGCGGAGTACGAATCAGTGATGGAGCCCTCCCCCGGTCCTATGAGTCAAGGGAAATGGTGGGGACATGACGCGTCAGCCTCGTACCTCCCGAATGCGAGATCCATATGATCCCCACCTCCCTCCGATGGTATATCCAAGAGTAAGAGGACTTGGCATACCCCAAGGGGTCAAACCCGCAGTTACCACTGGCCTCCCCGGAAGCACCTTCCACCTCCATCAGAGAGGGTGGGGATCTTTTTTTGGGACCAACGGAAGATTCGCGATGTGACACACCCTCGGAAAGTACCGACACTGTGATAGGAAGCTTGTTCGCCAGCCCATCCTATCACGACGTGGCATCCAGGACATTGCATCCCTTGGAAGACTACTTAGGGATCGGCGGCCAATCGACCTTCTCGCCGTATTCTCCGTCGGCCAGCCCACCGGCCCCGCGGCCTTCCACGGCCCCACTGCCAGTTCCCCGGACATTGTCAGTTGATGATCAAGGGCAGCAAGGGCCAGATCCCGAACCAGAGTCGTGGAGCTTCTGCACTGTCCTCGCAGCATGCCACTTCCCCGATAAGTTTTGGTCGGTCGCAGGATCGAATTTTGATATTCCTGAGTCACTCACCCAATGAGAGTTTGAATTTTTCCATAAGACTCCCCGGGTGACTCACTCCCGTCTTCGCCATCAGCTAGAGCCTTATCTCGGGAGTCAAGTACATCTCGAGGATATCGGCGAGCAATGTTGTCTAGTTGCCCTGGCCACGCTCCTTGCGGTTCGGCACCCTGAGTCACTTGGCCACCATAGGGCCCTCTAGCAACAATACGGCCAGAGTTTTCAGGTACTCCGCAAAGTTATCAAGGAGGCCACCCCCACGCACACGTCTGTGGATGGGGGCAGTACGTTTCCCTTATTTTCAAAACGATTCACTGACAGACTAATTCACTGGGCGGCACTGAAGGAATGTTCCCAAGGGAAGTGGCGGTCAACATGGCCTACCTTTTCGAGAGAGGGAAACAGTGTGGAACTCTTTTATGGGGACTCACGACCCAAGGAAAGGCCGCTACTAGATCCATCAGGGATAATTACTCGTCAGCAGAGGAACCTCCTGTGCCTCCCCATGCCCACTAATGCCTTAACACTAAGCCGAAACATCGGAAAGGGTAAAGAGCACGTCGGGGCTGTCAAGCTCCCTGACCCATCTATATCGGTACAGAAGGCAGAGGAAGATCTTTAGAATACCACGCTACGCCAATAGCTTGCTGAGAAGAAGAGGCTGGTTGATGAGCTCATGGCCGAGCGCATTGCAGAGAAGAGGCCTAACTATGGTGATCCAAGGCCAGGACAGTAGGGGCAGGAGCAACTACCCCTTGATGAGATTCTCCCGGGAAACTGCGATCATGTTGTGTTCGCCGATAGAGGAGAGGCTGCAGCTCATGTCAAGAGGGCACGATACGTTTCGCCGAACCCTCCTGGGCAGCGTGATCACCCAAGGGACCTCGCTCAGTTTCCTCTAACTACCCCGAGAGTCGCTCCGCTAGCCGCCCCGCGAGCCGCTGAGCTTGAAAACCGGATTGAAGAGCCCAATAATGCTCTTGTTGTTAGGGATCCCTATCAGGGCAAGAAACCACATCCGGACGATCCAATAGAAGCACTCATCACCCACTTAGAGGCTCTGGAAACACGGTAGGTGGCAATCCCACCAAACGGTATGCCATACCCAGCATGCGTGGATGATATTCCATCCCTGCCGGGATTTGGGAACCCCACTTTCGCCCCCTTTAACGGGAATGGGGACCCACCACAACACATGGACCACTTCAACTCGATTTTTGGGACTATGTTAGGATCTCTGGCGCTGCAGGAGGCCGCCAAGCTCCGTTTCTTCATTCAGACACTAGAAGGACCAGCATTCTTCTGTTACAGACAACTCCCTATTGGATCTGTGACTAGCTGGGTCGACCTTTGCAGGAAATTACTCTACCAGTTCAGTTCCACAACCCCGAAGATAAAAATTTTAGATCTCTTCAGGTGAAAACAATGACCCGATGTGTGAGTCGCAGAATTTTTCGCCCGGTGGAAGGGGATAACATACTCCCTTGACATGCCACTAACTCAGGAGAAATTACTGCCAATTTCTGTAGGGAATGTCAAGGTAGAGTTGGTTCATTCTCTGATCACTCAGAATTACCCCGGAGGGTTCCGAGACTTCTCATACAAGGCTCATCCCCTCGAAGAAACCCTACAACAGGCCATTATGGCACACTCACTACCTCCTGTAATCCCTGCATGGAGAGCCTCTAGAGCTGAACCCACTGATGTGGCCCAGATAGAGGCCCCTAGGTAGCTAGAGTTGCTACTTGTGGGGCCAGCTCGACAGCCCCATATGGGTCCACCCCCACGGGCACAGCCTCCGGCCCAGTAGTGACCGTCTCAAAATCGGCACGCGCCTCCGAGCAATGCACCACCACCACCTAAGAGAAATGATCAGGTTCCACCTCCTCAGCATGATCCTTCGGACTTGCGTCAGGGATAGCCTCCAAGATCCCCCTTTCCAGATAGAAGGAATAAGACTTACTCATTTGATGAGGCCCAGGTCCACGTTTATTTCTTTAGTGCCTTGGAGTAGAGAATCTTGAGACTGTTCGAGTGCCGGAAGCCAGAAGAGGCGTGTCTCACAGATCACCCTAACTTCTACACTTATCATCAGACCCTGGGGCACACCATCTGGTGATGTTATGTGTTCAAGGACTGGCTCCAAGACCAGATAGAAAACAACATAGTCAGGATGGGCCCAGCACCGGCATAAGTAGTGGGGGTGTTTGTGAGATTGGAGGACAATAGCGGCGATGAGGATGAATGGAAACAAGTTTCCAACCATGGGTCCTGGAAGTATAATGATTTTATGGACTGCAAGATGGTCACCCATGCCCATGGCATCATCCAGGCCCACCTAAATCAGCCAGAGCCCTCAGAATCTGCGAGCGCTACCTCAGCATCATCTTCCCAGCTTACCTCTTCCCAGAAGAGCAAGTGGAGGCACATGAAGAAAGAATGTGACCTTCTAATGCCATTGTTATCCCTCAATCTTCTCAATTTTATGCCCCCAGAAATGGGGATCCCTCCGAGACTCCGTCCGGTAGTGGATGACTCCTTGAGTGAATGTTTTGGGTATGCTTCAGTTAACACTGTAGTGTTGGTAAATCCATTTTTGAATCCCGACGATGAGGAATCCCAGGTGGACCTTCCCAATGTCCCCAGCCATTGCCAACGTTGGCAGAGCTGCAACTACATGAATCGATGGGGCATGGTAGTTGGAACCTCTATCTAGGTCGTGTATTCCATTGAGACTAGGCAGCATGCCCAATACGGAGCTCAGTGCATGTGGCCCATTCATCTGGTGTCGACAGGTTTGCCTATAGCACCGTTTCTGTTGCTGGATCAGGCAGAACCGCCTCGGTCGTGTCGCGACTAGCTCTTCCCTGCTACCAGCCGACCCCAACCTTCTGGTCCTAATCTGGAAGCCACTCTCTGGGCTTCGACTAATGAACAACAAGACATGTCTTGTACCAGTCATCCACTGGTCCCTCTGACAGGGCTCGTAATGATTCCAATCTGAGAGCGGCCTCCTGTAAGTAGAAGCTCGTGTTCGCCCCAAATGTATGATGTTCTGAAAAACCTGGACGACATTCCAACAAGGCTCTCTACCCTTGGGTATCATTTCCTATCATCTGAAATGTGTGAGGTACTCACCGAGGCCCTAAGGAGCCCCCTCTAGTTTGAAACGGAGGTAGCGGATGGAGAATCCTTCCACGCCAAGGCAATTGAGAACGCCGAATTTCAGGCCATTATCTCATTCTATGGGGAATATGAAGACCCTCCCATACAAGGGAACATTCTCCCACTGTACATCACTGACCAATTCAATGGTGTAGAAGTCTGACACTGCCTTGTCGACTAGGGTTCTGGGATTAACCTAATCCCAACTCGGACACTGCATAAGTTGGGGTTGTCTAAGGATGATATAACTCCTTCCGACCTCAGGATCCAGGGGTATGACAGGACTAATCAAACTCCACTCAGCAAGATTTCCTTGAATACCTAGTTCAGCAGCCTAATTTCCAATACCGAATTCATGGTTTTCTCTCAGGACACCACCTACAACGCGTTGATGGGCAGGTTGTGGCTCCACCTTCACGCAGCGGACCCCTCATCATATCACCAGTGCCACAAATACTCCCTTAATGGTTGAGTATGTGTGATCCAAGGAGATGTGTCTCCTTTTGCGTCTTGTGAAGCCCATTATCTGGATGCCGACTATTACATGATCAAGGACAAGTAGATCCTGGCAGGTGAGGTCAAGCCCGGAACTGTCACAAGTGATCCCTGCGCAGGTTTGGATGATGATTATGTCTTCCCAATCCATCGGTTGGAGGCCACAACCCTTGACATGGGGCATTTCTTTATTGTTTCGGGTACCAGAGAAAGGAATATTTCCGGGTCCAAGCGGCGGTGGGAAATCCCCTAGTACTCCTACACCAACTAGGCTCAGGTGATCCCCGAGCCTCCTACCCCTGTACGATATCAGGACATTAGGCTCACGTCAACGGCAGTATGTCATATGTGTCTATTCTGCCGGGCCGGAATTGACCAGTTCATGCCAATGCACCACTTCTTCTTTGATGTCATAAAGCATGGCCCCTTGGGCCGAAGGCCAGATGGGATTGGATTAACTTCCTTTGTCGCCACGGTCTCCATAATGCATGAGTCTACTGACGTGACGACCACTGCCTACCAAGCCGGAACCAGCTTCCCATCAGGGTATGGTAGCCCCGAAGCAGCTCCCCCCATGGATGATAACTCCACAAGTGGGGAGGAAAACATGGAAGATTCACCCCTGCCTTTGAGGAGGGCGTCTCCACCACGGTTGACGAGTTAGTGCGGGTGAACCTCGGTAGCAAGGCAGACTCAAGACCCACATTGGTCTACACCACTATTCCCCTCTGAGGAGCGGCAACAGTACGTAGACATTCTTAGATGGCACCGTGATGTATTTTCTTGAAGTTACGACGAGATGCCAGGACTAGATCCTCAGGTAGTCGTCCACAGCCATGGCCTTCCGGAAAACCATCACGGGTTCAAGAATCCTCCCAGGAAGATACACCCCTATCATGGTGCCATGGTTGAGGCCGAAGATGATAAGCTCATCAAAGACAACTTCATTAAAGAAGTTCATTACCCCTGGTGTCTAGCCAACATTGTGCCAATGAGGAAGAAGAACTGACAAATCAGCGTTTGTATCGACTTTCGCGACCTCAATCACCACTGTCCGAAGGATGATATTCCCCTTCAAATGACAGAGTTATTGATCAATGACACGGCCGGGTTCCATGCCCTCTCCTTTGTGGATGGGTATTTCGGGTACAACTAGATCCGGATGGCCCCTGAGGATGAAGAGTTCACTGCCTTTAGTGCTCCCAAAAGTACTTTCTGCTAACAGGTTATGCCCTTAGGCCTGTAGAATTCGAGTACCACCTATCAACGGGCCATACATCACATATTCAAGCCGATTCTTGGGACATTGGTGGAATGCTGTGTGGACGACCTGGTGGTTAAATCTCCCCAGCGCCAGGACCATCTCAATGACCTTGATAAAGTGTTCAACTTCCTTCGTTCTCGCCACATGAAGATGAACCGATTGAGATGTGACTTTGGGGTCACCTCCGGAAAGTTTCTTGGCTTCGTTGTCAGATACTGAGGCATTGATATCGACCCAGAGAAGATCAAGGTCATTAGCCAGATGCCTCCCCCGAGTAATATTCGGGAACTTAGAGGCCTCCAAGGCCACTTATCCTATATACGCTGATTCATTGCAAATCTGGATGGCAAGTGTAATCCCTTTTCCTGAATAATAAAGGAAGGCACCACCTACGAGTGGGATGAAGAGTGTCAGGTCGCCTTTGAGGAAATCATGAAGTATCAGATCCAACCACTGGTCTTGATGCCACCTATTTCCAGAACGTCGCTGGTCCTTTACGTGACCGCCCTGGAATTATCCCATGGTGCACTTATCGCCCAATAGAACAACAAGGGAACAATGAATAGCCACTACTACCTCAGCCGCATATTCATTGATACAGAAAATATATATTCTCCCATCGATAAGAGCTGCCTGGCACTCATATTTTTCATGCAGAAATTACGGCACTACTTGCAGCACCACGAGGTACAGCTAGTCTCTTGGGTAGACCCGTTGAAATATATACTGAATCGACCTATGTTGACTGGAAGATGGTCATGGTGGGAAGTGATCCTCTAGCAGTTCGACATCAGGTTTGTACCTCAGAAGGCTATGAAAGGATATCCATTGGTAGACTTCTTAGCTGCTCATCCAACCTCCGTGGATCAGCCACTGGATCTAGGCCTTCCTGATGAGGTAATCCTCTTAGTTGATCATGTCATCCCATGATGGAAGATTCACTTTGATGGTGCCTCCCAGAGCCTCGCCGGTAGAAGGGTCAACGATCCTAGGCTCAATAGAGTGGGCCTGGGTATCATCTTCATCACCCCAGAGCAATCAGTTTTGTCGTATTCATTCTGGTTGTCAGAAGGTTTCACCAACAATAAGGCAGAATATCATGCCCTAATCACTAGCCTTGAGTTGGCTCTCGAGATTGATATGCCCTTCTGCATGTGAAAGGGGACGTTGAGCAAGTCATCAAGCAGGTAAATGTTGACTATGTTGTCAGAAAGCCATAACTCATGCCATTGTTGGAGTGCACCCTCCGTCTAATGGCTATGTTCCCATCTCGGGCAGAGGTCATTCATATCCCCCTGTCATAGAATAGTCGAGCAGATTCTTTGGCTATCCTGGCCGCATCACTTGCGAAGCCCAAATAGGATGACCTAATTATCCACATGGCACACCGGAGAGTCATTGCTGCCGTTATTCCGGAGGATGATCGTGGCCCGCGGGTGAACCATCTCACCACTGGTGCCCCTACATTAGGATCCCTAGGGACATCAGATGCAATAATCAAGACAGTTCCTGACCAGAGGACACCCTTGGTTGAATACCTCCAACACGACAATCTTCCATCAGACCAAGATGAGCGCGAGAGAATCCAATGCTGTGCACTGCAATTTACCCTTCAGAGCGGTCCCATCCTTGAGCAGCTCCTTTACAGATGCAGATTTGATGGTGTTCTCCTATATTGTCTTCAAGGAGTCAAGATCCGACGGGTCATCCAAGAAGTTCATACTGGTTCGTGTGGCGCCCACCAGGCCGGGTTGAAGTTGTCCTACCAGATTCAAAGGCTGGGGTACTTCTAGCCCTCCATGATCTATGACTTCATTGAGTTTTCCAAGAGGTGTCATGCGTTCTAGGTTCACGGTAACTTTGTGCATCGGCCACTAGAGCCTCTCCACACTACCAAGTATTCTTGGCCATTTTCAGTCTGGGGGTTGGATGTTGTAGGACCTTACCCGCTGAAGATGGCTCGCCTGTGCCAGTTAATTCTCACCACTACGGATTTCATTTCCATGTGGGCAGAGGCAATTCCTCTCAAGGAAGTCAAAGCTCATTCTATCACTGACTTCATGGGTTCCAATATCATCTATCAATTTGGATTACCTCACACTATCCTCATGGATAACAGAACCAACTTCCGAGCATCCGAGCTGAATAAATTGTACGCCAAGTAAAACATTTTCTCTAAACACACCTCCCGCTATCATGCGTAGGAAAATGAGTAGATTGAGGAGTTTAACAAAACCGTCTCTAAAATTCTGCAAAAAATGGCTGGTCAGAACAAGAAAAGTTGGCAGTACAAGCTCCCCAACACTCTCTGGGCTTATCGGACGACGACTTGTAACTCCACCCAGGTTACTCCGTATTCCCTGTTGTACAGAGCTGAGGCTATCCTGCCTATAGAGATTCAGTTTCCCTCATTGCGCATGGTGGACTATGACCAGCAAGCACCCGATAGAGTTTCCGAAGTCCTCCTAGCTAAATTGGAAGAGCTGGATGAGAATAGGCTTCGTGCTTTACATAACCTGGAAAGGCATCAGAGAAGGATGGCTCGAGAGTTCAACAAGAAAGTTCACCTTCGCTCTTTCCGACAAGGTGACCTGGTATTGGCTCTCAGAGCGCCAATTCTTCTTGGAAGGAAACCACCCAAATTGGAGTCCAAATGGGAGGGGCCATTCATCGTCCATAAGGTCTATCCCAATGGAGCGTATTCCCTGGCGACTATGGATGGTGAGTGTGTCACTCCTCCCACCAACACCAGGTTCCTCAAACAGTATTTTTCATGAATCATAGGGTCTGAGTTCTATGACCTAAAACATTGATCCTTATCCGGTCCCACATGACCTTAAATGGAACATGGTCAAGCATGATCTTACACTACATTTTTACCTACATCTAGGCCCCTTTGGTCCGAGTTCTAAGACCTTAAAATAAGACCCTTATGGTCCAGCATGACCGTAAACTGCATGCATGTCCTCACTACAAGACGTTAAACTGCAGGCTGGTTAGGCATCCCTGACCGAGGCCCAGCCTCAGGCCCCTTGGCCATCTCGGGCCTCTCAGCCCTAGCCTTCACCCAGAGCATGTGGTGCGGGATCATTCCCTCATTCATGATGAGTTACCCGTCGCGCCACGCACACTCCCTGGAATAAATACTTCTTATCATCCTACATGGCGTTAAACTGTACTTCAAGAACTACGTGCGGCTTGATTCCCATCCTTATGGAATACGTAGGACTGCATGAACACCCAGATTTCAGGTCCAGCCCCATCTCTTGAGAGATCCCATGATCTCCCGGTCACCTTGGTCTTTTGGCCTATCCTTCCCCATGGGGGGATATATAGGTGTGGTATAGGTTATTTGGAACCATGCCCCCCTCCTCCCAGGAATCTGCCATCTTTTGGCTGCTCTCAAACCAAGAAGTTAAACCCTTTCCAATGGTTTGCAAATGTGTTCAAAGTACTCTGGTCTAGGACCTGGAGTGTCAGATTCGACTTAGGCATGTTTTTGTCCACTTTCCAAGATTCATTCTCCCTTTCATCTGGGCCCCCGTTATCTCTCACACCCGGAGGGACCCCCAAAAAACAGTCTTGATTCAACGCATAAGGACTCTCCTACCTTCACGGTCCAACGCCCCTGAGGGTTCCGGGCAAAAAATTGATACAAATCCCTCATTGCAAATATGGCCAGCTATTGATGCTCATTTTTTTGCCCCTATCTTTAGGCTAACGTGACAGGTTGCTATGTTCTGAACATGGTCAGCAGTAATCCTCAGTCGACACGCCAGCTCTTTCGGGCTCTGAATGTTGGTTGCATGATTCAAATTATGTTCCACCCCACCATGTCAAGGTGGAATCTCAACACTCCTTGCATTGAACCTCAGTGCACCACCACACGTCAGACGGACAAATCTGCGTTATGGTGTCTCTTGGGGCTCCCGCGATCTGAAGTCTAGAGTATGTGCTTAGGTTTTCTCTAAGGATTGTGTGCATCTTGACCCTCATCCCCATGGGGAACAAGGAGTCACCAAGCCATTGCATTTTGGGACCAGCTTAGCTGGGAGCTAGCAACTCTCGCCCCCCTGATTGTTGAACCCTCGTCGGCCCCTTGGCCCGAGGCTCATCTCTCAGAGTCACGCGTGGTGATGGCATGGGATTATGTCATCATTCACATTAGGTATGCCTCATCGCATCATGCGTATTCCCCAAGTCCAATCCATGTGACCTTAAATTGTGCTTTTTGGTCCTACCACAAGACCATAAACTGTGATCATATCGTCCTGGTCGCACGTCAGAAAACAGCACTACATTGTGGTGACCCCCCCATAGGGGACATCACGTTGGGTATTGTTCAATTTCCATACCATTTTTCAATGAATTTTATGGCTTTATTATTGTGCTGATGCCAGGGATTTCTAACCTAGGACGGTCGCTCCACATAAGAGAAACCATTCACCTTCAAGGACAAACAAGATGTCTCAAATGCTGCTTCTTTTGGTGCAAGGGCTAGACCCGCACGTCTCCTTCTCCTTTGCGAAAGCGCCATTTCATACCATGCTACCTCTCAAGAACTATGTATGGATTTATTCTCATCCTTATTATATACATAGGAGCACATGGGCACTTCCCCATGGGCCCATCCTAACTTTTCATCTTCGGTCCCTCGGCCTAAACACGTCCCCAGGAGCACATAGTAAGCAGGGCCTTTCCCTCATTCACGTCGGGTTTCGCAACCGCATTACCATGTGTCTCCCATTTCACTTACCCTTTGGTTTGAGTTCTAAGACCTAAAACAAAGATCCTTTCACGGTCCTACATGACCGTAAACTACATTTTTTCCCAACATCTGGGCCCCTTTGGTCCGAGCTCTGAGACCATAAACTAAGATCTCTTAAGAACTACATCTGGCATGATTCCCATCCTAATGGGATATGTAGGAATTCCCAGACCGTCTATCTTTTGGTTCAGCTATAGTTTAGCTAGTTCGTCTCTTTGACCCCACCTTCGGGACCCCAACTATGGTACTGCGTGGTGTAGTGCGGGATTATGTCCTCACTCACGTCGGGTTTGCAACATCTGCACCCCTCACACCTCGTTCTAAGAATTATCCTTCTTGTCTTATCATCCTACAAGACATTAAACTATGATTCTAGAACAATGTATGTATTGATTATAAAACTTATGAGATACATAGGAATGCCTTGACATTTCATCTTTGGTCCAGCCTGAGGGATTACCAAATCCCGTCCCTCCTTACTGTCGGCACCTCGGCTGGCTTCAGGGGGAGTGGTGTAATTGCAACATCTACCCCGAATAAGTTCGCGATGCCCCATAGTAATGTTGGGAAGTGGTAGTTCTCTCACACGAGAGGTCTTTTCTACAAATTGGGACGATCCGTGACCAGGTTAATACGTCCTCCTAATGCGCCTCCACCACAGTGGCATAATTTTTGGGAGTGTTGGACTCTGTTCGAACAAACCACCACTCCACTTTCCAAGATTTGCATGCCCCTTTATTTGGATCCTCATCCTCTTTCATGTTTTATGGGACCCCCTAACAGTATGGATGATAGACTATGGTCCGCCTGCCGTGGAAATGTGGATGACAGGCCTTTGGTCCACCTATTGTAGCAATATGGATGAATGACCTACGGTCTGCCTAATGTCCTGGGCCAATGTCCTAGAGGACTAGTCATGTTTGATGGGACCCCCTAACAGTATGGATGATAGTCTTTGGTCCGCCTACTATGATAATATGGATGATAGACCTTTGGTATGCCTGCTGTACCAATATGGATGATAGACCTATAGTCCGCCTACTGTCCTGGGCCAATGTTCCAGAAGACTGATCAACGATATTTGAGTTAGGCCCCATGTTTCGAACATGGTCAGTGGTCATCCCTCATTTATTGTTCCCATTTTAGTCCATTGCGATAAAGATGATGTGTTTCCGTCACGGTTATAGTTATACTCCATCGTCGTGCCACCATAAGTGTTCCGAATTTGGGTAACGTGACTCACCTTTTTTAATCTCCCTATGTTCGGATAGATTTCAATGCCCCCAACATTTCCCCACTCGTTTGTTAGGGCACGTTGAAGATATGATACATCGATCGGTCTGAGGTCCCCTCCCGTCGGCTGGACCTCCCTCTTCTCCTCAGAAATCCAGGCCCGATTGTGGATGCCTGAATCCTGGTTAACGCCCCTAAGATGGAAAAAATGATAACACGGGCATCATTTATTTCTCACGTTGGGTGAGACCCACATGATCTTAGGGGTGAGTTGTTATTCATTTCAGAATTATAGTGAGAATACTAATCCAAGGGTACAAGTAAAGAGATTGGCCGATAAATTGGATTAAAATATTAAGCAGTGAAGGGAGAAAGTTCATGAGATGGCCGAAACAATTCCCTTAAGGATAAACATGCTGGAATGATCTTTGCAATGCTGCTACCCTTTGGATGGTAACCTCCAGGACCGCTTCTCGCTCCTTGAAGACTCTCTCTTCACTAGCAGCCACAGAGCGTAGCTCTCCAACCTTATCTTGTGCTTGCACCCGCTCGGTTTGAATTACGGCCATCTGGTGACTTGCCTCCATCATTTGTTCTTGGGAAACATCCAGTTGGGCCTTCAGTTGCTCCATGAGCTCAGAGCACATTGCAATAAAGACCACCTTCTCTGCCGCCTTCCCTTCAAGGCACTGGACCTTACGCTCTACCCTCAGAAATGCTTGTGTGTTCGTTGATCTTTCCCGACACTGGGAAACGTCGGTGCACTAGCTTCTCTCACGTATCTTCTTGTCCATTAAATCATGGACCATAAAGTGAAGGCGTTGAGCATTAGCCCCTCTGGCGCATAGGAAGCACAGCCAGGTCAGAAATGATCCCATCTGCCTTAGCCAATCTGACAAGGGCTTCCTAAGAAAGTTCTAGATACACTTCCACCCTTTGCGTCGTGTCATCCGAATCTCCTCGGCCGCTTCTGAGTCCGATTCGTCTACCTCATCGGGATCAGCGAGCCAATACATGGGAAAGGCAGCCAGCAGGTTAGCAGCTAGATCTGCCTCAGTGATGTCTTCATGAGGAATAGGATCCTCGACATCTGGGAACCTTCCTCTCTCACCCCAATAGTGAAGGTGCCTCCGTCAGCTTTCGGCCTCGCCTCAAGGACAATGCCACTGATGTCTGCCACCCCCCTGCTCACCAATTTTCAGGGCTGACTTAGTGTGGGAAGTATGTTCTGGATGAGGTGGTATGTCCACTACTGGTCTGCTCATGGACGACATGGGATCAGCAGCTTGACGAGCCTCCAATGTTGAGATCACGGCGCAAGGCGTACCCTGATTAGTTGGTATTTTTGATACCAAGCGATAGTAGTAAAGTATGGGACATACAGGAACCCAGAGCGTCAGCCTCCAGTGTTATGGCCAATACAAAAGCTACCATGACAGGAGACCCCTCTGCGCTTGTCAATTCAATGATGGGCATCAGAGCCCCATCTGATCCCACCGGTTCTCCTCCTACCTCTATTGGGGATGCCTGATCAGCACCTAGGTGATCCAGAGTGAGATAGAGAGAAGAATTAGAAATTGCAAAGGAGAATGGATGAACAAGGAAAATTAATGAAGATAGAGATAGATCTTGAGTATGTCAGTTATGTCGAGTTCAGATCTGACAATCTCACCGCTCTCCCAGAGAATCCCTTGGTAGGTCGCCCCCTGCAACCCCTCTCCTTCATGTTCTCATTCTCCATCATATTCTCCTTTGCCTTCATCTTCTCCTGTTTCCTCTTCTCCCTCTGACTCCTCATCACTGTCGCCTTCCCCCTGCAGCATCACTTCCATATCATGCTTTTGGCCGAGCATCACGTTCACTACGAAAGGTGTCTCTGCACGCTGACCCCTTTGGTGCGTGTATGTGTCCACGACCGTCAGATAGGCATGTCGCCAATGGATGTTCACTCTGTCGGTAACTCGAATGAGCCCGACCTCTGGCAGCTAGATCCCATTCTGTATTATCTTCTACCAGACAGCTTCAACGCTCAGTGATTGCAGCAGGGTCATCCAGGCCTACCACAGTGCCCGGAAACTTACATCTTGGGAATGTTCGAGCAGGTATCATATCTACTTCCTAGGTAGTTCCCTGGCCACCTTGTGGGACCCCCTATGGGCAATGAGGTCGCGGCAGAACCATGTGATATCCCCACCGCTGAGGTCCCAGCCTGCATAGGCCTCACTGCCTGGCGTGCCCCTGGTTCCCCCTTCCGGCAGCACCTTTCCTACTCCCTCATCGCCCGATTTTCGCGCGGGTAGTCTTGAGTTGCCGGACTCGCTTGCATAAAAGCACCTCAGGGTACGCAATGGTCCAGTGCTCTGCATACTCGGTTGATAAGCCAGCGTCAACCCCGGTAGGAGGAAGGGTGATAACGTCGCCGGAGCCAAAAGTGGTGAGAATCAACCACATCTGGCGCAGGACGTAGGGATTCTTCTCCTCTTAGATAGCTGTGAATACTTTCGTCGGCATTCGATGGAGACACCCAAATTTCCTGGCGAATCGGGATGGCACATAAGGCGCACATATCACCTTCCCATCGATCTGAGCCATGAACACCCAGCCTCGGATGCTCTGGAAATACTCATGATGCTCTAGTGAGTCTTGCCAATTGTCCACCATCTGGCGGACCGGGGTGGGGAACGGGCTGAAGTTGAAATTGGTGTGGTTACCGATTCAGATCCTTACACCGTCCTCATTGAGCGTCATCAGTTCCACCCCTGTGATGTTCAACAGGTATGGTCACAGGTCATTTCCCAGAAGCTGGATGGAGTTTGGGAAAGTGTACCCGCCGAGATGAGCCACCACCCAGCCGTGAAAGATCTGGAAGGGGCCACATACCCTCCGAGGCGACCCCCCTCATGAGATGCATCCCAGAATGGCATAAAGCTTGGCCAGAACGAGGAACCCTAAGTTGAACCTTTTTTTGGCGTCCATGGTTCTCGCCATCACCAGTGTTGCGGGACGAATGCCCATCCTCGCATCCCGCACCGGCAGGAGCCATCCGCTCAAAAAGGCGGTGAGGAACCCGGTGTACCATATTTTCAGGTCATGTGCCTCAATGATGCGATTGCCCCACGATTGGTATTGCCCTTCTTAAAGGGTCCTCCAATACGACCCATCCTTGCTCCTCTGAGCCGCAGTTGGGAACCTTTTACCCTGTCTCAGCATCTTGATTGTCAGATCCTTCTCTAGGAACTGGCTGAACCAGCCCTTGTAGGAAATGTCCTTCAGGAAGTCCTTGACCACCAGCCTATCTTTGGCCAGCTCCAATAGGTGCCATGTCAGCATGGGGGTCTGTGACATGTCTTCCCAAGTGTAATTTAGAGGAACGAACTCGTCGTATTGGTATCCCTCCAGTGGGATACCTCTGATGCAGTGAACGTCCAAGAGGCTAATGCCAGCTTCCCCATGATGAAGGTGGAAGGTGTTGGTATCAGGGGACCACCGGGTGAATAGCTCCGGCCCGAGCTCAGGTTGACGGTGGGAGTGGAACTGCGACGTCCATACCACCTCAAACAGGCCAATATGCCGCAGCTCGTCCCTAAACTGGTCACACATATGGCGAACCCAGAATTCCTAGACCCACTCACTTGTAAAGTTTCCCTAGGACCGCAGGTCCCAATATTTCAGCCAACCCTTAGTTTCTTCCATGATGCTCTGATGGAACGTTCTCGTGTAGAGGGCCAAAGAATTCTATGCGACAGGATCATCCCCAGTAATGGTCTTGGTCCTCAGGTTCAGGACATATGCATCCATGTGTATGGTTTCCCTGGCAGGATGACCATTGTTGGTAATGTTGTAGCGGGAAATCTCATCCTCCCGGGTCACCCATTACCACGGTGTGTCCATCTCGAAGCTCGATAGAGGAACCTCCTCCAGGATTCCAAAGTTTCAGAGCGGGACATTGTTAGACAGAGGATACTCCTTCTGGGCTATGGTCAACAGGTTGAACAAGGTTAGGTTGTTTGAAATGACCACCTCGGCACCGTAAACCTCTTCATTCGCCGCCATTTCGGCTCTATGAGTGGCGGCTTCCCCCACATCAACTTGGTTTACAGCCATCTCCAGTATTTAGGGAGTTGTTTGAAATTAGGATGAAGTGCGCGGAATCGGAGAGAGTTGCACGAAATATGATGCTGCGGCACGAAATCTAGGAGTTGGACTCGCAATAAGGACACTAGGCACGGAATATCCTGAGTTGGCGTGTAAATACGGCCGAAATTTGTAAGGATTTTCATGCTGCCAAAGCATTTTTGCGTGTAGCTATGGAAGAAATTTCACGCACGAGAGCGTTGAGCCTATCGCGCGGAAATTCTTGAATACGGAATGTAGTACCTAGCACCCCTTTTATAGGCAAGGATAGGGTTCCGCGCCACGCGGTAATATAATTCCACGCCGAGCTATAGTTTTGCGCGCACGTCTGGTATTTACGCGCAAAATGCCCATGAGAAGCACCACTTCGGCATTTCGGCGTTTCTCTCAGAATACGATCGTTGTGACCTCTCACTGATCCAATTCCAAGAGGGGGCATTTGTAGACACTAAAAAATTCCATAACTCCTAGAGGAAGTTTCAAACAGATGAAGCGAAGTCATATTTGGACTTAGAGGCCTGGTCCGGAGGACCTAGAAGTGGTGCGTGAAATTAAACGGCACTCGCGCGAAAACATTTTGTTCATGAAAATGGATCCTGGGATTCATGAAAAGGAACTGGCGCGGCATGTAATTTTGTGTGCCCGGTTCCGTGTGGGGAAGCCTTGTCCGCCGATAGGTCCTGGCACGAAAGATTTCGTGCACCGCCCAGTTTCCGCGATGGCGGGAGCCTATAAATTGAAGGTGACCCCAATCATTTCAGGGTTGAGGAATTCGGACCAGCTCTCGTGCATGCAATTCGGACTCCTGCGCGCCCAAGATGTCTTCCAGGTAATCCACCTTTTTCATGCAACCTTGCCTTGGGTTTTTCCTTTGCACGCAACCCCACTGGCTTAAGTGAATTTTTTAACTCTTCCTAGTTCTTCCTTTGTGTGCAATCCTTGCCCCTTGCACGTAGTCCCCTCCAATTGTGCACAATCCCTTCCAAATTGTGTGATGTCCCTTCATAGCTTTTAACATTCATTAGGGATCGGCCATTTCCCCCCGCACGCAATCCAAGCCCTTTACACGCAGTCCTCTATCCACGCCCAATCCTCTGACCCAATTGCGTGCCATCCCAGTGTTTTGCATTCAAACCTTCTCTTTGCGCGCAAAACCCAGGACCCTCGCCTTGATGCCCTTGGGTGCCTCTTTGCACCGGCGCCTGATGTTTTCCATACTGGGGCATGCACTCCATGCGTTGTTTTCCCGTACGACCTTCCAGGCTTGTATGATGTAACCTCAAGGTCCCTTGGGAGGTGTTTCTCGTTGCCTTGCTTTTCCCAATGCTTCTTCGAATAGGCACGCTAACGACTATTACTTCTTTTCATAGCCATGCTAATGTGGACCCCTCAATGGTTCACCCTGCGGCCCCCTTCACTACGGCCTTGTCGATGCCTTCCCTCCTACAAGGGGTAGATGGTGTTGGGCATGTAAGACCTAGGGGTGTGAAGCGAGCCCACCTCGTCCGAGCTGCAGGACGTTAAACTTCCAAGCACCTCACCCTCAACACATGACGTTAAACTGTGATCTGACCCCGTGCCACACACGCAGGGTCCCCCTACCTCAGACATTCTTTACTTCACTCGTCTCCACGGGAATGGAATCTTCCTCTCATGGAATGATATCTTCCTTTTGGAGTGGCGTCTGTCCATGGGGGAAGGTAAGCCTTAGAGTGTAAGCCCCTAGCCTCTCTTGCGAAAGGTTGTACCCATGCACCTCAGTACTTTTCCCACTGCCAAGGACAATGGAGTCCCTCTCCCACAGTGCCTTGTCGTACCTTGGGCCTCCATCCTGGAGTAATCCCTAACACAAAGGGATGCTAACCACACGTAAGCCCCTGTTTCCTCTTTGGGCCACTCAATGTGTAAGCCCCTTTCTGCTTCTCACGGACGCACCCTTCGTGACATGATCGTCTGGTCCCTGCCGCCTCTTGTTTCTCACAAAGAGCATGACTCATGTGGTCTTAGAGCGAGCATCGACCATGACATCCTCCTATGGGCCGCCTCAGAGCGTAAGCCCCATCAAAGCGAACTACGGGGACTTTGATCCGTGCTAACATGTGGTAAATAGGAAGTCTCCACGAAGTTCAATCCCACAACCTGGTCATTTCGACTTCTTCACGTTGGTTCGCCGACACTTTGGGCCGTGTCAGAGCGTAAGCCCCAAATTTCTCATCCCACATGACATTAAACTGTATCTCATCCCGCATGATGACAAACTATATGCCCTCATTCTGCATGACGATAAAATGTATGCCCACATCCCGCATGGAGATAAACTATATGCCCCCATCCCACATGAAATTAAACTATATCCCGTCTTGCATGATGTTAAACTGTATTCCCCGAACTATATGGACTTTGAACCGTCCTACCACATGGTACGTAGGAAGCCTCCACGAGGTTCAACCCCATCACTCTATTGTTCCGACCCCTCCGCGTCAGTTCACAACCACCGTTATGGGCCGCCTCAGAGCGTAAGCCCCATACCCACCATTATAGGTCGTCTCAGAGCGTAAGACCCATACCTCACACCCACGTCTCATTCTGACCTCTCCCTCGAGCCCACGTGCCTCAGGAAGCTCATGCCCTAGCCTGAAGATCTTACTTCCCCCGGGATCCAATCCATGTGTTCATTCTCACGAGTCGCCTCTTCAAGTATCCCACCGTATCACTGAACTACGCGGACTATGATTCCCTGCCATGGGGATATGTAGGAAGCCTCCATGAGGTTCAAGCCCCTCTTCACTCCATCACCCAACCTAATTCCCACTCGTGCTGCCACATCCCGGTGGGATCATGCAACCTCATTCCACTCCATAGTATCCGGGAAGCCGCCCACGTACTGGCCCCAATATCGGTGTTCCCCCTAGGGGGTCCTTCAATCTAATCCACTCATAGTGTTCCGATCAGTCCGATCCATCTCCCCAAGACGTTAAACTCATGTCATACCCCGTGTTATTCATGGGAAGCTGAGGAAAACCTCAGATGGCATACAATTCCCTGCGTTCTATGTGGGATGCCTCGGGCTTCCGTGCCCTCAAGAAGCCCTATAATAAGGGATAGAAGACAGGCATGCCAATCCCCAGTGTCAAGGCATGCCAATGACACCCCAACGTGACCATTCTTCTCACTGAATATTGTTGCCCTGACCAGACCCCTTGGAGCGTCTTGATGGAAGCAACGTAATTAACTGGCGTCCATGCAGATATGGCACCAGGAACGAGCTTCACAAACCCTTATTAAATCTATGAGGGAGACCCGGACTAGGTGATGAGCTCCGAGGAGGAATCCATGGAAGGAAGAACCGACATCCAATCATCCCTGTTTCGATCAAGTAGTAGACGTCCCTGAACAAGGAATGAATGTCACCCACCTTTGGAAAGCGTGAATGTAGGACCTCAAGCCGCGCATCCTCCCATGCGTGACGGATGCGCGCGCACCCCGATGAAAGCGTCAAAAACATGGATATTAAAAATAAATAATTATGTATAAGGTATGTAATCTCTGAATTTTTTGTGATGCATCTTCGTCTTACGGATTCCCTCACTATCTATATAGATCTAATAAATAGTGTCTTTAGAGACTATCTTGATCAGTTATGGTAGTATTTATAGATGATATTCAGGTATATTTAAACAGAATAGATTAACATGAAGATCAGTTTGGTATTGTATAGAAGACCTTGAGAAAGGATAATCAATATGAAAAATTTACAATGCGTTATTTTTTTATAAAAAAGTCCATTTTGGGTCACATTATCTCAAGAAATGGGATATATGTGGATATAACATACAATAATGTTATTCAACATTGGACTAGGCCAACAATGGAAACTGAGATCCAATTTTTTCTTGGTTTTGATATATATTATCATCTTTTTATGGAATACCTTTCTTGAAAATATAATCCTGTCAACAATTTGACTCAAAAAGGAGTTATGTTTGTGTGTATGGAGGAATGTGAAGAGAATTTCAAAGAGCTAAAAATAAGGTTAGCTAGTGAAACTATGATCACATTTCCTTCTGGTGGAGTATGGTTTTTGATCCATAGTGATGTATCCAGTAAGGGGATGAGATGTGTTTTCCTGAAAAATGATATTGTTATATATTATGCCATAGACCATTGAAAATCAGGGTGAAAATTTACCCAACTCATGATTTTGAGTAACCAGAAGTAATCTTTTCATTTATGATATTGTTCCATTATTTTTATTATAAAAGGTGTTATATTTATACTGATCTTAAAATTTTAAAATATATTTTCACAAAAAAGGATCTCAATATGCTCCAATGTTGTCGTTTTTATTGATTAATTATTACTAATTCTCAATACAATTCCACCATGGGAAAGAAAAGAAGGTGTTATATGATTTGAGTAAAAAATACCTTGTTATGCTATCCTTGGTGAGGATCATAGAAGATCCAATATTTATGTATTTATGAAGGATTGATCTTTGAATTTAAATGGAAGTGGAGAAATATTATCTGTCTCAAATTAATGTTCAACCATATATACAAGTTAATCTTAAGGAGGAAAAAAAGGAAGATTTAGAGATGCAAAAGAAGGTGGGAAATGTGACTAAATTTGACCTTGATTGTGATGGAATAATGAGGTTCAAGATCTATCTTTGTAATCATACCATACAAAAATTAAAGGAGTTCTTGGATGAGTCACATATTTATACTTTCTCTTTTCATCCTATAATAACAATGATGTACAAGGTCATGAGAAAGTATTTCTGGTGGGATGGCATGAAAATAGATGCCACTGAATGTGTCTCTTTATTCTTGGTTTTACAGTAAGTTAAGTTATAGGGACAAATGTTGAAGAGGATATTACAAACATTACCCAAACCTGAATGAAAATGGGAAAACAACAATGTGGAATTTTTTTTCAGACTTCCCAAAACATCTAATGTCCATAAATCAATATGGGTAATAGTTTACCAACACACATAGTCGGCACACATAATTTCTATTATAGAGGATTTATCTATCGATAAACACTCTAGGATACATAAAAATAATGTGGTAAGATTTCACGAAGTACCAATTTCCATTATATATGATCGGGATCCAAGGTTTACATGGTTTTTTGGAAAATTATTCAACCGTATTTAGATATAGAGATACATTTCATCACTTTTTATCATCTTTTGAATGATTTACAATTTGATAAGAAACATCAAACTCTTGGAAAAATTTTAAGAGCTTGATCTATGCATTTCAATGGTTTTTGGGAACAATACCTAAAATTGGTATAATTTTCATAAAACAATAGCTTTCCATAAAGTATTCAAATGGTTACTTTTGAATACCTCTATGGATAGAAGTTCACAAATACAACTTTATATTATGAGTTTGAGGTTGTGGAAATAAATCAATTAGCAATTGATATTGTTTATGCAGTTTTAGATAAAGTAAGATCTATTCAATAACACATAAAAAATCCTAGAGTCAACCAAAAAGTAATATTGAAAACCAATGAAAAGAAAATGATTTTGAAGTGTGTCAAAAGGTGTTATGCTAAATATCTATCAGGAAGGGAGTAATGATATTTGTAAAGAATGGAAAATTGAGCCCTAGGAATATCGGTCATTTCAAAATTCTTGATCATCTTGGGAAGGTAGCTTATAGACCAGAACTTCCACCGAATCATTATCAAGTTAATGATGTGTTCCATGTATCTCTACTAATAAATTATATAGATTATCCTTACAATGTACTAAACTAGGAGGTCATAACACTAGTGTGAGATCATTCTTATGAAAAACAACACATAGAGATTCTAGATCGTATTCAAAAAGTTAGATGAGACAAGACCACTCTCTTGGTTAATGTTTTATGGTCGAACCACCAATTTGGGAAAGTTGCATTGGAACTTGGGGATTTGAAGAGGCATAGGTATCCTACTATATTTTTATCTATGTGATGAATTTATACGGTGAAATCTATTTTACGGGTTTTATAATGTGACATCTCTACATTTTAATAAATATTTCTCTTTAAATAATTATAATTCTTAAATATCATGCATTGCATACAATCGTCAGTTTAAACTAACCATGAGATGAAATTAGTATAAAATTACAATTATAACCTATCCAATAAGTTAGAATGAATAAATATAATTAACATATGAAATTGTATAGTGAATTCATTGGAAACCAATTATTTATAAAAAATACAATCCAATTAAATTTAAAGAAATTATTTTTATTTATTTTTAATTAAAATTAGTAAATAAAATTAATGAATTATATATATTATAAATTGTAAAAAATATTTTTGATATTCATATAATAGATTTTATAGTCATAGTATATGAATAAACCCTATTTTATTTAAAAAACCCAATATTTTTAATAATGGCTAATTTTACCTCCTTTAATGGAGAACCCATTTAAAATAAAACTTTTGAAACATTAATAATTTTTATATGACAACCTAAAATTATTATTTTAATGTGGGTTATAAAAATTTACTTTGGAATAATTATTTATATTTTTATGATAACTTTCATGTTTTTATGAATAGTAAAAATATACTTAATTATAATTAATATCATATATTTTCATAAAAATAAAATATATGGGTAAATTATATTATTTAATGGTTTTAAAGTATAAATATATTATATATTTTACATTTAATATAATTTAGGTCATTTTAAATATTTTAACATTGAATTTATATGTAAAAACCTTTCAATCTATAGAAATGTTTTACCTTCTGCAACAAGTTTTGTCATTCTCAAAAAACGATTAATTTTAAATTAATTACATAAATTTATGAGTTTTTAAATTTTAGAAAATAGATTACATATTTTTAATTGTTAGTTCTAGATTATTGAAATAAAATTCATTTATTTTTTTCGCATTATGAATATTACCTTTAGTAATTTTTATTATTACTGTAAAATGGTAAATCAGTTAATTAATGTTAAAAATAATATTATAAAATTACCCTAAAACCTATCCTAATATCATTAGTAGAAATTTTTTCGATATAAATCGTCTTTTTGTAGAAATTTTATCCTTTCAAAGCCACTTGGGTGAGATTATAACATTTAATTTAATTTATTTAATGAAAATTTAAATATTACTTAGTCAACTTTTAATAACTATATCATTTTTAATATAAAGTTAAAAATAATTTAAACTAGATTATAAAAATTAATTTGAGTTATAATTTTTTTCTTTATCTGGGTAATATATTTTTAATGTTTTGGAAATAAATAATTACCATAAAGGCTTATGCATTGAGGATTGAGAAATTATTTAATTGATGAAAAATAAATAACATAATTTTTATTAAAATTATAATAACCATCAAAGAAAAGAAAACTGAAAAAATCTTTTTGGCAATGTATATCTCAAATGTAATCTTCCATGTGTTGAGTTCATGAACATTTGGATAAATAAGAAAAATATTATGACACTTATAATATTTTATTTAATGTGATGTTAAAATTGTTACAATCATGTATTAAAAAAATAAGAATTTTAATGTAGGGTTTTGAAAAGATATATTCAACTATAAGTATTATTCTAAAAATACATGATTTATCTTTTTCAGATTTTTTTAATTTTTATTCAACAATTATGAATATTAAATAATTACACAAAATTGATGTAGTAATTATTTTTTAATGCAGATAAAAAATAAATGTTATTAAATATATTAAAATAAAATTAATGTTGTATAATTAATATATACAACACATTTTATATATTTTCTTAACCTTTTATTAATATCTTTAAATATTTGGTTCAATTTTAACTTGTAATATTTATATTTTTAATAATCAATGGATTGAATAATGTTCAAATTGAAACTATTAATTATTTATTAAAATGAAGTAATATTATATTATTTAAATATCATAAAAAATTTTAAAAAATGGAGGATAATTATTATATGGTTTAAATGTTATGAATATTTTATGTATGGCCTAATTACCATCAAATATGTAAATATTTTAGAATTCTAATATTAAAACATTTGTTTCCTTAGTTGAAATTAAAATAGAATTACTAAGGGTTAATTAAAATGATAAGGTATAAATTTACATAGAAACTTGTATACAATTTTTTTGTTTATTATATTACAACCCTAACACATATAATAATCAAAAATATGAAATTTCTAATGTTTTTGGAATGGGATTTTATTTTATTATAAAATAATATTTTGGAAGATTCCAAAAGTTCCCATCACCTCAACTATAAAAGGGCATATCTTCCCTCAGTTTCTCACTTCACATCGAGCCATCAAGATCATACATCCCATACCCATTTCCATTTTATAATTCCCTAGTAACATTATATTGGTTTTTGTCTTCTCAAAAGAGAAACTTTAGTACCATTAAGAGGAGATCTAGAGGGAGCTTGTCGAAGAAGATGTAATCTCCTCTATTTATTTATTCAAACATAATTCTTCTTATAATTAATTTTCATGATTTTTCTAAATTAAAAAGTTATAAATTCGTTTTAAATTATATAATTATATTTTATTATGATTATTTAACAACAATATTCCACCTTTTATCCATCACACAAAAAAGAAAATTACCACACGTGCATATAAATGGATTACAGTCTCCACTCCATGGTGTAATCCTTTTTCACAACCACCGTACATGGATGGGTATAATGATGGAAATAATATATATATATACAATTATTATAACATGATATGTTTTTTATCATAATATATACTACCAACTTTCATTTCATTTCACAATTATGTGAATGACGTCGTCACTCGTGTGTATGTAAGACCAACTGTCTCTACGATGCGATTCGATCCATTCAACATTATATGCATTAAATAATGATTATATAAATTTATAGAACGAATAAATATGATATATATTATATTAATACCATTTTTTTAAATTAAATAACTATAACCTAATGTGGATAACCATAACTTATTTAACAAAACATGCATAAGAAAATAAAGTATTTTATATTTGAGTAAAGAGTAATAATGAAATTTTATAAAAAAAATGGATGATAATATGATCATATTTGATATCATAAAAATGAATATGATTCTGGAATAAATAAATTAAATTATGGAAATCATTATACAAGTTGTTTAGATACAAATAAAGGATATCATACCTAAGTTAAGGGGTAATTTCATAGTCTCATTATTATTTGAGATTATTTATATGTAAGTATTTACTGGGGTATATTTATTATAATTGTACACGATTCCAAAATATGTATTAAAAATTAGTATTTATATTCCTCAAAAAAAATTAATTTAAATTTACCTTATTGTTTATGTTTTACTAAATGGTATTAGAGGTATATTTTGTCCTTTTCATTATGTTGTACTTTTTTTACTAATCTGGAGATTCGAGAATATTGTTTTCTTTTAACATATAAAACATGAATAGATTTTTATATTTTTATAAGACCTTATTTCCATGATTACTACAATAAAATATTTCATGGTTATTTACAAATAAATAATTTTAAAATTGTGTTCCATTTTGAGAAATGAAAAAATCTTTAAACAAGAAAGGATATTTTTCTCAAGAATAAATTTCATGTGTTCTATGCAAATTATTTTTCAGATAATATGGAATTATTTTACAGGATTTTTATTCAATCATACTTTCCATATTATTCCTATGGTTATATATTTTTTATTATGTAGATATATTTATGAAATACATTTGTTTTACCCGGATTATGTTATTATGGAATGATGTTTAAGAACCCCATTTAATTTTTTCGGTTATGTTTTGATGAATGCTTTTTGTTTTGTGGAAAAAATAAGTATGAATTCATTATAAGATATCTGGTACATATATCTGCCTCCAATTCAGTGTGTATATATTTATATCTCATGAGATAGAAATTTTTTAAATATCAAATGATCATGGTTCAATAATAATGGCATGGAATGGGAAGTATACTCAGTTCAATAATACTTGGATGAAACGAGCAGTGAACTCGGTACAGTAACAGACTTTTTCTCCTATGTCGGTTTTTGAAATTTGCCGTGAATAATATGAATTGTTTTTCTATGAATATTTCTATTCCATAAATTCCATGTTCTATGTCATATATTTTTGGAATATGTTCATTTATTCATTATGAAACAAAATGATTTATCCCATGACATGATATCATGATCATTCATATACAGGACAATATTTTCAACTGTTATGTTCCTTTTTCTTATGATTATTATATGATTGATAAACCCATTGTTTATCATTACTAAATGTAAAATATCACCCATTATTATTTTTATTTCACCCAGGTTATGAAGAAGAGTATTAAGAAAGATATGCCACAAAGGGGTGTAGTTTTGAAGGAATAAGCAATAGATAATGTAGATGTCTTATGAACTAGTTGGTTATGTTTTCCAATATCTAAAGACACTAAAACTATATAGTCCTAGGAAGGTTATGTTATTTTATGTAACAACTATTATTCTATGTTGATGTAATATATATGTACGTTAAGTATGGGATATTATAATCAAAGTGGGAGATCAAGAATGAATTTTTGTATTCTACATTTTATATTATTATTCAAGGTTACATTTCAGTTACTATTGATGTGTACCTTGATTATAATTATTGTCTTTGATGTTTGGTTTATTGTCAATGATTTCACATGTTGATATGTAGGTATATATTACTCAAAACTCAACCTTATACCCCTATTGCTAGTCAAAATCCAATGGCATATGGGGAGGCCTACCTGAGGTCAGTATCCACTATAAGATCAAGAACTAGATAGTGTTATAGAGTGGAGGGATTTTATAAAGTTTTATTAGAGGTATTTTTTGTTTTAAATACAAATTTTGATATGTTACCAAGGGGATAGAAATTTTTGGTAACTAATGATTGATATTAGACTAGTGTATAATGAACACCTATTCCTATTCTATTTCTAGGTTACCAATGATGGGATTGATTTTAGGAATTTATAAAATCATTTTTGAATGACTTGCACCTTGTTTATGCATCTAATTTTGTAGATTTGTGTTTTCAACTAGATTATTAACACTTTTCCCATTTGTATGAAGCTAGTTATTGGGTTTTCCTCTTGTCCAATATTATAATGAGGTATATCCTATAACATTATTAGAAAACTAGAATAATAATGATATTAATTACTCAATTGTTTTTTTATCATTATTGAAAGGATTTTTTGTTTAAAATGTAAATAACATCCCAAAAGGAATCTTTGAATATAAATACATAATAGAATTTTTCAAACTTCGGCCAATATAAATGCATTCATTCTAATGGTAGGTCTTGTATATATATGGTGATATTCATTAGGTGATAAAGACTGAGTCACTCGATTTATTTGAAATGGGGTTATACCAGTAAGTTAATGCAATCATTTGGCACATTCATTATAAACCCCTTGGATAATTAAAATTTTTGTTTAGTTACTCAAATATATAATAAAAACATATATTACTATATAGCATGGATGAAATTATACATACAAGAGCTAGTGTCTATGATTCCTTTGATGTGGATCATCTTGGATAGAGAAATTAATCATTGAAGTGTTGAAGGTCGAGTTATCATTTACTAGGTGTAGTCCCATATAGATAAGATTATAAGAATTGGTTCCCTTATGAGTGGATGGGTTGGCATATGATTCTAGAATTTATGTATATTTGAGACACAAGGGTGGGTTCTTAGAACATGTGTTTCCATGGGATATTGAAAATAGTGTGTGAATGTTGTATTATGGGTTGTGACCCTATATAATACTAAGAATATGGTGTTTGTGGGAACAGAGATACCTATATAATTTTATCATACATTAGTTAGTTAGAGACATGTGTGACTAAAGGAAACACATGAGAGTAGTAACATGATTTATGTTTTCCCAGGAGTCAAAACACACATATAGGTACTTCAGGGTATTTTATTGATGAATGGTAGTTGGTAATAGGTACATGGAATATACATGATGATTATTTTACTTCATGATAACTCCATTGTATGTATTTAGTATTAAGGATGTATTTTAAGGGACACATAGTATAGCTACCTAGACCTAATGTTTAAGGATGTTCATTAGAAGAATTGTTTAATTGTGGGTATGATAATTTTGTTTAGGTATGGTTTAATATAGAATATAATACAACGGATGAGAATTTCATGCCTTATGAAATTGATGTTCAACTATGGTTTTGGACCGACACTAGTGTAGTTTGTGTTCCAGATATGTAACGTGATAGAGGTGAGGTGCATGATTTTTAAGAGAAATTTGCATGGTAATCATGGTATGTTCGAACTAAGATGAATTATGGTTACACTTAGTGGTTTTAGGTTGTGAACTTTTAATATGTGAGATTTTAGGCCCTATAAAAAGGGGAATCAAGAGTCAGACCACCATCATCATAAGCATGGTTAGAATTATTGGAACCTGAGCATAGTTCTAATTTGTATGAATCATGAGAGAACGAGTTAGGTTTTCTAAATTTCATGTGCTAGTAGAGAATTATCACAAAAATTATCAGATGAGATAATGGTAAGGAATGTTGTAATTTTTGGTACCCATTGAAATTGAAATTTGAGAAAATCTTGTACAAGATAAGGTCCCCTAGTTTTAGTGATATGCTGGAAAGATTTAGTGTTTAAGGTTTAGTGATAATGATGAATGTACCACCATGTAGTTAGAGACTCCAGGAATTGATTGGGTGTCCTGGGATGGTTTAACTATATATTTTGTGTGTAGTATGTGGCTCATAGTTGGAATTTTTCTATCCTTATAGGGAGAGGTGACATTAAATTGATTGAGTGTGGTACTATAAGAAATCCATGATTGACCTGGATGGGAGTGTCGAAGGGTGATGTGATGCTTGAGTGTGTCTCACTAGGAGAGACACATGTATAGTGTTGGGATCCATCAAGCATCCTGGTCATTGATTGGTATATAGAATCCATCCAATGGGGAGTCTACTAGAGTCTATTAGAGGGTATTACCCTTATTATAGATGGGATTTTGGAACATTCTGTAAATATTGTACCCATGAGTAGGTAATGGTCGGAAGGAAAAAATTTATTTTAGTGACCTGACGTGATCATATTAGCCACTCCCACTAATCTAAATTATCCATGGATTGAGTGTGGAGTTTAATGGATGATATTTAAATTTCATAAAATGATGACAAAACAACTATTTTTGTGGGGATCATGACTTCAGTCATAGGTGATACAACCCCATTGTAGCTGGGGTGCTAGTTTTTTGGTGAGAGATATATCCAAAAAATCATTTTAAAAATATGGAGGCGGTTGATCTAGGAGGAAAATTCAAGTGGATTAAGAAAATAATTCCAATTGTGAATTGATATGTGATGTTTGGTGGAGTAAAATTGAGGGTATCAAGGTAAGTATTTATGTAGAGTTTAATGGAGTTTTCACCAGGTTATTTTTCTTCTGGTACTGATGGATGGTAATGAAGGAATAATTTCATTATTGAGAATTGGGACATGAAATAACACTATATGTTTGAGTGGAAACATCATTAGATGTATCTTATGAACTTCGGTTACTAATGATATTTAATGCACTATGATTAGGTAAATGGAATGTGATTCAGTAGTAGAGGCCGAATGTTTTTTTAAAATATAAATCCAGATGAGGACAGACTATTGATTATTCTTTAAATTGGATACAAAATGTTAGAAACCATGTTTAATACATATATGGGATTCATTGAGTTTTTTATGTAGTAGTTATAACTTTTTAAAGAAAGTTCAATGATCAAGACCTATGTTGGGTGTAGTGGTATTGAAATTTTCTAGAATCTAAAATAAGGTTAGGTGATTGTTATTATCTAGCTTACACATGTATTCTATGGTTTTGGTATTGGAAAAAACACTCTTGGAAACATTAGAATTCCAGAAACATGTTATGATAGGAAATGATTGTGTTTAGGAGCATTGTAGTATCAGAATTTCCCTTAATGATTTAAAGCCTATGGTGGGGAGCACCAATGTTTTAGTGATAAAGTAGATTCGGACACTGTGGGTTTCCTATTATATAATTTAATAATGTAAGTGAAGTCATAGTTTTTTTATTGGAAATTCATGTTGTCTCAGTTTTTATGTTTTGAGTACCATGCATTTCTAGTGGTGCTTTAGGGGATCATTTCCATTTTGTAGTATAATGTGGATATATGATTAGGAATTTGTGGGTAGGATAAGTCATGATGTATTTTTGGATGACCACTAAGGCATCCTTGTCATGAGAAGTATTATAGTGGGAAGTTCTTAATTACCCAACAACATTTGAGAATCAAAAATCTAGATGGAATTTAAATTTTCGAATTGGAATATGGGGTCGATTTTGAATCAGGCCTCAAAATAGAATTTTCAGAGTTTTTATGTCTTAATGTTATGTTTGCGGATAGGTTATGAGGTCTATGATGTAACTAGAGTGCTCGAGTGAGTCTCGTGATCTTATGGCTTAAATTTAGAGGTTTTCATGGATTTATATCATGGTGAACTATTTTGATCAGACAGTTTTGTAGGAACCATAAGACACCCTTAACGTGAGGTGTGTTATAGTTAAATTATAATAGATCATATGTTTTTGGATCCAGTAGCATATAGTTTGGAGGAAACTATGTATATTCTAAGGGAAACCATGAAGCATGGTTTGGGATGGGGGATACTTTCATGATTTTAGATCAAACATGTGTTTGGTTTTAGAGGATTCATAGATAGTAAAAAAATGTCAAAATTATGATAGGTGGTTTTTCATGGGTTGTTTCTGCTTCACAATTAGGGAATACTTCAATAAAAAGTACAACTAATCAGTTTTGCCTACCCGATTTTGTTAAAATTTTATTTTCACTTTTTACATATACAAATTATAAATCATGAAACCCATTTCTCATTCTCCTCATGTGCGTGGACAAAACTCTATTTATATCCCCTTTAATAATTTAATCCCCAAGGTTTTAAGGTTGATTTTCTATTTCATTTAGAGGATTGGATCCTCCTATTCTCAATACCTCATTCCTTATATTGCCTTATTTTCTTTCTATGATTTGGATTTTGGTTTTGATTAATTTAAAACATAGTGATGTTTTCCAATACCGATGGGCTATTCCGGAATCCTAGGAAGAATATTACTCATAATTTTATCTGCTTGTGGTTTCTCATCCATTCAATGAATTTACATCACCATTGGATTTTTTAATGTTTTTTTTAAAAATCAAATATAAATACCATTGAATTAGTTATGATATCTTTTTTATTTAACGTTATTTAGGGGTGAGAGTATGTAATGTTCCTTCTAGGTATGGTTTTTATAGTTTTCATGGGGTGAATGAACATAATGAGATTTTCGACAGTATAAGTTTATTGAACAAAACTGTCAATTGATTTTTAAGTTATTTAAATAATTATAGTTTTTGATAATTAATTAAATTATTATTTGGATTTTAGTTAGGGTATTAGATGGTGTGGACGATGGATATCATATGTGGATGATCTATTGCAATGATTTCTTGGGAAGAAGATCAAATAAGTTTAGATATGGTAAAATCTAAGTGGTCTACATGTTTCCTATGTGGAAGTTTTTTCCTTTCCACTAAGAAAATTAAACTTTTTTAAAATTAGACTAGTTAATTTAAAATAAATGGATTATATTTGTTTTTTTACGTTACTGGTATGACTACCTTTTAGAAATTTCATTTTTTACATGGAAAATATGGGTTTAGTGCTATGTCCAAATGACTTGATCATTATTGGTTTTGGTTTGGACTAATAGAGAGACATTATTACTTAAACCCCATATGTGGGGCTATGTGATGCAGTTGGTTTGGGTGACCGAATAGACCATTGGTGATATTGTTATTTCAAATGAGATTTGGTCCCTCTCCTCTGACATATTATATTCCATAATACCTAATGGGACAAATAATTCCACATTTTGTTTATGAAATTATTGGGGACCTTGATTTCCATCCTGGGAATGATGATGAACCTGAATATAACAGAGACTAGGGACCCAAATTTGGGTTCCCCATAGCTGTGATGTAACATATTAGACCATGATAGGTTCCCAGTGATTTTCTTACCCTAGTGAGCGGGTCGACTATGGAATAGAGAGTGGATACTAGTATCGTGTGTTTAGACAACACTTTTTTCTCGCTTTAATTTATATGTGACTTGGTATACTACATCATGTGGTATTATTCATGAACTAAAATAATCGTAGGGATGGATGGGTGTTTAAAATTATGTTCTATTATCTGGATAACAAAACACCCATAGGGGAGGATCATGCAACATATATAATATGACCAAGACTGATAAATTTATTTTAGGAGATATGTGATCCTATAATTTGAGTAATCATGGATACAAAGCTAGGGTTGATCCAGTATAATAGGAATAATCATTAAAGGTTAATTCCTTAGGTCTGCGATACTTCGTGTCTATGACTGAGCAGATAAAACTCCTATAAGGGTGTTCAATGTTACATGATATGTATATCAAAGAGACCCGATTCTGTTATTTAAAGGTAATATTGTCATGACCTGGTAGAATACACCACTAAAATAGCTAGAAATGGTATATTCATTCAGGTTCATGAACATAAGTAACTGTAATGGTATGGTACATTGGTTGGAATAGTCCACGTGATGTCCTTATAGATATTCCTACGTTGACATGAAATAAGAATCGTATTCCATTAATATTATCTATTTGAATATATTTTGTATATATTTAGATCATGCCATGTTCACTTATCATTGATCTAATGATATAATATCAATCCAAATTGGTGGTCCCCTATAGCTTTTTTTCTTATAGCCTACACAAGACTCCACTGCACTTGGGTACCCTTGAATCCTCAAACTAGTTATTGGTTTATGTTGGGATAGGACCCCAGATTTTTATTATCCTATTGTAGTACATTAAATGGGTTTTATTGTTTGAGATAAGGTGGGTGGCTGGGATTTTAATGAATCCTCATTGATTCTTGTTGACCTCACCTATTTTGATAATCTCAATTATGTTCTAATATGTTGATAATCCCAAATAATATTCTGTCATATATTAATTACACATTCATCCTACTTTGAAATTACTCTAACTCAATCTGGATGTGTTTTGCATAATTCAAATAAGTGTTAAGTCCATTGGTATACACTTAGCTATTGATACAGACAAACAGACAGACCTATTGTTATATCAAGAGCTACTGATATGAAGATCACTGATACAGACAAAATAGGTCTACCGATGCAAACAGATACACAGCTACTGATAAGGCTAAGTACAACGGTACATAATTATACTGATATTGATAAGGTTACCGATATTCATAATAGCTACTGATAGAACAACTCTTCCGGTATGGACAAGTCAACTGATACAAACGTACTAGTACATAGTCTACCAGTAAGCAAATTTCCAGGATAGATCAAGTCCACCGATAATCATAGTTATTGATACAAATAGATAGACATAAATCTACCGATATGAAGTCCACCGATACAGAGCTGCTGATACAAAGTCCACTGATATAGAAAGTGCCACTGATATGAGCAGCTACTGGTACAAGTGAGTTATAGATAGACCAATGCTACTGATAGAAGGATTCACAGATACATAGAGCTACTGGTGGAAGATGACTATTAACCAGTCACTCTTACTCAAACACTATAATTTGTCAATATTATTAAAATAATTCTAATGGTCATATTATCTTAATTTAATGCAATTTCTATTAATTAATGTAGGTTGTTGGCATGTCAGGGAATCGTACCTCGTACCTTTGAAAAGGTAATCATTCCCATTGTCAGAGCTCAAGGAATAAATGGAATATCGAGCTACTGGAGAATACATGAAGAATACAAGAAGAACACACATAGAATACATGTAAAAAGGGAACAGAACTACAACACTCTATTTTATTGAAAAAAACCAGAGAATATTCAGAGCTTTGTTTTCATAAATCCAAGGAGTCCTTAGTTCCACTTAAAATCACTAGAGAAATCTAAACACACATTTACTCTCATAGTGATTCTTTTACTTACCTTTTTGAGCAGTGTGTGAACTCTATATATTCCATACACACACTGACTCCTGTCATAAGCTGAAGGATTTCAAAATCCTAACACAAAACTTCTACAACTCTCTTATATCCCACTGTGGATAGTGGTAGAGGTCAAGTGTGACCTGGATAGCATGTTTGCTGTTTTTTTAGTTTTACCACATAGAACAGTGGTAGAGGTCTTAGGACCTGGACAGTCTTTGTACTAATTTTTACCCCGACCCAGGGTGTGGATCAAAGTTTATATAAATTGTTTTATAGGACTATGTCTCAACTTGAGACTAATCATCTTGGTTAAAAATACTATGCTTAGTTATTTTGATTTTATACTATATATTCTATTCCACTGATAATTACTTTATAATTTTTTTAAATTTACTTTGATAGTTAAACTAGCTAGTGTTTGTATTTATTGTAAAACATTAGGTTAGCTTCAAAATTTAATTAATTGTCATATTAGATTAACTGAGAACTAATCAATCTCTTGAGAGACTGACTGACATTTTACTGTAATAAAAATTCACAACAGTTTAACTTAGTTTTTAAATTGGGGGATTTTAATTATATTTTTTTTAATATAAATTATAATTTGAACTCAATTCCCCCCCCCTTTTGATTATCCACTATGAACAACATTTGGTATCAGAGGATTAGTTTTTTATAAAATATTTCGAAATATTATTTTTTTTATCTTTGATTTTAGTTGTATCTGAAAGATCATAAATTTATGTTTGTTCTAAATTTTATCTCTTTAAATATATTTGCTAAAATCTAACTATGGACAATTGATTATAAGGTGATGCTACCAATAAGATACATTTCATTAAAGGTACAAATTATGACCAGTGGAAACATGAAATGAAAATTCACTTCGAGAGTATAGGAATTGTTATCTAGATTGCTATAGAGACTCAGTATAAGATTCCATCAACTGTTAGAACTACTTGGGATGAACCTACTAAAACTAATAAGAATAATAATTACAAAGCAATGAATGCCCTATATTGTGATTTAGGAGATGATGTATTTAATCCAAAATATTCCTGTAATGCTGGTTATGAAATCTGTGACAGTTTGGCTATTTCTCATGGAGGAACAACCAATGTCAAAGAAATGAGACTAAACACATTTAATATTAAATATAATAATTTTAAAATGAGGCATGATGAATCTATTGCTGATATGTATCTTAGGTTCAATGAGATAGTCAATACCATGAGCACACTTGGAAAAGTTGTTCCTACAAAAGAGAAAATTATGGGGATAATAATATTTTCTTCCAGATAGATGGAGAAGCACATCAGTTTCAATTAGATAATCTTGTGACATTAGTTCTTTTCCAGTCAAGGAACTCATAGGTATGTTAATGATGTATTAGGATGAACTGAAGGTAAATAAAGAATAAGATGATGAACCTAAGAAGAAGTCCATAGCATTTAAGTATAATTCTTCAAATCTCAAAGACAAAGAGAAAATTTAAGTTTCAAGTGACAGTTCAAGTAGTGATGAGAGTGCATCTGAAAGTGATGCAGAGATGGCTCAAATAGCTAGAAGATTTAAGAAATTATATAGGAAGAATAAATTCTTTAGAAAATAAAACTACAAAAGAAAATATGACAACAATGGTAATTGGAAGAAGGATTAGAAAAAGTCTGATAAGAGTGATTAAATTGTCTGATATGAATGCAAAAGTAAAGGACATGTGAAACCAGACTGTTTGAAGTTAAAGATCAAGAAGAAATATGACTAAAAGGACAAAAAGTACATTAAAACAATGAAAGATCCTAGAGGGCTTTAAAAGACAGATCAAGTGATTCTGATTCTACTCAGGATGAAAATTCTCAAAAAGTTAACATGTGTTTTATGAAAAACACATCTGAGGTAATGTTGGATACTCCTGCTTTAAATTCAAATTATTTTGGAGTTCATTATGATTATGAATATAAGAAAATGACTAGTGAAGAGTTATTTGAATATTTTAATATGATATAAGAAACCTATAATGAATTGAAGGACATGTATAAGACTTTGAGGAAACAACATACTTTAACCAGCTATGTTAAATCTGTACTTGATGTAGAAAAGGAAAAGAATGCCCAATTACGTAAGGAAAATACTGAAATGAAATTTTCTAATGAGAAATTAAGGAAGGACTTAGAGAAATCCACAAATGGAAATAATAATCTAACTCAAATTCTAGGAAAACAAGTGGCAAAAAATATACCACTGGAATCGGCAATCAGCCTCGACGGAGATATATTACAAAAAAAAGATTTTTTCTTAAATTTGGATAGAATACTGGTAGTTCTGCTTCTGGAAGTTCATATGCTTCAAATAGTTATTCACATAGTTATAGATAAAAAAAAGTTTATCATTAAAAATCTATTGATTCTGTAAATTATATAAAACCCATTAGACAAATCTGGATACCAAAAGTTTTTCTTTCAAACCTGTCTGGACCCAAGAAAATCTGGGTACCAAAATAATTTTCTGTTTAAACCTGTTTTGTTGGAGACTTACTAGAGGAGTTCCCATAATAAGATATGGTACATGGACAGTGGATGTTCAAGTCATATGACTGGAGATTACTCATTCATAAAGAGTTTAATCAATGTTGATGGAGGACATGTCACCTTTGGTGATAATTCTAAAGGAAAGATCATCGACTTAGGCCAGATTGGTAACACTGATTCAGTTTTAATTTCTAAAGTATTATTTGTTGATGGGCTTAAATATTAACTGTTATGTATTTCTCATATGTGTGATGATGGTATCAATGTTGAATTTGAGAAAGATTGTTTTAATGTTTTTAATTATAAAAATGTCTTAGTATTTTCTGATTTGTGGAAAAAAATGTTTTTGTAGTTGATTTGAATTATTTAGCTAAATGGAACATTACTTGCATTAATGATTTTCATAATGAGTCTTGGCTATAGAATAGCAGATTAGGACATTGAAACATTCATTCACTTAGAAAACTGACTAGGAAGAAAATAGTTAGAGACCTACCTAAACTTGAATTCCCAACTGATAAGGTTTGTAATCCCTGTCTATAAGGAAAGAAATATAAAGTTTCTTTTAAATCAAATAAAAACGTTTCAACTTCTCAACCTATCAAGTTGGTTCACATGGTCTTTTTTGGACCTTCTAGAATTTCTAGTTTAAATAGGAAGCACTATGATTATGTTCTAGTATACTAATTTTCTAGATATACTAGGGTATACTTTTTAGCTCACAAAAGTGAAGCTTGTTCTTATTTTTTAAATACTCCAAGTTGTAGAGAACCATAGTGGATTTATGACAAAGACCCTGAGAAGTGACCATGGTCATGAGTTTGAAAATCATGAATTTGAATCTTATTGCTCACACAATGGCTATAATAACAACTTTTCTGCCCCTAGGTCACCTCAAAAGAATGGTGTGGTAGAATAAAGGAATATAACCCTTTAGGAAATTGTAAAAACTATGGTAAATGAATATAACCTACCTGTTTTGTTTGGGCTGAATCTATCAATATAGCTTTTTATATTATAAATAGAATCTTAATTAGACATTTTCTTAAGAATACCCCTTATGAATTGTTGAATAATAGAAAACCTAAAGGTAGTTATTTTAGAGTGTTTGGTTGCAAAGACATTATTCTAAATACTATGGATAATCTAGAAAAATTTTAATCCAAGAGTGATGAATGAATCTTTTTAGGATATTCAATTTCTCTCAAATCCTATAGAGTTTATAATAAAAGCACCAAATGTGTGGAAGAATCTGTTCACATCAAATTTGATGAAATAGATCCACATGAACCCAAATCTTCCATTTAAGATCTTAAAGAATATTTTTCTACTCTGAACCTTAATGATAAAATCAATGGACCTTTTGTAAAGATATCCAAATATGGAGACATTCCAGAACCTTTTTCTATTGAACCTAAATCTAGAGAAGAACCTGAAATTTCTAGTCCCAATTTTACTAGGTCAACTAGGATTCTAAAGAATAATACTATAGATGTTGTTGTTAGTAATCTTGATAAAGGTGCATCGACTATAGATTCTCTAAGAAACCAAGTTAAACATCAATCCTTTAATTCATAGTTAGAACAGAAAAATATCAATGATGCAATAAATGATGAATTTTTGGTAATTGATATGCAAGAAGAATTAAATAAATTTAAAAGAACACCATCTGGGAATTAGTTGACAGACCTAAGGACACTTTGAACAGATGCAATAAATGTGTTTTTAGGAATAAAGTTGATAAATCTAGAAATATCATTTGATACTAAGCTAGGTTAGTCGAACAAGGGTATATTCAAGAGGAAGGAATAGACTGTGGGGAAACCATTCCTCCTGCAGCTATATTATAAACTATTAATATTCTACTTGCCTATGTTGCTCATCTGAATTTAATGTTATATCAAATGGATGTTAAAATTTCTTTTCTAAATGGTTTTATAATTGAAGAAGTTTTTGATGAAAAAATACTAAGATTTACTTATCCTCGTTTTCCAAATCAATTTTTTAAGCTCGTTAATGATTTATATGGTTTAAAACAAGCTCCACGAGCTTGGTATGATAGACTTAGTAGTTTCTTTATTTAAAAAGGTTTTTCTAAAGGGATTGCTGATCCAACTCTCTTTATTAAAAGAATTTCTAAAGATTTTTTGATAGTACAAATCTATCTTGATGATATTATTTTTGTATCTTCAAAAAATGATTTCTGTATTGATTTTTCAAAGAATATGCAAAATGAATTTGAAATGATCTTAATGGGAGAAATCAAATATTTTCTTGGATTTCACATCTTTCAAAAATAAAATGGTATTATTTTAAATAAAAGTAAATATACAAATGATATTTTAAAACTTTTTTGTTTGGATAATATTAAGGGTAGTGAAAAACCTATGAGTACTAATTGTAAGTTGGATGCTGATGAAACTGGGAAACCGGTGGATCAAACAAATTATAGAGGTATGTTTGGTAGTCTAATTTAACTTATTGCTAGTTGCCCAGATATTATGTTTACTGTTTTTATGCATGAAAGATTTCAAGATAATCCAAAAGAATCACACTTAATTGATGTGAAAAGAATTTTCAAATATATTAAACATACTTCTAACTTAGGATTGTTTTATCCAAAATGAAAATATTTTGATTTAATCAGTCATTAAAATGCTAACATTGCTGGTTTCAAGTTAGATAAGAAGAGAACTTCTGGAACATGTCATATTCAAGGTAAGTCCTTAGTATCATGGTGTATTAAAAATAAGAACTATGTTGCATTGTCTACTGCTGAAGCGGAGTATATAACTACTGGTAGTTGCTGTGAAAATATTCTGTGGATGAAACACACACTTTTGGACTTTGGATATCAATTTAAGCATGTTTGAATAAACTGTGATAACACTAGTGCGATTAATATCTCTAAGAAACCCATATATCACTCTAGGACTAAACACATTGATGTAAAGCACCAATTTTTAAGAGATCATTACCAAAAATGTGATATTACTCTTGAATTTATTGGTACTGAAAATCAATTAGGTGACATATTCACCACACCCTTAAGTTCAGATAGGTTAATTTATATGACACATGAGTTAGGAATGATTAACCTTGAAGGTTAGAAACCACACCATTAGAAACCTCACAATTAGAAACCTCACATTTAGAAACCTCACCCTTAGAAACCTCACCATTCGAAACCTCACCATTAGAAACATCACCGTTATAAACCTCATCGTTAGAAACCTCACCGTTAGAATCCTCAGTGTTCGAAACCTCACCGTTAGAAACCTCACCGTTAGAAACCTAACCATTAGAAACCTCACCTCTAGAAACCTCACTATTAGAAACCTCACTGTTTAAGACCTCACTATTTGGAACCTCACTATTATACATCACTGGTAGGAACCTCACTACTATACCTCAATTTTAGTGGACCTCACTGATAAAATACCTCACCATTAGGAATTCTCACTGGTATGTGTTATGCACTGTTTTAAACTTATATAGATTTAGATGCTCGAATCTGTATTGTGTATATTATACATATTATTGGTTTTTTATTTATCTTGTAATTCTTAAATGATAAAACATTAGTGTTAACCTCATTTCAATCCACCTCAAATCCTTTTCCCTCAAGCCTTAGCTCCCAAATATCCGCTGCTTTGAACCCAATGTTCCTCGACCCAAAGATGGAAAAAACCAAACTCCCTCATGTCTGAGATGAAATTGATGAGTTGAATGTGAAGAAGCAGAAGACAAGTTATGAAGAAAGTAGCAGTGTTAGTAGAAAAAGGTTGGGGAGGTGTCCAGTGAATCCGCATTTGCAAAATAGAGATATTGTAATCGAGAAGAATCTCTGTGAAGAATGGTTTTTTACAAGAAAAGTTATGACCCTTAGAGTATTGGAGGAGTAGAGATGGCTAGAATGTTTCAAAAACAACAATGGACCTTATTATCCAAAGCTAGTAAAAGTTTTTTATGCTTTTGTGTGATTCAAGAAATCCAATGTGGTAAATAGAATGGTTTCATGGGTAAATGGCAAGGAAATAACATTTTAATCCATTAAATGGGCTTAATGCATGAAGGTACCACATGTAGGATTCTTTGGGTATTCATTGAATACAATACCTCCTACTAGTGACATATTTTATTATGATACCACCTTAGAGGAGCTCACTAGTATTGGAAAGCAGAGAAAGTTAGTGGCTACTGAAATGGATGGAGAAAACAGATTATTGTTTAAATTTGTGCAACATGTGCTATGACCAAGAAGAGGGGACTTTTAAAATATGAGATATCAATATATCTATCTGTTTCATATCTTGAGACATGGTTTGAAAGTGAATCTGTGCAGGCTGTTAATGATTCAAATAAAGGATATGACTAGACCCAAATCCAAGACCAATGCTTTATTATTTTCCAAGTTGATTTCGGTTATGATTAAAGTGAAGGGGGTAGATGAGTCTCCATATGAGATAGTGGTGGTAAGGAAAAATTTCTGTATCACAAGCACAATATGTATGTACATGAAGATTAGCTGTAACCCATGGAGAGGGCAGTGGGTTATTCATACTGAGAAGTTATATGATAAGTTTAATCCATTGGATTATCCATCTAGGCCTAAGGATGTGAGGGATCCAGGTCTTGGACCTATTGAGGAGGAGCCACAATATAGTTATGATTTATAAGAGGAGGATTCCTCTGCAGCAGATGGAGGAGATCCAGACATTCCTCCTATCCCAGCTCTAGAAGTTGTATCACATGAAAAGGAAAATTCTACTTTGAACCTACCTAGTACAGAGACTGTTTTATGAAATGAAGAGTAAACTATGGATGAGGAAGACCAGCAGAGATTAGACCATGAGGAGAGTGCTCTACAGAATGGTGAGTAAGAAGTCTATGAGAATTAAGAACCAGTTTCTGATAGCTCAAAAGAATTTTTTCAAAGCCTGAGTCCACTGACTGAAAATACAGTTATGCCAGAAGAGGTTGTCTTGGATGATATGGAAGAACCAACACTTATTCCAGATGAGCCTCATGTTGTTGATTTAGATATGATCGTGGATGATTCTGATGAGGAAGGCCAAGATTCTGAGGGTTTTATTGATTTACATGAGAATGCACCAGTTGAGGGGGAGCATCCAATTAGGCTTAGCAATGTTTCAGAAGATGATGGAATTGAAGACTGGGCAGAAGACCCAGGTTTTGTGGTTTGTGGGATGGAATACCCCCTAACTCTGAGGATGAAACACCTGTCAGCCGACCTCAAGTCAACTATAATATCTCTTTTGTATTTTTATATGAGGATGTGGTAAGAAAAGTAGATATAGATCAGTTAATGTCTGATATTAAGACATCATTTGTGGAAGAGATAAAAAGTATGGAAGCATCCTTAGTGTCATCCATTCAATTTGTTATGAATGATTCAGTGGATAATATTATGATAGAAAGATCACCTGTTTTTGTGCCTGCTAATATCATCATGAGGGATGACTTAGACTCTTTGAAGGATGAAATGACGGAGTCTTTGAGTTCTTCTGTTATTGATTTAAAGAATCGTTTTGTTGAGGAGCTGAGCAACATGGAAATGTCTTTTGAACTTTCTCTTGGGTGTTTTGTGACATCCTCTATGACTGAGACGAGGGATGAAGTCACAGCTTTCCAGAATCATATTTCTATCTTGGCATAGAATTTTGAAGTTCTAAATAAATAAGTTATCTCTCTAAAATCCTATATGAGTTTTAAATCTCAAGAAGAAAAGTATTTGGATTTTGTTAAGAATGTAGTCCTCCAGATGGTCTCAGTGTTTGAGGAATTTAAGCATTCTATAGAAAAGAATGTTAGCACCCATGACTTTGTAGTGAAAAAATCTTATCAGTGGGCTAACTAAGAGTTCCATGGAAACTGTGGCTTTTTCTATTGGTTCTCGTGCTTCCAGACCTTTAGTAGATTTGGATCATATTAGATCTTTGATGAAGGAGGAGCTTGGTTCAGCTTCAACCAGTGGCTCTATGGACTCATCTTCCATGACCCAAGTGGTGACTACTACTAGAGATATCATGAATATTGTTCAAGATTACATGATAGAAGCTTCTACTTCTCATAAAGAAGTGAAATACAAGGTAGATTATTATTTCAAAAGGGTTTACACCAAGAATCAGATCAACAGCCATTTCAATCTTATGTTAGAAAACATGAAGCTACCTCCAGTCAGTTAGGATTTTAGAGAACAAGTCAGCAAGCTGAGGGAGTTGACTCCAGCTTTGTACAAATTTATCGAAAACAATGATGATTTCATTTCTACCATAGAGAGAGTAGGAGGAATCATTATGGATTTCCTAAATCTCTTGTTTCTCTTCTTTCATGTTGATGCTCGGCCAGTGATTGTACCTCCATCCTTACTTGAATCTTCCAATACTACTTCTCCTCCTCAGATGACTCCATCACAAGACATATGAAGCCTTTCTCCTATGATTACTCAAAGAGATACACAGTACAATCCATGAATATTTTCTGTAGCTCATCCTCCTCTGATCATTTCTGGTGTTCCTAATCCTCCACCTGCATCCACACAGTCTATGTCTACCTCGGATCCCAAAGAAAAATCCCAAGTGGAAATTCAAGAGGTGGATTGAAGAGTGGATAAGACATTTTATAGGAATCACTTGTATTATTTTTGTTTCATTTTTTCATTTATCTGTATCGTTTTTTCACCACGAAATACAAATGATCTTATTCTCTTTTCTATTCTGTTACTTCTCTCTTTGTCTGTTTCCTACTTTTTTCTAATCACAAAGGGGGGAAAATAAGAATCTCGATATATGAGCATAAAAAAGAGGATAAGAAAAGGGGAGACCTAAGAGACTTATGAGAAATATAATTCTACCTCTGATACATTTAACATTTAAAATATTACATTTGAATATGTCATTGCTCACTGATTATTTGTTTTATAACATCTTTGAGGAATTTTTTTTATAATTATAGTACTTTGTTTTTACTTTTACCTATGATACATTACTGATTATTTTGGAATTATAATATCATAAGTTGTGATTATGAAAAAGGGGGAGATTGTTGACCTCACATGTTTTGATAATCTGAATTATGTTTTAATATGTTGATAATACCAAATAATATTCAGTCATTTATTAATTACATATTCATCCTACGTTGAAATAACTCTAACTCAATCTGGATGTGTTTTTAAAATGTAATATAAGTGTTAAGTTCACCAGTATACACATAGCTACTAATACGGAAAAATAGAAAGACCTACTATTATATCAGGAGATACTGATCTGAAGATCTATGATATAGAAAAAATAGGTCTTCCGATGGTAATAGATACACAGCTGCTGATAAGGCTAAGTACACCGGTATAGAAGTCTACTAATATAGATAAGGTTATTGATACACATAATAGCTTCCGATAGAATAATTCTACCTGTATGCACAAGTTGACTGATACAGACCTGCTGGTACTTAGTCTATTGGTAAGTAAATGTCACTGATAGATCAATTCTACTAATAAGCATAGCTATTGATACAAACAGATAGACAGACTACTACCGATATGAAGTCCACTGATACAGAGCTGCTGATACAAAGTCCATTGATACAGATAGAGCCACTGATATGAGAAGCTACTGGTACAAGTGATTTACTGATAGACAAATGCTAATGATAGAAGGAGTCACTGATACATAGAGCTACTGGTGTATGATGACTGTTAGCCAATCATTGTTACTCAAACTCTATACATTTTCAATATTATTAAAATAATTTTAACTGTCATATTTTCATAATTTAATGCAACTGCCATTAAATAATGTGGGTTGTTGTCATGTCAGGGAATCGTACCTCGTACCTATGAAAAGGTAATAATTCCAATTGTTGGAGCTCAAGGAATAAAAGGAATATCAAGCTAATGAAGAATACACAAAGAATACAAGAATAACACACCGAGAATACATGTAAAAATGGAACAGAACTATGACACTCTATTTTGTTGACAAAAACCAGAGAAGAATCAGAGCTTCATTTGCATCAGTCCAAGGAGTCCAGAGCTGCACTTCAAATCATTAAAGCATTCTAAACTCATATCTACTCTCTCAGTGATTCTTTTACTTACCTTTTAGAGTAGTGTGTGAACTATGTATATTCCATACACACACTAACTCATGTTCTAAGATGGAGGATTTGAAAATCCTCATAAATAACTTCTATAACTCTCTTATATCCTATTGTGGATAGTGGTAGAGTTCAAGTGTGACCTGGATAGCTTGTGTTCTATTGTTTTATTTTTCCCATGTAAAACTGTGGTAGAGGTATTAGGACCTGGACAGTCTTTTTATTGTTGTTTACCATGATCCAGGGTGTGGATCAAGGTTTATATAAATTTTTGGAGATGACTAAGTCTCAACTTGAGACTGATCTTCTTGGTTAAAACTGTTGTGCTTAGTTATTTTGATTCTAAACTATATTTTCTATTCCGCTCCTAATTAATTTATAATTGTTTTAAAGTTAATTTGATAGTTAAACAAGCAAGTGTTTGTATTTATTGTAAAACATTAGGTTAGCTTCAAAAGTTTTTTTAATCTCGAGATTAGATTAACTGAGAACTAATCAATCTCTTGACAACCTGACTGAAATTTTACTGCAATAAAAATTCACTACACATTAAGATAGTTTTCAAATTGGGGGATTTTAATAATAAAGTTTTTAACAGAAAATTTTATTGGAACTCAATTCACCCCCCCTCTTGAGTATCCACTCCAACCAACAATTTTATTTCAATTTTCATTAATTTTTTATAGTTCTTTTCTTTAATATGTGATCAGACTATTATGTGATGGAGATATTCTTTATATATACCACATTCTATTTTATTATATAAATCTATAGTTTAGTTACTATTTATATATACCCTTATGCTTTTGGTTGTGTTTAATGTAGGTTTATATTCTATTATTTCACACTCTGATATGGGGGTATTTTCTCCTCATAGTATAACCTTAGACATCTGCTTCTAGTTAGAAGACTATGGTTTATGAGGAGATGGTCCTAAGGTGAGTAGTGATACTTAGTCTATGAACTGATTGTGGTCAAGGGAAAGGCGACATTATAATAAAATATATTGAAAAGCGGTTACTTCCTATAAGGAAAAATTAAAATTTAATATTACCTATAAAAACCTCAATTACTTGAGTATATTGGCTTAAATATATGTAATCGGTGAATGAATTGATGCCTATTGTTGAATAAAAAATTTATTATCTTGAATGGAATGTGTAATTTATATACTATTAAACATAGTTATGTGAAACACTATGTGTATGTGTATGTAAGGAAAGGGTCCCAACAGTAGATGAAAATATACTACACTATGTCAATTGAATCAATGATATATAAGGTATATTTTTATTTCTAGCTAATTTACTTTTTCATAACATGCAAAAAAGGTAATGTATCTTAGGATGAATTTTGGTGAAGGTTCCATGAAAATAATCCCCACTACCATGTCAATGGAATGAATGTATGATATGAAGAAAACTACTATTCTAAAAAATGGAATTTTGTTTTTCGATGATTATGGGGATCTCATGCAATGTAATCTAGACAGTATATGAATGGTGACTTATTCCAAAAAAAACTAATGCAATAGTAAATTATTAATATATTGATGATCTAAAATAATTAAATTTAGAATAAAAAATAAGTTTCAAAACATCAATATGTACTCAAATTGAATAAAAAAATCCATGTAGGATCTATTGACCATTGGGTAGGGAAGACTTGATTTGTACATATGTATCCATATAAATTCAAATTGATTGAATAAATTACAAATAGTGGAGGATCCCTCACAGGATAAAGTAATAATTAAAAAGAAGACTAAAACTATGGTAAAATGACAGAATAAACATAAACTAGTGTGATTAATATCACAATTCCTATAGATTCCATGAAAAGTAATATTGAGAATATTAAAACACAAATCTAAAAAATATTTTATGAATTTATTATAATATAACTTATAAATATAATGAAATTCTATAATCAATTTATAATTAAATGGATGGGTCAACATAACCAATTAAATACCACTATTTTAGAATGGTTTTGAAGTATACATCTCCCTATATATTTTCTTATTATAATTGTTAACAGAGTGATGTATGTTTAAGGGGGATATATGGTCAATGCGATAATTTAATGTATTATATATTGTTTCATTTCTATTAGAATAAATTAATAGCCTAAAAAAAGTTTGTATGTAAATAAATTCCATTTTTTATCAATATATAATATGAAAATAGAATTGGTATCTTTATAAATCTGGCATTGTAAAAATTATGATGAATTTCACATGGTATTGATCTTGTAATGAAATTAAATGTTTATTTAATGATATTCCTAACATATAAAGTGGTTTCATACCATGATGAAGGTGGATAATAATCATTATCCAAGTAGTAATAAATGATTTATTCATCCAGAATAAATATCTAATGTCAACTGACAATTTTTATGAATATTCAAACTTACTAAAAGGAGATTCATATGGTTATAATTATCATTAAAAAAATAATTAAATATTGTATAAATATAGGTGTATTTCATTATGAATATCATTATTAATTAAAAGGATAATATGGGGTGTTGATATACACATGATTAACAAAGAATGATTACAAACTATATGTGGTATGTTGAGTTTACTATGTCAAGTGGTATGAATTAGTTAAATATGTGATTTTGATGAAGTGGTATGGAAGAAAAAAATTACAATTTATTCCATATTTATTTAAATTCTTATTTATGTTTGATATTTATTACAATGTTCTTCATTAAGAAATTAGGTTTCTCAAGTTGAATATATTTTCAAAAGCATGTCAGTTTGATAAGAAACATTAATGTTATTAACATAATTATTTTTCCCTACACCTAGTTTTGAGTTTCTAGTCTTACATAGTTTATTAATGAATATTTTTGATATTTAGGATAAAAATTTGAAAAACAATTAACATGTATTTCTATATTTAGAAGATGTTTTATCATGATTTATAAATCCATAATATTTTGGAAGATGTGGTGATAGTTATGCTAGTAATCAATTTTTTTTTCAAATCATTGAGAAAAGAGTATATAATAATATAGTTCCCAAGGAGGAAAAAATATAATATATGGTATAAAGAAATATCATGATCTAAAATATAACCAAATAATTCATAGAAATGGTTGATATATACTAATTTTATTATAATATAAAATCTCATTTTTAAAAGAGACAAGGGAATGTAATGATGGAAATTAAACCATTATGTATATGTAATACTAAATTTTGATTGAGGTGTTGATTCAAAGGAATGTTTCACACCTTAATATAGGGGAATCCATTATTAATGAATCTTTTTAGTTGTAATGGGGACCCAGTGAAAATATTATTTTGAAAAATTGTGTAAATTTTTAGCATTTTATCAAATAATGTATTATCGTAAAACAAATATGGAGAAATTCTAGTGACGGGTAAGTTAGGTTCAGAGCGTACTGAATTTCCATGAAATTTAATTATATAACATGGAATTATAGTTGTGTTTTGAATGACCATGCCACATAATAATGTGATCAGGGTGAAAATATTTAATGAGATCAACCCCTTGATGCAATGGGACATAAAATTGTATAATGAGATTTTTTAATGAAAAATGTGAATGAGATGAATCAAAAAGAAAGGGAGGACCCGATTCCTTTCATTATATAAAATATTTATATCATGGATATTAATTTGAAATTAAAATATGTGTGATAACGTTGATATTTGGGATATATACTCAATGGATTGAATAGTGTTCAAATTGAAACAATTAGTTATTTATTAAAATAATGTAATATTAAATTATTTAAATATCATAAAAAAGTTTAAAAACATAGAATAAATATTATATGGTTTAAATATTCGTAATTTTCATGTATGGCCTAATTGTCATAAAATATGTATATATTTTACCATTCTAATATTAAAACAATCGTTTCCTTAGTTGAAATTAAAATAGAATAATTAAGGTCTAATTAAAATGATAAGGATTAAATTGACATAGAAACTTGTCTACAATTTATTAGATGATTATATTACAACCATAACTCATATAATATTGAAAAATATGAAATTTTTAATGTTTTTTAATGGGATTTTATTTTATTATATAATAATATTTTGAAGATTCCAAAAGTATCCCTAACCTCAATTATAAAAGGGTATATCCTCCCTCAATTTTTTCACTTCACATTGAGCCTTCATGATCATCCATCCCATAACCATTTCCAACTTATATATCCCTATTAACATTATATTTGCTTTGTTCTACTCAAGGGAGAAACTCTATTAACATTAAGGGGATATCTAGAGGGAGCTTGTCGAAGAATATGTAATATCCTCTACAGATTCATTCAAACTTATTTCTTATTATAATTCATTTTCATGGGTTATTTAAATTATAAAGTAATAACTACGTTATACATTATATAATTATATTTTATTACGATTATGTAACAAAAAATATTCCATCATTTATACATCATACAATAAACAAAATCACCACACTTGTATACGTATGGATTATGGTCTCCACTCTATGGTGTAATCATTTTTCACGACCACCTTACATGGATGGGTATAATGATGGAAATAATATCTATATAAAATTATTATAACATTATATGAATTTTTTATCATAATATATACCATCCACTTTCATTCAATTTCACAATTATGGGAATGATGTCGTCGCTCGTGTGTATGTACGACCTACCGTCTCTACGATGCTATTCGATCCATTCAAAATGATATGAATTATATAAAGATTATATAAATTTATAGAATGAATAATTATGATATATATTATATTAATACCATTTTTTTAAACAATATAACTATAACCTAATGAGGATAACCATAATTTATTGGACAAAACATGCATAAGAAAATTATGTAGTTAATATATGAATAACGAGTAATAATAAAATTTATTAAAAATGGATGATAATATGATCATATGTGATATCATAAAATTGAATATGATTCTGGAATAAATAAATGAAATTATTGAAATCATTATACAGGTTGATCAGATAAAAACAAAGGATATCAGACTGAAGGTAAGGGATAATTTCACAGTTTTATTATTATTTGAGATTATTTATATGAAAGTATTTACTGGGGTATATTTATTATCATTGTCTATGTTTCCTAAATATGTATTAGAAATTTGTATTTATATTCCTCTAAAAAAATTTAATTTCAATTTTACCCATTAGTAATTTTTTACTTAATGGTATGAGAGGTATCTTTTTTCATTTTCAATATGATGTACTTTTTTGACTTATCCAGCAAAAGTTGGTGAATAATGTTTTCTTTTAACTTATACGAAATGAATGGATTTTGAAACATTCATAACACCTTATTTTCATAAAGAATACATTCAAATATTTCAAGGTTATTTAAAAATTAATTATTTGATAATTGTGTGCCATTTTGAGAAAAAAATGTCTTTAAACAAGAAAGGATATTTTTCTCAATAATAAATTTCATGTGTTCTATGAAAATTATTTTCCAGATAAGATGGATTTATTTTATAGGATTTTTTTCAATTATACTATCAATATTATTCATATAGTTATATTAATTTAATTATGTAGAGCTATTTATGAAATCCATTTGTTTTACATGTATTATGTTACTATGGAATGATTTTTAAGAACCTCATTTATTTTTTTCAGTTATGATATGATTAATTCTTTTTTTGTGGCACACATAATTATGATTTCATTATAATATGTGTGGTACATATATCTTCCTCTAATTCAGTGTGTATATATTTATATCTCATGATACAGTCATGTTTGAAATAGTAAATGATCATGGATCAATAATACTGGCATGGAATGGGATGTATACTCAGTTCAATAATACTTGGCTGGAAGGAGCAGTGAACTCGGTTAAGTAATGGACTTTTTCTACTATGTTAGATTTTGAAATTAGCCATGAATAATATTAATTGTTTTTCTATTAATATTTTTATGCAATAAATTCCATGTCTTCTATCGTAATTTTTGGGAATGTGTTCATTTATTCTTTATGAATCTAAATGATTTGGCCCATGACATGATATCATGATCGTTTATATACAGGACAATATTTTCAAGTGTTATGTTCCTTTTTCTGTTGATTAATATATGATTGATAAACCCAATGTTTATCATTACTAAACTTATAAGATCACACATTTTTATTTTTATTTTTCCCATGTAATGAAAAAGAGTATTAAGAAAGATATTTCAAAAGGGGGTGTAGTTTTGAAGGAATAAGCAGTAGACAATATATATGTCTTATGAACTAGTTGGTTATGATTCCCAAAATCTAAAGATACTAAAAATATATGGTCCTGGTAAGGTTATATTATTTTATTTAATGAATATTCTTCTATTTTGATTTAATATATATGTACGTTATGTATGGGATATTATAATCTTGTAGGATATGAATAATGATTTTTTGTATTCTATATTTTATTTTATTATTCCAGGATAAATTTCAGTTATTATTGTTGTGTACCTTGATTATAATTATTTTTTTGATGTTTTCTTTATTATCTATGATTTCACATGTTGATATGCGGGTATAGATTCCCCAAAACTCAACTTTATACCCATACTGCTAGTCGAAATCCTCTAGCTTATTGGGAGGCCTACCTGATGTCAGTAGCCACTATCAGATCAAGAACATGATGGTGGTATAGGGTGGAGGGATGTTATAAAGTTGTATTAGAGGTATTTTTTTAAATACAAAATGGGATATGTTACCCAGGGGATTGAAATTTTTGTTAACATATGACGGATATAAGACTAGTGCATAATTAATACGTATTCCCACTAATGGAAATAGGTTATTTTGCGACAAGCCATTTGCGACGGGGGTCCATCGCAAATGACCCATTAGGGGAAACGGCGTCGCAACTAAATCTATTAGCAACGGGACAATCGCTAATGATATTATTAGCGATGTGAATTCTTCCCGTCGCTAATACTAGTCGATGTATTTAACAAAATCATTAAATAATTAGTTGTGACGGGACCGTCGCAAATGCTATTTGCGTCGGGTTACTCGTACCGTCGAAAATAAGTATAAACAAATATTCAAAAAATATATTAAGAAGTATTTGCGATGGGCCCGTCGCAATTACCTTTTTCTAGGGGTCGTCAGCCTGTTGCAAATAAGTATAAAAAATAAAAAAGATATTATTATTATTATTATAATTTATATTAAAAAATATTATAATTAAATTAAAATATTTGAAAATTTTAATATATATAAAAATAATAATTATTCTAATATATGAATAATATTATTAATCATATTAATATTATAATATTATATAATAATAATAATATAAAAAATTCATATTATTATAAATAATTAAAAAATTATAAAATATAAAATAAATAAAATATTAATATTATAATAATATTATTATTATTATAATTCATATTAAAAATATTATAATTAAATTAAAATATTTGAATATTTTAATATATATAAAAATATTAACTATTATAAAATATGAATAATAATATTAATCATATTAATATTATAATATTATATAATAAAAAAAATATAAAGAAATCATATTATTATAAATAATTAAAAAATTATAATTTTACTTATATATTTGAAACTTCTTATATATTAAAAATATTGAATATAATATTATTAAAATAATTAGAAAATAAAAATATGGAAATTATCAAAATTGGAAAAAAAAAATATAATCAAATAATTAAAATACAAAGTATAATATGATGAAAATTACTTTTTCATTATAAAACACTTTGAGGAAAAATTGAGAAACCACAATCAACCTTAGAAAACAAAGGGACCGCCCCGACCCATCAAGTGAGCCAACAAAAAGCCTTCACCAACGTAGGACACCTCAGCAAGTAGTCCCATGCAAAAGCACGGGCACGGAACCGATGGCAAAGCCATACCCTCTAAAACATGAAATTCCGAGAGACCTGCATCAATGGAGACTTAATGCTCAAATCCACTTCATGGGAAGGTCCAAGAAGCATGCTAAAAAAAGAAAAACAACACTGAAAAGAAAAACACAAGGGAACCCAGAGATGCCATTGCTCACACAACCAAATCGCTCACATCCGCCAGCCATCTTAATTTGTGTCACTAACATGAAATTTAATATTACCGGAATCTGTCTTTCTAAATAGTTTCCACGTTAAGGATGATAGCTTTAGATCTGCTTCTTCCAATATCCACTTCTCAAAAGAAGTCACAAGTTGGTCCCAATACTGAATGTACTCCTCAAGACTTATCTTCCCATGATTGAAATCCCCTACCAAAATTGAGTCTTCTTTGTCAATCGAGGAATATTTCTCTTCATTAAGTGACACCTCTAGAGACCTCTCCATCATTTTAGTCACCTCCTCCTCATTAGCATTGAAAAATAGGACATGTTCTATCACTTCATCTTCAGAGCTTAATAGCAGGATTGAGGGCTGACAATCCTTCTCTCCTGGACTCCGATGTCTCAAAGATTCCATATTCATTTTCTTGTCACTCAAATTCGTCGTTGATCGAGTATTAAAAGGGGACGGTAACGAATAATAGTATTTCTTCCCATTCCTCCTATTGGAACCCCTAGTGCTCTTCATGCATAGAGCCTCATTTGTAGAGTGTCTGTGCACACTCCCTTTGGATAGTGTCGCACCCACTTCGATCCCCTCACCTGGAAGATCAAAATCAGAGCTCAAAACATCCTCTGAAGGGCCTTCAAAACTGTTGTGCAAAGCAATTTAATTCATTCCCTCTTCATTCCCATCTCTGTTCGGAACTATAATGTCCATATCAATCCCATGCCTCCCCTTACCCATATCCACGCCGCCCACCTGTGACCTCTCAGCCATCAAACCAGAATGGTTCTCATTCCCTTCATGTGTCGTCTGGTCCAAAGTAAATTTGTCCCCCTTCCCCTGGACTTCCACATGATACCCCTCCAGCTGAAGTTTTTCCCCTTACTCATGTGCACCTTTGCTGGAGGAACTCGCCAGGTCTCACTTCAATCTGCTAAACACCTCCGCATCCAACGGGTTAATGTGGTTAGCTACCACGCCAGAGCCAAGAGCCTCCACACCTGTTGCAAAGTTACACTCTACCTCCCTAACTGATCTTGCCTCCTCAACTGGGCATAACGAATTCCCCTTTTCTATGGACGCTTCACCTGCTGCAGACAAGCCTGATTTCCTTGCCTCACAAACCAAATCAACCTTGCCATCAGCACTGGGCGTCGGCTGAGTCGTGCCCTTCCCATCCATATGACCGTCCTCCATCAATTGAGGGAAAAAATCCATGTCCTCCAACAATACATGTCTCTGACGACATAATTCTAAAGCATGCCCCAACCAATTACAAGAACCACAGAATTCCATCCAGCTATCGTAAACAACTCTCTGCATGCACCTATATTATTCTCTGATCGTAACCCAAACGAAATCAAATGGAACCCTAGAAACATCCATCTCCACAAAAATCTATGGCCAGAACGGATGACAGACTGTAGCGGTTCTGCTATCCGAGCAGAGAAACCGACCGAGTAGATTACAGAGAATTATGATAACTGAGGGATTTTGAAATGGAAACGGGAGGTTCGGAAGACTAACCTAGATCGTCGCGGTCGGAGTGTCCCGATTCTCGTGGAAATAAAATGACCACCGGAACAAGAAGAAATTACATCCATTACAATGATGTGGTGCCTTAGACTAGGCACATATAAGGTCTTCTCTGAAGAAAATATGATCATAATATGTTGATTATCGAGTAACTCGACTGTTTCTCTCTCCTGGAGATCCCAAGTGTTGAAGACAAACCTATCAAATGAATCGACCGATGACCTTTGTGGCTTGAACCTTGCAATCAGAGTGAACTTCAGAAGCGTGGAGGTTTCGGTAAACTCTGAGGTTGAAATCTGGGGATTCGGGTATCCATCTAGGAGCTCCGGTACCTTCAGACCTAATGCGACTTTTAGGAATGGCAGAAGAAGATCAGGATTTGAGAATGTCCGAAAAGTTGGAGGATATGCCAGAGATGGTGGAGGAAACTCCATCCCTAATGCACGAGTAATTTTGAGCATGTAATCCATCTTCTCATGTTGCTGCTCCCATAGACTCATCTGCTTCTTATGCACCTGCTTTTGTCGTCGACGCTCCACCTCATACTGCTGCTGCTACAGACACATCTCCTCCTGCTCCATACAGAGACTCTCTATCAACTCAGTATGAGATCGCAACTGATCCTCATACTATGAATCATAAGATGATGCACGAGCTCCACTCGAGCTGGACACCGACATCACAACAGTGCCATAATAATCTCTAGGAGTCAGTCGACTACCGATACCAACTACTCGACCCTTCTCGAATCCATACTGGGTCGCCTGCATCCAGGCCGCCTCATCAAACTGATGTCCACTGGCCTGATTAGCTGTCTCGGCCGAACTCTCATCCTGAGTCTATGACGCCTTGGCCTCATATGACTCATGTAATTGAAATTTAAAATTAAAATTATGAATATATTGTATGCAGTTAATTTTCAAATTGAAAAAAAAATAATACTGACCACAATCTGCCGCTGGCGATCACCTCTAATATCCACAGTAGCTGGATCAGTATACATCATCCGATATACATCGTACTCTCTAATATCAGGCTTCTCAACAGCCTGTAAGAATATAAAATAAATTGTTAATATTTAATGTTATATAAAATATTTAAAAAAATTTACATACCAGATGTTTTCTATAAGTACTGAATGTACGACTCCCAGCTCGATGAGTCACCTCCTATCTCCCTCGATTCTGTCTCCCCATCGATGATCTCCTCTGAAAGTCACCACTCAACCAATGTGAACATAATCCATCCCATACGTGGTATGAAATGTTCTCTAGTCGATGCACTCTACAGGAGTCATCAAACACTGACACTCCTGCTTTCTTCAAGGTAGCCCTTCTTAAGTTGTGAAAGCACTGACGAAAGCAATCATGCATGGCCACCTTCCATACCTCGTGGATGGGGTCATGCATGGTGTCCTCGATCGGATACCATAAAACCTACAAACAATTCAAAATATCATGTTATAAATGAAATATCTTTAAAAATAAAAAATATTTATTTACGTACGTACCAACCAATGGTCGAACAGGGCCTGCTGCACATCAATAGGAATCTGCTCCCATGTCGTCCATGGCTGAGAAAAATGGTTGCGCAAGATAGCGCTTCCATGTCCAACTATTATATGCGTAAAACTGTAAAAACAATAAATCATTTATTATGTAAATAGATTAATGGAATCATAGTAAAATTCACTGGTTTTCATACCTCTGTGTGTTTGAATGAAACTCAAGACGTGGACGTCACTCGGGGATGGGGTCAGGAATCATCAGTCGGGAAAGACCACGCCCCCTCCGCATACCTTCTGAAGTTCCTGTAGGTTAAGTGTCAGATGCCACTAAATCACCCTCATCGAAATATAGGTCAGCCTCCAACAAATGATGAATTAGGTCGAAATCCATCTGAAATAGAAAATAAATATTATTGGAAAATAATTGAAAATTATTATTATATATACATATATATTAGTTATGATTATATATATCTATCATTGAATTGTATCAATGTTCACCTTCATCATCATCTTCATATCTGACGATGTCATCTTCAGATTCCTCCTCAATATGATCAATATACATTTGACTTCTAGTTTCTTCATCTCTTACCATTTCACATTCATTTGTGACATCATTAACATCATCATCATCACAGAATCTTAATTATAGGTTGTCATCATCGATATTCATGTCTCTTTGTAAAAAAGATTGATTTTGAGTACTCTCTTGGAAAACATCAATTCCATGTACTTAAGTGATACCACATTCACTATGCCTAAATTGATTGTCTCAAATTTTGATTTTTATTATTCTCCACCAATCAGTCAAGTCTCTTGATGTAGAACAGTACTTTGTGTAATAATCATGATGTTCATGTTGAGCCAGTAAAAATGGTTCATTTACTGCAAGAAAACTTTTGTATTTAATATCGATGATTCCATGAGTCGGATTAACATGCAAGCCTCTCTCAGTATCCGACCATCGACATTTGAACATCGTTATGTAATGTTGTCCTAGATAACAGAGTTCAATAATTTCATCAATCATGCCATAAAATTCAACTTCAATTTCTCTATGATGAGATCATCTCAAGCAAACTCCACTGTTCATTGTCTTTTTGGATTCCCCATATGCATGTGTATGAAATCGAAAACCGTTCACCACATATGCATTATATGATTTATCCATTTTGGAGGGTGGGTTACTCAATATACACAACTGTTTTTTAATTATATCATCATATCGAGACACCTAGAAAATTGTGAAATAATTATCAATATACTAAACTATAAATTGAATTAGATGTTAAAAATTTTGAATTTATGTTACCATTTTTTGAAACCACTGAGAAATTTTTTTCTATAGGCGTTCTTCGAGAGCACCTGCTATAATTTGTGGAAGTTTTTTCTTGATATGGTTATCATAAAAACTATGAAAAACAATGTTATTTATTGTAACATAATTGATATAATAAGTGATAGAAACACTTACAGTACAAATGATGTCATCTCTTCACAGTTTAGCAGAACATACATTTGAGATCTGTGATGTTCATCATCCGAAAGCCATCGTTCATGAACTCCATCGAAACCAAGCTATGGCTAGTTAAAAATAGATAATTGATTGTTTCTTTTATCACCATTTATCTTGTTATGTCCCATGCAGTTGTGTTTTGAGGGATACTCATATTAAAAATAGTGGGAGATGAAAAAAGATATTTCATCTTTCAAATAAGCTTCAGCAATATATCCTTCAACAGATGCTTTGTTATGTACTTTCTTTTTCAATTTCTGCACGCATCTTTCAAATCGATACATCCATCGAAACTGTACCGGACCTCCACATTTTTCTTCATATGGAAAATGTAATATCAAATGTTCCATTGAGTCAATGAAATATGGAAGAAATATTTTTTCCATTTTACATATAATTACAACAACAACTTCTTCAAGTATGTTTAGAACATCATAATCTGTGGTCGCCAGAAAAATGTCATGAAAAAAATATGATATGCCTGTTATGAAATCCCAAATCACAGAATTCAACAATCCTCTTAATCCAATGGGCAGAATCCTTTCCATTAAAACAAGAAAATCATAAATTTTTAATCCGGTAATATGACCATTCTTTACACATCTAACCAAATTTCAAGCATAGCCATATGGAAGTCTCAAATCTGCAATCCACTGACAAAATAATAAGATACTTTCTTTGGACAATGTATAAACTTCTTTTGGTTTCATTAACCATTCTGTTATAACATTTTCAAGCAATTCTAGTTCTGGATGCCTGCAAATTTGGGAAAGATCTAATCGTGAATTTAAATTGTATTTTCTCTTTCCTAGAGTTTCCAAAACTATATGAAACAAATTATCAAAGAAGTTCTTCTCAATATACATGACATCCAACATGTGTCGAACCAGCAAATTAGACAAATATGGAAAATCCCAAAATATGCTATGTTTTATCCAATTGTGCTCTTTCCCAAAACCAGAAGTTTTCTGTTGGTTTATTATGGGTCCAAATGTAATGGGAGGTAATGAAAGTACAACTGATTTTAACTCTGTACCTGATAGCATTTTTGGAGGTCCATCCCTTTCAATTGTGCCTTTTCTAAAATGGGATCTGTTTCTACAAAAAGGATGATCAGCTGGAAGAAATCTGTGATGACAGTCAAAATAGCAAGGTTTTTTTCCATGGACGAGAAGAAATGCTTTGTTCTCTCCCATACAGTAAGGAAATGATATTAGACCATGTGTAAACCATCCAGATAACATTCCATAAGCCGGGAAGTCACTAATTTTACAGATGAATGCTGCTCTTAGTATGAAATTCTATTTCATAGCAACATCATTTGTACTGACACCGATACTCCACAATAGATTTAATTCATCAATCGGTGGTTTCAATTAAACATCAATATTCTTCATTAAGATGTCCTGGGATTAGTAAGGTAAAAAATATATAAGTTTCTTTCATCAACATCCATGGAGGTAAATTGTACGGAGTTAAAAAACATTCCAACACGAGTACTGACTACCATAAGATCTGAATGGACAGAAACCATCAGTGGAAAGACCCAATCGCACATTTCAGGGTTCTAAAGAAAATGACGGATGTACTCTATCAAAATGTTTACATGAATCACCATTGGCTGGATGATTCAAGATTTTATCAGTTGAAATATTTGTTTTGTTCCATGACATCATTGTTGAGGTATTCCTAGACCTGAATAAATGTTGACCCCTAGATGTAAGCTGAAAATATCTCAACTATTTTATAGGAATCAAGCTAGACTTCCCATGTTGCACTTCGTTATACCTCGGTTTCCCACATGTGGGACAACTATCCAACCACTCATTTTCCCCAGAATATAAAATTCATTCATTTGAACATGCATGAATCTTCTGACGACTAAGTCCCAAATTCCGAACCAGCCTCTTACTCTCATAGTAATTTTCAGGAAAAACATTTCCTTTGGGTAAAAGTGTTTTAATAAAAGTAAATATCTGATGAAAATAAGTGTTTGACATTCCATTATCTAATTTTATAGCCATAAATTTAGCAACTGCTTCTAATTTTCTTATCTTGCAACCAGGATATAATGCATCCTCAGTAGACCTCAACAACTTATAAAATTCAGATGGTGAAAACTCAGGAGTTGAATCAATATCATCCTGAGTTTCTATATGTTGAAGAGATGGACCTGCAACATCATGTACTAAATATTGAAACCGAGATGGATCCGGATTCATGTTAGTATCACCTTCTTTGGAACTACGTTCACTGTGTTGATACCAAAAAACATAATCCGATTGAAAACCAAAACGAAAAATATGTCCCCCAACTTTGTCAACTGTGTCAAACGTTCTCAGTGCACATTTTTTATGAGGACATTTTATTCTTCCTTCTGAAACAAATTCTGAATTTAATGCAATAAATTCTAAGAAAGTCTCCACGCCCTCAATATATACTGGATTTAAACCATAACCGTTTGGATTTCTATGTTGATTTATCCATACACTGTCATCTAATAATGACTGTTGTCGACTTTTTTGTTCCATATTATTCTATAAAATATAAAATCATTACTGGTTTTGAATAATTTGATAGAATAAAAACAATCTCTAAAAGCAAAACCTATAATAATTACCACTACTTACGAGCGACACAATTTTCAATGAAATAATTACTAATTTGTGACATAATTTTTAAATCATGCCTAATAAATTATTAAAATTATCAATATTCACAACAAAATATTCTTAACGTGTTCAAATATTAAACGGTCCTTAATTTTTAAACCATGCTCAATAAGAAGTTTGCGTAAGTCATGTTCGATGTAAACTCTATAATTGTCCTTAATTGGTTGAGCACCTGGAAAGTAACATTCCAATGAGCATGATCTCATTGGAACACTACTTGCAAGGTGGTCAACCAAGAAGGGACAAATATAGAGTTTACATTGAACATGACTTACGCAAACTTCTTATTGAGCATGATCTAAAAATTGACGATCATTTAACATTTGAACATGTTTATAATAGCTTGTTGCGAATATTGATAATTTTAATAATTTATAATTTATTTATTATTTTCATAATATTAATATTATTTATTAATAAATATTAATCATAAAATTAATAACATTATTATATTATGTTACTAATTATTTTATCAATTATGTTACTAATTAGTAATGAGAAGATATGCATAGAGACTTGTTAACCAAAACAAACGTGTTCTACTTTCACCTTCGCCAGTTGTTCTAATTGTTTGCTAATTGTTCGCTAATTGTTCTCTAATTGTTCTACTTATTCAATAATTCTTCTGCTTATTTGCTAATTGTTCTTCTTATTCTCTAATTGTTCTTCTTATTCGTTAATTGTTCTGCTTAATTTATTATTGTTATTAAAATAATATAATTTTTTATATTATTTTAAAATTCTCTTTTCAGTGTTGAAACTTGAAATTCTGTCTCCACATGTAATATTTACATTCACTTTCACCTCTCTGTTAGTGAGGAGGTTGATAATTTTGAAAATGAATGCAAATATTACATGTGGAGACAAAATGTGAAATTATTTCTACTAATATTTTATATTATTTTACAATTCTTTTTTTAGTGTTGAAACATGACATTATCTCTCCACATATAATATTTAAATTCACTTTCACCTCTCTGTTGGTGAGGAGGTTGATAATTTTGAAAATGAATGCAAATATTACATGTGGACACAAAATGTGAAATTATTTATAATAATTTTTTATATTATGTTACAATTCTATTTTGAGTGTTGAAACTTGACATTCTCTCTCTACATGTAATATTTACATTCTCTTTCACCTCTCTATTGGTGAAGAGTTTTATAATTTTGAAAATGAATGCAAATATTACATGTGGAGACAGAATGTGAAATTATTTATAATTATCTGGTAATTTTTATAATTATATGGTAATGATTCTAATTATCTGGTAATAATTCTAATTATCTGGTAATGATTCTAATTATCTAGTAATGATTCTAATTATCTGGAAATGATTCTAATTATCTAGTAATGATTCTAATTATCTGGTAATGATTCAAATTATCTGGTAATGATTTTAATTACCTGTTAATGATTCTAATTATTTGGTAATGATTCTAGTTATCTGGTAATGATTCTAATTATCTGGTAATGATTCTAATTGTCTGCTGATGATTCTAATTATCTGGTAATGATTCTATTTTTCTTGTAATGATTCTAATTATCTGGTAATTATTCTACTTATCTAGTAATTATTCTACTTATCTGGTAATTATTCTACTTATCTGGTAATTATTCTACTTATCTGGTAATTATTCTACTTATCTTGTTATTATTCTACTTATTTGTTAATTATTCTACTTATCTTGTAATTATTCTACTTATCTGGTAATTATGCTAATTATCTAGTAATTTCTCTACTAATCTACTAATGTTTCTACTTATATGGTAATTTTTCGACTTATCTTGTAATTTTTCTACTTATCTGGTAATTTCTACTTATTTGCTAATTTCTACTTATATGGTAATTTCTAATTATCTGTTAATTTTTATACTGATCTGGTAATTTTTCTAGTTATCTGGTAATTTTTATAAATATCTTGTAATTTTTTTAATTATCTGGTAATTATTTTAAATATATGGTAATTATTCTAATTATCTAGTAATTATTCTAATTATCTGGTAATTATTCTAATTATCTTGTAATTATTAGCTCATTATTTAAATTATTTATTAATTATTTTAATTATTAGTTAATTTCTAATTAAATTAGATTATTACCAAACAAATATCATCCGGGAGTGTCTAACCAAGAGTGTATCAAGGCCCGTTGCCGTGTACCAGGATACCACGGGTCAGGCCCGAGATTCTTTGTCGAGACTTTACCCCTAGGTACAGCTGTGCGAGAGCCACCTCTACTTGTTCGTATCCAGAAAATGATTACATGATTGATAAAGAATATAATTATTCCAAATTATATTATTTATCGACTAATTATCCCTAATTATCACTAACAAAATCATTTTAATAATAAAACTAAATATGAATAAAAAATTAAATTAAATTTATCTAAATTACCACTAAATAAAAAAAATTAAAATGAACATAAAAAAATTAAAGGAATATAAAAATAAATAAACGAAAAATATTTTTAAATTAATGCTGAACTTTTTGACCCCTTCAAATTCCACTCGAAAAAAAATTAAAACTATTAAAACTGAAGGTTGTAGAGAGAAAGTAGAGAAGAATTGGATTTTCTAAAAAAACAGATGGGGGTATATATAGGTTAGATTATTTTCGATGGTAGCATTTGCGATGGGTGTACTGTCGCAATTAGAAGTATTTGCGACGGTTCCCCTCACAAATACCTTCACCACATTTATTATAGCCTGTGGTTAAAAGGGTATTTGCGATGGGTATCATCACAAATACCACTACGGCCATAACTTTTTGCAATGGGCAGCGAGCTCGTCGCAAATACTATTTACCGCCGCCAGCTATTTGCGATGGTGAGGATACGTCCTGTCTCAAATACCATCAGTGCATTAATTATAGTCTTTCGTTACAAGGGTTATTTGCGATGGGTCCCGTCACAAATACTCGCACTGTAAAAAGTTATTTGAGATGGACCCCATCGTAAATAACCCAGCCACCAGAACTTTTTTGCGATGGGTAGCGAGCCCGTCACGAATATGATTTACCACCACCTGCTATTTGTGATGGGGAGGATACGTCCCATCCCAAATATCCCTCCCACATTTTGGCGTGAAAGTCATGCCAAAACAATTGCGACATGGCATCTCTTACTGTCACAAATACCTCATTATTTGCGAGGCGAATTCATTCCCATTGCAAATGCGTCTTCAGTCAGAGCATTTTCGAAGGGAATATATCCCGTCGCAAATGACCCATTGCAATAACACAGTTTTCCCGTAGTGTCCTATTCTATTTCTAGGTTACCAATGATGGGATTGATTTTATGAATTTATTAAATTATTGTTAAATGATTTCCACCTTGGGTGATTCATCTAATTTTTTATATTTGTGATTTCTACTAGATTATCAGTGCTTCCCCAATTTTTATGAATATTGTTGTTGTATTTTCCTCTTTTCCTATATAGGAATGAGGTATATCTTATAACATGATTAAGAAAATAGAACAATAATGATATGAATTCCTTCATAGTTCTTTTATTTTTATCACTACTAAAAGGCATTTTTTGTTTAAAATGTAAATAACATCCCATAAGGAATCATTGAATGTAAATACATAACAAAAGTTTTCACAATTAGGCCGATATATATGAAATAATTCTAATGGTAGGTCCTGTAGATATATGGTGAGGTTAATTAGGTGGTGAAGATAGATTCACTAGATTTATTTGAAATGGGTTTATACCAGTATGTTAATGCAATCATTTGTCACATTCGTGATAAACCCCTTGGATAGTTAAAATTTTTGTTTAGTTACTCAAATATCTAATAAAAACATATATTACCACAAATCATGGATGAAATTATACATAACAGAGCTATTTTCTATGATTCTTTTGAAGTGAATCATCTTGGGTGTTGAAATTCATTATTGAAGTGTTGAAACTTGAGTTATCATTTACCAGTGGTAGTCCCATTTAGAGAATATTGTAATAATTGGTTCCCTTTTGAGTTGATGGGTTGGCATATGATGCAAGAATTTAGGTATATTTGAGACTCAAGAGTGGGTACTTAGAAAATTTGTTTCCATGGGATTTTGAAAAGAGTGTGTGAATGTTGTATTATGAGTTGTGACCCTATATGATACTAAGAATATAGTGTTGGTGGGAACATAGATACCTATAGAATTTTAGCAGACATTAGTGAGTCACTGACTTGTGTGACTAAAGGAAACACATGAGTGTAGAAACACATGTTATGTTTTTCCAACAGTCAAAACACACATATTGGTTCTTTAGGGTATGTTATTGATGAATGGTAGTCAATAATAGGTACATGGAATATACATGATGATTAATTTAGTTTATGATAACTCAATTGGAAGTATTTAGTATTAAGGACGGATTTGAAGGGACATATTGTTTATCTTACTATCCCTAATGTTTAAGGATGTTCATTAGAATCATTGTGTAATTGTGGGTATGATAATTTTGTTTGGGTATGATTTCATTAGGAATATAATACAATGGATAATAATTTTATGACTTAGGACATTTTTGTACAACTATGGTTTTGGAACGACACCAGTGTAGTATATGATCCGTAGATGTACTGTGATAGAGGTGAGGTGCGTGATTTTGAATAGAAATTAGCATGGTAATCATGGTATGTTGGGACTGATATGAATTATGGTTACATTTAGTGGTTTTAGGTGGTGACCTTTGAATGTGTTAGATATTAGGCCCTATAGAAGGGTCATCAAAGAGTTTTTTCAAGAGTTATATCAACATCATCATAAGCATGGTCAGTATTATTGGAATATGAGAATTGTTTTAGTTTGTATGAATCATGAGAGAACGAGTTGTGTTTTCTAAATTTGGAGTGGTAGTAGATCTTACTCCCATAAATTATCAGATGATATAATGGTAGGGAATGTTGTAATTTTTGGTACCCAATGAAATTTTAATTTGAGAAAATAATGTACAAGATAAGGTCCCATAAATTTAGTGATATGATGGAAATATTTAGTGTCTATGGTATGTTGACAATGATGAATGTACCACCATGTAATTAGAGACTCCAGGAATTTATTGGGTGTCATGGGATGGTTTAACCATATATTTTACGGGTAGTCTGAGGCTCATAGTGGGAATTTTGTTTTCTATATAGGGGGAGGTGACATTGAATGGATTAAGTATGGTACTATCATCAATCCCTGATTGACCTAGATGGGAGTGTCAAAGGATGATGCGATGCTTGAGTGTGTCTCGTGAGGAGAGACACATGTATGGTGTTGGGATTCATCAAGCATCATGGTCATGGATTGGTATATAGAATCCATCCAGTGGGGAGGCTACCAGAGGCTGTAAGAGGGTATGTCCCTTATTAAATAGGGGATTTTGGAACATTCTTTAAATATTGTACCCATGAGTAGGTAATGGTTGGAAGGAAAAAAAATTGATTTTAGTGACCAGGCATGATCATATTAGCCACACCCACTCATCTCATTTATCCATTGACTGAGTGTGGAGTGCAATGGATGATATTTCAATTTAATAAAATGATGATGAAACAACTATTATTGTGGGAATCATGACTTCAGTCATAGGTAGTACAACCCCATTATAGTTGGGTTCCTAGTTTTTTGGTGAGAGATATATCCAAAAGTTAATTTTAGAAATCTAGGGGATGTTGATCTATGAGGATTAATTCAGTTGGAGTAAAAAAAGTAATTCCAATGGTGAATTGAGATGTGATGTTTGGGGGAGTCAAAGTGAGGGTATCGGGATAAGTATTTTCTAGAGTTGACTCGAGTGTGCATCATATTTTTTTCCCAGTACTCATGGATGTGATTGATGGAAGAATTTCTTTGTGAGAATTGGGACATGAAATAATACTATATGTTTGAGTGGAAACCACATTGGATGTATCTTATGAACTTGGGGTACCTATAGTATTTAATTCATAATGAATAGGTAAATGGATAGTGATTCGGTAGTAGAGACCAAAAGTTTTTTTTAGAATTGAAATTCAGATGAGGATCGACTATTGATTCTTCTTTAAATTTGATACAAAATGTTAGAAACCATGGCCAATAAATATATGGGATACATTGAGTTTTTAAGGGGTAGTTAGGGCTTTTTAGAGAAAGGTTGACGATCAAGAACTATGTTGGGTGTAGTGATGTTGAATTTTTTTCAGAATCTAAAATAAGGTGAGGTGATTGTTCTTAACTAGCTTCCACATGTATTCTATGGTGTTGGTATTGGAAAAAACACTCTTGGAGAAATTATAATTCCAAAAACATGTTATGATAGGAAATTAATGTGTTTAATATCCATGTAGAATCAGAATTTCCCTTAACGAGTTAAAGCCTATGGTGGGGAGGACCAATGTCTTTATGATAAACTAGATGATGACACTGTGGGTTTCCTCTGATATAATATAATAATGTAAGTTATGTTTTAGTGTTTTTTAGTGGAAATGAATATTGTCTCAGTTTTTATGTTTTGAGTACCATGAGTTTTTATCGATGCTTTAGGTGATCATTTCCATTTATTAGTATAATATGGCCATATTATTAGGATTTTTTGAGTGGGGTAAGTCAAATAATTTTTTGGATGACCACTGAGAGATCCTTTTTATGATAATTATTATGGTGGGAAGTTCTTAACTACCGAACTTCATAGGAGAGTCAAATATCTATATGGAATTTAATTTTTTGAATTGGAAGATGGGTTCAATTTTTATTCGGGCATCAAAATAGAATTGTGAGAGTTGTTATGTCCTAATGTTATGCTTTAGGATTAGTTTTGAGGTCTATGAGGTACTTAGAGTGATCAAGTGAGTCTTGTGATATTATGGATTAAATTTAGAGGTTTTGATAGATTTATATCATGGTGAACTATTTAGATCAAACAGTTTTGGAGGAACCATAAGACAACCTTAAAATCAGGTGGGTTATAGTTCAATTACAATAGATCATTTGTTTTTGGATCCAGTAGCATATACTTTGGAGGAAACTGTGTATATTCTACGGGAAAACATGAACAATGGTTTGGAATGGGGGATACTTGCATGATTTTATAGAAAATCATGTGTTATGTTGTAGAGGGTTCATAGATACTAAACAATATGTCCAAACTATGACAGGTGGTTTTTTATGGGCAGTTTCCGGTGTACAATTGGTGCATACTTTAGTAAACAGTACAACTAAATAGTTTAGCCTTCCCAATTTTGTTAAAATTTTATTTTCACTTTTTTAACTATAAAAATTATAAATCTTGAAACCCATTTCTAATTCTCCTCATGTGTGTGGAAAAACAATCTTTATATACCCTTTAATCATTTAGTCCCTATGGTTTTGGGTTGGATTTTCTATTTCATTTAGAGGATTGGATCCTCCTATTCTCAATACGTAATTCCTTCTATTGCCTTATTTTTTTTATTTTTTATTTTTCTATGATTTGGATTTTTGTTTTGATTCATTTAAATCATAGTGCAGTTAGCCAATAATCATGGGGTATTCATGTATCCTAGGAAGAATATGCCTCATTATTTTATCCTATTGTGGTTTCTCATCCTTTCAATGAATGTACATCACTATTGGGTTTTTTAATGTTTTTATAAAAAATTCTACTGTAATTCCCATTTAATTGGTTATGATATCTTTTTATTAAACCTTGTTGTGGGTGAGAGTATGTAATGTTCCTTCAAAGTATGTTTTTTATAGTTTGTATGGGATGAATGTACCCTGTGAGCTTTTCAACAGTATAATTTTATTGAATAAAACAATCGACTTATTTTTATGTTATTTTAATAATTATAGTTTTTCATAATTAATTTAATAGTTATTTGGATTTGAGTTAGGGTATTAGCTGGTTTAGATGATGGATATCATATGTGGATGATATTATGCAATGATTTGTTGGGAAGAAGATCAAATAAGTTTAGATATGGTAAAATCTAGGTGGTCTATGTGTTCCTTATGTGGATTTTTTGGTCTTTCCATTATGGAAATTAACATTTTTTATTATTAGAATAGATAATTTAAATAAAATATATTATCTTTTTTTATTTACATAAATGGTATGAACACCATTGAGGAATTACATTTTTTACATGGAAAATATTGGTTTAGTGCTCTGGCTAGATGCCTTGATCATTGATATATGTGGTTTGGATTAATAGAGATACATTATTATGTAAACCCCATAAGTGGGGGTGTGTGATGGAGTTGGTTTGGGTGACCGAATAGACCATTGGTGTCATTGGTCTTTCAAATGTGCTTTGGTCCCTCTCCCCTGACTTATTCTATTCTATAATACGCAATGGGACCAACAATTCCACGTTTTGTTTATGAAATTATTGAGGACCTTGATTTCTATCAATGAGAATGATGATGAATATGAATATAATAGAGACTAGGGACCCCAATTTGGGTTCCCCATTGTTTTGATGAAATGAAGTAGACCCTGATAGGTTCCCCAGTGATGTTCTTACCCTAGTGAGCAGGTCGACTAGGGCATTGATAGTGGAGACTAGTATGGTGTGTTTGAACACCAATTTTTTCTATATTTAATATATATGTGACTTGGTATACAACATCATGGGGGTATTATTCATGAACTAAAATAACCGTAGGGTTGGTGGGGTGTTTTAAATTATGTTGTATTATCTGGATAATAAAACACCCAAAGGGGAGGATCATGAAACTTACAGAATATGACCTAGAATGATAAATATATTGTAGGGAGGTATGTGATTGTACAATTTTGGAAACTAGGGATACAAAACTAGGGTTGATTGAGTATAATAGGAATGATCATTATAGTTTAATTCCCTATGTCTGCGATACTTTGTGTCTATAATCGAGCAGATAAAACTCCTGCAAGGGTGTTATGTGTTACATGATATGTATATTAGAGAGAATCAATTCAATTATTTGGATGTAATATTATCATGGCCTGATTGAAGACAACAATATAATAGGTATTAATGGTATAGTCATTCAGGTTCATGGACATAAGTAACAACAATGGAATGGTACATGGGTTGGAACAATCCACATGATTTCCTAATAGATATTCCTACATAGAAATGAAATATGAATATGATTACATTCATATTATCTATTTGAAGATATTTTTAATATATTTAGATCATTCCATGTTCACTTATCATTGATCTAATGATATAATATGAGTCTAAATTGGTGGCCCCCTATAGTGTTTTTTTACTTACATCCTACACAAGACTCCACTACACATGGGTACCCATGGATCCATAAACTAGTTATAGGTTTGGGTTGGGATAGGGAACTAGATTTTCATTTCCCTATTGGAGTACCTCAAATGTGTTTTATTGTTCAAGATCAGGTGAGAGTCGAGGATTGTAATGAATCCTCATTGATTTTATTTCAATTTTCATTAATTTATGTTTGTTCTTTATTCAATATGTGATCAGACTAGTATGCTAGTGAGATATTTTTTCTATATAAAAAATTCTATTTTATTATATAATGATCTATTTCAGTTGTTTTTTATCCATACTCTAATGCTTTTGGTTGTGTTTAATTTTGGTTTATATTCTATTATTTCAAACTCTTGTATGGGGGTATTTTCTCCTCACAGTACAACCTTAGGCACCTAATTCAAGTGGGAAGCCTATGGTTTCTGAGGATAAAGTCCAAAGGTGAGTAGTGATTCATAGTCTATGAACAGATTGTCGTCAAGGGAAAGGTTACATAACAAATAATATTGAAAAGGTTTTACTTCCTAGAAGGAAAAATTAAAATTTAATATACCCCATAAAAACTCAATTACTGGAGTATGTTGGCTTAAATATTTGTAATCAGTGAACGAATGGATGCCTATTATTGAATAAAAAATTGATTATCTTGAAAGGAATCTGAAATTTACGTACTACTAAAATAGAGTTATGTGAAACACTATGTATGTGTGTTTGGAAGGAAAGGGTACCAACAATATATGAAAACATACTACACTATCTCAATTAAATCAATTATATATAAAGTATATTTTTATTTATACATTCTTTTTTTCACACCATGAACAAAAGTTAATGTATCTTAGATTTAATTTTGGTGAAGGTTAAATGAAAATAATCCACATTACCATGTCAATGGAATAAATGTATGAAATGAAAAAAACTGTTATTCTAGAAAAATAGAAATTTAGTTTTGGATGATTATGTGGATCTCATGCAATGTTATCTAGAAAATGTACCCATAATGACTTATTCCTAAAAAATAACACAAAATTAAATTATAAAAATATAGATGATCTAAAATAATTAAAACTCTAATTAAAAATAATTTTGAAAACATCAATATATAATCGCTTTGAATGAAAAAATACATGTAGGACCTATTCGCTACTAGGTAGGGAAGATGTGATTTATACTTATGTATCCTTATAAATTTAAATTAATTGAATAAATTACGAATGTTGGAGGATCACTCATATTTTAATGTAATTTTGAAAAAGAAGACTAAAACTATGGTACAATAACTGAAGAAACAAAAACTATTGTGATTAATATCACAATTCTGATCGATTCCAAGAAATGGAAAGTTGATAATATTAAAACTAAAATCATGAATGTATTTTATAAATGAATTATAATATAAATTATAAATGTAAGGAAATATTATAATCAATTTATAATTAAAGGGATGTGTCATGAGAACCAATGATATACCCCTATTTTAGAATGTTTTGTAAGTATACATCACCAAATATATTTTCTTATTATAATTGTTAATAGAGTGATGTATGTTTAAGGGGTATATATGAATAATGTGATAATGTAATGTATTAGATATTTATTAATTTATATTAAAATAATTTATTTACCTAAAAGAAGTTTTTATATAAATAAATTCCATTTTTTATCAATAGTCAATATGAAAATAGAATTGGTATCTTTTTAAATCTTTAATTATAAAAATTATGAAGAATTTCACATGGTATTGATATTTTTATTAAATTAATTGTTTATTTATTGATATACCTAACATATAATGTGGTTTAATACCATGATGAAGGTGGATAATAATCCTTATCCAAGTATGAGTAAATGATTTATTCATTCAGAATAAACATCTAATGTCAACTGACTGTTTTTATGATTATTCAAACATACTAAAAGGAGACTCATATGGTTATAATTAGAATATAAAAAATGTTAAAATAGTGAATAAATTTAGGTGGATTTAATTATGAATATTTTTATATTTAAAAGGATAATATGGGGTGTTGAGAGACACATGATTAACAAATAATGATCACAAACTATAAGTGGTATGATGAATTTAATATAAATTTGTTCAATATGTGGTTTTGATGAAGTGGTATGGAAGAAAAACCTTACACTTTATTCCTTATTCCTTTATGATATTATTTAAGTTTTATATTTATTCCAATCTGGTTATTGATGAAATTAGGTTTCTCATGTTCAAAATATTTTCAGAAGCAAGTAAATCTGATAAGAAACATTAATGTTATTATCATAATTATTTTTCCCTACACATATTTTTGAATTAATGGTCATAGATAGTTTATTAATGACTCTTTTTTGATCTTAATGAAAAAAAAACTGAAAAAATAATTATCATGTATGTCTATAGTTAAAAGATGTTTGAGCTTGGTTGATAAATCCATAATGTTTTGGAAGATGTGGCGATAGTTAACCCAGTAATCAAATTTTTTATTCAAATCATTGAGAAAAGAGTATATAATAATATGGTGACCAAGGAGAAATAAATATAATATATGGTATGAATAAATATCTTGATCTAAAATAAATCCAAATAATTCATAGAAATGGATGATAGATAATTTTTTTAAAAATATAAAATCACATTTTTAAAAGAGACATGGGAAATTAATGATGGAAATTAAACCCTTATCAATATGTGATACTAAATGTTGATTGAAGTTTTGATTCAAATTAATGTTTCACACCTTACTATAGAGTAATTCACAGTTAAAGAATATTTTTTGTTATAGTGGGGACCCAGTGAAAATATTAATTTGGGAGATTTTATAATGTTTTAGTTTTTTATAAAATATTTTTTATTGCAAAAAAAACATGAAGAAATTCTAGTGATGGGAAAGTTAGGTTCAGAGCCTAATGAATGGACATTTAATTTCATTATATCACAAGAAATTATAGTTGTGTCTTGAGTCACCATGCCACATCGTAATGAGATCAGGATGAAAATATTTAATGAGATCAACCCCTTGATGCAATGGTATATAAAATTGTATATTGATATTTTTTAATGAAAATTTTGAATGAAATGTTTCAACAAGAAATAGAGGAAACAATTCCGTTCTCAATATAAAATATTTCCATCGTGGGTATTAATTTGGAATTCAAATCCATTTGATAAGGATGATATTTTGGGACATATACTCAATTTGTTTAATATAAATTTATCACATTAAATAATGTTGTAGAGAGGGAATGATCTAAACGAATGGAGAGGGTGTGAACCATTCTGAACCCTTGATGGATTGTAGTTTAGTATGGAGGAAATTGGAAATCTCAATTATAGTTCATTTAATGAATAGAGATAGAATTTTTTTGATATATATGACTCATAAATTTGAAGAGGCACCGACAGATAATCATTAAATGGTAGGGTTTATATAAGGAATATTACTCAAGAAAAGACCAATGTACATTATTGTACTTGTACATTTGATGATGGTAGTGTGTAGAAAAAATTATTTCAGTACTTATAATTATTATTTATTTATAGGATTTTTCACAATTGTGATATTGATTTGGAGATACCATTTTATTCTTTTCTTGGAGAATTGTATCCTATTTGGATTTTGGGAAGAAGTTCACAAAAAAAGTGGATTCTATTAAATCTTCAATGATGGAATTTTAGACTCTATAATGGAACAATTTAATATATTTACCTTGAATTAGTTTATCGATAATTATTAAAAGTGAGGGAACCCTAATAGAATATTAGGAAATCTCTAAATAATTTTCAAAGAAATGAGATAAACCTTTTTGAAAACCTAGAGGAAAATTTATCCACTAAATTTTTTAAAATAGATTTTGGTGCATTGGAATAGTCACATGTATATTATCTATGTACGTATCCTAATGCATGTGACCCATGTAATATAATTTGATTCTTATGTTATTACTAGAATTTTTGTTAGATATTTTATACATGAAAAATGTTAGTGTTACATAATGAATATGTTCCTTATAACAGGGTGTGAAGATCAAATTATAGGGGTGTGTTAAGGGAGAAAACATTTTATTTTAAAAAAACCTAATTCACACCCCTATGAATAGTTATTAGTACATATATAATATACTATTTGACACAACATATGTCAATAATCAATCAAGGTGAAGGAATGACCCTTTAGTACATTAATCAACTTTAAGGTTCTCTCTTTATAATAATTTATTGCACTCTTATCCTTCATCGATGATTATTTTGGGTATATTCCATACATCCTTATTTCAAACCTACAGTCTTCAAATATGAATTATACCATTTTAATATTCCCCTTTTTTATTCAATTCAAACTCCCATATATATTGTGTTTTTGGTTCATCATTCATTATATAGGTTCTGAAATACGATTGAAGATCAATTAGGGGAAATCTTACTCTACCAAATGAAGATTGATTTGTTTTATTACTAATTTTGATACCCACAATTTTGATCATCATATCATAATAGATATCTCAAAAAAAATTTATATTACACAAAATTAGAGTTCCTAAACATGTTGTTGATGCTCTTCTAGGGACTCTATATACTAACCTACTTTATTAAAGTGAGAACAATAACACAAAAGGTATTATAAATAATGACTAAAATAATATCCTAATATTTTATTCCTAAGGTGAATAAAATAATGATTGTTGTGGATGTGATCCATAAAATGACTAAATCAACTATAATAGAGGGCCACCCCATAATTAAGTATTTAAGTATAATAAAGGAATTTCTCATAATTGGGTGGATAATAATCAAGGTGGTCCTCTGAAATATAATTTACTTATTATTTTCCCTTGGTAATCAATCCCAATAATACAAAGTTATTTTCAATGAGGGTGGATTAGTATGTAAGGGATACCCTCCCTATGGTATCTACAAGGGTGGAACTCAATGGGGGGATGTAATAAAAAATATAGAGGTAGTCATTATGTCAACGAAGATGAAAATATCCGTGGTACTTCATATGTTATCTATAAATGAGGTACCTACAATGATAATGAATATAACCAACTAAATGTTAATAATAATACTAAAATGGTTGAAAATAATCGATGTTACCACAATAGAAGGGAATTTTTGAAATGAAATTTATGTTTTATCCAAGATGAAACAATCTATCGATACAAACATACTACCCATGTGGACAATGGTAGGAACCATCTAGTTTCTTCCCTATATAAGAGAATATCACTAGATTGAGTTCCTCCTTATTTTAAATATTTCTATCACTATGTAGGTCCTCCCCATTATAATTAACTCAACTATCATGAAGGTTCTCAATATAGTATCCCTAAATATTTTGGTGGAGGTCCCACTAGTGATGAAGGGGGAGAACGTCAGCTATATGTAGTCCCCTTTACATTAAAGTATGTTCTAAAATTAACAGTCATGGTCAAATTATAGGAATAGATTCATGGAATTTTTGAGACACTTATGGTGTATATTTTTATTTCAATCTAATTAAAAGTTTCAAATCTTTTTTTCTATAAACTAGATGAGTTGAGGTAAGAATAATTTTAACTGAGCACCAATAGTTCTGATAATAGGCCATAATGGACCCATATTTTTGGAAAATCACTATAATCACCCTATTAACACAAAAATATTATAATTTTTTATAAAAACTCGTGTATCATGAGATATTCATTATGTATGAGTTAACTATATGAGGACCTCTACCATTGATCAATGAAAAAAATCATTGTTGGTAACTAACTAAAGACAATAGTTTTTATAAGTCCCATTACTAAACCACTTAAATATGGGGAAAATTTAATATTTAACAAATTAACAAAACATACATGGATGTTTTGATGACATTAATGATGTTATAGAAAGTATTTTTAATGAGGCTTCTATTGGATACGAGGACAACTCTAATGATGTGTGTGAGAGCTATCTACTGATAAAATACTATTTATACCCAAGCCTCTTACCACCCACCAATCTAATGTTCCCAAACACTTTGAGGATTATTAAAAACATTATTATTGTATTACTTGTTCATGAAATCCAACAATATCATATGTTGAAACTTTCATTTTGATGCATGTTTAGATCAACTGAATATGATTAACAAGTAATTACTAAATGATAATCTTGATTCTCTCCGTGTAGACAAGAAACAATTGTCTATGATGAAAAATGATTCCGAAACATTCCTCGGGGATCACATCTATCTGCTTGAGGAGGAAGTGATGATTGTTTCCCAGCATTCTTGCTTTCGAATGGTGGGCAGCAACTGTCACTTATTCCGGGACGTTTTCTCCTCGATCAAAACAGGATGATGAGATGTCAGTTCCTCCTTCTGTGGATTCCTCCTCGAAACTCATCACCTAGTCCGGGTCTCCCTTATTGACTGAAGACATTTTTTATTTAAATTCTTCCCAATGCCATGTCTTCATGGATGCCAGTTAATTACGTTGCTTCTTTCAAAAAATTCCAAGGGGTTCAGTCAAGGAAGCAACCTTTAGTTGGGGGAATAGTCACATTGGACATCACTGGCTTGTCTGGATGCTGGAACACCGATGCTTCTGGTTTTATTCCCCTTATGATAGGGCTTATAGAGGGCACAGAAGCTCGAGGAATCCCACATAGAATAAGTGGAATTATATGACATCAGCATGTCTCTGAGCTTTTCCTCAGCTTCCCATGATTAACACAATGTATTCTGCTAGTATAACATTTGGTGGAGTTGGATCAAACTGATCAGAACACTGAATGGAGTGGATCAGATGGCTGCAATCCCTGGAGGGAACACTGATGCTGGGGCTAATGCATGTTTAGTAGCTCGATTACTGCTGGGAGAAATGGAAAAGTTGGTGGAATAACCTTATCGGGATGTGGCGGACCAGGTGCGAACCAGGATGGATGATGGATGATTGAGAGTTGATGATGAGTGAAGTGGAGCTGACATGAGGGCGACGGTGGTGTTGGGCTTGAGCCTCAAAGATATTTCTTACATATCCCCATGGTAGGGAATCAAAGTCCATGTAGTTCGGAAGAGCGATGGGATACCTAAGGAGGCTACCCGTATGGATGGGACTCGGAGGAAGAGGAACCGCCAGGATGGGGCATGAAATGGGGGTGCGTGTAGAGGACAATGACCCGATGACATGCTGGGGATTATTCATGATTAGAAGCCCGAATTGGTCTAACGCTCGAGGGGCAGACTAGAGATGTGGGTCCCAACAGGGGGGACACCATCATTTACCAGTGTTTGGGGTTGAACCACACGACGGCTTCCTACATACCCTGTCTAAGAGACATGGATCAAACCTACGTACTTCATCTGATGATGAATTACCGTCAATTGGGGACTTCAATGAAAAACCATCAAGTGAGGAATACAATGGCATGTTGTTCAATGGGGTTGACATTGACTTACAGTTGGATGGGGGAAAGCAGCTTACTGCTGGGTGGGAGCACAGTGGCTTACCGCGGGATAAGAGTACATTTTCATAACACTAGATGGTAGAACAATAGCTTAATGCTTGATGGGATTGAACCTCATGGAGGCTTCCTATGTACCCTCCCTAGGAGATAGGGATCACAGCCCAAGTAGTTTGAATGGGTGCAGTTTAACGTCATGCGGGACGAAAAATGGGAAATACATTTTAACGTCTTGCCGGACGAAGGTGAACTGATGTGAAGGGGGCCGGAACCAATGGTTGTTGTGCATGAACCTCAGGGAGGCTTCCTACATTCTTTTCCATGGAAAGGATCAAATTACACGTTGATTGGAAGTGTTTGGTGAACCGATGTGAAGGGGGGTCGGAACCGATGGTTGTTAGGCTTGAACCTTAGGGAGGCTTCCTACATACCCTGCCTTGGCAAGGATCAAAGTCCATGTAGTTCAGAATGGTGTGGGGACCAGACCTGAAGTGGTTCAGAACCAATTGTTTTTGGGCTTGAAACTTAGGGAGGCTTCCTATGTTCCCTACCATAATAAGGATCATATTCAACATAGTTTATAATGGTGTGGGGTTTACACTCTAGGCTGCCTAGAGAGGATATCATGGTTGTTGCTTACTCTAAGCCCACATGAGTTATGCTCGATGTGTGAAATAAGAGATAGAAAAGACATAACGATCATGTCGCAAATTGTGCGTCTGTGGGAAGTAGTGTGGGGCTTACACGTGGTTAGAGGCCCCAAGAGGAAACATTGTCTTATGGGTGGTTAGTGGCCCAAAGGGAAATAGGGTCTTATGCATGGTTAGTATCCCAAATAGTAAATAGAGGTTTATGCGTGGTTAGTAGCCCAGAGGAAACATGGCCTTATGCGTGGTTAGAGGCCCAAAGAGGAAATATGGGTTTATACATGGTTAGCGGCCCAAAAAGAAAACATGGGCTTATGCATGGTTAGAATAACAAAAGGAAACATGGGCTTATGCGTGGTTAATGACCCAAAGAGGAAACATGGGCTTATGTATGGTTAATGTCCCAAAGAGGAAACAGGGGCTTATGCATGGTTAACAGACCAGGGTGATATAGATTGGGACTTACTCCAATATGGATGCCTGGTTGGCGAAAAATAACAGTGGGAGATGGGTTTTCCATGGAAGAGAGGAGGGTTCCAGTGCCCATCCCCATCTCTTGTCTTTGGCGCTGAAGAAGAAAGGAGGGAGAGTAGGGATACTACCTCCCGCAGGAAAGGCTAGGGCCTTACACCTAGATGGTTTCCCTTCCCCATGGATAGATGCCACTATAGAAAAAAGGATCTCATTCAATGTGAGGAATATATCAATCCCATAGAGATGAGAGGGTGTGGAGAATGTCTGAGGTGGTCACCCCGCATGCAATGCACGAGGAGAGGCTACATCATAATGTCATGTGTTATAGACGATGGTGCTTGTTAGTTTAACATCCTATAGCTCGGATGAGGCGGGTTCACTCCACATCCCTAGGACTTATATAACTTATACCCACCTACCCATGGAGATGGGAATGAATCATCAATTCCGTGGAAAGTGGGTGTGGTGGAGTGATCCATTGAAGGACCCACAGTAGCGTGGCTATGCGGAGAATAAATTACCATTAGCATGCCTATGTGAAGAAGCATAAGGCTAAGAAACACCACGTAAAGCACCGTCCAAGGGACATTGATGTCGCTTCGTATGAACCTGGACGGTCATATTGGAGAAAGATGTGTGGCAGAGATATGTCTAATGTAAGAGGGGTTCAGACATGGTGCCTTAGGGTAAGGACAACACATGGAGCACAGAAGGAAAGCCGCACAAAAGATAAGAGGTGTGAACACAAGATGTAATGGTTGCATGCAAACCAAAAGGATGTGGGTAGTGTGGAATGGTTGCGCACAAACCAGAAGGATGCACACGTGATTAAATGGTTATGTACAAACCCGAAGGATACACACAAAATAGACCGATGCATGGGGAATCTTTCACGCAAGAGGGACATTTTGGATGCAAAGGACTTTGGGTAAATGGAAATGGATAAGGATCATGCCAAATAGGGCCCACCCGAATGATGAACCTTGGGGTACCTGTAGCGCAAGATCCAATACCTTTAGGCCAGAATGTTTTTTGCGCGGTCACAGAAGATGAGTTTTTCGCGCAGTAGAGCGTCACTTCATCTTCTGTGACCATCCCTAAGGGTCGGGGTTCGTTTCAATTTATATCTGAATCCCTTGGAGGCTGCATACAAGAGGAGCGATGTGCAAGGGGGGTTTGACGTCGCATCAAGCGTGGAAGAGTTTGCGCACAGTCAAGTACCCTGTGTTCACACACTCCCTTCATGCTCGGGCCTTAACTGATTTTTTTGAGCACACCGACGTGAAAGGGTCTCTTTAACGTCACATTGGGAAAAAAGATTTTTCTTTCCAGAAGAAGTGTTATGTGCAACCACTAGATCTTGCGCGCCAGCGCCTTTGGTGGTTTCTTGGTGGGTCATCCCAGAATCCTACCTTTGACGTCGCATCGGGCACGCAAGAGTTTGCACCCTGGAGGGACTCTTGCGTGGATCCCCTAAAACATGCACGCCCTACCTCTCAAGTTGCGGAATCATCTCACCACACTACAATTTCCTTTTATTTCCTTTATTATCACAATCCTGGAACAATCCAAAATTCGGTGTCAACAAATCTGCCCCCTCAGAATCAGAGCTGAAGGGGGACCCGATGGTCTGATTATAAGGGTCATGGAGAAAAGTAGGGAAGCGCTTGCACTGTGCGAGCAAAATTAGCATTTGGGCATGAAAACCTATTTCGCTGGTGTGGAAAACATGGTCCATGCCTATAAATACACTGAGGTCCCCCTAGGTCCCTACATAGAATTTTTCTCATACGACAAGCACTTTGCTCTCGTGTGGCACAATAGTCCCGATCCACGTGCATGTTTCCGTGACCAACTTTGGGTTTTGTGTGATGCCCGATATTTTTCATTCAGATCGACACTCTTTCACACCATCATTTATTTTGTGTTTTGAATATTAATTCATTTTAACACACCCCTTGGGATTTCAAAAATGGTTATCCAACAATCTGATGCCGAGAGGGAGGCCACCCGGCTGCAAGGGGGACTCAAATGATGATAAACCCCCAAATCCATCACATGAGGAGGGTTGTTTCTAATAACCAGATGTTTTTGGCATGCTAATGCATGCTCAAAATGATTATTTCCTAAGCGATGACCTGTTGTTTTGGAACATGGGTCTTCTGGTGGTGGTGTTGATGCCCAACTTCAAGTCAGATACACCGCGGTCATGGATGACCCACGAGGACAGTCTCCCGTAGTTCAATATCCTGAAAAATGGCCGTCATGCTCAGGAAACATTAAACACAACCATCTATGTCCTTAATCCGAAGACCAGGACTATTATAGGGAGCGATCTGATTCCTGATGAATCACCCACTCTTTATGAATGTACATTGAAACACACTATTACTGATGCGATGATGGGTTTCAAAGAATGTGATTTCAGATCCGGAGGCAACTTCCCCGGTGAATATCCATGGGTGTAATATGAATGCCACACATGTGAGGAGATCATGCCAGAGATGCGATCTATTGGGCTCTTCAAAGCTGTTTGGACGTCCCAATTTCACTTCTATTGGAAGCAGGACCTAGTATTGGAATTGTTCAGACATTTTTCTCCTGACACCAAGACCATCCACCTCCACCATGGGGAGCTGGGAATCAATCTATGGGATGTTTACTACATTGGGGTAATCCCCTAGGAGGGGTACCAGTATGACGGGTTTCTCCCAACGGGGAATGTCTGGGGGGATAGGACGTGCACCCCATCCTGTCAGGGCACCTTCAATGGCTGGCTAAGGAAGAGTTGAAAAAAAAATATTCTAAAGGACATATCTTATTTAGGATGTTTTATTATTTTCCTGATGCATGACTTGGCTGTAAAGATGCCAGGCAGAGGGAAGCAATGCCCGAACACATCTTAGAGGGAAAAAGTGGGATCCTATTGGAGGGTCCTGGAGGAAGTAGAGTACCAATCACTGGTCTTTGGCATAAATGAATGTTGGTACCCATTTGTACGATATATCAGGTTTCTTGCTGCATTTTTGAGTGGGTGGTTGTTACCAGTGAAAGACACAAGGATGGGGGTCTGCCTAGGGATGCTAGTGATGACCGGGATTATGGAGGTGAAGAACAAGGTTAACATAGGGGTGCTGATGTTAGCTAGGTTGTACAGTATTCTGGGGCATATTTCAAGGGGATGTATGCCCAGAAGGATATGTGGACCATTCCAGATTCATCATTGCTGGGTTGTATTCCACTGTGGTTGGTATGACTTCCCAAATTCCATTCTTTCCTGGTTATGGTATGTTTCCATCCCTCTTGAACGTTGTCGGAATCCTCTCACTCACAGTATAATATTTTGTGAACCGTACGTGTCGAACAGGTTTTCCAGGAAGTTTGTGTGCATGAAACAGATGCCGAAGAAATTATATATAGAGTTTCAGGAAGACCAGAATCCATGTATTCTCTGCTAACTATATCATACGTTTACGACGTAAGGTTTTGGTGAAATCATCACTCTTCCCCCTACTGATGTCAGTGCATACCTATCAACATAGTATGAAAAACACTAGAAAAAAATGTATCTTGGGGTGATCTTTTGGAAACGCATCAGACAAATCAAGGTTGCCAGTATAGAGCTTAAAGATAAGGGAGGTAGATGAAGTTCCAAGGGAGAGGTGATACAATGAATAGGTCAGGTGGCCAGCATGACACATGCCAGAACATCATCTTCAGGAGCATCGTAGGCAAAGAACATGCCTTTACCTTCCAAGGAGGGGTGGTCCTGTGTGTGGCCTCATGGGCCAGAAATGGAACTTCTAGAAAATTAACTCAGGAACCTTCTCAAGAAAACCGTCTATGCTATATTCCCCTCTTTTTGGTCTTCTTGGAGAATGTTGCGACTGTCTATGTCCACTGAAGAGTTGTGGTGGAGGTTGGTACACACCGAGATCGATCTTCCAAACACAGGGGGCATCCAAATTATGGATAGGGTAATCAATCATCATCAGTATTCATACCTGACAGTTAGGGATATGTATTCATGCAAGAGGGGCGGTATGAAGAACCACATCTCCTGGTGAAAGTGATTCTTGGCCAGGAACATGACCCAGAGAAATTGTCATATGAGGATGAATGTACAGGGGAGGAAGTAGAAGAATATGAAGGATAGGAAGAAGATGAATAAGGGGAAGAAGTTGTAGATAAAGAAGAAGAAGATGATGAGGTACAAGTTAAATTTCATGGAGGTGAGGTACCCTCGAAATATCATGATCACCAGGGAAGCTCTTGGGAGATCGGAAAAATTGTAGGATCTAACGCAGAACTAGATATGTAGCTTGAAGTAAGTTCAACTCTTATCTCCAATGGCCTTTATCTTCTCACAATCCCAATTTTTCAACTGAACTCTGTCATGTTTAGGAACACATAGGCGAAGTATCCTAGGAATCCTTCCTCGCATTGGATTAAGCTGCACCTATGGATGTAAGGGAACGTTCTTCAGAACCTGTCCTCGGAACCGAACATGGTGGGGAACCAATTATGGCTAGAACATGTGGAGATGAGCCCAAAGGAATAGAATAAAGGGAAGCCTCTGAAATTCATATTGTCCCCACGATCCAGGAGGATTTGGTGTCGGTGATTGAGTTAACAAGTGCCGAAGGATCTTTTGTGGTGGCAGATCCCGCTATGACATACACTGGACACTTCCGCACATGGATCCCGTAAGCATTAATCTTTGATGGATCTATTATTTTCTAGGTAATTCAGTTAACCAAGTCAATGATCCCTAATTTAGCGATTGAAAGGTTGGAGGCTCAACAGACCATCAGGTCAGAAACTTATGTCGGAGCCCTTCTAGTGACCACATCAGCTCTTACAGAAGTACTTGTTCGATATGGCCCCATCCTAGTACTTGATGAGATGGAGGTTACGATAATGGGGGTAAGTGATTCCAGGGTGGATCTACAACCCGATGAGGGTGAAGTCACTGAAGAAAAGTAATTCTAGAAGAGGACCCTACCTCAGAACTCGTCGATTCTTTCTCAAATTACAGGATTGTGTACCTTAAGGAGATACATGATTCCGACTTAGACGCTACCGATGAGTGCCATATGACACGACACAAGGTATGGAAGTGCATCAAACGCTTTCTCAACAAGCCACAAGTAGAATGGTTAAGCCTTATGGGGCTGCTCCCCATGTGACTATGCATTATCTGCATTGGAGAGGTAAATTCTCACCATATTAACGTAATGATCCATGATTACATGGTAGAAAAAAATACAAGAGAATAGCCAACGTTCTGACATTACCTGGTTCCAAAAATTGTCAGGGAATACCCAGTCATTCCTAAAGGTGGAGCAGGAGGTCCGAAACTTTGAAGAGAAATTGAAAGAAAGGAACGCATTCATTGAAACCCACTGTGAGCTCATCAAACAGTTGAGGGCCCAACTGGCAGATGCTCACGAGAAGATAGTATAGGAGAATCACCACATGATTGAGATCCAAACTAAACAATCACATGCAGAGTCTAGGGTTAATGAGTTACGCTCTGTATCATCTGATGAAGAGAAGAATCTCAGGGGGTGGGATGTAATACAAGAGGCCACATGTCAGAAGGTGGAAACACTGGAGAAATCTATCCAAAATGTCGATCCATAAGGGCCCTATTCTAGAAGAACTCATAAACATATTATTATTTTCTACTACTTATTCTGAACTGCATGCATGAACAAATTGTTCACTTTTTTTCACTTTAATTCACTCTAACCACAATCGGGAAATAATTAGAAATCCATCCTTAAGACCATGTGGGTTGTGCCTGATGTGAGAAAAAATGGATTGTTGCGTCATCACATTGTTTTATTGTGGAAATTACATCCAAAATTTGGGCATCCGAGGTATTAAAAACCCATACAGGCATCCGAGAAATAATGTGGAAGGCCTGACCGGAGAATGAAGCTCTCAGTATAGCTGAATTATCACTATCCCAATGTACTCGAGTGCATGATCGGGCTAACACTAGGGGCATTAGAATGAATCCAAACATAGGGGGTGGAATTTATGAATCATAATATCCAAATCTTGGAATGTTGTATTGATGGAGTGACAATGAAGGATAACTATTGAACATGTTCAAAACACATCATCCCTGTTGCGTTAGCATGATATTGGGATAAAAAATGAGGGCTGACTATTGACCATGTTCGAAGCATGGGACCTGGCTCAATATTTCATCCATTAGTCATCTGGAACATTGAACCAAGATTGTAGGAAATCCATTGGCTGAGCATACTTATATTTATGGTGTTCTCTTATATGCGAAAGGAAATGATGATCCAAATAAAGGGAATGTAAAGAGTGGAGAGTTGAGTTATTGGTTGTTCAACTAGATTCCAACACTCTTGAAATTACGCTATCATAGTGGAAACACATTATGTTGGTGCATCGTTCTGATCAGGGATCATACTTACTTTCGAACTTGATCTCTCTAGTGATAATTTGGAACACATCGTATGGATGTGGACGGTGAATGGAATATTTCAAAGTCGTATGACCTGGACCGAGTTTGGGGACGAGGGGCCAGAAGGACTAATGACCTTGGGGTTGGGACCGAGGAAAAAGGCATGGACATTGCTTTGTATCCAATGCAGATGTGACTCATGCAAACATGGTTCTTAAAGAACAATGTGGTCAGAGACCAGTGCTAGTTGGGGGGAATCCTCTATGGAAAAGAAACTGGTACATCACATAATTATTATGGGGCATCCTAAACATGTTCATGGTAGATCTATCGTTGCATGGTTCTCCAAAACAGATCAGGCTACTATGCCAAAAAATAGGTGGAAGGATTTAAGAATGTTGGGGCTATACCCAAAGAAAAGATGGCGCGATATTCCTACGTATACCTTGAGGATGGAAATCAAGCCATATATAGTTTTGGTAGATGTCGCCCAGTTTAAAGTCATGCAGCAATGACACGATGTGGTTTTAGTTTAGGGTCATAGAGCTCAGACCATATATGGAAATTAGAGAGTGGGACACATGGTATGGTAAGTATATAACCTTACGTGAATGATAACATAAAACCATATTACAATGTTATCATTTAGAAGCATTTAGGTCGATGGACCAAAAGTGAAAGTTAGGATGGGCCCGAGGCAAAGTGCTCGGGCGTTCCTACATACCCCATGAGAATAAAAATCATGACATATGTAGTTCTAGGGATATCAAGGTAATGTATCGGTGCTAGGGATAACAAGGTCTTGCTGGTCTGGCACTCGCAAAAAGAGAAGTGAAATTTGATATATATTGTTTTCCTTTAGGGTATATGTGTGCTTTTTTGTGAAGAAATAATCTTAGAACATAGAATCCTAGAATCTCTAAAAGAATCATGCCACATGTAGGCATCGAAAATGGTATGGTGGGTGACCAATACACAACATGATTTCCCCTCAAGTTAGGACATCACAATGCAGTTCTATTTTTCATCGCGTGGCCAGGATGATAATGTCATAGTTTCAGGGTCGTGTGATAGGACCAACCAGTGCATTTTAACGGCGTGCAATAAATACACAATAGTTTAAATTTATGTGAGACCATATGGGGAATTGACATGAAAAGATAAAGCATACCCAATGTGAATTAGGATGAGGTCCACATCACACCGAGTGTGGTTCCACAGAAGAATCCTCAGGTCGAGGGGCCAGAAAATGACAAAAAATATGGGGTTCAACTTGTGTAATAAATTTCTAGGTGTTCCTACATATCCCATGAGTATGGGAATCAAGACATATGTAATTCTAAAGAGAGGACATATAAGGAGATATTAGTTTAATGTCTTAGTGCTTGGACCATAGAGAAGAGAGACTCTTCCAAGGGAGCAAAGACTTGATCAGTTCCCTAAGCCCGCATGAGCTATGCTAAATATGGGAAACAATGGTGGAGGAGGTCTTTGAAATGCATAAAATGAATGAAAGGGAAAATCGGTGCAGATCCCAAAATGACGCTTTACCACTGATTTTCCCCCCAAACACGCAAATGCGCACAATGGGATTGTACTAAGACTGTAGAAATTATACTTATACATGATGGAGTGGAAAATGATGTGAAAGATGTAACCAAAATTTAGGGCTTGATGTGTTTGGCATGATGATGGAGGATAACAGTTGATATTGTTCGAATCAATACATCCATATCATGTGACCTGAAATGGGAACATTAAATGAGGTTCGACCATTGAATGTATTCATAACACATGAATTGTATAAATTTTCCATTCTAGGTCCTCGTGGATGTTGGCATAAAATGGTAGGAGAGACCTTGGGATGATCATCCATGCCAATGGGGGGGTGGTCCTTTCAGATGTGAAAGTTAATGAAATCACAAAAGGAGGAAAACACAAAGCTTGGAAATGGGAGATAACATGTCTAGGTAGAATCTGACACTCTAGGTCCAAAACCATAGTACTCCTGGGAACATTGGTGAATTGATAAATAGGATTGATGGGATCAATGTAAAATCAGAAGATGTGAAAATATGATCCTGGAATTAATAGAAGGAATTGCACTAAAAATAAATAGGTTCGTGGAATGGTTGTAAAAACCCTGACGTGAATGAGGGAATAAAACACAACACACTATATACCCCTTTCAAGGAGGAGCCCATGACATGGAGCGAGAAAGAGGAAAATGTTTATAAGAAACAAGGATGGGCCCTGAGGGCTAAATGCTCGGGGGGTCCTACTTATCGAATAAGTTTGATAATCAAGCCACACACAGTTCTTGGAGGATGGTGTGCAGTTTTCTGTCAGGCAGTAAGGATGCAGATTGGGGCCAAGTATCTCAATGAGGGATGTGTACAGTATGATGCACGACCTGATGTGAATAAGTTCACAATCTCATACCACACCATACAATCCCAAAATGAGAACTTCGGATCCGGGGCTAGAAAGGGGGTGAGGGACCTGAGACAGGATGTCCTGGCCAGTTTGCAGTTTAACGTCTTGCAATAAGGACTATTAAGATATTAGTTTAAAGTTGTTTAGCTTGGACCATAAACACATGAGCCTACATGTGGGTATTTCCTTCCACGATTCCAATGCTTATGTAATAAATGATCAGTGTGGGAAATAAGGAATAATACCCAGCTCTCCTCAGTATATAGGGGTATGACAGCTGGACTCACAGTCCTTCCCAAAGCATATTAACATCTGAAGGGATAGTGGAACAACATGAACCACTACACACAATATTTAATACTTATGGGGGTGGTGAAAATGATGAAGGATAGGTGTTGACCATGTTTGAAATACAACATCCATATTGTGTAGCCTGAGATGGATACAACTAGTGAGTATCGACCGTTGACCATATTTGAAATGCCATTCCTGTATCAATTTTTTATTCATGATCACCAAAGACGTTGGCCTGAAACAGTAGGAGATCTATTAGACCGATCATCAACGCCATCTCGGGGCCCTTTCGGAGGTGAAATATGACAAAGTCCCAAGTACAAGAAATGTGTGGAGCATAAATGTGGTCGTGCAATTTAACATCAAGAGGGACGGTAAAAGAGGTAGAGATCTCCAAGGAAGGGGATGCATTGTGTGGTCATGATGAACCCGATGTAGAGGAGGCCCAAAGTCTGTACAATACCACATTTTTTGACCCAAGGGGGAATATGAGGTTTGGGGCTGGGCCAACAGACAAAATGTCCCGGAATTTCTACATATCCCATAAAGTTGGGAATCAAGACATACATAGTTCTTGAAGGCCATGTAGTTTAGCATTATGTTGTGAGGATGTGGGAGAATAGAAGAATGAGGAGGGAGCACATGGTGCGATCATCATAATCCTAGCATTATTAGGGCCAATGAATCCCACACTACACTATGTAGGGCCTTCCAAGAGAACTACACCCAGTGGGTAATAGTCAAAGAGAAGTGTTTTGGGATGGATAGTAAGACAAGGCATCTGAGTATTTCAACCTATCCAATAATTTTGGGAATCAATCAATATGAATTTCTTGAAATTTCATTTAATGTCTTGCATGATGACATACTATTTAATGTCATGTGGGACATAATTGTTTAAGGTTATGCAGGGCCAGATAGTTTAAGGTCATGTAGGACCCTCTACAGTTTAACGTCACGTAAGATGAAATACAGTTTAAGGTATTGTGGGATCATCAACATTGTAAGGTCATTTAGGACCAGATTCACTTCGTAAAATTATTGCTTTAGGAGCATGTCATTAGTAGGAGGAGTTATACGCTCTCCATCCATGATAGCCAGGAAATATGCACCATTATTGTAATCCTTGTGAATAATGTAAGGTCCTTCCCATTTGGGCTCTATTTTGGGTGGCTTCCATCCATGTATCATTAGTGTTCTTAGGGCCAACACCAAGACGCCTTGAAAGAAGGAGCGGAGGTGAAATTTTTTATGGAAATCTATAGCAATATTATTCTGATGCCTTTCCAGATTGTGCAAGGTGCAAAGAAAGTTCTCTTCAAGAACATCCAATTCATCAAAATGTATTTCAGCTACATTATTGAAACTATCTGATCATAGAAAGTCATGCATAATGAAGATAACTAGAAATCGATGGCCATGACATCATCTATTTCCTACATGAGGGAGGATGGGGTGACTTGTATGGAATTATGGGTCTTTTTATGATAAGCCCAGAGGGCTTGAGGAGTTTGTCTGGCAAGATCTTCTTCTTTTGGCCAAACATTTTCTAAATAATGTTGGAGAGGGGGTTGTTGAATGCCTCGATCTATCCATTTTCTTGTGCGTGATAGTTGGAGATATGGTTAGAAAAGATGTTGTAATTAGTGTAAAATTTCTTCATCTTGGCTGCCCGAAAGTTCATGCCATTATTAATGAGGATGTCGTGAGTGACTTCAAATTGGCAGATGAATTTGGAGCTCATAAAGTCAATGATGGACCGGGCCCTGACCTCATTGAGAGGAACTGACTCTTCCCACATGGAGAATAAATCCGTAGCAGTCAGGATGAACCAGAACTTGTGATATTTCACTGATCGATATGGTCCCATGACATCGAGTCCCTAGACTGAAAAGGGCCAAGAGTACATGGCAGTGTGCAGAGGCTCTAGTAGCTGATTAATAAAGATGGAATGAATTTGGAAAGCATGACACATTTTAGAAAAATTGATTCATCCATCCCAGTCTCATGATCTGGTGAGATAATTTTGGCCTAGTATGATGAGCCCTGCTGGAATAGGCATGAACCTCCTTCATGACTTCAAAAATCTCATCTCCATAAATGCAGCGGAGGAGAAACCCATGAATCCCGATGTTGAAGAGGATCTCCTTTAGACCAGGACTAGTTTAGAGGGTAAACAACAATGCACATTGTTGGATTTTATCGCGTTTGGATCGATATTCTAGGAGACTACTATGTTGGAGGTACTCAGTAATGGGAATCATCCAGTCATGAGTCACCTCCTGCTCTACAACAAGGGGACACGAGGGCCCTGACATGGAGGCATCAGCAGGATGGTAGCTTACCTGCGGGATATCATAATCGTCTAGAGTGACGGGGGTGATGAATGTCCGATGTGACACGTGGATAATTAAAGCATCCTTTCCAGGATCTACAAGTGATGAAACTAGGCTGGACAAAGCATAATCTTGACCATTCTCAGATTGAGGGACATGAGTAACTTCTGGTTGAGATGGGAACTGTGCCATCATCTAGAGGGTGCATTCCAATAGTGGAACGAGCTATGGATTTATAATGACATGGTTTCCATTGATCTATTTGATGGCTAGTTCAGAGTCCCCTTTCACATGAATGTCGGGAACGCCAATCTCAAGGGACAGATCGAGGCCAGTGATGATAGCATGATACTCCACCTCATTGTTGGTGTAGCCTTCTTATAGAAATAATTAATACAGTAGAACATATTGTTCTACGGTAGTGAAGACGATCCCCAAGACTACTTTGTTGATCCTATGGTCATTGAGCCTTTTGATGGTCACTCTTTGGGAAGCACCGCCAATGTGAATTTTCCAACACAGAATGGCTTGGTCTACCGAGGGGATTGACTCATTGGGAAAATCAATTTCCAAGGGCTGGTCTGTGGGGGATTTATTGGCGGTGACGAAATATGTTAATGTATTCCCTTTAATATCATTTAGAGGTAAAAAATTGATGTGGAACTGCTGAATAATTACTAACCAACAAGCTAGATATCCTTTCAACATTGGGTGGTTTAGGATATACTTCAGCATATCCACCTAGGAAACCAACTATACTATATGGCGCTACATGTAATGTCGTAATTTCTGCACTTTGAATACATGAACAAGGAAGATCTTCTCGATAGGGGTGTATCTTTTCTTCGTATCAAGGAGCAGGCGTCTGAGATAATATATACTATTCTTTGTTCCCTCATTGTTCTTCTAGATGAGAAGGGAACTGAGAGACCATTCCAGGGCGGTCACATAAAGGACCATTAGTTTTTTAGAAATATGTGTCATTAAGACCAGAGTCTAGAGCAGATACTTCATAATTTCCTCAAAATTAGTCTTACAATCTTCATCCCACTGAGAGACAATGAATTGTTTCATGATCCAAGAAAAGGGATTAACATTTCCATTCAATTTCTTGATGAATCAACATATATAGGACAATTGGCATTGAAATCCTCCAATCTCCAAAATGATGATCAGAGGAAACATCCGACTGATGGCCTTGATGTTATCTGGGTCGATCTCAGTGCCCCTGAATTTGACGACAAGGCCATGCAACTTCTTGGAGGTAACCCCAAAGGCACACTTCAATGGGATCATCTTTTGGTGGTGATAATGGAGGAATCTTAATACTTTATCATGGTATTTGATATGGACCTGATGATGGTGATATTTTACCACTATATTTTCCACATACCATTCCACAAATGTCATAAGGATTAGTTTAAATATGCGATGAATGGAAATATGATTGGTGGCTCCTATAATTTTTATACCGAAAGGCATCACTTGGTAGTAGAAACTACCTTATGGTGCCCTAATGGATATAGAATATTCATCCACAGGATTAATTCAGATTTGGTTATACTTGGAGTACCCATCCATGAAAGAGATGGCCTAAAAACTAGCTGTGGCATCAATCAATAGTTCTGCCATAGGAAGAGTAAAATCATCCTTCGGGTAGTGACTGTTGAGATCCTGGAAGACGATGACAAATCAGATCATTCCATTCTTCTCCTTAACGGGAATAATGTTGTCTAACCATCTACGATACCGTACCTCTTTAATGAAATTGGGTCTAATGAGCTTATCAACATCGACATCGACCATGGAAACATGTGAAGGCTGCATCTTTCTGGGAGCCTGCTTGAAACCACGGTGGTTTGCTGGGAGAATGAGGCGGTGGATGAATACCTGGGGATCTAGTCTCAGAATATCATTATTTCTCCAGGAAAATTCATCACGATGTTGCTTCAGGAAGTCCACATACTACTATTTCTCTTTGACAAGCATAGCAGCACTGATCAATGTGGGATTTGAATCCGTCTCGCTACCGAGGTTCATCTGTACTAGTTCATTGACTGTGGTGAATGCACCCTCTTCAATGGTGGGAGGAGTATCCTCAAAATCCATTTATTCACTTATGGAGGAGGTCCCTCAATGGGAAGAGATTCCTCTATGTCAGCATATCCTGATGGGAAGATGGTACCTGCATGAGCAGCCGTGGACACTGCATCGGGGGACTCCCACACTGCCGAAACCGTTGCGATGGAAGCTGTAGATCTATTCCCATATGGTATTCGGCCCAAGGGGCCACACGTGATGATATTCAATCAACATCAACACATTTTCTTGAGATGATTTATCCCAGCCTGGAGAAATAAGCAAGTATGGCATATTGCTGTTTCTAGGGGTGGAAAGCCTGATATCTTATGGGTGTAGGGGGATCTAGGATCACCTAAGCCTGATTCATGTAGGAGTCTGAGGCGATCCTCCAGTATCTCTTAGTCATGGTAATGTGTCCCCCCTTTATTATAGAAACAATGAAGCATTGTCCCATGTCTGGGGTTGTATCCTCTAATCAGTGGATTAGAAAGATGTATGCATCATCTAGATCTGTCCACGGCCCAGTCGCAGCGGTAGCATGATCGTCTTCGTTAGCATGAATCTTCTCGTCTTTTCACTTATAATAGTCAGCATCTATATAGTGGGATTCACAAGAGTAAAAGTTAGACTCGTCACATTGGATTACTCCAACTTGACCATTAAGGGAGTATTTAAGGCACTGGTGATTCGATGAATGGACCACCGCATGAACATAAAGCCACGGTCTTCCCATCAACACGTTGTAGTTAGCGTCTTGGGATACAACCATGAACTTGATGCTAGAAAATAGGCCACTGAACTGGGTCATCATGCAGATCATTTCGACATGTGTTTTTTTGTCCTATCATAACCTCAGATATTTAGGTTAGAGGGACTCAAGTCATCCTCAGACGACCCCAGTTTTCGCAGTGTCCGATTTAGGATTAGGTTGATCCTAGAGCCTGTGTTGACAAGACAATGATGAACCTCCACGCCATTAAAATGGCCGATAACATATAGTGGGCAGATGTGCCCTTGTATGGAAGATCCTTCCTCTTCTCCAAAAAATGAGTTGAAGGATTGGTATTTAGCATGCTCAACTAACTCAGGGTGGAAGGCATCCGTAGCTGCTACCTTCTTCTCATTCTGGAGGGGGCTTCATCAATTCTTGACATGGGCTTCACGCATATCGGCTAATAGGAGAAGTGCTTCATGGATGGACCGCCTTACCAAAATTCTGGCAAGATTCTTTAGGACATCATACCTCCATTCAAGGCATGAACTTCTGCTTACATGAGTTCGTTCTATGACAAGAGGTATGGCAGCCCCTACCAACTGTACGGCAGCTGACTAGGGCTGGGAAGGTCCCACTGATCAGTAGTCGAAGCATGTGGATTGACTACCAGATGATAACCAGTTGGTTGATCACTATGCAGTTGGGAAGACTCTGCCAGATCCAACAACATGAACGGCGGTGAAGCCAGACCTGAAGACACCATATAACAAGGCTATGCACGCTAAGAATTTTTCTAGACCTGCTGCCTGGTTTCAGTGGCATGCACATCCTATTTAGAAGTAATGATCAAGGAACTCTGACGACCCATATAGCAACAGATCCGCTGATGTTGGTGACAGCTGGGTAAGTTTGGAGGGTCTGCCTGGCACTCATCGTTGTCAGGAATCATGTAGGGGTTTACCAGCTATACAGTGTTAACTGAGATGTACCCTAGTCCATCACTTGAGAAATCCTCTACCAGTAGATGGATTCTGGGGGAATCTCCACCTCTAGGGACATGAAGTCGCTGAGAGTATGAGATGATGATGTGATTGGTGTGGGACTTTATTTTCCATTGCGTCGCTGATACCTTCTCTTTTGAGAAGTGGGAGGCCGATCTGTTGATGCAGAGGTATTAGATGTGGGTAACGAAACCTCTTCTGAAGGTTCAGGTTGATTCAGATCTTAAAATATAATACCATGGGAATGGGTGACTTCCTTACGAGCCATCCAGTCATCATACTTATGGGACCTGCAGTTAGAAACCTGATGCCACTTGCGTTCGCTGTCACTATTGCTGTCTGGATTCACGAATACACATTCCACTAGTTCTAGAGCTGGGCCTAAACAGACTATTTTGTTATCCACCTTGTCTTGAAGCCATTCTTTAAACACATATCACTATTTTAGTGTGTGCTCAAGGATTCGGTGATAGGGGCAGCAATTAGGGCGATCAGTGATGTTCGCCTCTTATGGAATCCTATATTCAGGAAAAGTTAGGAGTCCCTAATGCAAGGCACTATAGAAATAACCAGGGACATGAGCCTTTTCAAATGAGCAGGTTAGTTTTCCCTTATCCAGGAAGGGGGCACTGTGAGCCTATCCCTGACGAGGGGTTGGAGGAGCCTGTCAATTAGGTGGAGCATGGTTATCTCACCTGGGTTGTGGTGGGACATTACGCGGGGTTGATTTTTGGTTTTGAGGTGGACGCTGCTGAGCATGAGGCTGTGCCTGGGGTGGAAGGCCCCTGTGAGGTTTTGGAGGTGGCTCCATTGGTAATATCTCACGTTTCCTAGGGGCCTCTATCTATGCCACCACGGTGAGATCATCCTTCTAGGCCCTTCTTGTGGGGATTACGAGAGGCAATGGTCGTGCCTGCTTGTCCTACTATAAAGATTCTTCTAGGTTCTAGGCCTTATCAGAGAAGTCCGGGAATCCCCCAAGGTAATTATGGGTGATTAGAGAAGGGACTAGTTCTATCTTAACATTCCCCACACACATCGTTAGCAGTTTCTCCCCATTCAGGGGAATATCAAGGGAATATTTGATCCCTTTGAACTGGGTGACAAAGTCTGTGACGAGCTCATCAAGATTCTGATTGCACTAGAAGAGGGAAGAAATACTTGTATTCTGAGTGGTAGAACTAATCTGGTAAATGAACTGTTTGCACAGGTCTCCTCATCTGGTGACTGTCCCGATAGGTAGTTGGTTGTACCAGAAAAATGCTCTCCATTCCAATGTGTGTACCAAACACTAGAGTTTGGAAGCCTTTTTCTACACTAGTGTTCCTAGCATGGGTCCACTCCTTTAGATGAAGTGGGAATGATGTTGGAGTGAATCACCCGTCATGTTAAAGGGGGAAAAGGTGGGATTTCCAAAACCTAGGGGTACTTGCATATCATCCACCCATTCCATATATTACATTCAATTAGGCGGGATTTCCACCTGTTGAGTTTCTAAAGAATCATGGTGGGCTACGAGTTCCTCCATTAGATCATTCCGGTGGGGGTTCTTTTTTTGTTGGGAATCCTTGACCACTAGTGTGTTGGTAGGTTCTTTAACATGATATGTAGACCTAGTGGCTCATGGGACGGTTGGTGGGATGAGATTTAGGGATGCTAGGGGAACCTGAGATTTGTCCAAAGGACTGTCATGCCACTTGGGTGGATTGGGTGACAGATATCATTCCCCCTTTACATAAGTTCCAGCCACTACCCTATCTGTGTGGGAAGGATGGTTAGGGTCACCTGGAGGCAATTCCCCAGGGGGATGTTCTGTCTTCCCCTACTACCCCAGTCAAGGATCACTATAGTTCTATCGTCGCTTTGCATCGCATTCAGCAAGGAGGTCATCAACAATTTTCTTGTACTATGTGAGATTTTGGCGCAATGTGGCTCTCTTAGGATCTTATTCTACCTTCTAAACTGAGCCAGATGGGTTATAGGGTTTGACGACTCTGAGGTGTTCCTTACCCTTATTTAGATTCTGATCGAGGGATAATGACTCGGTAGGTACATGAAAACCCAGTAAATTCTTTTGCTGGATAGATATCCTTCCAAATTGATCCAATAGTTGTGAGACCCCCTCGGGGGGTAGGTCCTATCCAAGAATCTCTAACTTGTTCTCACCCTCGGTAGGTTGGCCATGTTAACCACGACCCTGCCTGGCAGCATATCCTTGATGTCGCTCGACAAATCGGGCTTGCACAAGATAGAACTAAAATAGAGGGCCACGTACTACTACAAACCATGAATTTTCATGTGGAGAGAATCTTCCTTGATTATCCTGCGGAGCACTTTAAATCTCTAGACGGATCGTTGTTGGAGGGTCCTATGGCGACTTGGTGACTCAGGGTGTTGGGCCATAGGGAGTGTGACAAGATCAACCAAACAACATTGTCAACCAATGTCTTTGAAGTGAGGCTGACACATGGGGTGGGACAATCATCGATGAAAAATAAGAAAGTGGGTTTCATAGAGGTTCTGAAGAATGAATCCATCCTCCTCATGGGTGAGTGCTTTCGATGCCCTGAATTTTAATAGTTTAACCGGCCAAAACAGCTCTAGAAAATGGTCTTCCTTAAGAAAGTCCCACATGTCCCTTAGCCCAGACTCAGTGTTTGGCCCTTAGACTACCTACTCGTCAACTAGAGGTGAATGAGGAATTGGTAGAAGTACTGAGGTAGATCGCCGGGACTATAGGCTGGACAGTGGAGAATACAACGAGTGGGATGAAAAACCGGCACATCTCAGGCTATCTTCCAAAAAGTGTAGTGACATAGACACCAAATCGTTATAATATGGGATAACAACCATAGATTCTAGCATAGGTACTGTGGCTGATGGCGGTGTACCACGCTGTTTCTCACCCTTGATCGGTCCCCAGAATAGCTCTTAGTGATCTCTGGTCGATGTATAGAGTTCTTCTGGTGACGATGGTGGTGATTACATGGCCAGACTCTAGGGAGACTCTAAATATTCATCCTCATGAATGTATCTATGGAGGGAGGTAGGGATCCCATAGGCATCGCAATCGAAAAGTATGAGGATGATGGTCCTCGTTTCGGCCCCGCCCTTAACACTGAGGATCAATATGAGGGTTCCATTACTAAGTCAAATTCTGTCTCATAATCTAAGAAGAAGACTAGTTTAATCTTGGTATTAAACCTCCCAGAATTTTTATATGTTTGCGAAGACCCACCCTCCAACCCCAGGATGGATCTTCGGGATTGTGTAGTTTTCTGGCACGAAGGGGACCTTCGGTTGATATGGTTCTGGGACAGAGAGGGATTCCGCCTGAGTGAACCAAGGTGCGAGGAGAGACTTGAAAAATGTCAAAAGGAACATGGGGAGGACCACCATGTTCATTGGATAATGCATAGATAGCCTCTCCGTGGGATGTTCTGGAGTGGGTATGACCTCCACTAGAGTTGGTAGGAGCATGGGTAGGGCCTCCATGCTTGTTTCTCCTGGTAGTACCAGCATGAGGAGGGTCCTCATACTGGTCAAACCAAACATAGGTAGGAACTACATGCTAGGTATTGATGAAGCGAGGATGAATTTCACTCCTTTTATTCTGGGGTGAGGAGGACCTTCACCGGATGCTCTAAGGATATGGGGGAGGCCCCCTTGTTGGAGATTGACCGAATGTGTACCATATACATGCTGGTGGCCTATGGTAGGAGGGATGTCCCCATAAATGATGTCATGAGCACGAATGAGGATTCCATAAGTAGTGTCACTGTAGTGGGGAGGAACCTCATTCGGATCGAAGGTGGCATGGGGCCGAACTCCACGCTGAGCAAGGGAGAGGGAAGGACCCACGTTTTCAATGCTGGCGGTACGGGGAGGACCTCCGTACTAGGTGTTGTTGGCGTGGGTCTTCCCCCGGAGGGCACTTCCTAAGACAGAAGCTAGGAGAGTCGACCTAGATTTCTAGTGGGGTGGTTGGGGCCTCAATACAGGCTGGGTGGATGAGTTACCCTACTCAGTGTATGTAGGGGACTAATGGTATACATCGGCAGTATCACGGCCCATAGCAGTCATTGACGTTGATGCCCCTCAGCGGGCATCCTCCTCATCCTATGCCCGACACTGGTGTTGGGTTAGCCGGACTAGGGATGAAGGTGCAGGCACATAAAATTCATACTCCTCGACCCATTGGTCCAGGTGGCAGCGCTGGTAAGGCCTAGTGGGGCCCTCCTTGGGAGCCCTTGGAACGGGATCCTGGCCGGACTGGCCTGGATATTTCTCAACTCATTGGCGTAGGGGAGGGAGGCATCAATGAGTTCCAGAGAGAGGCTCCTAAAATGGTTTTGCGTCAGAGTGGGGAGTAGTGGCTGCCTACGCGACCCTTGTGGGCAGTGGTGGTGAAGAGGAATATATGCCTCTTAATCCTGGGGGGCTATATCCCAATTCAGGATAATCCCTTCTTCCTGGTATCTTTAAATGAGGTCATTTATCACCCTTATTTGAACGGTTTCAGAAGGTGATTTGGCATGTGGGAACCCGAATGTTGTGGGTGTAGAAGATGACACAGAAGCAGTGGAGCTACCTGGTGTTTCCACGTTTACGTTTCCCCTGCCCCCGTGTTGGTAGGTTAGTGGTGATAGGTTTCCTGATATGACAGCTTGGGTCCTAGAAGGAAGGGTGATTAAACCATTAGTGTTGAAATAAGGAAATCAATGCCCAGTTCCCCAGCTCTATTCCATCTTATATGGTTGGTAAAAAGGATCCATACGGATGACGTCGCAGACCGGGATGTCCAACGTTCAACTTCCCCAACATCTGGTGAGTTTCACACCAGGCCCACTATTTTCATGGGGGGATCTGGTGCCAGATACATGGATCCAGTGACATTCTAGTACAATGGTGTCTCTAACTATACTAATCTCTATATTTAAGAGAATAACTTCACATCAGGTTCACCATTTTTGTTTCTAAAGCTTTCACCAGGGTGAATATCTGTCTATTTGAGGAGGACATGCTGATTGTTGCACATCATTCCCGCTTTCCAAAGGCTGGTGACATCCGTATCTTATTCACGGACGTATGCTCAATGATTGAAACAGGATGATGGGATATCCGTTCCTCCTTCTATTGATTACCCCTCGGAACTCATCACCTAGTCCGGGTCTCCCATATAGGCTTATGAAATTGTTCATGAAACTCTTCCCAATTCCATGTCTTCATGGATGCTGATTAATTTTTCTACTTCTGTCAAGGCATTCCAAGGGGTAGGGTTAGGGAAGCAACCTTTGGACAGGGGAATAGTGACATTGTACATCACTGACATGTCTAGATGCTGGAAGACTGGCATGTCTAAGTTTCTTCCCCTTATGATATTTCTTCTTGATGGCACGAAAGACCAAGGAATCCCACGTCAAATGTGGGGTATTATATGACATAGGCATGTATATGAGGTTTTCCTCAGCTTCCCATGTCTAAAATAGGGTATGGTTCTTGTTTAACATCTAGGGGATATGGATCAGACTAATAAAAACACTAACATGAGTGGATCATATTGGTGCAACCCCAGGAGTGAACACTAATGCTAGGGATAACACATGGTTTTTAGTATGATTACTACTAGGAGAAATTAGAATGTGGGTGGAATTACCTTACCGGGATGTAGTAGGCCAAGTGAAAATCAGGATGGATGATGGAGGGTTGAGAGTTGATGAATATTGAATTGGAACAAATGTGAGTACAACGATGGTGGTGGGATTGAGGGTCAAAGAGAATTCATATGTATCCCTGTGTCATGGAATCAAAGTCCACATTGTTCAGTGAAGCGACGAGATACCTAAGGAATCAACTAGTTTTGATGGGACCTAGAGGAAGTGGAACCTCCAGGTTGGGGCATGAAATTGGGGTGCGTGTAGAAGACAATGACCCAATGAAATGCTGGGGATTACACGTGATTAGCAGCCCAGATTGTTCTGATGCTTGAGGGTCAGACCAGAGATATGGGTCCCAATAGTAGGGACACCATCGTTTTCCAATGTTTGGGGTTGATCCTCATGGTGGCTTCTTACATAACTTTTCTCAGAGACATGAATCAAAACTATGCAGTTCATCTGACGATGGATTACCGTCGATTGGAGACTTCAACGGCTTACCATTGAGTGGGGAATACAAATGCTTACCATTGAATGGGGTTGACAATGGCATACCACTAGATGGGGGCACAAAGGATTACCACTGGATTGGGGAAAAACGTCTTAACATTGGATGGGATCACAATGACTTACTAGTGGATGGTAGCACAACAGCTTACTACTAGATGGGATTGAACCTCATGGAGGCTTCCTACGTACCCTTCCTTGGAGAAAGGGATAAAATCCCACATAGTTCGAATGGGTACAGTTTAACATCGTGTGGGACAAAAAGGGGAAACACAATTTAACATCATACGGGACGAAGGTGAATCATCATTATAGGGGTCAGAACCAATTGTTGTTGGTATTGAACCTTAGGGAGTCTTCCTATGTACCTTTCCTTGGCATGGATCAATGACCATGTAGTTCAGAAGTGTTTGGAGAACTGACGTGAACCGGGTCGGAACCAATGTTTTTTGGAATTGAATCTTATGGAGGCTTCCTACGTACCATGCCTTAGCAAGGGTCAAAGTCCATTTAGTTTAGAATGTTGTGGTGAACCGATGTGAAGGGGGCCAAAACCAATTGTTGTTAGGATAGAACCTAAGGTAGGCTTCTTATGTACCCTATCTTAGCAAGGATCAATGTCCACGTAGTTCAGAATAGTGTGGCGCTTACACTATAGAATTCCCAGAGTGGATTTCATGGTCGATGCATACTCTAAGACCATGTGTGTCATTCATAGTGTGAGAAAAAAGAGGAAGAAAAGACCCGATGATCATATCATGAAAAGTGTGTCCATGGGAAGTGGAGTGTGGCATACACATGGTTAGCAGCCCAAAGAGTAAACATGGGCTTATGCATGGTTAGCGGCCCAAAGAGGAAACATGGGTTTATGCATGGTTAACAACCCAAAGAGGAAATAAGGGATTCTGTATGGTTAGAATACCAAATAGGTAACATGGTCTTATGCATGGTTAGTGGCCCAAAGAGGAAATGGGGGATTATGCAAAATTAGCGGCCCAAAGAAGAAACATGGGCTTATTCGTGGATAGAATCCCAAAGATGATACATGGGTTTATGCATGGTTAGTGTCCCAAATAGGAAACATGGGATTATTCATGGTTAGTGGAAAAAAGAGGAAACTTGTTCTTATGTGTGCTTAGCATCCTAGGGAGATGGATATTGGGACATACCTTCGGATGGAGGCCAGAGTGACGACAAAGCCCAATGGGAGAGGGATTTGTCATGGAAGAGGGAATGGTTCCAGTTCCCACCCCCCTCTGCTCATTGGAACCGAAGAAGAATGGAGGGGTAGTAGGGATACTGCCTCCCGCAATAAAGGCTAGGGGATTACACCAAGATGGTTTCCCTTCCCCACGGACAGATGCCGCTCCAAAAAAGAGGATCTCATTCCATTTGAGGATGATCACACTCTCATGTAGACGAGAAGGTGTGGATAATGTCCAAGGTGGGGAACTCTGCGTACAATGCAATTGGAGAGGCTACAGTTTAATGTCATTTTCTAAGGATGATGGTTCTTGGAAGTATAACCTCTTGTAGCTCAGATGAGGCGGGTTCACTTTGCTCCCCCTAGGACATACATAACCGATACCCGCCCTCCCTTGGGGATGGGGAGGAATCAACAATACCACGGTGGGGGGTTATTGGATTGATCCATTGATGGGAACACGTTAGTATCGCTATGAGAATAATAAATATCCATTTGCATTCCAATGTGAAAAATCATGAGGAAAAGCAACGCTATGTAAAGAACCATCCAAGGGACTTTAATTCACTATGTACAAACCCGCAGGGTCATACGAGAGAAAGGTTTGTGACATAGATTTGTCGCACGTATGAGGTTTTCCAACATAGTGCCTTAGGGTAAGAATGAAACATGGAGCGCATAACGAAATATGAATTTAATATGGGGGTGGGGAGCGTGCAAGATGGAATGGTTCTGCATAAACCGAAAGTATGCGGGCAGTGTGGAATGGTTGTGCACAAACCGGAAGGATGCACATAAGACGAAATGGTTGCACGCAAACCAGAAGGATTCCCAAAAATTAGACCTGATACAGAGGGAAAATTGAACAGAAAAGGGATATTTTTTGTGCAAAGGACTTTGGGAAAAAGGAAATGGATGAGGATTATTCCCAAGAGGGCCCACCCGAAGGATGGCCCTTGGGGGGCCTGTCACGCAAGATCCACTACCTTGAGGCCATAGTGTTTTTTGTGCGGTCATGGAAGATGTGTTTTTTATGCAGCATAGAATCACTTTTTCATCTATAATCACCCCAATGGTTCGGGGGTTCATTTCAATTTATAGCCGAAAATCCCCAGGGCCACATGTAAGAGGAGCTATTTTAAAGGGGGGTTTGACGCCCCATCAGGAATGTAAGAGTTTGGGCACCGCCGGGTACCTTGTGCACACATTGTCTCATCATGCCCGGGCTATAAATTATTTTTTTTGAGCATGATGGCTTGAAAGGGTCCTTTTGACATCGTATTGGGTGTGCATGATTTTGTGTCCCAGAAGGAGTGTTGCATGCAACCCCAATCTCATGCACGCCACCAGCTTTGGCGGTTTCTGGTGTGTCACTGCAAAAGCCTGTCTTTGACGTCGCATTGGGTATGCAAGAGTTTGTGCACAGGAGGGAATCTTGGACGCATCCCCTAAAACATGCGTTCCCTTGCCTGTCGAGTTGCGGAATCATCTCCGCACCCACCAAATTCCTTTGATTTCCCATATTATCACAATCTTGGCCCTATCTGAAATCTGGCGTCAACAAAATTAATTCCCACTCAATGTGTTTATGAATGTAAGGATGAATTTATTTAATCAATAATTGATTAATATTATTCGTACATCTAATATATCAAATTAAACATATTCCACACTATAATTTTCCAATATCATATGTCATTATGGGGTCCTAGAGAGTTGAAACACCAATTATTTGAGAATATCCATATTATAATCCTACATTTTTCACCAACAATAGTGATAATTTAGTTTTAAATCTTTAAAATATGGAAATATTTTCTCATGGGGAATAACCCATATCTAGAGATGAGAATGGATTTCTCTGATTATATAATATAATTAGTAAACTTCAGAATGTATTTGTAAAAATTATAAAAATTATATCAACTCAGGGGTGGTTAAAACAAGTTTAGATAATTAAACCACACATAATATATTATCTTCAACCATTTTTGAATATATATATATATATATAATGTAAGACTAATTAGAATATTTCTATGAGAATAATCATGATTTCTAACTATATATATGATACCATAATAATAAAATCAACCAACTTTTCCTAGGGTATTTTATGCGATAATTTTTATATTTAGTATAATAACATTGAACTAAAAAAGAATTATATGTCTCCATATATTATACATATTGGTATTTTGATGATGTTTGGATCATTTAATCTAATCAACTGATTTTCTAAATACTATAATAAATTGAGTTTTTTTTATTTTTTTAATATCAATACCTCTGAAGGAATATACATGAAATCATGATTTATAGTTCAATGTCTTACTTACATTCGTTTTCCTCCACATTATAAAAGGTATTATTTTCAAAAAATGGAAGAATTGAGTTTCTAAGATGATCTATAATATTATTCAGACATTTTACTAGCTGTTGAACCTGCAATTTTTTGGCCTTGTAAATTTATCAAATATGTATTCTATGTTGTATAATTTAAATATATTTTTGAAATGTTTCTTGCAATATGGTTACAGTTCCAGGAAATTTTTATATGAATCATTGTGCTCCCACGTAATGATTTATTATGTGACAACATCATCTTATGTCATGGAATGATTAGTCCAATATTCCAATGGAAAATAATGGAGATGATTTGATGAGATAAATATGGTTATTTCATTTGATATTTTAGAGACAAATTTACCTAGTAATTAACTACTGAATCTTTAGCTACTTGGTAGATTGATAACTATATTTTATTCAATAATATTTATTTCTAATATGAATTGCATGGAGTAAATAGAAGGATGAATATATTATATTTGTGTAGATTTTGGTAAAGTAAGATAATAATATCAATAATTATTATTATCATGTGTACAATATTATATGTAATTTTACATGGATGTAGTTAAAATATAGTACGAAGATTAATGAATCATTCTTCAAGTAAAATACAATAACGATGATGTAGAAGTGAAGTCTACAACAATGTATAGAATATAGAATATGATGGAATGTGGGGTAGTTGAAATTCGATTTCTTGCTTGATAATATAACTACTAAAGAGCGTGGAGATAATATTTTTTCAAGGAAGATCCTTTTGATGAATTTTTAATTTTATTTTTTTTATTTGATATTATTAAATAATCTGTTAGATGATGTGTAGTCAATCTATAATTACATAATCGATTGTTTATTAGTGAGTATAATGTGAAGAATATCAAAGTCATGTGACGTTTATAGGAGTAATATATTCATGATTTTGAAAATAAAAAAATGACTGATATGCACCAATGAGAAGTTTTAATAAATAAACATATACATCTGAAGATTCATTACGGATGTTTATAAGAGTCAGTTAGGAAAATAAATGTTTCATTAGTGGATTTTGTATGAGTGAACATGAAATTTAGGAGAGTCATATAGAAGTTTCAATGAGTGGATAATGACTTTATTAGAGTTATATAAATGATTGAATGGAAAAAGGGAATGTCCTAAGAATAGTACCATGGGATTTTGGACGATTCCTCTTACCCTTCCAAAATAAGTCATTATGAGATTTTTGGGAAATATAAATTACTGAAACTCATATTTTATATGAATTCAAGAATAATATAATCTTAACAAATTCTAAATATTTCATTACATACTAATTATCTAGCATTTGATGAAATTAAATATCAGAATCATATTCAAATGGATGCGATTCATTTAAATATTGATGAATGTCCAACATAGGGAGGTCTAAAATGAAGGACACATCGTGTTTCTAGTTAAAATTAATTTATACATTGAATGTATTTAAATATACAGATATGGTGGATTATTTTAAATGAAATTAAGACTCCAATATTTCAAAATATTTCTAGGATTTCAAGGAGTCTCTAACTTCTGGGAGACCAAATAACAAGGATAATTATAGATGAATATTTTATGGAAATTCGGAATAGATAATTATCCCCAATTAGAGGTGAGATTCTATAATTCAAAATGAAATACTATTGAAAAGATTTATAAGGATATATATTTACTATATATGATGAGGAATGTTGAGAGAATTTTGATAATTGGCTCTATGACTATATTTCATTTTCAACATGTTCAACAAAACAAATGTTATGAGTTCACACATTTTATTCACAAGTATATCATATGTAGTATTACATTGAAGGATATATAGTGTAAACATAAGATAAATTCTACAGAGATAATAAAAATAAGGATTGAAGAGTTTTTCTCCTATAATACTGTTAATTTTAATCCTGGAAAGTATAATGAGATTGGAAGCCGCTATCCATTTTAGGTTGAAATTTATGAAGATTAATTTGGAATACCATTTGATTACTAAATTTTAGAATAAAGATCAATTTATATAGTCTTAGAGGATATCAATAAAACCAAGGTGGTCTTAATTAATGAGTCTTTAATAACATTCCAATGTAAAAATGGTTCTAAAGTTAGATTTCTACGAACCTTGAAAGTTTATATAAAATATGTTTAATGTCATACCATTTCCTATGAGTCTATTTATAATTTGAATGATGTTTTTGAAATGTGAGAATATCCATTACATACATGGGACATAGTCGTCATGAGGGAGGTTTCCTTATGAAAATTCGTTGTTTTCGTTTGTACATCATTTTTATTATATATATGTAGGCATACCAACCACATGTAGTTTGATCTACCACCAATTTATAATATCTTCTTGGACAATTCATTTTCTAATTTATATGAACATTAATGAATATATTAATTTGGTATCTCTCTAATAAAAATCATTAGTAAAATAGTGGAGTTACTAATTTTATCATTTGATGGAGGGATCTAATATATTCCATGAAGATATTACCCCTAAATGAGAAATTAATTAAATATTTTTGGAAAATTATAAGATGATTTAGTTTCCATATTAATCACATAATGGCATCATGAGAGAATTAAAATATTCGTTTAAATATTATAATATATTTATGAAAATGTTTCTTAGAGAAGAAAAATATCAAAATTAACATTCTCTACATAAAAGATATTTCAAGAACATGCGTCCACCATTATAATCAGGACAAAAATCTTTATGCAAGTCTATTTTCTAATTATGTGTTTTTTTTCAATTAAAGTTATATTTTTAATTATATACTAGTAATATTAATAATATTTGAGATTATATAGCTATATTTGATGTTGAATTACTATTATATTTATTTATTATGTATTTTGAAAATAAGAGATTTAATGTTTGATAGAATGGATATGTTGGATAAGAATAAAGAACATGGAGACAAAGTGAATAATAAGATAAAATAAGCATAAAAAAGATGAACAACTTATTGAATTTTGGGAATATGAATTCTATATTTTTTATTAAAACTTCTTAATTAGTGGAAGGTTTTGTTAGTATTTTTACTAATTTCATGAAATCTAGTAGTTTCAATATAAGAATAATTGTGAAGACATTAATATGATTATTTTTGTATAAACTAGATAGGTATATTTGGATTCACACTATTTTTGGGATAACCTAAGGTTGAACTCACCCCATAAATTAAAATTATCCAACAAATGGAGATATAATAAATATTTCATAACAAAAATAGTGTCATAAGTATAATTTAAAATGAAAACTAGATAAATTTATAAGATCATTATATTTAAATGAAATTTTATTACTAAATATAAATTCAATAGATTATGTACGTGGTGATGTCATGGAAGAGTAACCGTGTATATAGGACTGACCGTTTAAACTAGATACTTAACTTGTATAAAAGTAGTAATAAATATATATATATATAAATGATGCAATAAATTTTCATAATAATCATTCATGTGATTTATACAGTACTTTAATAATGAAATTTGGTTTTATTTTGTCACTTATATTTGATTAATAGCAGTTGATATGTTATCATAAGCTAAATTTTATGCATAGTAAGGTGTGATGACTATGATCCATTTACAAACAACAAAGTATTAATAATTTATATCATATAGAAATGAAATAAAAAATGGGATCTCAATGGGAGGCATGAGTATTGAGACATCTAGGATTAGGGTTTATTTATAAATGTTTCATAATCTACAGATTTGGTTGTCTGCACCACTTATAATATGAAGAAAATTTATTTAATACTCAGTTGGAATAAAAAATAAAGAATTATTAAAATACAATTTTGAACATGTAATGTTAAATTTTTGTCCGTGGGAAGCACATAATATAGGTATCTCATCAGACATTGTAATATCTCATTTCTCATGTTTTTATTTGTTATCTCATAGAGCCTTAATCGACTTATAGATCAAATCATGCAACTATTTTAAGTTGGTATACATTTAGAATAAGTAATGATTATCTACAAAATAAAAAATACAAGGTACAAAACATAATTTTAATGACTACTCTAGTTTTTTATTGGATAGTGTGAATCCTTTATGGAATTATGAAATTAATTTGAACATAAGTTTCTTTAACTCAATAGGTTTGGTTCCCGTATGACATTGTGGATTTTATGTGGTCCTAATGTAATTTTCAGAAAAAATGGTGGTATTATTACATGATCACTAATCTTTTATAAGGATGTGATTCCTCACATATTGAATTGGGAAACTACTAATTTTTCCTAGGAATAAATCAAGGATATCCATTACAGATGTTGATTTAATTTATCATGTCATAAAGTTTGATAAATCATATTATTTATGATTAAATCCTTTGAGAGGAGTCCTTTTTATAATTATTACCCTTGTTAGTATTTACATTTATTTCTAAATAAGTTGGTATCATTCAATATATGTTCTTCATATCCATTCAATCTATGTAAAATTATCTTGGTTTGGCCAATATATAGACATCATAAATAACCCCTACTCATTCCATGTGGTTTCCTCATAGAGGGCTCATTATTACTTGAAACTTATGCAGTGGGAAGACTAAAGTCCTCACAGTCACTTTTAGACCTGAACCTTCAATATACGTGAAGTATTTTATGTAATAGGTATTTCTTATATTGTATTTTACACCCATTAAGTAGTCCATTAACATGAAAGATTTGATAGAGGAGGTGTCCCGTCATAAAGACATGTTTTGGAGTGTAAACAATGGCACTCAAGTCTTATACAAACAACATGATTCCCAACCTTCCAGAACACATATAAACACATAATACATCTAGGTCATGCAACCTTGGAGAATTCATTCATTTGGTAATTCCCTTACACGAGAAGCCTAGAGTCGGTGTATTATTATATATCATTGGAATAATCACAAAAGTTCAAGTCTCGAAATAATGATTAGTTTATTGTCCTTGTAAGTGCAAGATACATTCATAAGGTTTACATTACATCAGAAAATAAAAAACAACAACAAATTTTTTTTCATAGAAAACACTGAGATCCCATAGAAAATCCCTAAAAGCTAGTCATAATATACTTCTTCACATCCTAGGAAAAATAAAACATAGAAAGGGGTGAGCTCAGATGCTCAGTAAGGATAACAATATAGCGGAAACTTTCATAAATAAGAATAAACATTTAAGGAAATGTATAAAAATAAAACAAAATCCTTTTTAACATAAACATAATCATAATATGGAAAATATAAATCATAATAATGGAATTTACTTACTCACATTGATATTCTTCTGGTTGAATAATCACAGGCAATATCAATAGCCACTTTCATAATGATGGAATTCATAAATCTATACTTTCATAACCACATAGTCAATGCCTTGTACCAAGACTACAAATATGAATTTATCAAGGCCTTGTGCCAACACACTATTTTGTCTCATGCAGCCTACCGATGCATTGAGGAGCTATAGCGGGCTCCACCCATAACTTACTAAGTCCAATACATTCCTTATATTGAAAAGTTTAAACATAACATAAACATTCGTATTAAAACTAGCATATGAAATGTCAATATTTTATCCATAAACCAAGAATGGTATAAAAATAAATCATCCCCAGAAAAACATATCACAAAACCTTCAATACAATATGAATGTTTTGAATCATAATAAATAAACTTCAAATAAGAATAAAATCCCTCAAAGGATATTTACATAGATGAAATCAAAACATTTTTTAGCGAAATACCTATTTCTATTATGAAATCATTTGAGAATCACATAATTATAAAGAAAACATTTATTTTGAAAATATTCTTATAAGCTTGTAAGGTAAGCTTCGAAGATGTTATAATAGTGGAAAATAGCTGCACTCACTGTATAGTTAAAAAAAGACATTCTTACCTTAATTTTGTTGAAAAGGTTAAAAGGATATTATTTGGAAAATGATGGAAAGATTCCTTTATAAAAATATTATAAAAATTCAAACAAGGTTATAAATGAATTTAACCCAATGTTAATTAATTATTAAAAATGTTTTGAAATACATTTTTAAGAAACATGGATGTTGATGATAAAGATGCCCCAGTAGATACTTACATAAAAACAACCTCGGATAATAATGAGATTGTAAAATTAACCATTACCTTGTACTTTACATTGGTTGAGGGTAGGTTAACCTCTTGTATAATGGTGAAATAATTTTTATTAAATTATAAAATAATTATATACATTAATATGATATCATATATGATCTTTCGATATTTCTATGTTAATTATATTTTAGTATTATCGTCGTTTCAAGTGTTAAATAATTAATTTTCTTTTATATGCTTTGTTAAGTAAGTAATGTCTGTTATGGATAGGATGTATCTTATTCATATTAAGAATTATATTAATTCTTTAAACATTATTTTTATTCATCAAATGAAAATTGATCTTGAATAGATACGATGCGGAATGAATCTCATCACATTCATGGAGACGGTAATCCGTACGTACACACATGCGACAATATCATTCTTTTGATACTAAAATCGTATATAATTGGATGTAATATCATATATACAGAATAATTATCATTTTATATTTATTATTTACATCTTTTATACTCCTTATTATACCAATCCAAATGATGATGTTTTGGAATAACAAACATCACCACGACATGGAGACAGTAAGCTGTATGTATGCACGTATGGTGACTTTGTTATTTGTAGGATGGATAGAACTGTGAATAGGGTTTTACCATTTTTATTATAACATCACATTATATACAAATACCAGAGTTATTATTTTAGAATGGAAACAACAAAGAAAGAGGAAGTGGAATAAGAAAAGAACTTGAAATAGGTGATGAAATATTTACCTCTTCTTCGGGTTCTTCCTTTTGATTTGATCAAAAGGGCTTCTTAAGATGGCTTTCTGAATAAAGGTAGGTCTCTAGGATTAAGGGAGCATAGTTTGGAGGATATTTGGGCAGTGGTTTCCAGAGCCAAAAGGCTTTGAAGGTGTGAATTAGAGATAATGGAGAGTGAACTTTTATAAGAGGGGTGAGGGGCACCATAGAAAAAACTTAATATATTATTTTATAATAAATTAATATTCAGTTTATAATGGATCCAAATTGATTTAATTTGACTCTAAGGTGGGGAGGGGCCGAAATAATTTCAACCAATAGGTTTTAGATAGGTTTGGGTCACTATATTAACCTTATCTTTTAGATTTAACTCTTAGTTAATTAGTTTGACATTTACCATGTCTCTTTGTATTTTTATATTATATGGTTAATAAACATACTATAACAAGACAGGAGAACCAAAAGAGGTTCATTATTAATATATAAGGCCTTATCTAAGTCATTTGGACGTTCCTTATATTTTTAAGAATATTAAATCAATTAATAATATAATATTTTTTTTAAAACTCTTTTATGTCAATTTTGACACTATTTAAAATGTTGTTTTTTTATAAATTCATAAAAGCATTATTGTATCATAAAAAATTGATTTAATAAACCCTATCATGTCATAGTAACCTATAAAATTAGTGGAAGTCATAAAAAGTCTCAAATTAAATTTATTTGGGTATTTATAATATCAATTATTTTAATATTTCATTATTAAGGAAATTACTACATCATCACTGTATCGTAAATAAATTAAATTATTTAATATCTAAAAAATATAAATAAAATAACATTATATAGGAAATATATTTATCTTTCTAATTAACATTTATAGTTTAATTTATCTTTTGTATGACCCTATATTAAAAATGGATTAGTTATTAAACATTGATTTTAACACTTTTAACTCTTCTTTGAATTAAATAATAATAAATTTCCTAATCTAATCCAAGTCGACCTAAAATATCATATTTTTTTCCTAAGGTTTATCTTGGTCTAATTATACTTATCCAATAGAATTAGGACATGTTTTAGTGTAATTATGATATCATTTTTACCCTTAATCACCCTATATACTTTTAACCGAAGTAAATAAAAGTAGAAAGTTACTATTCACCAAAAAATATTTTCATCTTATTGAACCACAATTTACTTACTGATATTAACTGTGTCTCTTTGATTTTTGAAATTCAACCCATAAAAGAGGGAGAATTATGTTTTCTGCTAATTTGTAAATTATCGTCGGAGGTGGGGAAAAGACGATAAAAAGTTCAATAAATTTTTTATATATCTAAAATTATTATAAACTAGCTCTAATGAATTACATTGAACATATATAGGTATTATGTATCTATTTTGATTAAAAATAAATTTAAATATAATAAATAATTATTTAAATAAAAATTCAATTTTAAACTATAACTTAGTCTTCTTCAATATTCATCAAAAATTGAAAGTTTTCAGAAAAATACAAAAAAGTTACCCTAAGCTAATTTCGACATTCTGAATCCAAAAATGAAGTCCATTTTGAAAGATAAAATTTATAAAGTTTAAAAAAGTGGGTATTACTATTCATAATAGCTAGTTTTATTGGTTGTGGTGTGTTAGAACTCGAAGTTGCGTACAACACACATACTTTTATTATTTAAAGAGAAGCGTACCATGGAAGCTTGGGGTGTTACATTCTCCCCTCCTTGAAGTAATTTCATCATCACAATTTCTAAAATATTACTACATAAAAAGTCTGAGGTGGTTCTTCATCATAAGATCCTCAGGTTCCCACGTTGCCTCTTCCATTTTTATAGTTTCTCCATATAAATTTTACCAGATGAGTTATCCGGTTTCTCAGTACTTATTATCTTATATCAAGAAGCTTGACAGGTTCTTCGCAGTAAGATAGATCGGGTTCCAATTCTTCTTCCTCATAGGTGAATACATGCGTTGGGTCAGTCATGTATTTTCTCAAAAGTGATATGTAGAACACATCGTGAACTTTGGAGAGACTTGGCGACATTACCAAATGGTAAGCTAAAACCCCAATTCATAATAGAATTTCTAATGGTCCGATGTACCTGGGACTTAATCTTCACTTCTTACAGAAACATATAACACCCTTCCATGGTGATACCTTCAAGAATACATGATCTCCTACCTGAAATTTCAAATTATTCCATTGGTTATCAGCATATCGTTTCTTCATACTTTGAGTTGCTTTGATGTGGGTTTGGATTACATTCACCTTTTCCATCATTTCCTTCATAATTTTTGTCCCTAAGAGTTTTCCTTCACCAACATCATCCCAGCAGTTTGGTGTGCGACATCACTTTTTGTATAATGCTTCATATGGTGCCATCTGAATACTTGAATGGAAGGTATTAATATAGGTAAATTATACTAGACGTAAATATTTATCCCACATACCTTGAAAGTAAAGTGAGAAATTTCTCAGCATGTCTTCGAAGGTTTGAATAGTCCGTTCTGATTGTCCATCGGTTTTAGGGTAGTAGGTAGTGCTCAAACAATGTTCAGTATCCATGGATTTTTGACGATTCTTCCAGAATCTTGATGAAAAAGAGGGATCAAGATCAGAAAAAATAAATAGGGGTACACCATAAAGTATCACAACTTCCTAAATATATAGTCTTTCTAGACGTTTGAGTGGTAAATCTTCTCTTATAGCAAGAAAATGTGCTGACATGATAAGACGATAAAAAATGACTGATATTGAATCGTTCCTTCTAAGATTCTTTGTTATTACGGTGAAAATTTCCATTGTAATATTATCCCATTTCCACTTAGGTATGAGAATAGGTCGCATGACTCTTCCAGGTTGTTGCCTTCTAGATTTAACTTGTTGAAAAACCAAACATCTTGACAAAAAATCAGCAATCTCCCTCTTCAAGATGCCCACCCAAAAAAGATCCTTCAAATATCTATACATCTTAGTTCTACCAGGTTGTATAGGGAAATTGGAACTATGAGAATCATCCAACAATTCCCTTTTCCGTTCAGGTATATTGGGAACACAATGTCTCTTCCCAAATTTCAAAATTCCATCTCTATATATGAAGTCACTCAATCTCCCATCATTCACAGCTTTATTTTTCTTTTGAAACTCTTCATCATCAGTCTGAGAACTTTTTATCCTTTATAGTATTGTTGGTTTGGAAACCATTTGAAAAAGAATTGATGTTTCACCTTCCATGGTTATTCCTATATCCATCTTTACTAGATCCTTGTATATAGGTTCCTTTTCAACTCTCATCTTGTTCAGAAATCCATGATCTTTTCTGCTCAAAGCATCTGCCACCTTATTTTCCTTCTACGGGTGGTAGTGTATAGTGAAATCATATTCCTTGAGTAACTCAAGCCATCACCTTTGCCTCTTGTTGAGTCCTTTCTGTGAGAAAATATACTTCAAACTCTTGTGATCAGTATTTATCTCGCATTTTTCACCATAGATATAATTTATTCATATCTTCAAAGAAAAGATTATAGATACTAACTCAAGATCATGAGTATTATAGTTGTACTCATGAATTTTTAGATGTCGTGATGCGTAGGCAATAACCCTATCATTCTTCATAAGAACACAACCAAGTCCTATCTTTGATGAATCACTATAAATAACAAACACATCCTTCCCCAATTGTAGATTCAAGATAGGAGCATTGACCAACCTTCTCATCAATTATTCAAAACATTATTCACACTCTTTTTTATAAACAAATTTAACCTCTTTACGTGTGATCTTCGTTAATGGGGTAGCCAATTAAGAAATATTCTGGATGAAATACCGATAATAAACTGCTAAACCAATAAAACTACGTACCTCGGGTATACTCATTGGTTCTGTCCATTCTTGGATTTCATTTATCTTAGAAGGATCAATATAGATTCCATACATAGAGACTATATGGAGAAGAAACGAAATCTCCTGAAGCCAAAATTCACACTTTCTAAATTTCCATCATAATTCATGTCTTCTAAGAGTCTTTAGAATAATGCACAATTGATTTTCATGATCTTAAAAGATCATGGATTATATCAATATATCATCAATAAATACCACTAAAATGTCATCAAGATATTCCTTGAAAACTCTATTCATTAGATCCATGAAGACAGAGGGTTCATTAGTCATCCCAAAAGGCATTACTGTAAACTCGTAGTGCCCGTACCTAGTTCAAAATGCTATTTTCAGAATGAATTCCTTCTTCACACACAACTGATGATATCCAGATCAAAGGTAAATCATTGAAAAGTATTGTGCTTCATTAATTTGGTTGAATAAATCATCAATTAGAGGTAGGGGATACTTGTTTTTTATTGTGATAGCATTGATCTCCCTATAATGCACAACCTCATAGATCTATCTTTCTTCTTAACAAAATGATCAGGGGCACCCCATGGAGAAACACTAGGGAGAATAAATCCATTATTACTCAACTCCTCTAGTTGTTTCTTCATTTCCACTAATTTCACAATGACCATTATATAATGGGTCTTCCATATGGGTCTTGAACCAGGAATTAAGTCAATGGAAAACTCAATTTATCATTCTGGAGGATGTCCAGGTAAATCCTCTGGAAACAAAAAAACATATTCTTTCACAATAGGTACGTCCTCTATTTGGAAAACCCTTTCCTCACCAACAGTTATTTCATTCTCTTCCTCCCCAATAATTTAATTTAGTAGAGCTACTGGGGGTGAGTCTAGATAATAATCTACTGGTGACGTTTCTTTACTAAAGATAATGTTTTCTTTATCATCATCATCAAAAATTGTAACCTCCTTCTTCTTACAATACATTTTCACATCATGGTCTAAAATCCAATCCATACTAAGTAAAATATCAAATTCAATCATGTGTATGATGATGATATCAGCAGATAAATAAAATTTATATGCCATAATGGGAACTGATTGAAACAACTTTGTTGCAAAGACACTTCCCTTAGGAGTTTTGACAGAAAACTCCCTTGTTAAATTAAATTGGAAATACCTAATTTTCTTAGAAAAATGGGAAGAAATGAAACAATGCAATGATCCATAATCAAATAAAGCATTGGATAAAATTGATGAAACCATTAAATTACCACACACCACGTCTTTCAGAGCTTCAACCTCAGCAGTAGTGATAGCATAAGCTTGGACTTGATCCCATGGACTTTTCTGAGGTAATGTCCCCTGACTTTTATGACATTAATTCATATAATTCCTCCCTTTCTCTAAAATTTTAGCATTCAACATCGACATACTCTTTCTTACCCTTCCAATCACGAGCTTGGTGGCCCTTTTCACCACACCTGTAATAGACTCGCATTCCCATCAGACAAGTAACGGGGTGTTTCTTCCCCAATTTACTACAGTATTGATATTCAACATTCCCCTTCTTCCCATTATATCCATTTCCAGAGAGTTCAACAGATCTCTTCCTCTCCTGCTTTTCTTTAAAGTCGTAAGACTTAGAGAATTCCTTTTCTATCTTAATTTCCCATGAGAAAATATATTTTGTATGATGAGAAGGATTGTGAGACTAATGGTCGATAGAGAAATGGTTTTTACCCATCAAAGAATCGATCAATCTTACTCCTTGGGTTACATATATAATTTGTTTCAAGCCATGCTAAACTTGTAAAGTTAGCATCATACTTTGCGACATTCTCATTCTCCTTCTTCCTCAAACTCATAAATTTTCTTTCCATATCCACTTGATGGTCACGAGGAATGTATTTTTATAAGAAAATCTCTTTAACCTCCCTCCATTCCATACTTGATACTTCTGCATTTGTCTTTGTGTTTTGAATCAATGACCACCATTGGTCAGCATCTTCAGTGAGGTGATAAAATTCCATGAAAACATTTTCCGCTGCACAACTACCAATGGATTTATACTCCCATTGAACGTTGGTGGTTGTTGTCTCATGAAGCGATCTAACATTGATCCTCCATGTTGGGGATCAGGGTGCTCTATAAGGGTAAGTTTATTATTCATAACCTGAGTGAGTTTTCCTTGTATGGGGATAAGCTGATCATCTACACTTGCATCACTAGCTCCAATATAAGTTTCATTAGTAGGAGGGAAATCCTTAAATGGATTACGTGCATTGATATGGTTTCCATTCCGTCCACTAGGCTCCATTTCTAAATAACATCATACACTAGATTTGTTTATAAATCACCATACATAGTCAAAAAATTGTAAAAAACCTAATATAAAATGAATAGTTTATGGATATTATCCATAATAATAAAAATGTTTTCATTGAGGAGGAATATACTTATAAATACATCATAATGGTTTGTAAAGAAAATGTGAAATAGCCTAAGCATATCCCCCGAGAGTGTGGTAACCAAAAGTGCATCAAGGCCCGTTTTCATGTACAATGGTACCCTGGGTCAAGCCCGAAACTCCTTGATAGAGTTTTCACTCCTTTGTACATCTGTTCCAGAGTAGCCTCTACCTACTCGTTCTAGATAGGGATGTATTTCATGGAAAATACACAAAATATCAACATTACAAAAATTCTTGGAAGTTCTTCTATACTAATCCTAAAAGTCTATCTTAGGGCTATGTGCTCTAATCATATTTTATCTAAATCAAGATTCCAAGGTTTTCACTAAACTTAAACTAATACCAACTCTAATGCTCCGACCCCAGAAGCCCAGAGTCGGTAAATTATTACATATCATTGGAATGATCACAAAAGATCAAGTCTCGAAAGACCGATTAGTTTTTATCCTTGGAAGTATTAGATACATTCATAAGGTTTAGATTACATCATAAAATAGAATACTACAACAATAGTGTTTCCATAGAAAAAACATAGATACCCTAGAATATCTCTACAGTTCAATCATAATATACTTCTTTGCATCCTGGGAAAAATAAAACATAGGAAGGGGTGAGATCATATGCTCATTAAGGATACTAATATAGAAAAAAATTTCATAAATAAGAATAAACATTTAAGGAAATGTATAAAAATAAAAAAAAAACTTTTCAGCATAAACAACATCATAATATGGAAAATATAAATCAAAATAATTCCATTTAAATACTCACATGGATATTCAAGTAGTTGAATAATCACATGCAATATCAATAGCCAATTTTATAATGATGGAATGCATAATGCTAGACATTCATAACCACATAGTCAGGGCCTTATGCCAAGACTACAAATAATATTTTTTCAAGGCCTTGTGCCATGACACTAGTTTGTCTAATGAGTCCTACCGATGCATCGAGGAGCTATAGCGGGCTCCACCAATCACTTACTATGTCCAATGTATTCCTCATATGAAAAGGTTTAAATATAACATAAACATTCGTATTAAAACATTCATACGAAATGTCAATACTATATTTATAAACCATGAATGGTATAAAAATTACACAGCCATATTCAATCATATCACATAACCTTCAATAAAATATGGAAGTTTTGTATCATAATAAATAAACTTCAAATAAGTTTAAAATCCATGAAAGGATGTTGACATATATGAAATCAAAACCTTTCTTTAGAGAAATATCATTTTCAATTTTGAAATAATTTAAGAGTCACATAATTATAAATAAAAAATTTATATTGAAAATATTCTTATAATATTGTAATGGTAGCTTCGACGATGTTATAACAGCGGAAAATAACCGCACTATCCGTATATGTTAAAAAAAGATATTCATACGTTAATTTTTTTCGAAAAGGATAAAAGGAACTTGTTTGGAAAACGACAGAATGATTCCTTTATAAATATCTTATAAAAATTCAAACAAGGGAATAAATGAATTTAACCCATTTTATATAAATTAGTAAAAATATTTTGAAATACATTTTTAAGAAACATGTATGTGGATGATAAAGAATTCCCAGTATATACTTACATAAAAACAACCTCGGATAATAACGAGATTGTGAAATTAATCCTTACAATGTATATTTCCTTGGCCGAGGGTAGTTTAACCTCTTGTATAATGTTGAAATATATTTTAATTAAATTTTACAATAATCATATTCATTAATATGATATCATATATGATCTATTGATATTTCTTTGTTAATAACATTTTAGTATTATCGTCATTTCGGGTGTTAACTGATTTGTTTTCTTTTATATGCATTGTTACGTAATTAATGTTTTTTATGGATAGGATGAATCTTATTCATATTCATAATTTTATTAAGTCTTTAAACATTATTTTTAATCATCAAATGAAAATTAGTCTTGAATAGATATTATGGGGAATGAATCTCATCGCATTCGTGGAGATGGTAATCCGTACGTACACGCGAGCGACAATATCATTCTTTTGATAATAAAATAGTATATAATTGGATTGTATATCATATTAAAAAATCATTATCATGTTATTTTTATTATTTAAATAATTTAAACTCATTATTATACCCATCCAATTGATGATTTTTTTGAATAACAAACATCACCATGATGTGGAGACGGTAAGTCGTACGTATGCACGTACAATGACTTTGCTATTTGTAGGTTGGATAGAACAATGACTAGGGTTTTAACATTTTTATAATAACATAACATTATATATAATATATTGGATTTATTATTTTATAATGGAAACAACAAAGAAAGAGGAAGTGGAAGAAGAAAATAACTTGAAATAGGTGATGAAATATTTACCTCTTCTTCAGGTTCTTCCTTTTGATTCGATCAAAAGTGCTCCTTAGGATGGATTTATGAGTAATGGAAGGTCCCTAGGATTAAGGTAGGATAGTTGGGAGGATATTTGTTCAGGGTTTGGCAGAGCCAAAAGTTTTTGATGGTGTGAATTGAGAGAAGAGAGAGTGCCCTTTTATAAGAGGGGTGAGGGGCACCTTAGGAAAAACTTAAAATATTATTTTATAATAAATTAATATTCAGTTTATAAGGGATCCAAATTGAATAATTTTTCTTCTAAGGTGGGGAGAGGTCAAAAACCTCTCAACCAATAGGTTTTAGACAGGTTTGGGTCACTATAATAACCGTATCTTTAAGATTTAACTCTTAGTTAATTATTTTGACATTTACCATGTCTAATTGTATTTTTATATTATATGGTTAATAAACACACTATAACAAGACAAGAGAACCCCAAATGGTTAATTATTAATATATATGGCCTTATATAGGTCATTTGGACGAATCTTATATATTTAGGAATATTAAATCAATTAATAATATAATATATGTTTAAAAAACTCTTTTACGTCAATTTTGACACTATTTAGTATTTTATTTTTTTCTAAATTATTAACAGCATTATTCCTTCGAATAAAATTCATTTAATCAACCCTAACATGTCTTATTAACTTATAAAATTAGTTTAATTCATAAAAAGTCTCATATTTCATTTATTTGGGTATTTATAATATCATTTATTTTAATATTTCATTATTAAGGTAATTACTACATCATCATTGTGTCAGAAATAAATTAAATTATTTAATTTCTAAAGAATATAAATAAAATAAAATTATGTAGGAAATTATTTTATCTTTCTAATGAATATTTATAGTTGAATATATATTATGTATAACCCTATATTAAAAATGTTTTAGTTATTAAACTTTGATTTTATCACTTTTAACTCATCTTTAAATTAAATAATAATAAATGTCTTAACCTAATCCATGTTGACCTAAAAAATCATATTTTATTCATAAGGTTTTTATTGGTTGAATTATACTTATCCAATAGAATTATGACATGTGTTAGGGTAATTATGATATCATTTTTACCCTTAATTACCCTATTTACTTTTAACCGTGGTGAATAAAAGAAAAAAGATGCTATTAACCAAATAATATTTTCATCTCATTGAACCACATTTTACTTACTAATATTAACTGTGTCTCTCAGATTTTTAAAATTCATCCCACAGAAGTGGTAAAATTTTATTTTATGCAAATTTGTAAAATCTCTTAGGAGGTGGGTAAAAGATAGTAAAAAGTTAAATAAAATTTTTGTATATCTAAAATTATTTATAAACTCAAACCAATGAATTAAATTGAACTTATATAGTTATTATGTAACTATTTTTTGTAAAAATAAATTTATATAAAATAAATAATTATTTAAATAAAAATTCGGTTTTAAACTATAACTCAGTGTTTTTCACTATTTATAAAAAATTGATAGTTTTTAGAAAAATACAAAAAATTCACCCCAAGCTAATTTTGATATTCTGAATCCAAAAATGAAGTCCATTTTGAAATATAAATTTTATAAAATTTAAAATAGTGGTGATTACTATTCATAACGGCTAGTTTGATTGGTTGTGGTGTGTTAGAACTAGAATTTGCGTACAACACACGCTATTGTATTATTCAAAGAGAAGCATACCGTGGAAGTTTGAGGTGTTAAAATTTTCACAATAATGTAATATAATAACATCATTGTAACTCAGTCATCTTAGATAATATTTTGGGAAAATATAATTTCTTAGAGACCATGTAGAGTTAAATTATCCCAAGAAATGATTCTATAGTTTCTCATCCACTTAATCCCACATCAGAAACTCTTGATATATTTTTACGGGATATGAATATTAACACAATCCTATTTCATTTTTATAATCCTTAAATAATAAGAGTTTAGTATCCTATAAGTTATCTCATTCGGTTTTCTTTCACCATGGTATGCATCCTCCAAATATAATAAATAAATCATTCTATGGATTATAAGGTTACCTACAATATGGAAACTAATTAAACCATACCTAGATAAAAGAAATAATTCTAGATAATCTAAAACATACCTCATTACTCATCATGATTTAATAAAACAAAATGTACTGTCTAGGTGAGATAATGTCTTATGTCACCTAACAATCTGGAGTAAGTCTCACCTCTATTTCAACGGTTCACATATAAAATATGTTGAATCATACTTCCACTATTAGTTATATAATTAAATTAAAAAAACTTAAATTCCTTTAATCTATTCTAATCCACGACCTATAGTCACATATCCAACTAGTTCGGTTAATACAGATATGACTGATCATGTATAAGTCCAATATAAACCCATTGCATAGTGTTTTTAAACCAGTAGTCCATACTTCATGAAAATACACTAATTAAAATTTATAATTTTCATATAAAAATAAACATAAGGAAATAATAGTCTTGGATTCACATATATCAAATGAATCTCTTTCAAATTTTATTTACACCCCTAAAATAAACATCTTTGACCTAGTTGCATGAATGTAATATGCCCTTCTCTGGTCCCCAAAAAATGATTTTAAGATGAAATTTATTTCTCCAAGGTGGGTTACCTAAAATGAAATTTCTTTGGTCCTTGACCCATTACCTTTAAAGTAAATTTTTCATTTCTATAAACATTAAAATAAAAGGATATCTTTCAATCCATGACACACAACATTAAAAATAACTTCTAATATCCATGATGTATTCCCTAAAAAGAAACATATTTGATCATATGTACATGAACCTAAATGTAACATTATTGGTCATGGATTTATAACCATAAAATGAACGTCTCTTTTCATAGATTTATGAACCCAAAATTCCTGATGAACTTACTTTTCTCAAGACCCAAACAAGTATTACATTATATTTTAAATTTTACTAAACTACATCGGTATTGAATAACTTCTGTAGAATATGTTGGTATCCCTTACCATGGGAATAATCCAAACTATACATTAGTTATATCACCCCACTATAGTGAAAAAACCTAGAGTATCAATATGCGTGGATTCAAACTATAGTTTAATTAATTAAAAAACATAAATATGGAGAAACTCTAAAAAATATAGATAGTAAACCTATTATCTATAAAAAATTTCAAATCAAAGCATGGTAATTCTCAATAATGTTATCAACCAATGTAATATCTATTGTTACTAGGAATTATTTTATAGACATAAACAAATTTGTAAGAGAGTCCCAGAAACAGAGGTATGAACCATTATCTTATCCTCCCCTCTACTCTATCCAAATATATAATTTTAAATTTCATTAACTCATCCAAAAAAACACATACCTTTCAAAAAATGAAGAGAAAGAAAACTCAAAGCGTATATAAAAATTATCCCCAAAAAATAGTGAAATCAATTTAAAATCATTTAACATTGATAGAGATAAATTGAAAATACACTATAAATTGTTATGTTTCACTAAGGGGTTCATTGTTTGTGTTTTTTTACTATATATCCCATCAAATCAAAATCTCATCACTGATTACTTAACAAAAAGTATCATATTGCCTAGTATGAATCAGTAAAATTACAGAATCACCCAAGGGGATATATATCATCAGATGAAGACCCATCAAACCTATTATACCTTGATTATGACTATTATGTCATTGAAAAAACTAGAAGAAAAATGATGGTCAATAGGGGTTTATTCACGGTAGTTCTAGTAATAGCCAAGAAATAAATCTGGTTTAAAAATATAATATATAGTAGTGGTTTTATAATATAGAAGGATTTTTTTATTAATTTAATTATAATTGGTTTAAATTAAACTTCCAGTAGATGTTTTGAAAAAACCATAATCCCTACCCCTCCCCAAATACTTCTGTGAGACCCCGACCCCTTCTCCCCTACCTCCCAAAAACCATACCCTCCTATCCCCATTGTTAATACTGAGCCCACAACCCCCTTCCCCCACCCCTCATCCACTCCTCTACCTGACGGTGACCCTCGACCCAAGATACCTTCCTCACCCCGAGCCCATGACCCATCAACCCCCATGACTCCAAACCCTATGAAAATCCCTCACCCCCACCGAACTTATCTCTATATGGATTACCATCTATGTGACCCCCACCCTCTCCCCCCTCTAAGAACACTCTTACAGGCATGGATCCCCACCTCATCAGCAACACAACCCATCAAAATGTTTCATCATCGTCACATTAATTTTGTAATTGAATTTAATTACATATAAAATCATGGGTTATAAAAATATTATATATTTTTTAATCATTGTAGATTAATTATATATGTAATTTTTGTTTATAATGTGTTATTTTGATTTTATAGTTAGTTTTTTCGAGTTATAATATTCATTAATTTTGGTTATGTTGTTTAAAATTAAAAATATAAATTACTTTATGATATATGTCGATTAAAGTATCTAGATTGTTCAAACTTTCATGTTTTTTTATTTGAAATTAATGAATTAAACATTGTTTTATATATGATAATGCCTCAAATTTTTGACAAATACATAACTGAGGATATATTGAAACTCATGTAAAATTGGTTGTGTTAACACATGGTTTCATCGCCAACCCCAGTATGGGCTCAAATTATAATGGATTTAGGAATGAGATATTATAAACTTCTTGAATTTATCCGAATGCTTTATGTTTTATGCAAATGTGAGGAATAATTTAGTTGAATAAAATATATCAACTGAGGACATTTTTGTTAGGGTTATGTCTTATATTAATGGTATTCTATTATTGATATGGTAATTGGAATATCTAACAAATTTTTATTGATTTTATATTAACTAAGATGATATATAACAAAACTAATTACAGTATGTAGTTTTGTTTTTTACTCAATTGATTAATTTTTTATCATTTTATTTTATAATCACAATAGAGGTTATACAAATTTATGTTAACTTCATGATTTTTATGATTAAATAAAATTGAAGGAATATCTGATTGGATGTTATGTGAAGAGTGTTTATATATATAATTTATTTAATGATATGAAGTCAAACTAAACTAGTGAAATATAATATAGACATATAGAGTTGAATATTTTGGGTATGCTTAAAACATCATTCTATCTAAATAATTTAGACTTTTAATTTATATTTTTAAATGTGTGATCTTGGTCTTAGTTAAATCATGGTAAATGGTTTCCACCTTGATCAATTTAGTTAATTATAAATGGAATGAACCCTCCTTAGTTACAAAACTATGGTAGAATACAAAATTACCTTTTATTTTATTTAACTCATTATTATATTTTTTGAGAAAAAATAATTTATTTGAGTCATGTTTTTAGATTAAATGTTTTGTAATAAAAAAGTTCATTATTTTATTCAACCCATTCTCCTATATAGTTTTTATGAATGATTCCAAAAATTGTTCGGGGATATTTAATTTTAAATTTACTTGTTTGAATAAAAAATTATATCTTTATATATGAATTTATAGGGAGAATAAAATCCAATACCTATGGATAAAATTTATGTTAATTTACCTATAAACCCAAATCAATATAGAAATGGTTGGTTTGAATTTATATATTATGCAATTGTAAACTGATAAATGGAATGTAGAAAAAAATGATTGTGTCATGATTGTAAATTCTAGATATTTTTGTAAATAATGGAAGTATATGAGAATTTGATATTGAAATTGTTTCATTCTTAATATGTATTTTGGATTTGGAAAGGTGAATCAAGTGTTATGGAATGTCAAAACAATGACAATATTGTCAAAAGAATACAATGTGAACCAGTAGAGGATATTTCAGTTCGAAATGTCATAAATGACACATTTGGTTTTTCAGAATACAATGTCCAGGATTTCAATAGGTTAACAAAACGTTCATCTATTCTTGAGAAGGCTAATCTTTCTCAGAACATCAATGACCAAAAAAATTATTTTTATGAATTAGTTTAAAATGGATAACAAGAACTATATGAAGTGTATTTCATGTATTTGAATGTGTCTTTTCTACTTATGTTGTATCATATAATGCTTCTACAATGAATTTCTAAAAAATAAATGTACATGATTTTATATTTTATTCATGATGTATTTGGTTAATCAAGTATTTACATATAATTATATGAGATGAAGTATGTCATCAAAAATCATGGACATGATTATAAAAAGATACAAGAATTCCCTAATGATTTTATGATTTACTCCGGAGAAGAGTACAAAAACGAATAATGTGAAAGATTTCATACAAGAAGATGGAAGTCAATGAACAATAGTGGGAGTATAAATAAATTTAACCCTAGGAAAAATAGAAGAAGAAAACACAAGCCAATGTATTTTATAACCTTCCTTTAAAACTATGGTTGAAAATATTAATCATGGAATATAAGACTACATAGGACATGAAGTGGCTTGCTCATGATAATAACGATTAAATGATGATACATCCATAATATTCCACATAATGGAATATGTTTGATATGGTGTATCCCTATTTTTATTCAGATCCTAGGAATTTATGTTTTGGATTTTATGTTGATGGTTTTAACTATTTTGGTTCTTTAAATACTAGTTATGGAATGTTTACAATTGATTTTATTCCATGTAATCAACCTCAATGGATGTCTATGAAGAATAATGGATTCATTATTTCAATAAATATTCATCGGAAGAAAATTCCTTGAAATGACATTAATGTATACCTTCAACCTCTAATCAATGAATAACAAGAATTATGGGATGAATAAATTGAAACATATGATGCTTCGATGAGAAAACTATTCAAAATAAATGACACTTAAATATAGACAACTAATGATATTCTTGACTAGAATATTTATCTCGTTTGAACACTTATAATGATTTGGATTTTCTAGTTTGTAATTTTTTTTGAACCAAAATTATTACCTTATATTATAAAATGGTGTTTTTTGTGTCATTATCAATTTCATGATGCTTCTCATTAATTTAGTTTTAACAATACAATATTTAATGGATATATTGAAATTATAAAGTCATAAAAGGTGTTATCTCCTTCGAAAATCATGGGATGATTAATTAATGTCAGTAACGAATTTGGAAAATTTTATTAGATTAAATAAGGGGGTGGTAAGGGTATGAGGTACAATATTTGAAGAAGATAAAACCCATCAATTGAATAAAAATAGTATATTTTCTAAAATTTATTATTGGGAGTTTAATTTGATATATAATTAACGTGACTTAATATATATTGAGATGAACTTCAGTGACAATGAATTTTTTTACTATGTTTATTGAGCATAGTAAATTGATGGATAACCTTATTGATCATAAGAATTTAGAGTCAATGAATATAATGTATGGTTTGTGGAAAAATTAGAAGGGAATGTATCTTTTGTCTATTTTTACAATGAAAAATCTTGGTAAATATGTATTCCTTTGAAAATTAAATAATATAAAAGTTCCATATGAAAATTCAAGTTAAGAATCAAGCTATCTTGACTAGAAACAATTAATGTTACATGGATTTTAAATACCATGAATCACATATTTTGATGGAACAATTGTTGTTGTTGGTTTTACGTAATACATTACATGAATAACTAAATATATTTCTCGCTGAGTTTTTACTTTTTTCAGAGATCTTTGTGAAAACAATATAACTCAACCAAGTTTGATAAACGTCATGAAAGACATTTTTGACAGTATGTCATTTAGAGATTTTATTTCCCATTTATTATTTGAACTCATGATTCATTTGACTCTTTATTTGGTTGAAGAAGATAAATAATGTGAACTGGTACACTATTGATTAATATATCCAATTTAGAGGTACATTGATAATTATTTTATTTTCATTACTAAATTCTATTTTATCAACTAATTGTGTAATTTTATTAATATGTTTGTTATTTTTTTGTTAGGTACATAGTACATTTGAAATGATATGAGAGGAATAATGATGATCAAAATGGATATATTTATGAAGGTCTCATAATTGATGTGTGACTAACCTCCTATTTTGAGTATTTTGATAGGATTGAGAATATATTCAATCATTCCAGACATGCTAACGATATCTCCAATAATACTATTTCTAGAAATCATTTGTCAGTATTTACAACTATTGGATGATTAATTGGAATGTGGTAAAATTATACACTAAATGAATTGTAGTTTCTAAAAGAACATAGATATTTGTTACTTAATATTTTTATTTTATATACATTTATAGAAGTATTTTGATTGCAAACAATGTGTTGACTAAGGGGTCGAGCTAGAAATTATTTAAAATTAATAAAAACTAATAATAAAAAGCTTATGTAAATGTATTCGCATCATGTAACTATGTACTCATGTTCATATTACTGACCTGAATTCATTGTTCTATTTTAAATTTAATAACATATATCTTCATTCTATGTAATGAATGTTTAAAATCGAGATGAAATACTGAATTATTCGATGATTTTGGCTCGAAGTCCGATAATAAAGGCTTATAGATTTGATTCCTATAATATTTATGGCTTTAGGTTTCTTAAAATTTATCGTTAAGAAGACATGAAAAATAGTGATAATGGTGTATTTAGATTTTCAAATGTGGGATAATATTGGATGATTATTGTTATAATTAAAGTAAACTAATATGGTTGTTTTTCAGTTATCCTAAATGAATGTGGGTCAACATTGATAGTGGTATAATGAAAGATTCAATACATTTTTCTTCTATCAAATTATCTCTCTTTATGGATACAGGTGATCATGCAGTGAAGGATCAATTTATCTTGGCTTCGCAAGTGAAGATGATTTATTATTCAGATGATAATATACATAAAGGATGGAGTGTTATTGCAAATATAAATTAGAGAGACTTATATGATATGGGATATAAATATCACTTTTTCCTTTTTTATAGTGAACCTCATCATCCAAAAAAATATAATAGTCTATTCATGAATATATTGAAATTGTAGAACATGCAAGAGACTATAAAAATGAAGGACTCATCTTAATAGAGGTTGATATAAATGAAGAAAATGAAGACGAATATAATTGAATGTATAAATTGGTAACTAAATTATTTTAAAATTTCTCACTGATAAGTGTTTTATACATATATACATTGTTTTTTTTATTTTGTAAAAATGATTTAGTTTATCATTTTTTATAAGTTTAATATACCTTAACAATTTTCAAATTAAGAATGGAGATAACAAAAAAATTCAGGATTCTATACTGTCAACATCTTAGAGAACGCCACCACTACCATCATATTATATGGATCCTTCTGATACTGTTATACCCATGACTATTATTGAGCTAGATGTTTCCCTAGAAGACATTGGTATCATACTGAATGATCTGCCTCTGGTTATGGAGTTGTTTTCATCCCCCCATATAGGGGATATTGTTGGGTTACCGTTGTTGGAATATATGTGATTTAAAAAAACAATATATTTTATTAATTGGTTAATTAATATTTCAAATATATAAATACAATCATAAAAGGGATAAAAATATGAACACATCAGATGTGTGGTACATGAAGTACATTATCATTATCATTCTATTTTATGTGTTTGGGGTTCATAACAGTGATGCTGTTAGAATAAATTGGAAGATTCTTGGTTATCATTCTTTTGAGATAATGAGCATTCTATTTAATTATAATTATTGGAGACATATTCAAACATCATGTAAAATGATTTATTTGATACTTAAGTAATGTTAATATTAATTTAACATTACTTGATAACTAATTTAATTACATTTTTAATTTTTTTTAATATACAAATAAAGTGTAGGGATTTTTATTTCTTGATATTTTTCCATTTTGATTTTCCTGACTCTGTTTCAAACCCATGTACAGAGAAATGAACACATACAACATCAATAATAAACTAAAATGAAACTTTTATACTGAAAAAACACATATTTGAGTAATACTAACCACATTATATGCCTAATTGATGTGTGGTTCATTTCTATACTGCAAAAATAAAATATATATCATTACCCATAATATTGAAATCAATATTAGATTTTTTTCTTGGTTTTTATTCGGTAAACACTTATTAAAGGTAAAAAGGCATGTAAAAAGTTTTGGGGGGTCAAAACCATGAAAAGGATATTTTATTTCCCTAAAAGCAAGGTACATTGACCATATAAGTAATGATGACATGTAGGAATGGACGACACATCATTTTGAATGATGGTTTTTTTGTAAGGTAATTATATAATTTTTTGGTGTTTTAAAAAAAATTAAAATGTATGTAGAATGTAAAAACCAGAAAAATGAAGTCATATTTTCCTATTACCAGGGTACAAATACTATATATGTAATTTAAAATTAAAGGAAATGATGATACATCATTCATAATGACGATTTTTTCTATTATGGTTGCAATCACATTTTTAGTGTTTTAAACCCCAAAAACATGTGTGGAACATTCAAAACTAGGAAACTAACATTGGATTGGCATAAAATTAAGGGAAAACACCTTAATTTTTTGGTGAAATGTTGGTTCTTATAGAACATCATTCCAGGTGATGGTTTTCCCATTATGTTTGTAAACATGTTTTTAGTACTTTAATACAATAGAACATTCATGTAATGGATAAAATAAGACAAAAAAATTTGGATTGTCCTAAAATCAATGGAAATACACTATAGATTTAATTTTCAAAAGAAGAAATTGTTGATATATTATCCAGAATGATAGTTTTCCAATTAAGTATTTTAAAACACTAAAACATACTTGGAACAGTAAAAACCAGAAAAATGACATAGGATTGTCTTGAAATCAAGTTAACACCACTGTAGATTTAAATTTGAAATGATGGAACCGATGACCCACCATTCTTGAATTAAATTTTTTCTGTTTTGTCCATAAACATATTTTTACTATTTTAAAATAATAAAACGTGTGTAGAATGGTCAAAACATAGAAAAAGAAATCATATTATCCATAAATGAAATAAAATGACCATATATTTAATTTTTCAAAGTAGGAACTGTTGACACGTCATTCTAATTAATTCTCAACCCATTATAACCGTAAATTCTTTTTAGTGTTTTAAAACTATAAAACATGAGATGAATGCTAAAAACCAATAAAAATAGCTCATTTTTTTCAATCAGGGTAAAACAACATAGATTTAGTTTTTAAATTTAGGAACTGATGACATATAATTCCGAATGATGTTTTGAATTTTATAGTCATAAATTACTTTTTATTATTTCAAAACACTAAAATGTGTGTGGAATAATAAAATTTAGGAAAATGATGTCATATTGTCATGAAGTCATGGTATAACCCACTTATATTTAATTGTGAAATTCAGGAACCTATGAATCTCTATTCTATGTGATAGTATTCTCATTATGGATATAAATCTGTTTTTATTTATTCAAAACATTAAAACATGTGTCGAATAGTCAAAATAAGAAAACGATGTTAGATTTTTTTTTGAAATTAGGGTATAACAATATTATTTTTAAATTTTAAAATTATAAATTGATGGCACATCATTTTGAATGATGATTTTACCATTACAAATGAAAATGCGTTATTTATATTTTTTTGAAATAGTAAAACATGTGTGGAACAATCAAACCATAGAAAACAACCTCATAGTGATATGAAATCATGGGATAGTGAATTCATAGTAGTTTTCTAGTTATATTAAAATATATGATATCAAAATATTTAATTTTTTTATTAATTAAATTTCATGCACACCATACATCGCTTTAAACATAAGATATAATATTTACTTCTGTGTTTTCAGTTTCAAGTGTTGAATCTTAACGTAAATAGATATGTCTCTATTTTCAAAGTGTTTCTGAATATATATAATTTTTTTATACAAAAATTTAATCTATTTTATTAACAAAATAAAAATTTATATGTGTATCATTATGAATATATTATGTGTCTTTTCTATTTCACATTTCTTTAACAAAATGTTATAGATTTCATTATAGATGTATGATGTTGGTAGTAGGTAAGAGGTTGACCATTTTGATCCCTAATATTTTCTTAAAAGGTAGTTCTGATTGTTATAAGCTTCCATTAAATGTTAAAATTTAGTCAATTATTTAACGATAATTATAATTTATTATCTTCAGTTTCAATTTTTTCATCATTTTTTGTTACAACTATTGAGATGATGTGATAAGTTTCAATTGGTGAGATGATGTGGAGGAAGAAAGATGTAGTGAAGGTTGTGACAAGATGTATATTAGGAATGGTCTATTGTTGGACCTATTGTATTTTTATATAATGATGATGTAGGTATTGGTTGATTTACGGGTTGATTGAGACATAAGTTATGATGACTGTGGCTATTTGTATGATTGTGGATGTGTGATATATGAATTCTGTGATTATCATGTATTTATGTTTGAGTTTATAGGAGGTCAATTATTTTATATCTAGAGTGTTAAAATAAATATTTTTTAGAAAAATAAACATATTTAGTAGAGGTATATTGTGGCCACTTCTAAACTTATATTGTTGAATTTATATAGAAATGGTTTTGAATAACCACAAAAAAATAACTGAAATTAAATGATTTTTTAGTGTTTGATTTGATTTTATTTATATTACAAGGGGATAATTTTTTTATTAAATAATTTTCCCTAATTAAACATTAAAATACCTCTAAATGTTTCAAAAAATAAACTTATAAACTTCTTCAGAATAAAACAAACCACCGCTAATTGACTAGTGATTGTGTATTACCCATCAATTTTAAGAACGACCACCAAAAAATTAGGTGGCGGTTTAATCCACAACTAGACTACTAAAAAATCATTGCTAACCATGGATTTTTTTATCAAGAACTATGATACACATTTTCACTTTCTTAGTGCCGTAAAAAAAGGTTATCCACAAATTTAATCATGAATAATTACAAATGATATTCAAACATCAGATACCACCCATGGTAAACTCAAAGAGTTAAAAAAAAAATTTAGTCATCGCAATAATTTTGAATTCGAAGGATTTAGGTGGAGCCTTACATCACATTAAAATACCTCATAGGCCTATCCTTAGAGCGAGGCTACTGCAAAAATAATTTAATTAAGGAGGTGGAGGAAGATGTTAACTATGTACCAATTACTACACAAGACCCTCATTATAGTGTTCACATCAACCATGTTATTAGACATCACCACCCAATATTGATCATTATTGGGGTCAACAAAAAAATATATATCATTTTCATTTTTGGAAAAAATGAACCATGAAGAGGAACCCTAAATGAATATTCGTTTTAAAGGACCATGATTAGTTATATTTTTCATAATCCACTTCTAATTACATGACCCACTAGCATATCCCAAATCTAACATGATGACAATTTCATGTTACAATTAGAAGGTTGTAGTGATCAAAAGATTACATAGATAAATATTCTATCATAATGTATTAATATTGATTACATATCATTATGATCCATGATAGAAATTGTAAGCGTTTAGTGTCTTTATGAATGTGGATAATGAAAAAATTGGTACATAAAAGATATATATCATCTCCCATTTGGTTCATCAAAACAAAGGAATTTCATAGATTTATTTTACACTAAACTATACATCATATCCTTAGGAAAAGAAACATAATTAAGTGGGAGATCATATGTTTATTAAGTGTAAATATAGAGATAACAATGATAATCTATGCATGCTATTATCATAGGGGTATGACAAGATGAAAATAATATTTTATAACTATAATAACAGAGGTTTCCCATATATGGTTACTATATCTTTTTAGATGATCATTCATTGAATTTCAAAAAAACAATCCCAAGGACCATAATAGGTTAGTGGATTTGTAAACTTGGAATAAATAATTATAATTTGGTGAAAATTCTTCAAAATCTCCAATAGGGGTTATCCCCCTTAATTTTCCAAACTAAAACTATTTTTATTTCATGGTGTAAAGAAAACCTATGAAAAGTGAGATCTCAAATACTCAATAATGATAAAAAATGAGATATGAAACGTAAAATAACAATAAGGGTAAAGTAACATGAATAATAATTTTTTAAATTATACCCTGTATATCAAGGATTATAATCCTGTGTCATAAAAATTCATAAGACATAATTCAGAAAATAATAACTTTGTCCTAAAACATGGAATATCTTAAAAAAAATGAATTGGAAATAATTTCCATATTAGCTAAGGATAATTAATAAGACTATCATTGTGAAAATTAACTATAAGGAATTGAGTTCACTCCCCATTCCAACCCTGTAATACTAACCAAGATTAATCCTATTACAGTACTATATTACTAAATCGTGATTACTCTTATCTCAATCATATATTTCTGAAACAATATTACTCTCATTACATTCTTGTATTACCAAAAAAAGATTACACTCATTCTAGTCAGGAATATATCATGAGATATAAATAATTATCAAATTTGTTAGAAGAAGATATAGGTCCCAACCATAACATAATAAAAACCCCAAATATGTGTACAAAAGGTCAAAAATCAATACTCATATCAGAAAATTTGTTTTATATAAATCATTCAGTCATTACAAAACCAATATAAAAGAAATGGGTTTTATAAAAATCATCATAAACATAAACCAACTACAAAAAAAATCAGGATATTATTATTCAATAATATCCCCATTAAAACTTATCTAATATCAAATAATGTTACCATTGAGGGAGAATAAATTTTGAGATATTACGTGAATATAAGGTTTGGGGAAAATATCCATTCTTCTTTGAAAACATTTTCTTTTCATAAAATTCAAACAAAACATCAAAAGTTATAATTTTCCTTTAAAATAAACATTTACTTTTTTTAGGTAATCATTATATAAATAAGGTTACCTAAAATTTTAAAAAACCATTTATACCATATAATTTCAAATAAAAAATTATTCTTGTACATTTTAAGGAAAAGTTGCAAAGTGCCTCGTCTGGAAAACGAAAACAGATTCCTTCAAAACTATGATGTAAAATGTAAAAAATGGTTAAAAATTCCTTTTAAAACATATATGAGAATATTAAAAAAATTAAAAACATTTTTACGAAACATGGACATGGATGAAAATTATTTTCCAACTAAATCATAAAAAAATAATCCCAAATATTGAAGAGATTGTGAAATAAAGACTCATCACATTTTAAGGAATAAAATTGTAATCCTCATGATAGAAGTAAAATTATAAATATATTAAAATAATATATTCTTCTGGATAAGTATAAAAAATATATTCATGGGAAGTATGCACATGACATATAAAAAATAAATATTGTATAAGGCATATATCCCAATGAAATAAAAGTGAGACTATAAATCCCCATTAGTTAGGTATTATTTCTTTTATACACATCCAAATATCTTGTATAATTTTATAAATAATGTTTTTTACTTATTAAAGAACAAAATTTATATTTATGATATCATAAATGATCATATTATCCCCTGTTTGTTAAAAATATTTCGTTATCACTCCTATTTTGGGTGTTAATTGCTTCATTTTCCTATAAATGTTTTGTCATATAAGTATCAGTTCATGTGAATGTTACGAACTTATATTATCTAAATAATTTTATAAAGTTAACATATATCACATTTATTCATTCTAATAATTTATATAATCATTATTTTATGAAAATAAAATAGAATGGATCACATCACATTGTTGAGATGACGTGTCGTACATAAGCATGAGCAACGATGTTATTCTCTTAATGGTGACATAATATGGAAATGTATGGTATATATATATTTAAAGAATATATATAATGTTATAATTATCATTTAATATTTTATTTTAATCATTATACCCATCCAAGTAATGTGGTGATGAAAACCAGATTACACCACAATGTGAAGTTGATAGGTTATCCGTACACATGTGCAGTGATTTTGTTTTTTGTTGGATGGATAAAATTTGAAATATGGTTAATCAACAATAATAACAACATATCTGAATATATTTGATACTATAATTTATAATATATAATGGAAAACATATGAAAATAAAGTAGATTAGGAAATAATATTGAAGGAGTCTGTAAAGATGATTTCCAATTCCTTGTAAAACATCCTTTAAATCTCTTATTAGGGACACTAAGGATGTATGTTTGAGAATAAAATAACCTGTAAGACTTGACTAGGGAATTTTATAAGAGGAATGTGTAGGTTTTTTTCAATTTATAAGGCTCAATAATATGTGATTAAGTGAGGTAGGATGTTTCCTTTTAATACTTATGGTGAGGGGTACATTTATAATTTCTAACAATATTAATTTATAAGAAATTAAATCTCAATAAAAATAGGAAAAACTATTTTTTTTAATATAAAATGAGTTAAATGTTTAACATAATCAACCAATATATTTTATAAAAGTTTTTGTATTATTTTATACCTTATCAATGTAAATAACCCTTAGTTAACCTATTTTAATTTTACCCAAACTAAAAACTCTTTTAATATTAAAAGTTTGAAATTTTTTAATTTCGAGGTGTTAATTAAATAATAAATGATCAATTTATAACTTTTTATACCATATTATATTTTTTAAATGTTCTTTTATGATTTTCAAGAAAATATTATTTTCACAACAATATCATTAGTGTCAATTTTTACACTATTATTTATTCGAACATTTATAAATATCAAGATAACAAGATAACTTATAATATTTTAATTATATCCCTAATAGGAAAAATTATTATTTTAAATTAATTTATGAAATAAATCATCTCAAAATATATTTATTTTAATAATTTAAGTAACATTTTTTTAAAATTTTCATTAATAAATTAATTACCACATCAATGTTGTGTAATTATTTGACTTACTTATTTCATTACTAAAAATTAAAAATATAATACCATGAAAATTATATATATTATATATTAAAAACAAATATTTATATTAAAACATATCTTCTATGTAAACCTACTAAATAAAGTATAATTAAAAACATGAATGTGAAATCTTTAATTATTATACAAATAAAATATTATAGATACCAAAATTCTATCTATGTGACCCAAAAATTAAAAAATAAATTTCTATCATGTAAATATGTATATTAAGTTAAACATATATACTCAGATTCATTCAAAACATAAATTTTCCCACATTGGGAAACATAAAATATTTTAATGGCAAATAAAGTGACAGTTTCTATCTTTCATTAATTCAAATAATTTATAAGTTATTTTCAATGAAAAGTGTCCATTATATAAATTAATTTCGATCCTTATGAATTAAGGGAAAAATATCCTTCATATATTAATTTTTTTCCTTATGTTAGATTCAATTTATAGTCTTTCTAATTCTACTTTCAACTAAAATTATCCAATTTACCCCTGATATTGATAAAACAATTTCCATGGTTACAATTCATACTTGTAAAAAACAGAAGAGAAATATATCAAAATACAAACCTTATGAATCAAAATTTGGAATCCATTTTTTGAAATAAAAAAACATAGATTTTTTATAATTTAATTTAAAAACAATATCCACTAAATTTTGACCTTATCAATCCATATTTCTAAGCCATTTTTTCAAAATAGAAAATCACAGAAGTTTTATAATTTAATTAAAAATAAAATTAGTAAACCACCGCGAAAATTAATTTTTTTTAAAAATCCATTTTTAAAGAAAAATTGTTTTTATAAAATAATAATTTATAAAATACAATTAAAAATAATAATTGGATTATTTTAAATTCAATTTTACTAATTAAAATTTGAAACCTAATCCAAAACCAAATTTGACTTTGTAAAAACTTTAAAAGAAGATAAAAATTCGTATTATACATATTCATGAAAACTTATAAGAAAATACCCATAATTCAATGAACGTAATTTTTTATGTTTTTCATTAAAATATAATGTTTCTCTTTTTCAAATATAATATATAAAATTTTCAAAAATTTAATTTAAAATTGGTTCACCATTAAAAGGTAATATAATTTCCCTTTTAAAAATATAATATTTTATGAATAAATGTTGGTTGGTTCTTATCAAATTCATATAAAATATGTTAGATAAATGTAAATAATATTTTTATTGAATATATAACATTTAAATTTCAATAATATCATTCAATAACTATAATTTATTTAATTTATTAAGACAAAAAGACTTTGGTTGAATAAAAATATATTTATATTACATTAAATTCCTATATATTTTGATTTATAAATAATTAGTAACCAATTAATTCTTCTTAAAATACCTATATTTTCATAATTTATTTAATAATTTCATAAATTCTAATTTAATAGAGAGTTTAAATATTTATATATTAAATTATAATAATTTCAAAATATTATGTTGTTCATTAAGACATGATCTTGCATGCAACACAAGCTATAGAAGGAACTCGCCTCAGTTAGAAACATAACCCAAGCATAATGTTGCGTATAATACAAGCTAATTTAATGTTGCATAAAAAAACCTCAAAAAATATATATTAATTGTTGTGTGAAATGAAAATAATCAAAATTGATAAATTAAATAAAAAAATTCACAAAAATATTAGGGTTTTACAATAACCATACTCATTATTTAATAGATCATAATCATTAATCATGGAAGAAACCATGGTAGTTTAGAAGACATGAATCATAATGGATTGAAAGAAAATAATCCATGATATCGTATTGATAAATTGTTTTAAGAGGTTTGGATAATCATAATCCATGATATCTTATGTGGAATCTTCCAAAAAAATCATTTTTAACATTTTAGGCTTAGGCTAACCACCAGTGTACACACTTCGGGCTAGAGAGAACCTCTTGTATACCCTCTATTGGGCTTTATATAACCTTCTATGTACAATATATTTGGCTACAGAAAACCACTCATATAAAATTTAAGACAATAAAATAGTAATCAATATCCAATGAATTGGAGGAATATAAGAGTCCCACCCAACACTTTTAAAACCTGATATTTTATGATATATTTACCTTTAAATAAATTTATTTTCATCGATAACTTATGATACATGAAAAACCATGAAAAATTGAACTCTCATATTTAATAGCATTATAAAATAACAATTAAATTATACATATTAATAATAAAAACCATTAATTAAATAAAACTTTTTAATTAAATCAAAATTTTCAATTATTAAGAAATCCATTTTTATTAAAGTCATTATAATCTGGAAAAATAAATTGTCCTAATTTTATTTATATTTATGAAAAAAATAATACAATTATTTTTTCCAAATTATATATATAATATTCAATACAATGAACATGAATTATAATATAAAAATTATAAAATTATCTTAGGGTTAATATTTATTATTTTTATGAAAATATTGAATTTTTGATGCATTGGAGAAAAACAGAGATTTTTTTTAGAACTATATTTTTTTATCATGGATTCCAAATGGTAAATTCTGTTATACAATATTTTTAAAAGAAATAGTATTTTATTTTTATCATTAAAAATATAATTATTGTCATTTTAATTAATTTTATGTTTATTTTAGAATAAAAATATTAGACACTTAAGAAATTTTTTTTAGAATCTTTTTTCATCTGGTTTTGTGGGATTAATTTTAAAATTAAACATGAAAATTATATGAATTAAATATGATAAAATGGAATAAATATTTGGAATTAGAGTTATAATATTTTTAAAATTAATTAAATTTCATTCTTTTTCGTAAGGAATTGAATACAAAATAAACATTTGCACAAACATTAAGGTTAAAATCGGTTTATCCATGTGGGGGGGGGGCGGTTAAACCAATATATATGGGTAGATTTTCAAATAAAAAATGTATAAATACAGTTTTATTCCCCTATATAAACCTAATAATATCCAATATTAGAACTTATAGTCACATGGAGGTATTTTTATTGATATTTACATTATAATATTATGATATTTTAGTAAATTTTATCTATGTCCTCTCCCCGCAATTATAAAGTGACCTACCTCCCCTCTTTTATATACACCCCTTTGATAAGTAGAGCTCAACAAAACACTTCAATTTATTACCAACATAATTTTCCATGTTATTGAGGTTTTTTAATTCCCAATAGTCTAACCCTAGTTCCCTTAGGAGGAGATCTAAAGAAGTTTATTCGAAGAAGTGGTAATCCCATGAACTGATCATTTTTTTTACACTTATTTTCATTCCTAAGATAATTTTATGGAATTTATAACATAATAAAAAATTAATTAACCTAAACATAAAAAAATATTAATTTTATTTTTGGACAATCATTATCCACCATATTTTCTATCAAATGGGATGTATAGGTATTTCTTGTGCGTATGTGTGGACTACCTCCTCCACATAGTGACACAATTAACATTCCAAAACCTTCTTCCATGTATAGTTTTTATGATTTTTTTATTGTTTAATGAATATTTATATGAAATAATTATTCATCATGAAATATAATATCATATCCTTTAAAATAACCTCCCCATCTATTGGAAAACAACAACTTTTCTAGTGCATTCACGTGGATTTCCACCTCCATGAATTGATGCGACTCATTTCTCATTTCCACTATACATGTATGATCATGATGGTAGATTTAATAAAATTATATAACATATATGACATAATAATTATTTTACTAATTTGAATTATTTTTTGACCTTTCTTTCATCCCATCCATTGAAAAGAGGGAACAACTTTAATGCGTATGCCCTACCTACCATCTCAAGGAAGGATGTAAGAATTTTTTCTATATATAACCATTATATATTATTATAAATAATTAAATATATATATAATTTTTATATATAATATTTATCTCATTATTAATGTTATGTAGATGACATAAACATCATAATATTACATGGAACAAATCTATCAAACAAAACTATACTAGAAAAATCAAGCACGTATCTCCTAGAGGCATGACTTTAATGAATAATTTTCAACAAATGGGTGAATAATGATTATAGGAAAATAATTTATTTTATGATATATAGGATTAAGGTTATATGATATACAAATAATAAATGTTTATTTATTATATAGTATAATTGAACACATACAATGGAAGTGGTACTTGAGTTAAGGGTTTATTTTACAATCTCCCCATTATTTGACACCATTTATGTTTAAGTCTCCATCAGGGGAATTAATTTATCTTTTGGTATTAAAAAAATATATTATTCTTAATTGTAATTATTTTTAAAATAATTATTATTTTTCATTCAACTATATTAAAGTACCGATTAAACATAATTTCTTTTTATGGAAACCAATAATTTTTCTCAAATAAGCTGGGAATCTGTTACATGCATGTTCGAATTTTCCCAATTTTTTTTAAAGAATGTTATTAATATTTTGAAATTATTTAATAAATATAACATTTCTGATGTTTTCATTTTATTATAATGTTTAAAAATTCATCTTATTATCGTTTTCCAAGTGATTCACATTTTTCTTTTTACGGAAAATGTGAATGAATTTTTGTTCTAATACACATTACATGAATGAAATTTTTTAAAATATTTTCCACCAATGGATTTTATTATTCCATTACATGTATTAATGTATCCCTTAAATGAACCATATTTCATTAATATTTGAAGAATTTTTATATTTTAAATTAAATTATTACAAAATGAAAATGGTGTTTTCATCAAAAAAAATTCCAGGGATATTTTTAATGAATTTTTATCAATATAAACACACACTATTGAATGCTATACATTTCGGAGGATATAATTTGATGATACCACAAAAAATATTTATCTATATGGTTTATGATAATCTTTAATGTGGGAATTATGGGTATTATATATTCTCATTTTTCTAATAATAAAAATTATTTATTTTTATGGCATGTTGATTAGATATATGATTTATTCCTATCATGATTGAATTGTAATTATTATGTTCTAAGCAGGGAGATAAATCATATATCCTCATGATTTATTAGTATATATCTTGAGACAAATAATGATGGCTATTTTTCTGATTCCATTCCTCTATATGTATAATTTTTGGAACAAAGAATCAAAAATAAGGTTAAAATGTCCGAAATTAGACACTCCATCATTATGAAATGAGTTATTAATGTACACATTATTAAATGAACAATTATAATATACATGAATGGGTTTCAAGCTCATGTAATTATTTTTATGGAATTAATTGTCACCATCTACTCATTCCAAATTATTCATACCTTATTTAGTCCATGTTACTTCCATTGTACACATACCCTTACTGAGCATAAGATATAACCCATTATATATGTTTCCTTTACAAGAGTTTTTTGTAAGTATACTATTAACGATATGAAATGATATTCTATAGGGAAAATTGTTGTTATCAAAGATAGGAATATTTTTGTATTTTTTGATTTAAAATGTAGTGTGATATTTAAGCATGCATTTGGTTTGAGATGCATAATAAAATAATAGGTTCTTTAGGATTTGATCGGTTTTTTGTTCTGAGAATGTAATAATTTTATCAATGAATGAGGGGTACTAGGTTTGGGGTCTTTATGGTTGGTATAAAAGGAGTTTTAGTTAGAAACTAGGGAACTAGATTTAGTAAATAATTTATTTGTCAATGTATCCATATGGATTACATTGAATATAAGTCTTTTTATAGGGTAATATCCTAATTTTTTGATATAGTAGATATTATTTAGTTTTATTAGCAATACCTACCTCCATATATTCTATAAGTTGATGCAATTTTTGGAATAGAATAATTTAGGGTTAATATCATCGAAAAGGAGTTTTTGAGAATATCGTAGCTATTATTTAGATATATGGAGTGTGTTCCCTTACAAAGCTCCTTATTAGAAAATCATCAAGGAAATTATTTGTTTAATACAAATTTTATTTATAAAATATTATGAATGATTTTAAATTTTTATTCATTATTTGAGAATATCCCAAAATAAAATAGGATTACGATTATACGATTAGTTATGCATAAAATTTCAATCTAGGTTAAGTGTTTCATTAGTTTCAAAATAAACAATTATGAATCAGAATATAATGACTGATTCTAGTGTATTACATAATTTTAAATTGGATGTTAATATACTGAATGAATACCCTATACATATTTGTAATCCATGTCAGCATTACCCTCCCAGGAAAGATATTAATGCTGGAGATAGAACTATATCTGGAGATAGAACTGATAAAAATATAACTATATTGGGTTACTTTACTAAATTTATGACCAATAACATTTCATGTATCAATTATCATACTGTTCCATAGAGTGGTGTTACAATGTTGTACCATATCATGTGATAAAAACCACTATCATTCCATTGAAGAAAAAATCAATTTTTATATGAAAAAATTGATAAGTTCCTAGAAAATGATATTTCTCACTTCAAGAAGTAATGTAAAAGGGATGTTTATCATGGTGGTTTATCATCCCATGGGTGATGATGATCAATGGTGTTCATTTATTCCAAACAATAAGGTTGATGATGAAAATAATAGTCATGGAGTGGATTGAAATTAAGGTACTTTTCAGGGAAAATAAATTCAGGGTAAATAATGAGTATATAAAGAGACAATTTGTGAGTTTAAGATATATGGAAGTGGAAAATGGTTATAAGTATAAAGATAACATCATCAGGTTCTAAATACATGCTCTGGTCTACATATGTAATTCATATATAGAGATTTAATGTTAATTTTATGATCCTATTCAAATTCACTGAAATGCACTAGTCCCCCAAAAATTGATATCATATGAGGATATAGTTTCATGTGAAATCAAGGGAGATAAATAATTATCCATTATTTATTTCAAAGAAGGAGATGAAGATAAGAAGAGAAAGATAAAGAAGGTTAGGAATATAAAGGGGATGTCTCTAACATATGATACTTTCAGATAGGCACACTTTGGTATAAGGACAAAAGGGAAAGGGTTTTTTTCATGTGTGGATGAAAACACAATCACGATCCTGAAATAAAGGTTTAAGGAGAAGACATCCAATTTTAGTTATTTAATTGTAAAGATATGGGGAACTATCCTAGCCAATATGATAAATTTCAAGGGAACTTTCCACAATAGAATCCATGGGGAGAAGGCTGTGATTATGAAAATACAACAGTCCATGCAGATATTCCAAGAGACTTGTAGAAAGGTAAACATATCATCGACTACATAATATAAAATATTTTATTTAATTATAGCTCTACACACTCTTTTATAGTTTATTTTTTTCTAAGGGTATTAGATCACCTCCTCAACGATTAGATGATTAGTAGATGAAGAAAACTCCAATTAGTAGGATGATTGTACCCTAAATTTATAGCAGATATCAAATAGATGTTACTGAGAATAGTATTCCTTTTGAGATTTTTAGTCTTACATTAGTTGAATATTATGTAATTTTGGGTATGGATTCACCATATCAGTATAGAACCAATATCTATTACTGAGGGCGAGAAGTTACATTCGATATTATTAATGAACGTTAAATATTCAATCAGTGTAAGGATGATCCTAAAGACCCAATTGAAATTAATTATATTACATATAGTTTTATACCAATTCAGGAGGGATGTTTATGTAAAATTGTTGGGGGATAAAATGAACATTTTAAATATTCCCATCGACTAGGATTATGATGTTTTATTTCCTGAATAATTTCATTATATTGCACAAAATAGTGAAGTGGAGTTCTCAATAAAATTTATACCAGGTTCTACACATATTTTAAATAAATTATATAGAATGTTCTTGATTTAATTCTATTAATTTAAGAATCATCTTGAGGAGAAAACTTAAATGGGTTTTATTCATTAAATATTTTCTCCATAGGTTTCACCTTTTCTTTATGATAAGATAAAATATGACTCAATGCATCTATTCATTTAATATCTTGATCATGACATGATCACTATTAAAAAAAGATTCATCTACCCTGAATAGATGTTTTTTCTTAAATTAATAAGATATATATATTTTTCTAATATTGAATTTTAATCTACATATCATCATATAAGGATAAAAAAGGACGATACACCAAAGATGACCTTCTGTATATGGTATGGTCATTATTAATTTATAATAATGTCATTTAAAGAATCCAATAATACAAATATACTAATGAATTTAATTAATATATTCTTTAAAGATTAACTTGGTCAGTTTTTTGTCTATATAGAAGTAATTTATATATATTCCAAGGGAAGGGATAATCTTTATGAAAGTTTGATAATTTTGTCGAAAACCTCACTGAAGGATAAGTTCTATGATAAATTTACCATGTGTGATTTTTGGCTTCAGGAAGATTCACTCATGGGAAATATAATATCAATAGAGGATAAATTAGTGAATCCTTATAGAAGTATGTTATTGAGTAGGGGCTTAAAAAATTAAAAGTAATAAAAATACATAGGGTTCTTGGGTTGGATGGAATGTAAAAATTCATTGGGATACATTTCTATCAACTATCTAATTGAACCACCAAGTTGACTCAGAAGGGGGTATAGTTCTCATTGATAGAAGAACATGAATATAATTTAAATGAACTCAAGAGAATGTTGGTTTGTATGGTTGTACATTCACTATAATATAGTAGATATGGTTTTGTGATATATTTTGATACCACAATGAAGGGACTAAAAAGTTTCCTTTTTATGAATGAAAGGTTTATAAAATATACCCCTTTCAAATTATAAATTCATAACTAAAAAAACATAAATCATGATTTTTAGTTTATAGTGATGACTTTCTCATTAAAGATATGGAGGTATTATTCATATGGTGAATAGTTTGATATATATATTGATCATAAAAAACATTATGTATATTCTTACACTGAAAGAGTTGAATAATCACCATAAAAAATGGTTAGAGAAAATCAATGATTATGATTTCTTAATACAATAAAACCCTAAGATAGAAAGAAGTTGGATGATGCTATGATTCTAAAATACCAAGCTAAATTCTATTTGATGAGGATTTAACGTGATATAATTTTTATAAATTTACATGATACGAATCATGAAAGAATGAGGAATAGAGATGTGACTTATCATTTGTATAGGATTGTTAAACAATCCATCCATGAGGGGATTTAGAAGGATCAGATGGAAGATTATGAATTGTAGGAGAAATTAGGCACTGTTCATAAATTAAACCATTATCATGATGGAATAATAAGGTTCAATAACTATGTGTACATGTCCCATCAATATCATACTTGTAGAAGGTGACATTAGATGATTCTCATAGTTCATCAATATTTATCCATCCCCAAATTATAAACTTATATGTATATTTGAATGAATGTTTCAGGTGGGATAACATGAATATGGTTATTGAACTTTTTGTATCCTAATTCCTAGTATTGTAGTAATTTAAGGCTATGATATTTAATTCAAAGGGGATGCTTCAACCATTACCGATATGATAATTGAAATGGGAATTAATTACCAAGGATTTAATAATATATTAAATGAAAAATCTAACTGAAAAAATACTATATGGTTTGTAGTCGACAAATTAACAAAATTGGAGGATTTTATTTCCATTATATAATTTTTATATCTTGATTAACATAATCAGTCATATATTAAAAAATTGATAAGATTTCATGGAGACAAACATCAATTATATTCTATTGGGATATAAGGTTTACCTTGATATCTGAGAGAAGTTTTTAGATGGACATAGAGAGAGTGTTTAGTTTCATCACTACTTATTATCATCAAACAGATGGTCAATCTGAGAGGACCATACAAACTCTATAAGACATGTTGAGATCTTACTCAATGATTTTAAATGGTGGTAGGGATCAACATCATCCTTCTATGGAAATTTTATACAATAATAGTTTTCACTAAACCATACATGTGGATCCCTATGTATGACTATATTTTAAGAAGTGTAGTACAATAATATATTGGAATGAATTATGAGGAAGAAAACTTTAATGACATGATATAGCTTTGGAAATGACATAGAAGGTTAGATCCATTTCATAACATATAGGGATGCTTGGAGTCAGAAAACATTATACTTAATATCAATGGTGAGATCTAGTTTTTGATGTTGGTAATACGGTATTCTGATAAATATCACACTAGAAATAAGTTATGATATTTGGAAGGAATGGAATTTTATTCCCAAGTTATGTCATCCCATTTTAAATTATTGATTCTATCAGGATGATAGCTTTTTGATTGGTGCTTCCATAAAATCACTCCCAATTTCATGATGTGTTCTATGTATATCTCATGAGAAAGTATATACTAGATACTTCATATGTATTAAACTCGGATTATGTACCATTTTTGAAACATTCCTCTTATTATTAACAATTTGTGGTTATTTCTAATCATTAAGAAAAAGTGATACTAAACAATACCACTCACCTGGTAAATGTTTTTGGGTTAAATCCAAATTTTTTTAAAGATACATGGGAACCCAATGATGTTATGAAATTGAGATATCTAATTTTTTTAAATTGTGATTTAATTTCAATAAAAAAATAATTTTAAGAGGGGTATAATATTACACCTTGATATTTTATAATATAATTATCAGCAAATGAATTTAATTTCTTCGATAATTTTATATACATGAAAACCATAGTCTAAATGAACTGTAATATAGTATAACAATATAAACTAACTATTAAATTTGAGACATGAAATGTAATCAAAAAATTTAAAAGATAGGTTTAGATGGAAGACATATTATTAAATAAGTATTTTATTGTTAGTAATGTTTTTATTTTCATCAAAAATATAATTTTCCTCAAGAAATAGTATTTATTATTTCATGTGAAAAAAAATAATATAATTTTTTTAAAATATTAAAAATAATTTAAAAAAATGAACCTATTTTTTGAAATTATAATGAAAATATTATATTGGGTCAAAATTATAGGATTTTCTTTGATGTTTTATTTTTTGATGAATAGTGAAAAATATGGATTTTTATTGAAAAATTTATTTTCATCTTTATCAATTAAAAATAAAAATTTATTTAAATTTTCTTTATAATTATATAAACAGATGATTTATAACATTATTAATCAGATAAATATATTTATAAATAATTTTCTTCATATTTTAGAATAAAAACACTTTTACTTTTGAGCACATCATTTCTAGAAAACATTTCTTTATCATGATTTGTGGGGTTAATTTAATAATAAATTATTCTAATTATGTGGATTGAAATTGATAAAATGGATTAAAATTTTTTAATTATAATTTTATTTATTTTTAAGGGGTTTATATTTTTTTCATATTTAATTTTGAAAACAATAAAAAATATTAACTATAGTTAATGTTAAAACATGTTAACTGTGGGTGGGGGTGTTAAACCAAGAGGTACATGTAAATTTTTAAATTTAACATATCTAAATACTATTTTATGATAATATTATTACCTAAAAGTATAACAACATCATATATATGCCGATTTGAAAGCATTTTTCTTTAGAAAGGCATTATTATATTTTAATATTTTATTAAACACCTTGTGTGTTATCTCCCCCACATATAAAAGGACACCCTCACCACTATTATTTATATTATGTGAGCCATATATCTCAAAAAAAATCCAAAAAAACTCACATCTAAAAAACCATAAATTTGTTATAGAGTTTTTTGTCTTCCAAGAAGACTAACCCTACTGTCCTTAAGGGTATATATACAAGACTTTTTTTCAAACAAGAGGTAATTGCCTTAACTGTTTAGTTTCTTTTTTTTCCATATTCATTTCCATCCTAAAAATTTATGGTATATATCATAAAATTATATCTTCATTATCCTTAATATAAGAAAATGTTAATATGATTATGAAACCTCAATTATCAACCATATTTTCCAATAAATGTGAAGCGATATTTTTACTCATGTGTACTTGTGTACTACCACCTCCTTATAGTGATACAATTCACTATTAATCACCATATCTCTGGGATTCTTATTTTTATTTCATTAATATTTATTTATAAGATATTTATGACATATCTATTATTATTTAATTAAATTATCGTATCAAACGTCAAACATACCCATAAAATGAAAAATGATAATATCGGTTATACGTACATGTGGTAACAACCTCCATGAAGCGTTGAGATTTGTTTTCATTTACAATTTACATAGACGGTAATAAATATTAATTGAATAAATATATGTGATATACTAATGTTTATTTAATTTTTATTTATTATTTTCCATTCATTCATCATATCCATAAACAATTGAAAATAACATTCATGAATGCCTCCGACCTACCATCTCCATGAATTATGTAATTCATTCTTCTATCTCAATATTTTATGGATAAATAAATATATATATATATATATATATATATATTAAAAATGATAATTATATCCAGTGTAATTTTCTTTAGATGATTGATTCATGATCAATGTATAAGGAACAAAATTTCCAAACCAAAATATACTTGAAAAAAGAAGTTTTCACCCTAAATAATGATTTTACTGAAGAATTATTAATAAACTGGTGTCAAAATACTAAAATTAAATTATATATTTTATGATATATTTTTTTATGGTTATTAAGTATAAATATAATAAATCTATATTTATTATACAGGAGGTTCAAACACATATACTAGAAGTCGAACCATGAGTAATGGTTTATTTCCCAATATCATCATTATTTGATATTATTTATGTTTAAGTCTCTGATATGGGAATCATTTGATCTTAATTTTGTAATTAAAATATACAATCATCAAATATTTTTAATTATTTAAATTATAAATTTTTGTTTTATTTTCCTTGGTTTGATTACTCAATATACCAAAATATATTTTTTATCAAACAACAATTTTTTTTACTCTATTAGAAATATTTTTCTTCCATGTATAACTTGTACATAAATTCTTTTAAATATTTTTTACTACAATAAAAGTTAATGTTAATAATATTTTTTTACCCATTTTTTATTTTCAAAAATTCTTCAAAATTAAATTTTCTTTTATTTAATGAATGAGTGACTTTTGGCTTATTTACATGAAGTGTGAATAGAATCATTATTTTAATATACATGACATGAAAAGAATTTCCCACCATCAATAATTTCTAAATATTTGGAAAATAATTTATATTTTTAACATTTTCATCTCAATAAAATTTTCCCTTAATATTTAAAGATGTTTTATTTTTAATAATAAGTGATTTCAAATTGAAATTGGTATTTTTATCAATAAATTTTCCAATGATATTTTCATTGTATCTTTATATATTGAATTTTCTATTATTGAATAATATTATTTAATGAAGATATAATATAATGATACCATACAAAATATTACATTAGTTATTTTATAATTAGTTTGACTGGGGACATCATTGACATTTTGTATCCTAGTTCTTCCAATATAGACAATTAATTATTTAAGGCATGCTGATTTAATTCTATTGTGTATTCATATGGTGAATAAATTGGAATTATTTTGTGATTTTTGGGGCCTCTAATTACTTGACACCTAGATTCATTAGTATGTCTAATGAGACAAAATAGGTTTGGTATTTGTTTGATGCCTTACCCATTTATGTTGATGACATTGTATAAGGCCTCAATAGTAGTTTTCATATGTTCGACATTATGAATTCTTTTATTTTGAAAATAGTTATAAATATCCATGTGATTTTTGGAATAGATATGATATCCATGTATATGTTTTAGGATCAGGTGATTTTTTGTGTCATTATTTGATCATCATTTATTCCTAATATATTATTAATGCCATATGTATTCCATGTTAGCTTTCACTTGGCACATACCCTTAATAAGAAAATGAGATCACCCAATTCATATATTATATTTCATGAGGATTCTTGGAAGGGTACAATTAGTTATATGTTAGGATATTATAAATAGATTATATATTTTCTTGATGAAAATACCATTTTGTATTTTAAAATTTCAAATGTAATATGACATTGAAGTATGTATCTGGTTTACTATGACTACTAAACTATTCGGTTCATTGGGATGTGATTATTTTTATTTCATGGAAATCTAATAATGTAACCAATAAATCATGGATACTATGTAACACCCAATTAATCCACAATACACTTACTTTTAAATAATTTTATAGTTTGTGCGACACACAACATCATGTTCGAGCGCACCAAGGCCATTCAAACTAGCTGTTTAAAAAATGGTTATGAATATTATTTACCACATTTTGAAATTTTATAAATTTTATTTTTAAAAATATACTTCATTTTTGAATTTGTAATATCAAAAATATATTGGGATGAAATTTTGGTAATTTTATGAAAAGTTTAAATTCATGATTAATAGTGAAAGACACTACATTGACATTAAAAAACAAACTTTTTTATTTAAATAATTTTTAAATTTTTTTAATTAAAAATAGATCAATAATATATATATTAGTCCAATTTATTTAACTGGAGTCATTTTATAAAAGATATATATATATATATATATATATATATATATATTGATCTTTTGAACCTCTCTTTAACCAACCTTTTAGGCGCATTAAGAAATTAAAACTAAATGTAATTTTACAAATTATGTAAATTTAATTTAGAAAATATTACATACATTGTTGTAATTAGGGTACAAATTGTATTCTAATAGGATGGAAATAATTTTTTGTGGATAGTAACATTCAAAAATTATTTACCAAGGTTAATGATAAATCGGGTAATTATTGGTAATAATAATATTATAATAATATAAAATTACCCAAACTCATGTCATAATTCTATCAGATAATTATATTTCATCCAAAATAAACCTTAGGTAAAAAATGTGATCCTTTTTAAGCCACATTTTTTATATTAGGACATTTATAATATTTTATTTAACGAAGAGTTAAAAATGTCATATTCAAATTTTAATAACTAAACCATTTTTAATTTCGGTTTATTCATAAGAAAAATTACACATTAAATAATCATTATAAATATATAGAATTTTTATACATAATTATATCTTATTATAAATTTTAGACATTATTTAATTAAATTTTATTATGAAACCTTGATGATGCATTAATTGATTTATTAAATGAAGAACCTAATAAAAGATATTAATAATATTCAAAAAAATATTATTTGATTTAATTAATTATAGAAACAAATTTTTCCGATATTAAAGGAATTTTATGTACATATTAGAGGCATTGATTCGAGGTTATCATGTAGATTTTATTTAATAAAATTAATATTTTTAATTGAATCAAAAATTCACATAAATGACACTTCAAAATAATCAATATTTAATTAAATTGATGAAAATTAATAAGAATAATATTTTCAAAAACTATCTATTATAGTGTTAAATATGTCATAAATGATCAATTTGGTGTTCATTTGGCATTTTACTGTAACTATATTAACCCTATAGTGTCATAATACATGATGACACGAAAAGAGTTAAACTATTTAACTAAGGGTTAAATATAAAAGATAAGGTCAATTTTGTAACATAAACATGTCTAAAACCTAATGGTTGAGATTATTTCTAACAATACTCATCTTTTCCTTTAAATAAATCAATTTGGATATATCATAAACTGAAAATCATTTTTCAAATTAATATTTCATGATTTTTCTTAAAGTTCCCCACACCTCTCTTATAAAAGGGAACCTCCATTTCTCTTCAAATCACACCTCTAAATCATTTTGGTTCAGCCAAAACCTTTCTATTTATCATCCCAAAATCCCTCACATCATCATATAGGAATAAATTTTGGAATAAAACAATCATTAATATCCCCTTTGTTCAAATCAAAAGAAAACACTGGAAGAAGAGGCAATTCGTTTATCATCAATTTTAATGTTCTTTTCTTCTTATACATCCCTTTTCTATGTTTTTTCCATATAAAAATAATAAATATAGAATCATAAATATATTTATATGTTATAATAATCATGTTAATACCATATTATTCATTTTATCCATCATAGAGATAAAAATATCACCATGCGTGGGTAAACACTGCTTACCATCTCCACGCCATGGTGTAATTTGTTATTCAAGACTAATTTTTTGATGGGTATAATGATGAGTATAATGGATATAAATATTAAATATAAAATAATAATTAATCTGTATAATTAATATACCATCCAATTTCATTTCATTTAACCATCAAGGGAATGATACCATCGTCCATGCGTACGTACGACCTATTGTCTAGATGAATCAGTGAGATTCATTATCTATGTTAACCATTAAAGAATGAATATATAATTTAAATGATGAGTAATAATAATAATTATGAACACAATTAAATTCATTATATGAATAAAATATATCCTACTCGTAACAGAAATGACTTACATCACAAAAACATGAATAGGAAAAAGAAGCTGTTAACACCCGAAACAACGGAAAAAATGAAATATTATTACCATAGTGATATAAGAGAATAATATATGATATAGTTAAAATATATATGTTCCTGGTATAATTAAAAAACATGTGTTAAGCATTATACAGATGGCTAACCCACCCTCTACTATTGGAAAGTATATAGTAAGGGTTACTTTCACAGCTCATTATTATCTGAGGTTTTTTACATATAAGTATCTACTAGGACAACCTTATCCTCTATGTCCATGTTTGATTAAATGTATTTCAAAATATTATCAACATTTGTTTAATGAAATATTTACCCATATTCTAATTTTCAGAAAACATTTTGAATGGAATCTTTCCATCTCTTCCCAAACGATGTTCATTATGATCATTTCAAAAAATTAAGGAAAGAATGTTTTTTAACTTATACAGTGCAAGCGGTTATTTTACACTGTTACAACACATTAACATTTTGAAGAATCCCTTACAAGATTACAATATTATTTTTAATGGAAATTATTTATTTTATAATTATGCGGGTTTTAAATAATTTCAAAGTAAAAAAAGGATATGACTCACAAAGAGTTTACGTCATGTTTCGCCTTTTTTCAGAATACTGATGTTTATGTCATGTTTCACCATTTTCATAAAGTGAATGAATTTTACATATTATATTATGGGTGGGGATGGAAATAGTCCCTCTATGTATTTTTAGGTCTCATGAGACAAAATAGTGTCTTGGAAAAAGTCCATGAAAGTATGGTAATGGTCCTCACACGAGGACTTAATGACATGGTTATATTGTCCGGCATTATGAATTTCCTCATTAAGAGATAATTTCATGATATTGAAATGATTATTAGAATATTAGAATATAAATTTTAATGTTTAAATTGACATATTTGATTTATTCTTTGCATATCATGATGAAAATATTGTGTAAAATATTTGTATTTCAGTTTTATACCTTTAATTAAATGTTTATACTAATTTATGATAGCTTCCATTATATTTTTTATCCTTAATGAGCATATAAGATCACCACTTTATTATGTTTTATTTTTTTCCCTGGATCATAAGAAGTATACATTTATTTAAATGTAGGTATAGTCTAGGGAATATGGGTGTTTACAAAAGAGACACTATGTTGTTTTTCAATTTAATATGTAATGTAAAACTTATATTTACTTCTGGATTTTCAAAAGCTACAAAACCAAATGGTACATCATGATTTTAGTTTTCTTGTGATCATCCCAATGTAATAAAAAAATAAATTGACTCTAAGAAACTAGGTTTGGGGCATTACAGTTTATTTCAGAGGAAGTTTTGTAAAAACCATGGAAACTATATTTAGTAAAAAAACATGATTATAGACCATTACCCTATGATAGACTTTGAGGATAACTATTGAAGATAATACTAGAATTTTGGTAAAAATAGATCATATGTGGGAAGTCCTAAAAAATGCATCCATGTCCAGATACTATAAGTGGACGTGGTTCTAGAACCGATATACCTAGGGGTGAAAACTCAGACAATGTGTTCTGAGATTTACTCAGGGTAACCTGGTACACAAAAATAGGCCTTACTTTGCACATATTTTAACAATTATAAGGGATATGTTTAGGATAATTAATATTATATTTACAAAAATTAATTAGGATTTATAATTAACTATGTCCAAAATGAAACCATATTTATGATTATGGATTATATATACATGAATTTGTCAATTTATGATAAGTAGTTTACTATTTTGGAAATATTCATTATGATTCCTAACCTAATCTAGTGTATTCCATTATTTTGAAATAGAGCCTAGTGGAATAAATAGAAATCATATCAATACACATAAACCATTTAGTGATTTCCCTCTTATCGAAGATAATGATAGTGGAGATGGTGATACCACTAGCACTGAACAACTTATAAACATACTAGGACAACTGACTTTGGTTATTAATATTAACCATACCCATATGGAGAAGACAAATCCAAAAAATTGAGGATCAATTCTCGAACTCTTACTGAGGCAAAATCCTCCATCATTAAATGAGACTACAAATATTTTTGTAGCTAAGTACCATATAAGTTCTTTAGAGAAAATATTTATTTATTTGGGGAGTAACAAAAGGGAATTTTTTTATGGAAGTCTATCATCAATTTGGTGGTGCAGATCAATAGTGGATATTGATTCAAAACATGAAGAAAGTTGATGGGGTCACAAATATGGAATGGAGGGTATTTAAATAATTCTTCCTAGAAAAATAATTTCCTCATGATCTATGAGAGGATATAGAAAATAATATTCTAATCCTGTGGAAAACAGATAATGAGAATGTTTTAAAGTATAAGGCTAACATTATGAGGTTAGAAAGAAATACTGCATAAATTATATGTACCATAGGAAGTAATATTTATTGATTATTTTATTGGTCAAAACAATTCCACCAATTATTATTAGTCTCCATATATTTCGTATCATATGAAGATATTGTATCATGTTCTATCTAGATTGAAAATTAATTCCCTAAGTCTTATGACTTTAAAGGGAATCAAGAGAAGAAGATGGTTGCTAAAAACATTGGGAAAGGAAATAAGGTGAAGAAGGGAAAAACTGACATTCCACCCAATAGTAATTGGGGGACAAAACAACCCTGATACTTTTTTAGATACGATGAGAGTTTTTTACAATTATGGAGAAAAAGGCCACCAAGATCATGATTGCAAGGGGAGGAAAAACGATGTTAATGTTCAATGATTAAATTGCATTGAAATGAGACATTATGAAAATGAATGTGTTATTCATCATAGAAACATTACTTAGAAATGGATATAGGATCAAAGAAAAGAATATGCGATCACAACTACTTAGGTTTAAGTTCCAAATGATATGATGTCATGTACTATAATCATCAACTCCAATTTAACAAAATCATTATTTGATTATGTATCCTATTATTCGTTTACATCTTCCCCATTTTCATTGTAAATTAGATAGTTCCAATTCACTTTTACATGGGAGTTATCATTAAAAACCCCTAATGGAATTCAAATTTCAAAAAAAAATTTGTTAGGGAGTTACCAATATGGAATATAAACATGATTCTTTTACTAACTTTATTAGCATAACTATGTTCGATGTTGATATAATCCTCAAAATGGATTGGCTGTCAAAATATGAGCAAATTTTTACTATAAGAAGAATGATGTTATTATTTATGAGGATGATGTAGAATCCATTATCATTGGAGCAGAAAGTTCATCATGTGATTCTTATTTGGATCCACCCCCGTAGCTCTTTTAAATGGAATTCATGAGGAGGAATGGAAAACATCATCCAATGGCGATGAAATAAATATTCAAATTTAGTATATGCATATTTTACAATAATATATTGATGTATTTTAAGATGTTTTACTTGGATATCCTCTAGAGTGGGAATTTGAGTTTAATATTTATTTAATCCCTAATGCAATGCCTTGAAAAATACCTATAGAATGGCCACTTTGGAATTAGTAGAGCTCTAGAAACAATTAGAGGAGTTGAGTAATAAAAGATTTATTCTGCCTAGTGTATCTCCATGGGGATATCCAATTATTTTTTTAAGTATAATGATGGATCAATGAGGCTATGCATTGACTATAGAGAAATCATTTCTATTACAATAAGAACAAGTATCCTCTACCTCACATTGATGATTTATTTGATCAAATTCATAGATCTCAATGTTTTTCAATGATTCAACTTTATTATAGATATCATCAATTGTGTGTAAAAAAGGAAAATATTCCAAAGAAAAAAATCCTAATGAGTTATGGTTGTTATGAATTTATTATAACACCATTAGGATTGACAAATGAACCCTCAGTTTTCATGGTTCTAATGAATATTGTGTTTAAGAAATATCATGATGATTTTGTAGTGGTATTTATAGATGATATCCTTATATAATCCAAAAGCTGTGAAGAACATGAGAATGAATTACGGATTGTTCTGAAGACTCTTAGAAGAAATTATTTATATGGTAAATATATCATGCTTGAATTCTATCTTCAAGAAATTTATTTTCTCGGCCATATTGTCTACAAATATGGAATATATTTTGTTCCTACAAAAACAAAAGAAATACATGAATGGCCATCTCTAATGACTATAACCGAGGTACATAGTTTTATTGGGTGAGTATGTTATTATCGACCTTTCAACCAAAAGTTTTCCCAATTGGGAAACCCATTAATCAAGCTCACAGGTAAAGGGGTTAGATTCGTTTGGAAACAACATTATGAATAATTTTTTGAAGAATGTAAGAGAAGATTAGTGAATTTTTCTATCTTGAATTTACCCATATAGGAATGATGGGTTTGTTATTTTTAGTGATGATCATTGAATAGAATCAGTTGTGTCTTTATCTAGAATGACGGGGTTATTCTGTATACATCATGGAAATTAAAAATAATAATAAAACTTCTAAACACATGATCTGGGGTTTGAAATAATAATATTTTCTCTGAAAATTTGGAGGCACTTTCTCTACGGTGAAAGATATGAGATATATACTAATTATAAGTGTTTGAAATACATTCTCTCAGATTAAAAACTGAACATGAGACAAGTGAGATTGCTAGATCTACTCAAGGATTATTATTTCATAATACACTACCACATAGGAAAGGAAAATAAGGTGGCATCTGATTTGAGTAGAAAATACCATATAGTTCTAAAAAAAGAGAGTTGAAAGGGATCATATTTTAAAGTAACTAGTAATGATAGATGTGGGAATTATCAAAGAAAGTGAAACATAAATACTATTTCAAATAGATGAAAAACATTTTTACTGAAAAGGATAAAAATTCACCAGTATTATGATGTTTTGTTTCAAAAGAAAAAAACAATGAATGATGAAATACTGATTGAATTTGAATATGAAGATGATGTTTCGATATTTGGGAAGAGGTTTTGTGTTCATGCTATACCTAAGAAAAAAAGTCAATTATTGGATGATTCTCATAGTTCCAATTTATATATACATGATGGTGGTAATAATATGTATATAGATGTGAAGGAACAGTTTTTGTGGGATAACATGAATGGAAATATTTCTGATTATGTGTCCAGATGTTTGGTTTTTCAATAGGTAAAGGCTGGATGACAACATCTTAGATGTTTCATGAAACCTCTTTTTATACCTGTGTGGAAATGGGATGGCATTATAGTGGACATTGTCATGGGGATTCCAGAGACTCCCAAAAGAAATGATGCAGTATAGGTTATTTTTGATCTTCTTACCAAATCAGCTCATATTCATGATATAAGATAAGAATTATCACTTGAATGTTTACCAAGACTATATATTAATGAACTTATAAGTCTTAATGGTGTACCTATATCTATTGATTGCGACAGTGATCCCTATTTTACTTCATAATTATGAAAATGTATTCAGAAGGACCTTGATATTGATCTTCGTTTGAGAACATCATACCACCCTCAAACTGATTGACAATAAAATTTGACTATTAAAGAATTATAAGGCGTGTTGAGATCATTCTCACATGAGTTTCAAGGTACCTGGGATCAATATTTACCTATAGTATAATTTTCTTATAAAAATAGCTTCCATTCAAGTATTCAGATGGAACTATATGAAGCATTATACGGGAAGATATGTCGTACACCAACTTTTTGGGATGTTGTTGGTGAATGAAAACTCGTACGACTAGAACTTGTTGATTAAATGATAGAAAAATTAATTGCTATTCAGACCCATATCAATGAAGCTCAAAGTTGGAAAAAGAGATATGTTGATAACCAAATGAAGCATTTGGAATTCCATGTGGGAGAAAAAATTTTCATGAAGGTATCTCGATAGAAACCTGTTACACGATTCGATAAGAAGGGTGAATTAAGTCCCAATTAAATCAGACCGTTTGAAATTATGGAAAGAATTGGAGATATAGATTACTATTTCCCAATGCTACCAAGTCTCCCCAAATTTCACGATGTGTTCCATGTATCACTATTAAGTAAATACATGACATTCCCGAAACATATACACATATATGAAGAAATAGAACTGGAATATGATCTGTATTATTGTGACGATCCCATCAAAATTCATGATACTAGAGAACAAGTGTTGAGAAATCAGACGAATCATCTAATAATGGTTCCTTGGATAAACCATAAAATGGAAGAGGAGACGAGGAAACAAAAAGAACATATGTTGAAGAAAAACCCAGATCTTTTTATCAAGTGATATTTTAGAATCATTAAGGACGAAATCATTTTAATGAGGGATGAATTTAACACTCCAAGAATCCATGGTAATCGTAATTTTAAATAATTCAATAGATTTATCCACAAAAAAACATCATGTTCGAGCACGCCGTGACCTTTAAAACTACTCATTTAAAAAAAATTACGAACAATATTTATCAAATTTTGAAAATTTTTAAATAATAATTTTAAATACAAACTATTTTATGAATTTGGAATATCAAAATTAGCTTCGGGTGAAATTTATGTAATTTTATGAAAAATTTCAATTTTTGATGAAAAATGAAAAACACTACATTGGCATTAAAAACCAAATTTTTCTAATTTAAATAATTATTTTAAATTTATTTTCAAGTAAAAATAGATACATAATAAATATATTAGTCCAATTTAAGTGATTGGAGTCATTTTATAATACAATTAGATATATAAATATTTACGGAACTTTTGAACATATCTTATACCACCCTTCCAGGCCCATTTAAAAATTATAACTAAATGTCATTTTACTAAATATGTGTATTGAATTTCAAAAATATAACATAAATTGGTGTAATCAGGTTGAAAAATGTGGTCCAATATGATCAAAATATATATTTTTCAAATATTTTCTTTTGATTTTTATTTACCACGGTTAATGATAATATGGTAATTAAACGTAAAAATAATATTATAATAATAAATAATTAGATTAACACATGTTATAATTCTATTGGATAGGTATATTTCTAACAAATTAGGTTGAAAATGTTATCCTTTATAAGCCAATTGTGTAAAATTATCACATTTATTATATTTTATTTCAAGAAGAGTTAAAAATGTCCTATTAAAATTATAAATACTAACACATTTTTAATATAGGGTTACATAGAAGATAAAATTGACTATAAATATTCATTATAAATCTAATAAATTTATCAACATAGTTGTTTTTTTATAATATTTATACAATAAATAATATAATATATTTATGACACCATGATGATGCAGTAATTCCATTATTAATGGAAGAATCAAATAAATGATTTTAATAACAATAAAATAAATATAATTATATTTAATTAATGAAAAACACTAATTTTACAGAAACCGTATACATTTTAGTCAAATATTAGAGGAAATTGTTCTAAGTTATCATGTTGGAGTTTTTTAAATATCAATTTCGAATAGTATCACAATTGACATAAATGATACTTTAAAATAAATAATATTTATTTAAATGATATAAAATTAATAAAAACTAATTTTTTTCCAATAACTAGTATAGTGTTAAATATTTCATAAATTATAAATTTTTTATCCATTTGGAATTTTATAGTAACTATATTAATCCTAGAGTGTCCAAATACAAGAAGACACGCTAAGAGTTAAACTATATAACTAATGGTTAAATCTAAACGATAAGGGTAATTATATGACCTAAACATGTATAAAATCTATTAGTTGAGAGGATTTTGACATATCCTCTTTTTTTCTGGAAATAAATCACATTGGAGTAATTATAAAACAAATCGTTTTATAAATTAATATTTCCTGTTTATTCCTAAAGTGACCCTCACCTCTTTTATAAAGGGGATGCTCCCTTATCTTTACCCCACACCTCAAAAGCCTTTTGGTTCATCTAATACCTTCCCATTTATACTACTAACCTATTTCACTTCATCTTGAAGGATTAAATTTGGATAAAAATCCATTCTAAGGATCCCAATTGTTCTAATAAAAACGAAAACACCTGATGAAGAGGTAATTCTTTTATCAACCCTTTCAACATTATTTTTTTATTATACTTATTTTTTCATTGTTTTTTAGATATAAAAATAATAAATATATTATAATATATATAATTATATGTTATTATAATCATGGGACAACCATATTACTCATTTTATCCATCTTACGAATAACAATATTACCATGCGTGTGTATGTATGTCTTACAGTCTCCACACAATTGTGTGATTTATAATTCTACACTACATTATTTTAATGGAAAGAATAATGAGTATAGTATATTTAAATAAATTATATAACATTATAATGATTCTATATAATTAATATACCATCCAATTTCATATCATTTAATCATCATGGGAATGATACCATCGCTCATGCGTACGTCCGATCTACCGTCTCTATGACATGGTGAGATTCACTCTCTACGTTAACCATTCATAAAAGAAAATAGAATTTATATACTGAGTAAAAATAATAATTTTGAAATTATTTTATTTTTATATTAATAAAATATTTCCTATTCATATCAAAAATGACTTACATGGAAAAATAAGAATGGTAAAATGAAGCACTTAACACCCGAAACAATGGTAATACTTAAATATTATTACCAAAGTGATGTAAGAGGATAATATATGATATCAAAATTCTGGATATGGTACTGGTGTAATTTATTATCATGTTTTAGCCATAATAAAGGATGATAAGTCATCCTCTACTAAAGGAAGGTATAGGGTAAGTGCTAATTTCACAATCTCATTATTATCCTAAATTGTTTATACATAAGTATCTACTAAGACAACCTTATCATCCAGGTCTATGTTTTGTTAATTGTATTTAAAAATATTATCAACATTTTCTTAAATAAATATCAATCAATATTTTAATTTTTATAATTTTTTAATGTAATCTTTTCACCGCTTTCCAAACAATGTAATTTATGATCTTTTTGACAATTTAAGGAAATAATGTTTTTAGCATATTTGGTATGAGTAGCTATTTTATACCATTATGAAACCATAACATTTTGAAGCATCCATTAAAATATTGCAAGTTTATTTTCAATGGAAATATTTTATTTTATAATTGTGCATGTATTAAGTTATTTCTAATAAAAAGGGATATTTCTATCAAGGATTTTATGTCATGTTTTACTATTTTCGTAGTATGAATGATTTTGTCATGTTTCACCATTTTCATAAGTGGAATGTACTGGACACAGTAAGTGACGGGAAGTGGCTTCTATAGCCCCTCTATGAATCAGTAGGTCTCATGAGACAAATAAGTGTCATGTAACAAGTCTTTCACAATATGGTGATGATCATGGAACGAGGCCTTGATGGTATGGTTATTAGGTAGGACATTATTAATTTCCTATTTATGAGATTATTTATTGATATTTCATTGATTATTTGACTAGTAGAGTATCCATGTGAAAATTTATATGGAATTATTTGATTTATTCTTTCTATATTTTGTTGATGATTATTTTTAAAGATCTTGTTTTTTAGTTTTATACATTTCCTTAAAATTTTATGACTAATTATGAAAGATTCCACTATATTTATTATTATTTCTGAGCATTTGAGCTCATCCATTTATTATGTTTTATTTTTCCCCAGGATGTGAAGAAGGATACTATGATTGACCTCTAGGGATAGTCTATGGAATATGGGTGTTTAAGAAAGAGACACTATGTTGTTGTTCAATTAAATATGGAATGTTAAACATATGTTTGTATGTATTTTTTAAAAGTCTACTAAACCAACCAGCCCTTTGGAATTCTATTTTCTTGTGATCAATCCAATGTAGTAAAATAATGCCCCGACTCTGGTCAACTAGAGTCGGTGCATTGAATACTAGGGTTGGGTTCTTTAAAATCATATAATCATCATCAATTCAATTGTATTCCGCATGATGATGGAAATTTTTATTAATTCAATGACATACCTAACTCGAATTCTACTAAAGGTGCCACAATCCCATTGAACGACATGGCATCAAGAACATCTCCCTAAATTCTAGAGGCTTCCAAGAAGCAGTGAGGGCCTATGGTGTGTCCATGGGGAGACTATTTCCTCATCACCAAATTCTATTAAAATGTTTCATTTTAATATTATAGATATAGTAGAGAAATAAATATAAAAAACATATTACACAATATATGAAAACAATAGAATCAACAATGAAATTAAAAGATATAAATATTTCAAAGTTGATGATGTTATGTTATGTGTCTAACAAAGTAGGAATATAGGGATATATGGACGAAGTAATACATGATCTAAAAAAGTAAAAAATATAAAACAAAAACTATTCATAGAATTATGAGCTACAGCTCAGTCGTCTACTACTAGAAACATCATAAACAATCAATAAATCATGTTTCCAATGTCGTATGCTTCCATTTCCAACACCTTCATATATATAGTCTTAACAGGTAACAGAGGCACCTAAATAGGGTGTGTTATTAATCTCATTAGGCCACCACTAGTGGTTTCTATTACATCCTTTTCGTGTAATATAAATAGAAACATTGTGTAGGAATTTATATATTAAAGTAAAGTAGTATAGTAATGTAAATACACAAGTACATACTTCACCCCTCAGCTGGGGTTTGAATATGAAACCTGATAATAAATTAATTATGTTCCATTTCGTATTAATGATTCATGTGTAGCATATCCAGCACTGAAATCACACTGTTATAATAATAATAATGGTTCCAAACATATGAAGGCTACCGGAAATGTCATTTAAAAATGAATAGGATACAAGGTAAAGTCCAAGGAATCCTCAGCCTCAATGGATTATAAATTAGTAGTAACTATAGACTAGACAAGGGTAAGAGAGTAATCTAAGGAGCATCGTCCAATGAATTCTATAATAGTGATGGTCTAACCGAGTCTAAGGAATAAATCCAAGGTAAAATGGGTTAAGCTATGTTTGGGACCAATGGCATAACAAAGGTACCTCGTGTCTGTAGAAACTATGATGAATCCTACGACTGCATTCATGATATCCTATACTAGTAATGGAGGGATCCTACGGTGCCATATTGGGAATACACTGATAGACAAGGAATGCATTCCAAGGTGGGTCTCAACAAAGGGAACCAGAAAACTTGAATCAAAAGGGTTTCCATGAATGATCAAGGCTTTTATTTGGAAATCCAAGAACTCACTTGAATCTGACCACCCCTATAGTAATGATTTCATGTTACTTAAAAAAATAGGCACCTCACATTCAAATAATTTATTCAATTTGGACATATTATAATTATTTCATATAATATGTCATTTGGTTCCATTCGTGGCCTCTCATAAGGTTGACATGGACAATTAAACATGTAACCATTTAGTTAATCCAATTATGTCATATTCATTCAATTGGTTTCAATCTTATACCTTATATATTGTATTGTATGGGGTGCAATTACATGGAAAAAAATTTCATTTCATTAATATTTTTCAAGTCATATATACCACAAACATTCCAATTCAAAATATGTTTGAATTTTATAATTGAAGAACAAATATTTTGTGGGTAAAGTGTATAGAAGATGATAATATTTTATTGAAAATTAATAATTCAATAGGAATATAATATATGGAGGCTTAACAATATAATTTTCATACACAAGAACACCCAAAAAGTGATGCAAAAGTGTCAAAACATTAAAACCAAATTATGGAAAAACACCCTCTATGGGGTGGTTGAAGTTCCGAAAGTTACCTCTAACAAATGATCACATATATGGAAAGGGTCCAAAAATATAATCATAACGACTGCAAGAAATACATATAAATTAAATAGATGATGCCTGATGAAATCATCCCCAATGTCACAACATTTTAAAAAATGATGAATCTTGAGGAATGAGTTATAGTCTACCTACCTCGTACTCATTCTACTCTCCAAATCCAGTATCTGCATCTAGTTCACCATAAAATAGAGTAGATCTATATAATGAATCAATTCCTTGAAATCAGGGTTTGTGATCCTATATATAAATAGAATATTTAATAAGAAGATGAACGATGAATGAATAAAAAGAAATCGAGAACGTACATGCATGGATCCAACACTATGAACGAAAATCAATTTAGATTATAGATGTAAAATCAATCTCAAAAGATATAGTAGTTATCTTTTTAGATAAAAATATTTAATGAATGGGATACCTCGACTGAAAAATATTATTGTGAGGAGGGTTTGAGTTAAAATATATTTAGAGGTTGAAATTGTAAATTCAAACAAAATTTTCCCTCAGATATTTTGACCACATGGTTAGTAACCAACCATGAACATGCATGTTTAGGAAGGGTATTACCACACAATTTGGATGCACCTATATAAGAATGGTGCACCGACAATGTGAAACACCAATGTCAGAAACATCAAACATATCGAACCACTGTATGACCTAATCGATACTGTTGGGAAAACCCCATACCAGCCCAATATCCATCTTCAAATGGTTAAAATTATCACTTTGTTTGGACATTCATATTTTAAATAACTTTGTAACATTCATTTTTATCCCAAAAAGTTATATTCAGCCTCTAATAAATCCCCAGACACCCTTGAGACCTTCATGAAAACATTATCCATCCATATTAGGTGTATAAATACAAATTAGACCACAAATGTTATGATCCATTCCTAAGTGAAAAAATTAGTTTTTCCATACTTCCCACATTAAAGAAACGCATCCCTAAAATAACCTTCCAGTAGCAGCCAAAACTTTTCTGAGAAAAAATCTTCCACTGGGAACATAAATCGACCACCCACTCCCAAGTCTCATCATGTACATGGTTGTGCTTCTGTGACACTCATACTTAAGGGAATGACCATACTTATAGAAGCTTCATTCTCCACTCAGCACTACATATTAGGTACTCTACAAAATAATCATTTCCATCTTGCTCAAATTGTTTGGGATCAAAAGTGTGGTACATGTTGGGATGATAATGAGGAAGATGTGAAACATGATAGAAGTCATTCATGGAACGATACCTCTTAGGTATTAACAATAGATAGTCTAAATACCTAGCTATTTACATAATTTCTAAAATTTCTACATAATGGGTAGATAAATTACCTTGCCTCTGTATCCCACTATTCCCTATCCTACGTGTTGCACATAAGAAAAAATGACCTCAAACATGAACTTCAATGGTTGTCAGCTTTGAATGACATAAGATTTCTATCCATACAGATCCATTGAAATACACTTCATGATTAGATAAACCTTCTCTAAAGTCCTTTTCATGAGACAAGGACCCAGTAGGGATACCTTGCCTACCTCTATCTAGCATAGGGGTGAAAACATGACTTACCATAAAAGGATTCAAAAGGATTCATATGAATAATTTCTCTAATGCGATTATTATAGGAAATATTGAAGAGTGGGATATTAGTCTCCCATGAAGCACTGAATTCGTGGACGCATACTTAATACATTCCATGTAGATCATCTACCCTTTTTTCTAACTGTCCATCGATCTGATGGTGAAACTTTGTGCTCAGAAGCACCTGTGTACCAATATATTACAAAAAACATTTGCCAGAACCATGACATAAAATCAGTGTCCCCATATGAAATTAAAGTACCAGGGACCCTATCTAGTCATATGATTTCACATAAATATGGTCCTCCCATATGATCAATGGATAATGTCTCATGTATAGAATGGAAGTGGGATGCATTCATCTGTCGGTTAATAACATCCAATAGAACATCCCAACCACTAGGTGACCCAGGTAATATGAATAAAAACTCCATGTAAATATATTCCGATCTCAATTTTGGGAATTAAAGTTGCTATAACAAGTTTGTAGGTTTCTATTTCTCCACCATAAACAACTGATAAGTGGAACAACTAGTGATGAAGCCTACTATTTAACATTTCATCACAATAAACTAGTACTAGTGTCACATATCTCGATACATTTTGGAGATTCCTAGATGATCTAACCCTAAGAAGCATACAACTCATTCATCATCTCATCACTTATATATATAGGAACCCATACATATACATATATACACAATATTTTTTCCCTATCCACAAACCAATTACGAGGTAGTTCATCTCTTGAAATACTCTCACAATTAACCAAGACCTCATGATGTCAAAATTTTATTCTATTCACCATCTCATGGAGGTAAAAAGTAATTATAGGTGTTGAGAGATAAGTATTCTTATGGTCATCATGAAACTACCTATGCATCTACGAAAATAGGGCCATAAATTTCCATTCATCGATGGATTCTTGTACGGATTGTGAATGAGTTTTCTAGCTCATTACATTAGCAACCACATTTCCCTTTTTAGGTGTATAGAAAAGCTCAATGCTGAAGAACTATCGATATTCCACACATATATGATGTCCAATGTTCATCTCAAACTATAAAAATATTTATTTGAGGATCTTTTGGTCTACATACACCATAAAGTGCTTATCCAACAAATAGTGTCTTTAGAAACGTAAGGCATGAACATCTGCTACTAGCTCAAATTCAGGCATTGTGTAATTCCTCCCATGAGGAATCAATTGCCAAGATCCATATACAATGACCCTATCCTCCTACTTCATCAATAATCCAAGAATGAATCCTGATTCAGTACAAAAAATGATAGAACCTTTGCTAGGATATAAAAGAATTAGAATATGTGTTGAGAGAGGCCTCCCTTTTCTCTAATAAAAGGTATTATCTTATGGTTCTAACCATATGATCTTAACATATTTCTTTGTAATTCCATTATGTGGTGTATAAAGGAATGATAAATCATATATAAAATGAATTTAGTATCTATATAACCGCAAAAAAACGTTGTATATCAAACACATTCTGGGGATGTTCCAAGGAAACCACAAAACTCTCTTTATTATGGTTAACTAAATTACTTTATTTAGAGATTATATTTCCCAAGAAGTTAACTTTTACAATCAAAATGTGGAACTTAGAAAGCTTGGAATAATGACCATGCTCTCTCTGTTCACCTAGAAGAAAGTCATGGATCCTATAACATCCATTATGAGTTTGAGAATACTCCAATATATCCTCTACAAAAACATCAAAAAGAGTCCAAATATTGGTAGAAAATCCTATTAGTCAGGTCTGTGAAAATGTTGGGAATGTACATATGATCGAATGGAATAACAAGGCTCTCATATTAATCATACCTTCTATAAGAAGAGGCATGAGGTATGTTTGAAGTCCTGACTCCGAGTTAATGATAGGATGATTTCATGTTGATCATAGAAGAGACCCTAGATGCATAGAGCTGGTAAAAAATATTACACGATCAAGGTAGTGGATACCTATTCTTGATCATAAGCTAGTTCAAACGTTTTTAATCACCACATAGATGAATGTTCCCATTCTCCTTCTTGGAAAAAATCACAGGAGAACTGTCACGACCCATCCTCAGGGTCCATGCCGTGAGTACCCCATTCCCGCCTTCCATAAGCCAGGGGCTGGCGACTAGCAACAAGGTGTAATTCTCGGTAAAAAGGGAAGTCATTTCCTTTGTGAAGTAAAGAAACACCACAGAGAAAGTAAATAGAAGTAAACACAAAGTAAAAACTGATATAAATGTAAGTGCGGAAAGGTAAGTGGGCCAGTATACAAACCCAAACTGAATGTAAAGTACAACGGGAAAGGTGAAACAAAAAATAAAAGTAATGCCGCAGCCTCGAGCTGTCCACTGGAAGTCCCACCTGAAGGGTGAGTACAGATAGCCTCCACAGCTCCTCGGGTCCAGCCGTCCGCTCCGAGTACGTCCCGCCCAGTGGTCCACCTCTTGGTACTGACCTGATCCGCAAGCTTCAACCGCGATCAGCGCTGTCCGTCGTCTGGAACCAACAAAACGTACTGTGGGCATAGCCCATGCAGGTGTGAGTATAAACTACTCAGTAGGGACCCTGAGACCCCCGAAGGTCTCCCAGAATCCACAAAGGATAATCCACAAAGGAGAGATACAATCATGAAGTAACATCTGACACTACTTAGGTATATGACCATACATATACCTAAGTCATCAATTCCTATTCAGCTCCAACATCCAAGCCCATGTTAGATCATATCCACATAGTATAACACAAAAGAGTCCACACAGGAACGAATATAGTAATCCACATAGGAAAGCAAGTCAAGATTCAGCTCACACATGTATTCTTCTTCGTATGACGATAGAGATGATCAGATATATCCACTGATTCATCTAGGACGTCGGACCCACATAGGATCGATAGGTACTAACACCTTTAACAACCCACAATTGATCGATAGGTACTAACCCCCTCAATGACCCACACAGGATCTGACCCACACAGGATCGATAGGTAACTAACCCCTGGAATGACACACACAGGATCAGACCCACACAGGATCTGTAGGCGCTGGCCCACACAGGACGGCTGAGCGCTGAACCACACAGGATCGGTAGCACTGATCCATGTAGGATCGTTGAGTGTTGTAGTCATCATCATCGAATCCACGAAGGATTTCTATACAGTCTTCATCGTCGTCACAGTCACAGCCAGCTCTAGGGTTCATGCACACAACTTGCTCGTTCGGGAGGGTCCGCTCCACGAGCCGAAGGGCTGATACATAAACTGGAACAAAGTCCGGAGTTGATGTATCCAAAATTTCCGTATCGTCAACATGAACTCAACGTCACAGACATCGCGTCAATCAGACGCCCGGTCTGGGAGTCATTGGATTTTTCGTTCCAAGGGCCCGATTGGTTTTTTAGTCAAAACCAACCCGACCGTACTCCACCTACGTCCAAACCTTGAGCGGAGTAAGCCAAAAGTTCCATCTTACTTAGAGGAATCCATCAAAGTCGACGACACATCAATCGGATGTCCGGAGCTCAAGTTATGAGCGTTTCCGCTCCGAGGGCCCGGTTGGTTTCGTGCACGAACCAACCTGGCCGAACCCAAAGTACTCTGAAACCTTGAGTGATATATACCGAAACGACCACCTCGATCCAAGGATCGCTACGTGACTGACATTTCATCGATCGGAGGTTCGTAGCTGATGTTATGGGAAACAGACCGAAAAGCCCGGTATTAGGGGGTTTGAGCTCGGACCGACCCGGCCCGATACCACTAGGGTCGGCCCGAACCGGGTTGACCCGAACCGGTTCCGGGTCCGGCCTGCTTGGGCGTGGCCCGGCCTGGCTGGCGCGGCCCAGCGCGCTGGCGCTGACCAAGCGACCGCGCAAAGGGGGGTGGGGACCGCCCCCTGGATGAATCTGCAGCCCCGCGTGGGGGTCGCCCCTTACCATCGGACGCGGCCGGTTGCCGCGTCCCGCATGCTCCGGTCCCGCGCGGTCGCGGGGCCTTGCGGCCTACCGCCGCGGCTGCAGCTGCGGCGGCTCTTCCCGAAGGCCTGCCGGGCGCCGCCGTCTTCTAGAGTCCGGCCGGTGCCGGCCACCACCTCCTGCTGCCAGCGCCACCATGTCTGCGTGGCGTGCCGGCGGGTTGCTCCGCGGACCACCGGACGAGCTACGGTGGTCGGAATTTCCCGCCATCTTCGCCAACAGCCCACTCGGGACCGTTTCTTCACTGCGAAGACCTCACAACACCCATACGACCTACTTCATCATCGCCGGCCGATCCACACACCAAGAACGAAGGGACGGTGGGTTCGGAATTGTTCGTTGGTCCGCACCCACCTCCTTAGTGGTTTAAAAAGGATTCCAACAAATTTTAAACATATGCCGCAGGTATAAATCACAATTATTTAATTGAATCAAACCCATTCCTCGTCTAATTTGATGAGGGAGAATTCGTCATGGAAACAACCGTCGTGGGAGAAGGCGTCGCAGAGGGAGGATCATCACATCGCGGAGAAGCGTCGTGGAAGAAGCATCACGGAAGAAGCGTTGTTGGCGTCGTGGTACACGACATCGTGTAGTCGATCTCCGAAGATTTGGCGTTCTTCATCGGAGGTCGGTGCGTTTTTTGCGTTCTTCGTCGAAGAAGAAGGATTTTCTCCAAATCCTCTCCACGCAACAAGTTCCAACCCAAATAAAATAAGAGTTGTCTTATTTTATTAACGCACATGCCAATGTTTGAAATTCAAAAAGAAACGAAACGAACAATTAATTGAGGAGTTTAAAACCACCCAATTAATGAAGCATTTATTAACTAGAATAAAGGCATGAGTTGACTTTATTAAAAAGGGGGGGGGGGGTGCGGGTGCGTTACTTAAAAGAAAAGAAACGGCGGGGCTCGTGTGGGCCCCACCTCACAAATACCCTACCAAGTGGGAAGGATATTTTGGGTCCCACAACATCCACTTAACTTAAGTTAAGAAAAATAAAATAAAAACTGGTTGCACCACTTTTATTTTATTTCTTAACATAACCCCCAAAAACTTAAAAACCACACTCGAGTAAACACAACTCTAGAAAAGGTGGTTATAAGCAAATAACGGTGCTGCGATTCCATCGGTGCCCTCGGAATTCGATTCCGAGCACTCGTTCAAAAGTTAGAAAAACCCACTTGTTCATTCACTGAACGTACCCAAGCTAAACTTCAGAAAAATTTTCCGGGCACACCAGGCCTCGGAATTCGGTGCCGTTAGAAACTGCGTTCTTGTAAAATTTCAAAGAATATTAAAAAAAATTCTTTAATTTTATAGGTCTTTACATCACTCCAACCTCAAGGATTTATGTCCCCGTAAAGATACATCAAAAACTAGCGGAAGAAATGTGGGTACTGATCACGCATCTGAGCCTCCTGCTCCTAAGTGCTATCCTGGAGGTTCCTGTGCTGCCATCTGATGCACACAAGAGGATTCGAACATCCATGTAGGACACATTCCTGTCGATCCTCAATCTCCACCGGGACCTCCTCAAAAGTCTCCCCATCATCAATGTCCAGATCCCCATGGTCAATGATATGCGTCAGGTCATGCTCGTATCTCCTCAGCTGAGATACGTGGAAGATTTCGTGCACCCGGTGCAACTGAGCTGGTAGATCCAGGCGATACGCCACCTCACCAATCCTGATGAGGACCTGGAATGGTCCGATGTAGCATGGTGACAACTTGGAGCCTTGTACAAATCTTCGTAATCCACGTCAATGTGAGACCCGCAAAAGACATGGTCACCATCCTCGAACTCCAGTGGCCTCTTCCTCCTACTAGCATATGACTTCTGTCGGCTCTGAGCAATCCTCATCTGCTCATGGATGACCTGGTCCTTCTCTGTCGTGGCATGGACCATCTCCGGTCCAACAAGTGTTGACTCCCCAGGGTCTGTCCAGCACAATGGTGATCTACAAGGTCGGCCGTACAACGCCTCGTATGGTGCCATCCCGATGGTGGAGTGGTAGCTGTTGTTGTACGTGAACTCCACCAAGGGTAGGTGGTCCTCCCAACTGCGACCAAAGTCGAGGACACATGCGCGGAGCATGTACTCGAGAGTTTGTATGGTCCTCTCAGTCTGACCATCTGTCTGAGGGTGAATGGCGGTGCTCAGATGTAGCTGCGTCGCGAATGCCTCCTACAACCCCTTCCAAAGCTGAGAAGTAAAGTGAGAATCTCGATCAGAGATGATAGATGATGGCACACCATGAATTCCTACAATCTCCTGAATGTAGAGACGTCCCAAGCTCTCCACTGAGCCCTGATCTCTAATGGGTAAGAAGTCAGACGACTCGGTGTGTCCGTCGAAAATCACCCAAATGGAGTTGAGACCTCTGGAAGTGCGTGGAAGTCGAGTCACGAAGTCCATAGATATGATGTCCCATTTCCACTCTGGGACCTCCAAGGGCTATTCCAAGCCTACTGGTACCTGGTGCTCTACCTTCACCTGCTGGCAAGTGAGGCATCGAGAAACAAACTCTACCACAACCTACTTCATGACTGGCCACCAGTGCTGTCGTCTGAGATAATCGTACATCTTCGCCACTCAAGGATGTACCGCCAAAGGGGATTTGTGAAATTCTCTCATCACCTACTCCCACAAAGAAACTAGTACCAAGGTACATCCTCTGAAAAGGACTTCATGCTCTCCAACATAGGAGAAACCATCAGGTGCTTGTCCTAAGGATAACTGTGCACGCTGCATCTCACAGTCAGCGTCCCCACGCTGTGCCTCTCTGGCCCGCTGCAGTAGTAGAGGAGTGAATGTGAGAAACTAAAGGAAGGCTGCTCCATCTCTATCCATTAAGGATATCTGCAAAGCGGCTAGCTGCTATGTCGGCTCCCTAAGTAGCCGAATGCATGTCCTCCTACTGAGACCATCGGCTACTACGTTCCCCTTCCCAGGAGTATAGACTATCTCAATGTCATAGTCCTGGAGGAACTCAATCAATTACCACTATCTCAGGTTAAGGTCCTTTTGAGATAAGATGTACCTGAGACTCTGATGGTTAGAATAGACTGTAAAGCGCTTGCCCATCAGAAAGTGCCGCCACATTTTCAGATCGAAGACAACTGCTGCTAACTCCAGGTCATGTGTAGCGTAGTTCTGCTCATGCTACCTCAACTGACGTGACCCATAGGCGATCACGGCCCTCTCCTGCATCAAGACACATCCGAGTCCATTCCCTGATGCATCGTAGTAACCTACGTACCCTACTCCCTCCTCCGTCAACCTCAAGATAGGCGCGCTGGTCAATCTCTGTCTCAGCTCCTGGAAGCTCTGCTGACATATGTCTGACCACACAAAGGGTTTCCCCTTCTTCGTCAAAGCTGAGAGTGGTGCCAAAAATCTGGAGAAGTCTATAATAAATATCTGGTAGTACCCAGCTAGTCCCAAGAAACACCGCACCTCCGTCACGCTCTTTGGTGGCTCCTAGGCTAGCACTTCCGCGATCTTTGCAGGATCCACCCCAACTCCCGCCTCAGAGATGACGTGTCCCAAGAAGTGGACCTCACATATCTAGAACTGACACTTCAAGATATTTCCATAAATATGGTGCTCTCGGAGTGTGTCTAGTACAACCCGCAAGTGGTAGGCGTGCTCCTCCTCAGTGGTCGAGTATATCAAAATGTCGTCGATGAAGACCATGAACAATCGATCGAGGTATGGATGAAAGATCCTATTCATGAGGCCCATGAACACTTCTAGAGCATTGGTTACACTGAATGGAATAACCAAGAACTCATTGTGGCCATACCGACATCTGAAGGCCGTCATCTGCACGTCCTCATCCCGAACTCTGAGGTGAAGATAACCTGACCTGAGGTCTATCTTCGAGAACCACAGTGCTCCCTTGATCTGATCGAATAGGTCATCAATCCTCAGTAGTGGATACTTTTTCCTCACTGTCACATGGTTCAGGAGACAATAGTCGACACAAGGTCACAAGATCCCATCCTCCTTATTTGCGAACAATATCGGGGAAGCCCAGAGTGAAACACTGGGTCAGATGAATACCTTTCCCTACATGTCCTCCAACTGTACCCGTAGCTCTCGAAGCTTGGCGGAAGCCACCCGATATACTGGGGTGGATATTGGGGTTGTCCCGGGGTACAGATCAATATAAAAGTCTACCTATTTGCAAGGAGGTAGTCCTGGAATGTTGTCGGGGAAAAGGTTTGAATACTGATCCACCACTGCATGAAAACTGGGACTCTACACGTCAACTTCTCCTAGGACGAGGCTATCCAACTGATGAGTGATGGGTTGTCCTCTCTTCTACAAGAGTCCATCCTATGCTGCGAAGGCTCTCCTATCACTGGTGAAGGTGAACCTGCTCCCGTCGGTGCGTACACATCGCACCTTGCGCCTAATACAGTCAATATGAGCATGGACTGTAGATAACCATTCCATGCCCAAGATGACATCATAAGGCCTTGCTGCCGCTACAAGAAGATCCCAACCAAAGCTCTCGCCTCCTAGAGTAAGCTCACAATGCCGGCACCAGTGCTTAATCATTTAGTCTGCTCCAGTAGGAGTCTCTAGCCATAAGGATCGAGCCAACGGCTCTGTCGGAATCTCTGAGCTCCGAACAAGGGCATCAGCTATGAAAGAATGACTCGCTCCTATGTCTATAATAACCGCAACAAGGTTGGAATAGATACATATAGTACCTTGAATCATCTCAGGTGTGCCATGGTCGTAGGCCTCCGCTGCCTGGAGCTCTGCCTGTCTCTGCCCGCCAGCTCCCTTTGGTCGGGGTGGACCTCTTGGTGGTGGTGGTGGTAGAGCCTCAGAGCGTCGCCCACCACCTGCTGCTCGACCAGCTCCTCTACCTCGTCTGCCTGCTCCCTGATGACCGCCAAGTTCGACCCTCTAACTCTTCCTGGGTGGTCCCTCAACCGTCTTCTGCTCCTCGGTACGGCGGGTCGGGCAATCACGAGCCATGTGGCCCTACTTGCCGCATGCGTAGCACTGTCTGCCTCTCGAAAGACCGGCTCCACGTTGTGTGCCCCGCACTACTGAGCCAGTGTCCTGAGGTCATCTACCTGAGGGTCTGGTCTTCTTGGACCCATGAGTCATCAGTCGACTGCCTGATACAGATGACTCTACTACGTGCCGCCTTGCGGTAGGTCTCACTGCTGATGTAGATATAGCAATAAAGATCTCGATCAGAAGGGCTCTCTCGAGTACCCCTGCCTGAGTCAGAATGCAGAGGGAGTTCAGCGATGCCCTGATCTCGTGCCTCAATCCCTTCTCAATGGTCTGGGATCAGAAGAATGGGTCCCGTAACTTGTCCGTCGAATAGTATGAGAGATCGGTAAATCTCGCCAAGTACTGGGCGACCGTCATGCTGCCCTGCCGCAGATGTAGAATCTCTTGGATGTGCACTACACGGAGGGTGGCTGGGATGAAATCCGAGTGGAAGAGGCTCTAAAAGTCCGTCCAGAGGAGAGATGACTCATCGTGCACCTGGAGCATCAAGCTCCACCATCTACCTGCTGTCGTGTGCAGTTGTCTCGCTGTGAGGATAACCATGAGGTCTGCTGGTGTCCTCACTAACCTGAAAACCCGTAAAACTGCCTCCAGCCAATCCTCGGCTGCCTGAGGATCCGTATCCCCGTGGAACTTGGGCAGTCGCTGGCGCTGAAACTCATGCAGTGCACTAGGGCGACGTGCATCATCAGCGGCTGGGGATGGTAGCATCGGTGGCTCGACGGGTAGAGGTACTTCCGGTGCCTTTTCTGTCAAAGGGCCCTATACCGAGGCCTCGTCGCTCGGTGGGCTGTCGCCATGCACAAATCTCGAAACCCTAGCTTGCTTCCATCGTGGGGCCATCCTGAAAAGAGACAGGTGTGCCACGGTCAGAACAGTATACCTGGTGAGCTGACACAAAGTAATCACAAAGAAAACATGAAACACACATGAAATTAATGTTTTCGTGTATTAAGTCGGAAATTAGAAGTCAGGGTCCTGGTGTACGGATACGTCGGCCGCCACACCAACACTGGACTCCCTAGACTGATAACCACAATGAATACCCTTAACACTATTTCTTCACATAGAAGAAAGATCAGAGTCTAAAGTTCTGTGGTAGAACTGAACTCCTTTGATACCAATTTGTCACGACCCGTCCTCGGGGCCCATGCCGTGACTACCCCATGCCCACCTTCCACAGGCCAGGGGCTGGCGACTAGCACCAAAGCGTAATTCCCGGTAAAATGGGAAGGCATTTCCTTTGTAAATTAAACAAACACCACAGAGCAAGAATGCAGAAGTAAACACTAAGTAAAAACTAATATAAAAGTAAGTGCGGAAAGGTAAGTGGTCCAGTATACAAACCCAAACTGAAAGTAAAGTACAACTGGAAAGGGGAAACAGCAACTAAAAGTAAAGTCGCAGCCTCAAGCTGTCCACTAGAATTCCCACCTGAAGGGTGAGTACAGATAGCCTCCACATCTCCTCGGGTCCAGCCGTCTACTCTGAGTACGTCCCGCCCAGTGGTCCACCTCCGGGTACCGACCTACTCTGCATGCCACCGCGATCAGCGCTGCCCGTCGTCTGCAACCAACACAACGTAGTGCGGGCATAGCCCGTGAAGGGGTGAGTATAAGCTACTCATTAGGTACCCCTATACCCCCGAAGGTCTCCCAGAATCCACAAATAATAATCCACAAAGGAAAGATACAATCACGAAGTTACATATGACACCACTTAGGTATATTACCATACATATACCTAAGTCATCAATTCCAGTTTCGATCCAACATTCGAGCCCAAGTTCAATCACATCCACACAGGATACCATAGTAGAATCCACACAGGAAAGCATAACGTTATCCAGATAGGAAAAGAAGTCAATATTCAGCTCACACAGTTATACTTCTTCGTATGACGATAGAGATGATCAGATATAGACACTGATTCATCTAAGCCGTCAGACCCACACATGATCGATAGGTACTAACCCCCGCAATGACCCACAAAGGATCGATAGGTACTAACCCCCGCAATGACCCACACAGGATTTGACCCACACAGGATCGATAGGTAACTAACCCCTGCAATGACCCACACAGGATCAGACCCACACAGGATCTATAGGCACTGACCCACACAAAACCGCTGAGCGCTGACCCACATAGGATCGTTAGCACTGATCCATGAAGGATCGCTGAGTACTGTAGTAATCTCCGTCGAATCCATGGAGGATTTTGGTATAGTCTTTATCATCGTCGCAGTCACAACCAGCTCTAGGGTTCCCGCACACAGCAAGCTCGTTCAAAAGGGTATGGTCAATGAGCCAAAGGGTTGATACATCAACTAACACAAGTCCGGAGTTGATGTATCCAAAAGTTCTGTATCGTCAACAAAAACTCAATATCATAGACGATGCGTCAATCAGAAGCCCGTTCTGAGAGTTATTGGCCTTTTCATTCCAGGGGCCTGATTGGTTTTTAAGTCAAAACCAACCTGACCGTACGCCACATACATCCAAAACATGAGCAGAGTAAGCCAAAAGGTCCGTCTCACTTAGAGGAATCCATCATAGTCGACGACACATCAATCGGACATCCGGAGCTCATGTTATGAGTGTTTCCGCTCTGAGGGCCCGGTTGGTTTCGTGCACGAACCAACCCAGCCGAACCCAAAGTTCTCCGAAACCTTGAGTGTAATATACAGAAACGACCGCCTCGATCCAAGGATCGCTACACGACTGACGGTTTGTCGATCAGAGGTCCGTAGATCATGTTATGGGAAACAGACCAAAAAAGCCCGGTATTAGGGGGTTCGGGCCCGGTCCGACCCGACCCGATACCCCCAGGGTCTGCCCGAACTAGGTCGACCCGAACTGGGTCAGGGTCCAGCCCGTTTGGGCGTGGCCCGGCCTGTTTTGAGCGTGGCCGGGCCCAGCCTGGGCACGGCCCGGCCCGATTGGCGTGGCCCGGCCCGGCATGGGCGCGGCCCGGCCCAGCATAGGCGCGGCCCGGCCTGGCGGTCCAGTCGGGCAGCTCGGCCTGGCGTTCTGGTGCTGGCCAAGAGGCAACACAAGGGGGGGGGGGGGACCGCCCCCTGGATAAATCTGCGGCCCCGCGTGGGGGCCGCCCCTTTCCAACGGACGCGGCCGGCTGCCGAGTCCCGCCTGCTCTAGTCCCGCACAGTCGCGGGGCTTGCGGCTTGCCGCCGCGGCCTCATCCACGGCGGCTCTTCTAGGTGACGCGCCGACGGGTTGCTCCGCGGACCACCAGACGAGCTCCGGTGGTCGTAATTGCCCGATGTCTTCTCCAACGGCCCTCCCGGGACCGTTTCTTCACTGCGAAGTCCTCACAAAGCTTGTGCGGCCTGCTTCATCGTCGCCGGCCGATCCGTACACCAAGAACGAAGGGACGGTGGGTTAGGACTTGTTCGTTGGTCCGCACCCACCGCTTTAGAGGTTTAATAAGGTTTCCGACAAATTCTAAACATATAACGTGGGTATAAATCACAAAGATTTAATTGAATCAAACCCCTACCTTGTCGAATTTGATGAGCGAGGATTCATCGCGGAAACAACCGTCGCGGAAGAAGGCGTCGTGGGGGGAAGATCATCGCGTCATAGAGAAGCATCACAGAAGAAACGTCGTAGAAGAAGCATTGCTAGCGTCGTGGTACACGACGTCACGTAGTCGATCTCTGAGGCTTTGGCAATCTTCATCGGAGGATGGTGAATTCTTCGCGTTCTTCGTGTTCTTCGTCGAAGAAGAAGGCTTTTCTCCAAATCCTCTCCACACAATAAGTTCCAACCCATATAAAATAAGATTTGTCTTATTTTATTAACGCACATGCCAACGTTTGAAAATCAAAAAGAAACAAAATGAACAATTAATTAAGGAGTTTAAAAACGCCCAATTAATGAAGAATTTATTGACAAGAATAAACGCATGAGTTGAATTTATTAAAAAGGGGGGTGTGGGTGCGTTACTTAGAAGAAATGAAATGGCAGGGCTCATGTGGGCCCCACCTCACAAATTTCCTACCAAGTGGGTATGATATTTAGGGTCCCACATCATCCACTTAACTTATGTTAACAAAAATAAAATAAAAACCAGTTGCACCACTTTTATTTTATTTCTTAACTTAACCCCAAAAAAATTAAAAACCACACCCGAGCAAACGCAACTCCGGAAAAGGTGGTTTTAAGCAAATACCAGTGCTGTGATTCCATCAGTGCCCTCAGAATTCGATTCTGAGCACCTGTTCAAAAGTTAGAAAAACCCGCTCGTTCATTCACTGAACGTACCCGAGCTAAACTTCGGAAAAAGATTCCGGGCACACCGGGCCTCAGAATTTGGTGCTGTCAGAAACTGTGTTCTTGTAAAATTCCAATGAAAATTTAAGAAAAAAATTTCTCTAGAATTTTATAGGTATTTAAAAGAACAGTAAGAGGAATTATTGGTTCATATAATTAAATTTATCTATATTTCCTCTAACTTTTACACGAGATATTATATATCTATAGGTTCCATGCTGTATAGAGAAATGTAAATTGGAGCTAATATCAGAATATTCTTGATTGTAAAGTCTTCCTCCCTCTCATGAATAAGGTCATGGATATAATAGTTAAATATTCTTCTGAAATGATCTACTATTGGAGGGAATTGAGCTTGATATAAACCATGATCATCCTTGATGTTATTGGAAACATGAGAGGTTATTCTATCTATCCCATGGTGATCTACTTCAGATATACAAGACTAGATGTCCCACTAAACCTTTTTTAGATAATCGCATCCCTCTAGGGATGTAAACGATACCCCACGATGTAAAAATTCTATAAGGTCTTGACATAGAACCAACCAATCGATCCAAAGAATGGAATCAAGTCCTATCATCTCTAGAACAAAGAGGTCTCATAGGAATGACTGACAACCTACCTCAAAGATATAGTCATTACATTGCTATATTCCCTCTTACCATACTCCCAATGGAGAATCCAATGTTATTACAGCATAGTAATAATATAATTCTAGTTTGATACATCCCAGGATTGTTAAAGAGATGAAGGAATATGAAGAACATGTTTCAAATAAATTGGATACTATAGCGGAGGATACTAGAATAGTACCACATACTATAGATGGGCTTATAGCCTAATCCTCATGTATCAGTTGTAGTTCATGCAACTGACCCTATCCATAGCCTGTTTGGTAGTTGGGATAACATGATCAATACCAATATATTGGTGTGTTGGTGATATAGAATCTGGAAACCATGTCCATGAACTCCTCCTCAGCAAGTCCTTCTAGTTCTACTTGAACTCTCCAACTGAAATGATGTAAAAGATCATTCTCTTGAAGATGGAGATGGTTTGGAACATCTTCCAATATAAACTTATGGAACGGTCTGATATAATATCTATAGGATCCCCATTCATAAGAATTCCCATCACTCCGTAGGCTCTCTATCACACTAAGGCTTCAGGTTATCCATTTGTGCACATGGATGAAACACCACATAACTATCGACAAGGGTACTTTGGATGCCAATTCCCTATATAAAAACCATGACGGACAACTTTATGATACTAGATGAACTACTGAATAGCTTTTTAATTGGTCCAATATGTCTATTACTATCATAGTCCATTAGGATGAATATAGCGATAAGTACCTACTTCATGATTTCAGAAATGGTAGGTAGGAAAAGAAATTGGTATGAGTCCTAAAGGAATATTGAATCCCATCCATGAAGAATCTAACACATAAAGGATCACTAGATGCTAGAAGTGGTGAAAAGTGATGTAACTCTTTGAAACTAATTGAGTACTACATAGCTGACATAGAACCCCACTCAAGATGCATGAAATCTATGTTTTTATCATCTATCATCATTAGAGAAAAAACTGATCATATAAATCATTCTATAAATCAACTATTACCATGATCATATGGAAACCAGGATGCGTAATAACATCCATATAATGCTTTTCTAAATAACACAACATGTATGTTTCAATCTTGAACCTCTGAACCGATGGATTTTCCAGCTGATCAATTCTAGAGAAGGTGGCATCTATACAAGACTCAGTAGCCTGCATATTTCCATCCCTCAAGAAAGTAGTACGATGTTTCCACTGGAACTCACATGTAAAATCATCCATCATAGGTTAATTCCATGGAGAACCATGCATGGATATCATCTTATTTGAGAAACTATATCTTAATTTGGAGTTAGTTCCCAAATCATGTACATTAGGAGGTGCCTCAAGAGGCACTCCTAGAGGTAAGACTAGCAGCTTAGGGCCTAACATGTCTAGAGTATGGTGATTACTTCCCTTCCGACACACAACATAGGGACATCATGGTGACTTTTGTCAGAAAATACCATGAACATAACTCAGAAGAATATTTTAGTATGTATATAGATACACTAAAGAAATATAAAAGTAAGAAAGGCTCACTACCCATGGTATACTACACCAGCTACATACATAGAAGGGAAAGTATTGGTATGTGATCAAGTATAAATTTCTTGTATCCCAGTAGATGAACAGTGAACTATTCCATGCCTCATCTGTAATTGGAAACCATTACATCTCATTTTAGATTTAATTACCAGGTTCACTCCATTACCTTACATAAACATGAAAAAGGCGGGGTAAGGATGTGTAACCAATCTATTTTAGAAGTCATGTTTCATTTCCCAGTTTCAATTACATAATTCCATATATCAAGACTCATTAAAAATGTATTTTTATTACCAATGAATCATGGTCGAAACTCCTTATCAATAAAAACATCACACATTTATTTTTAATCTAATAGATCAACTAGGTAAATTACTAATTAAAACCCACGAGAGATCAGAATACCTAATGAATTGAAACCATAATCACTCATTCACATCCAAAAATTAGAAAATGTATAATATAACTATCATAGAATAACTAAAAAATCACAATTATATCATGAAATGAAAAAAGTGTAATAAACCTATATGGAATTTCAATATAAATGAAATGTGAATTATAGTTTCCTATGATGATGCATATAAAAATGCTCCTCGACCTCAAATAATATAACCTAGTATAAAAAAATATTTCAAATAGAATAATAATTAATAACCACATCACATAATGTGATACACCCAATGGTGAAATTATATAAACTGTAGAAGGGAATATGAGAACAAAAATTATAATTCGGGAAACTAAACCTTTACCCCGACCATGGGTTCAAGATTCCCTAGATAATCTATTGACCATGTTACAAAAATTAATAATCATTAATTTCTTAGTTCCAAATATTATTTAAATATAGGAACAACTATAATACTATTTTTTGAAGTCGTCGACCCAGAATCTACTGAAGATTCAAAAAAATCCCAGATGGCCATATGGCCTCAAGAACACCTCCCTGAATGCCAAAGGATCCCGACTAGCTGTGAAAAACTAGTGTGTATACATGGGGACACTATTACCTAATTACAAGAGCATAGAATAAATAATTAATATCACATAATACATAAAGTAGTGGATGAGATATAATAAATGGATGGAATAATGGAAGAAAATATGAATAATAATAACTGAATCAACTAATATAAATATTCAGAAGTATATAATGATATGTCATGCATATAATACAGAAGGAATACATGGATAAAAGTAATCAGGAATACATGATATATAACGTTATAAAATGGAAACCAACTTCTCAAGCTCCAGCTTAGTCATTTTGTACCAGCTCCATCACAATCAATCAAGCAATCAAGTGTCTGAATTTTTACGGTTCCCTTTATCAACACCGGAATACATATAGTCTGCTTAGAATCCAGAGGCACCTAGATTGGGTGTGAGATAAATATCAGTATGACCCCACCAATGGTGTCTATAACATCATACTCATATAATATAAAATAAAACAGTGTGTAAGATTTCATATTTAAATGTAAATCAGTCCGAAAATGTAAATAACCGTGAACCTACTTTATCCCTCGGCTGGCATTTGAACATGAAACTAGTTCATTAATTAATTAATATCCAGTTTATATAATTATGTCACATGAGGAATAGCTAGACCTTACATCACCTTATGATCATAAAAGTAATGGTTCCAGGATAGTACATGTAAACCTAAAATTCAATGTAATATTGAAGAGGTTCCAAGGTAAATGAAAAGTTAACCTAGATCATAAGGGTTTGAAAATCAGTAGTAACTTCATCATGGATAAGTGTAAGAGTGAAATATAATGAGAATAATCCAATACATTCCACAGTAGTGATTATCTATAAGAGTCCATGGAATAAATCCCTTATAAAATGGGATAAGCTACGACTATCCCCACGAATATAACCAAGGCACCTCATGTATGTAGACACCATATTAGATCCCAGGAGTGTATCCAAGGAATCTATTAATAGTAAGGGTGATATTATATGGTGTTATACATGTAATCTACTGATAGACAAGTATCATGTTACAATGAGGGTATCAACCATGAAAAATGATATCCTTGAGTCACAATGGAATCCACGATTGATCAAAGCATTCTATCGAAATTCAAAAAAATTACTCAATTCATACCTCTCCTATAATAATTATTTCATGTTCCATAAAATAAGGAACCATACATTCAATTCATTTATTCAATTAGGTCATATTGTAATTATTTCATTTAACTTATCATATAGTCATTTCTATTTCCTTTCATTAGTTTAACAAGGCCAATTGAACATGAAACCATTTAACTAATCTGTTTAAGTCATATTAATTTAACATGGATCAATATTCTACCTTCCAATGTAATTGTAAATGGGTTATATGACATGAAAATAGCATTTTTTTCTATTAAATTGGAAAATTAATATATTCAACATAATTTTCAATTCAAATTATGTCTGATATATAAAATTGATGTACATGTATTATGTGTGTCAAGTGGATGTAACATGGTACTATCCATTCCCCAATATGTATTTCCATATTAATTTTCTATATGGAATATTAAAATTAGAATGGTCATGCATAATCACACCCAAACTATTGTTCAACTATGTAAAAACACTAAAAATCCAATCATCGAAAAACACCCAACCTGGGGTGGTTGAAGTTGTGGATGTAACCACCAACCAAAAATCACATATATGGAAGGGGTATTTTAAAATTTTCAAAAAAATAAAACAATGACATATAATTTCAATGAATTATACTAGATGAAATCAGTGCTATGAAATAAGAATTTTAAAAATATGAATAATGAGGAAAGAGTTATAGACAACCAACCTCATACTCGTATAATTGTCCACATCAAGAATTAGCTTCTAGTCCAGCCTATATTGGTGTATAACTGAATAAAAGATAAATTACATGAAATTAGAGAATTCGATCCTTCAAAAAAATAGCTTCATTGACAGAACGAATAATGAATAAAGATTAAAAAATAATCATGAACATACTGGTGGAAATACAACGAGACAAATGATAGTTTATTCAGATATTGGAGGGATGATTGATCTCAAAATATAGACAAGTTTTCTCATTAGTAATAAGTGTTTAATGAATATGCTACCTCCACAGGGAAAAAATTGGAGGAGGGTATGAGATAAAATATACTTTAAGGGTGAAATTGTAAATTCACCAAAAATTTTCCATTTCACGGTTTGGCCACACAGTTAACGAAACCAAGTTCCATCCAGGCATTGGAATCAATAAGAATGGTTATAAAACATGGTTAAGCCACATGGTTAGGGAAACTATCCAATCATGTGAAACAACCATTCTAAAAATTGTAGACATTCTCAATGACCATGCAGTCTAATTCGCATGGTCTATAAAAACTGTACTCCCTGTACCATCCCACTATGGAGCCTAACATGGTTAAAACTAACCATGTGTCCTTCCATTCACAATTTATACTAAATATATGAAATGAATTTGTTTTCCTAAAAATTTGGGTTCTAAGATCTGAATAAGCCATATACACACCTAACCCCTTTATGAATAGGCATCCATATTAGGTCAATAAAATTATATTAGACCATAATTAAGAGGATCTATACCCATGTGAAAAAATAGGTTCTAATAATTTCATTATAGATTAACACATTGGATTGAAAATGGTTTTCATTAATATTTCATCATCATAATGAATAACCGTCTATATAAATAATAAACATAGTAACATTGGATCATATCTATAGTAAATTGTAGGAATCATAAAAGGTTATCATTACAGATAAAAAACATTTATAAATAACTAGAATATTTCATTCTGAAAAATATATATTCAATTTGAGTTAAATTATTTAAAATATTAAAATTTTGACAACATTAAATAATATATTTTATATGAAAATAACTATATAAATTTGTAAAATACTATTCATTCAAAGGAGAGATTTTGATGGTGGGAGTCATTTTCATTTCATGCATATTAAAACAATTATGCCGGTAACATTTTTGGGAAAAAATAAAATGCACCTTGTTTAGAAAAAAATAAGAAGTCTTGTAACAATTTTTTTCATAGAAAAAAAATTTAAAAAATGTTAAAAAAATTATTTGGGAATGGGGAATATATCTTGATTTTTTTAGTAAAATGTGGTTATGGAAGAAAAATATTCCCAACCCCAGAGAAATAAAATTATTTTTCCTTAAAAATATTATTTCAATATAATAAGAATATAAAAAGGTAAGTTATTGGAAAACACATAATCTCCAAAAATATACATTGAATAATAATATCCATAGTATTTGGTATTGATAGATCTTATTATTTAATCATTAGGTACTTATGTATGAATAATATTAGTAAAAATTGTGATTGTAATGTAATACGTGTAACCCATTGGCTACTTTTGAATCATATCCCCAATAAAAGGAATAACTTTAAATGAAATTTTAAATACTATTTATATATTGAGATACAAGTTATCATGTATCAAATTGATAGTATATAAACCACATGAATGTAATTAGGTGGTTTTTATGGTTTATGTATCACAAAAATGTTTGATAAGAAACCCTTACCACTTTGGTAACATTCGAAACAAAACCCATTGCATGAAAAATGAGAATTGTAACATTAAATACCATGAAATAAAAATTACCCATGATATAAAATGTCAATGTTTTGGTATATTAACTACATAAAAATATATAGGTTCATAACACCAAACACATCTATATGAAACAAAATTGAGATGAAGAACCCTTACCACAAGTCTAACCTTCTCTGTATGAATTATAACCATCTAAAATTTGAGAGAAATCATTTGGATAACACCTTAATCCTTTAATTATTATACATAAGAGATGAAAATAAGAACTATAATGAATCTATGTAATATATGAAGGTTTTAAATAGAGGTTCATATAATATAGAGGGCATATATTGTTTTAATAATGGAGGAGAACATCTGTTCTTTATTTTTTGAGGGGAGGGAGAAATGTGGCAGTTATTAAAAATTCCAATGATATAAGGTATATTTTTTTGGAATGTGGATCAAAATGGTCATGAAATAGAAGGTATGATAATATAAGATGAAATATGTTAAAAACTATGAGTTATTAATGTTTATATTGAATTCACACCCTTATCTCTTGGTTTAACCACCCCAATGAATCCATTTTAACCTTAACTATGGTAAAAAAATGATAACATTTCACTATAAATCATGATAAAAATTAGGATAAACCAATTAAATTATATTAATTATTATTATTAAAAATATAGAATCTATTTTATAAGGATCAATATCTATATATTTCATTATTTAATTTTTAATGACCATGCAAACGACACCAAAATTCTATTTTAGAATAATTTTTGTAAGCATTCAACAGAAATTACATTTTCCTTTGCTTTGTAAAATCCATAAAAATAAAGTTAAAATATTATATTTTACATATAATTCATAAATTTCATTAAAATTATTTTTAAAAATAGATTAATTTAATTCAATAAGATAAAAATACATTACGTCCATAAACAACTTTTTTATAAAATGTTTTTTTGCACAAAAATGAACATACAAAGAAATAATATACAATAATTATTAATAAGTAATTAATAATATTATTTATAAATAATAGATACTTAATATTCATTATAAAATAATTAAAATATAACTGGGACTTTACTTTAAATTAAATTACTATTTGTACAACAGATGAGATTTCTTTACTGTTTACAAAAAATAATTTTTTTTAGAAAAAAATTAAAAATGACCTTAAGACAAATTTTACGTGATATTTTATAATTTTTTATTCATTTCCTCAAAAAAAATTTATTAATGATAAAAATTAAATATAATATGAACGTAAAAAATGAAATAAAAACCATTTTGAGAAAATTAATATTTTAATGCTAAAATGGATTTATTGAAAATTGAGTACATATTTATTATGACTCAGTCAATAAATTTACATTATTTGTAAATAATTTTCATAATGAGGTTCTTACTATTAATTTCAATCAATTCATAGAATATTTTATAATGGAATATTACATAATAGTTCATTTATATATGGGGTTTCCTGGAACGAAATCTATTGAATATGTTAAAATTATTTCAAAGGAAATAATTATTAAATATTGGGTCAATCATTCTACCCCTATAAAAATTAATTTTTCCTCATTTTTTCTTTGATATTACAAAATGGGGATATATATTAATAACCACATCCCTATATTCCGATAAATCTTCTTCAAATTTACGATTTCTTAAATGATATTTGACCAGGTGAGTAGTAATCTTCTATAAAAAATTATATTTATGATCCAAAATTTCAACCAGTTATGAAAGATCATTATCTAGAGGTAAAAAAAATAAGTTTTGTACATATTAAAGATTGGGTATGTACTTCCTCAAAAAAAGATACTGGTAAAATGACAAAAATTTAATAAATCATCACTAGAATCTCCAAGTGATAATTTATAGTCCCAAATAGATCAAACATCATAAAGGGATCAATAAAACTATGTCTCATAATTCATTTATTTGTGATCCTCATAAACTTATACCATAAATAAATCCATATTGTTACCTTCTAACCAACACTGAATTCCAGATATTTTGGAAATTATTATTTTAAATCCTCTTTAGAATCTATTCCACCTTCTTGTACTAACAAATGGCTCTAAACATTTCCTATATTTCCTTATCTAGCTCAGGTCCCTATATTTTTTTCTCTCTAACATTATCATATATATGTATAGTTACTTATATATTTACATATAGGTATTCATAATGATCCATCTAAATGTTTGAGTGAAATCTATTGTTATAAGATAATTTGAATAGAGGATGGTGTTGATCCCAACCACCTCTAAAATCTAGTTAAGTGGATATGAACAACACTTCTAGGTTTTGAATCCTCTTCTATAACATTACATCTATTTGGGGATGATAAAACGTACCAAAACATATCTCTATATTTAGAAAATGATGAAGACTTTTCCATAATATCAATATAAACCTCTGATATGAATCAGATACCACAGGATGTGTCACTCCTTTTATATACATAATATATATCCTTGAAAGCAGATAAAGAGATAAATAATATCTAATAAAAATGAAATGTGCTAACATGATAAGGAAATTGACTACAACTCAAATATCATTATGTCATGTAATTCTTTTCAAGAGATTGATGATGTAATCTATGGAGATGTTCTCACATTTCCATTATGGTATTATTAATGGTTGTAACATCCCATTAGAATTATATCTCCCATCCTTAACATTATGACATACCAAGATCCAAGATACATATTTTGTAATACGTTTCATCCTATTTTCCCACTATAAATAAATATTGAAGATCTCTATACATATTCAAACTTCCATGATGGATATAGAGTGATGAGAAATGAGATTCTTCAAATAGATCTTTCTTAAATTCTAGTATTGGTAGGACACATAATCAGTTACTAAAGCTTTTTGTTCCAATAGAATTAAAATTAAACATAAAAACATTTTTCACCTTATTTTGTAACATCATATTTCTTTTCACCACCTTAATCTTCACATTAATTTATGGTAGAACACTTAATTGAGAGAGATAATATTTATCACCTTCCTTCAAGACTTCAAGGTCTATCCTTTTAAAATATATTAATATTTTATCTTTTGGGATCCTCATTATAGATATTCTAGAATGATCATTTTGACTCAAAGACCAACACACCTTGATCACATTCCTACAACGATAATGTATTCACCAATCACAATCATTATTCGATTTAAAAAATATTCATTGTAACATAGTAAAACCTTTCTAGGTGAGGATATAATTTAAATTATTATAATAAGTATATATTTCACATAGTTCTCCATTAAGATAATGATTCCATAATTTTATTGTAATGATTTCCACTGCCAACTCTTAATCATGAGTTAGGTAATTTTCTCATGGACCTTCTATTAGAATGAGAAATAAGCTATAAACATATTATTTTATAAAAGTACATGTCTAATAACCTTCTACGATGCATCAGAGTCAATAAGAAACATTTATCCATGTATTTTAGTGTGATCATATATACATTGTCTAACCTTAAAATCAGTTCCTTTAAGTTTTCTTCATAGTCATTAATTTAAAGGAACTTAGCTCCATATCACGCTAACTTTGTGATTATATTAAATAATTGGGGTAAATTATTTGTAAATTAATAATAATATCCATCCTATCCAAAAAAATATGATCTTAGTCATAGTGTTTTTATGGACAATATTTAACAACATTCATCTTTGATAGATCCACCAACATACTACCTCTTGATATTACATAACAAAAAATAATCTTTATTTATATAAAATTAATAATTAGAACATTTTTTATTAAAATTTTCATTCAAATAATTTGTTATTAAAATTTTAATGTGAACTTCACACTCTTTTCTGTTCTTTGTATACATAAGAATATCATATATAAATATTACAAAAAGATAAAATTGTGAATATATAAAGAAATATTCAGTTCCATATAATTTATGAATAATATCATTAATATGGGGAAAACCATACTAACTCATGATCAAGATGATGTTATATTCTCGATAATCAATGTAGTCTTGCATTGATCCGACTTTTATCTTAACAAAAACGTAAATTTTTACCCCTAGGTGGCACACATGGCCAAATAAACCCCTTTTCAATATTTTTTGCGAGTTACTTATCTTATTCTTTAAACTAAATTTGGGCCATTGTATTGAAATTTTTCATAATAGTCATGCCCCTATGAATGGTTTCATCTGAAAAATGAACATTAAAATTACTTGGAATATGTAGATTGAATTATAGAAAAATATAAACAAACTCCATAAAATATGTATATCATTGATGTTATATTTATCCCCATTCATATAAGATAAATAAGAACATGAAAAAATAATCAATACAAATTAAATGGATGTAATTTACATTGTAATTTCATATTTATCCTCCCACAGATAGACAACCATAGATTGTATTAGAATTTCAAATGTTTCATCCCTTCAATTGAAATTAATATGATATCTATATACAGATAGTAAATCCATGCCAAAAATCACATAAAATTATAATAGGGAGAGAATAAAAATATTTGGAAGAATCATAATCCTATAAAATATAATCATAGGTGAATTTGAAAAATGTGATATTATAATCATACCATCATAAAATTTCACTAAAAATTTAATATAAAATCTTTGATGATATGAATTAGTATTCTTTGAGAAATTTGATTATATATATGAATTCATAAAACTAATATCAAATAGAATACTTTAATATTTGAGAATAATTGTAACATCCACAACACTATCACTATATCTTAAATCCCATACTAATAAAATAGTTAGCCTGATCATCAAGAAGATTCAATCAGAGTGATAAATCATGAACAATAAATTACACGATTCCTAAATTATGAAACCGATTTTCTATATATAAATCCCTTGGTTTAACATAAGTCTTTCATGTTCACTATCTATTTGAACCCATCATAGTGGTTCATAAAAAAAACATGAATCAACCATATTATATCTCTGAGGGTGTCTATAAATGTGATGTCTTAGGCCCATACACCACGAATCAATGATGATCAATTTAATACATAATACACCCCATTCCTAACTATTTCCACTAGGTGCAACTAGGTGTTATCTGTATCCATTTTCAAATATCTATACATTAATATGTTTTATTGTAAAACCTATCCCCTTTTATAATAATATAAGATATTCCCATATACCATGTCGTACCCTAATGGATTTCCCTAAATATTTCTCATCATAGTATTCAAAAGTAAATAATAATTTACCTAATACATACCCTACAAACTCAAACATTCCATACATATATATTAAATCATATTATATGAGTATTTATTACATATCAGTTGGATCTATGAAATAGAGGTAACAGTTTAGTGCCTTTAAAAATATAAAAACAATAAAACAATTATTACATAATGTTTCTACATAACCCAAATAATTTCCATTTAATCTAGAACCCATAATATATATATCTTATTTCAAGCCATTATTCAAATGTTAGGGAAAGGACACATAACAACAGGTTATCTGAAATACTCAGTATTTTAGAATGGGATATAAAACTGGTCATTTTAGAATAATAAGAGCATAAGGGTTTGAGAACCCGAACATAAAATTTGAAAACAATTCAAATCATTTTATATATCATAATCACTATTCATGAAATAAATCATATTATTTTACAATAAATGAATCATAAAGGGAAAAAATGATCCATGAGAGAATAAAAATGGCATATGATCATATTCTAAAAGAGTTTCAAAAAATGTATATTAGTCATAATAATAGAATTCAAATGTCAAGGATACCTACCATGAAATTTATCCTAATTTAGGCATGGATAAACCAGCTATGTACTTCCTTATATGATGGAACAACATCCCATGTACCCTTTTTTGGGCTTGGGATATCCTCTTATGTACCCTTTTATGGGGTTGGGAAAACCTCTTCGGTATCGTTTGAGATCATAAAGCATTAATATTTATCCACTGAATCTATTTGATATATTGGAACCACCCACCACATAATCGTAATTTATTTTTAAATATTCCACAAGATAATGAAATCATTTATCAGTTCATCATAGATTAACCAGTTGAAATGAAAAATTGTTTCCCCAATATCTCATCATAATTATCATGAATCACCCCAAGAATGAATAATGATTTTATAATTTTATACAATCCTCAATATATATTATAAAACATCAACGGGTTTTAATATATATGAAAATAAATTCAAATGATTACTAAAACATTCCTTGAGGAGAATTGCATTTTAATTTTTAAATAACTTATTGGAAGCATATAAATTTATAAAATATTATCCAATTAATTTCCATTGAAAAGAACTATGGAGTATTTTAAAATATAAATCAAATTAAAGATAAGTCTTGATAGTTATAAATTCCAGCAATACCATGTATGTTAAAATAATTATTTGTTTCACATTTTTGGTGAAAATTCAATGGTACCTCATTTAGAAAATGCGATGAAGTTTCATATTATAAATGTTTATACAAAGTAATAAATGTGTGAAAATGTCATTATAATATCATTTTAAATGGTGAAAAAATTCATTAACACATTTTAATTAAAAAATTTATATGGAAGAAAAATATTCTGACCAAAAAGTGAAAGAGATTCAGTTTTCCATAAATGCATTCTTTTGGTCTCTTTTGTACATAAAAAGTGAAAAATGAAAGGAAGATATTTAATATCCCAACATAAACATAGAATAATAAAATAATTAATATGGTTGGGAGATAGATTATATAATTTCATTACTAGTAATTTAAGTCGAAAAAAACTTAGTAAAAAGTCAAATTATAACAAAACATCCTAAATAATTTGGTAACTCTGTATTCATATCACCCATAAAAGGAATGACATCAAATAAAATAATAAATTCCTGGAATGTAAATAAATTCAATATATAATAGATAAAAAGAGTAATATATATACAACATTATTGAGTCTAGTAAATAATATAACATCTGTATTGTTGAAACAAAAGTGCGATGAGAAATCCAACCACTTTGGTAACATTCGATTCATAACTTCATGGATTAATTAATTTAAATTATAACAGTAAATACCATAAATGAATAATTTTATATGATATAATATATCAAAGTATCAATATATAAACCTATTAAATATAAATATAAATAGTTTCATTAAATAAAACATGTCTCAAGGGAAAAAAACTGAGACGAAGAACCATTACCACATGTTTGTCTTCGTTTATAAGAACTATCTATTCCCTTTCATTCAGAGACCACATTTATCATACCACATAATCCTAAAAATATTTATCTTAGGAGATGAAAATAATCTGTAGAACATAGGGATAAATTATATTGAGATTTCTGTGTAGGTAATGGCTAATCTGTCCAGCTTAAATTATTTAAATATGTGATGGGAAGAGATTCACTTTAATATGTTAGGTGAGGGATACACAAGGAATCAAATAAAATATTTCAATGATATATGGTTTAATTCATGAGAATGTAGATCTATATGGACATGAATTAGAATTTATATTATGTAAATATTGATGTATCTTTATCAAAAAACAATTAGACAATTTTTTGTGGAATTACGACTCTTATCTATTGGTTTAACTCCTTGATAAACTCATTTTAACATTAACTATGTCCCCAAAATTTTAATGTTTTACTATTTATTATGACCTAAAATTATGTTTAAAATATTAAATTATATTCATTAATTTATCTAAATATTTATTTCCTTTTTACAATCTAAAATTTCTATACTTAATAGAATTTTATATTAAATGGGTGTGTAAACCGCAACAGAAACCTATTTTAGATTAATTCATTTCCTGAAAAAAATTATTTCATTTCATTTTTTGCTATGAAAAACCTATAAATTTAATTTTAAAATATTTTCATGAATACATAATGATTAAATTTCATTAAAACCATTAAAAAATTGAGATTAATGTATTTCACATAGATTAGAACACACAAACCATATAAAATTAATGTTACGAAACAATTGTTTTAACCCCAATGTTGAATTCATTCAAAAATTAAGTATAATGATTATTACATTGAAATGTACAATATCATTTTTAATAAAATAAATTTTATGTTACATTATGATTTAATTATATATATAATAGGACTATTACAACATAATAAACTAGTTTTTTGACCAAAATCTGTACTCTTCAGTATTGAAAGAAAAATAAAATATTTTTAACAAATAAAAAACATTCATCCTAATAAAATACTTAAATGATGATTTAAAAAATTATTTTCTTCCCAAAAAATATTTTTTTCCAATATGGTAGAATTCTTTTATAATATTCAAGAATACACTACTATAATAACATTCTTTGATGAAAAAATATCATTGAAACATAAAATGATTTCACTAAAATATAAGTAATTATTTATTTTGATTTAAAAACTATATTGAATATATATATTTATATTTTTATAAGTTTTTTATTAATATTCATATCATCTAATTCAATAGATATGTTATAAATGATTAGTATAATAGTTCATTTATAAAATAGTTTCCATGTATCGACCCGGTCCATGAGGGTTGGAGCCATTGTATATTATCAATTACATCGGAATCATGACAAAAAAATAATCCTGAAGGACCAAGAGTTTAGTAGTATTGGTAAACCAGATACATACATGATTCTTGTATTAAAAATTAATATAGTAATTAATATATAATTTTTTATAAATAAATAACCTTGATTAAAACTCTATTCCATCTAGTATTTCCTTGCATATCATTCATAGTATTCTTTTTAGATTACTAGGGAAAGGAAATATAATAAGGCTAAGATAAAATTCTAAGTTGGGGAAATGTATAGAAGAAGCAGTACTGAATCTATGATAATATTTAATATGGAACAATAATAAGTGATCACAGATTCCATGTTGTTAATAATTTGAGAAGAATGTGAATAAAAAATATCGTAGGGTAAATAAATGGAATCAGATTCCAATAAAATTTATAGATATGGAAAAATTAATATTCCATGGTATGAAACTAAAAACACGTTCCATTGGACCAATTAACTGAAATTTAAATGTTTCAATTGACACGACAATGAAAAATATCATGGATGAATAATAAATGAAATTAAATTATAGAAAATATTAATTATTAGATGTCAGGTTTCCGAGTAACATGATAACATTATAGTAATGACAGTTCAAAATTTACTTTGTAAAAACCCATAAGTTTTCTCTATCCAACTAATATAATCCCATGATACTAACAATGAATCATGGGGATTTCATTAATTAGTACCCAACCTATAGATCTTACAACAACTTTTATCCAACCCATTGGGCTTGCATTAACCAGTCCCCAACCTGTATAGTTCATTCCCAAATTATTTTAAAAAAATGCCCTATCAAATATCTGCATTGAGTAAAAGAACTTTTTTCAATATTTCTATAAATAATCAAATAAAATTCAATGTAAAAATTCTATACAAAATTGTGTATGGATTACGAAATGAACATATCTATGATAAATGATTTCGTTAATTAGGGGAAATTACAAGATCAATGATCAGATGAAATTCAATATTTAAAAGGGGGTAAAAGATATCAAGGAATTTAATGTGAATACTATCCCCATAGAAATCAATCATAAATCATAAATAGGATGAATAAAAATGGTATCAATACTAAATATCCCAAGTTGAGTACAAATGAAGGGTTGTTGTCATTGATTAATAGGAACAATATAAAAATATCTTTTAACAATATTTTCTTTAAAAATTGAAATTTTAAAAATGAAACATAAATTTGGGAGGAATTACAGTTGGTAAATTCATACATTTCATAGGGTGTAAAAAATATCATTATCTTTTCATGGTAAATGGATAGAAAATTTCCTTGTTTGGCAAGCAAGATGAAGACTCCATTGAAAAAATTGGAAAAAGAAAAGAGTGTAATAATTTATTTATTAAATAATTATCTACCAATTTCTAAAAACATTTTAATAAATTTTTTTTTAGAAAAAATGGATTCTCTGACATAAGATAAATATGATTTCAGGTTACTTAAAAACATTTCCTAAAATATATTTGGTACCAAAGAGTTAAAAATAGTATTAATACATGAAAATAGTCATTAATGACAAGAGGAGAAGAAAATTAAATGTTTTAATAAACATTGAAAGATAATTTACTCCGAGGGAAATAATATTATAAATTATTTTGACCAAAATGAGATTGTAAATTGAACCCTTGAAATGATTTATAACATTAGAAGTTAGTATCAATCAATGAGTGAAATATTGTATCAAATGTAAGTACATATATAGAATATGGTGTACATCAATATAGAGTCAATGCCATTATACACATAATCATATCATATTAATGACAATGAGGATGTAATATAACCTAATCAAAAAATTGAGTTATAAAATGCTTTTCCACTTGGTAACATTTAACTCAAATCCCCTTATAGGAAATAATGAAAATTGAAACTGAAAATATCATGAAGAATCAATGAATAATGATATTATATGAAAAAGTGTCATTATATAAACCATATATAAGTAATTAGGTGTATAATAGTAATGTGACTCTTTCATGAGAAATGTAAAAGTCAAAAAATTAAATGATATTTCAAGGACATTCATTGAGAACATTTTTAGGAAAATAATCATTAATAATTCTGAAGTTTCCCATACCACTTTTAAAAATTTGTGTCATAAATCCCCATGAAATAAATTAAACATAGATTATCCTGAGTCTAAGTAGGTTGATGATATAACTTTTAGATGGTTATTATATACACCATATAATAATTAATTGGCACATAATAAAAATAAGTATCCATGGAATGTAAATTGAAATGAGACCCCTTACCACGCGTTTCCTTTCAGTGGAACATCATTTAACTTCCTATATAATAAAATCAGGTTAATTATTTAATTTTATGATAAAATTTTTCATGTTTATCATTACATTATTTTCAATTACTACAAATTTTTATACAATTAGTTGAAAAATTATGTTTACATAGGTTTTTTTTGATGATGTTCAGTTTAGGTGTCAAAAAAACTTTGGTTGGTCCACTATGGTCATAAGGGTCATTATAAAACAAATACATAATGATAATCATTATATAATTATCATATTTACAACTCAATTATACATTTAAAAACAATCATTAAATATGGTTATGAAAAATTAATTAATGTTACAATCACGAAGATTGTATGATATACGTATTCTTGACTAACGTTCCTATATTTCAGTGATCTTTATGGAATGGTGGAACGTAAAATCATATATTTCCATAACCATAATTAAATAATAAGTAAAATTTAATTTATAAATACACACACACACACACAGATATATATATATATATATATATATATATATATTTTTCTTGTGATATCAAAGTAATCACAACATGTCGATGAAGCGGTTGTCCACATGTCCTTGGTCGACATTATAACTTTTTAGTGTATGAAAGGATAATAAAGAAAATAGTATATATATATATATAAATTTAATTATATCATTAATAGAATATATATTTTCTATATTTCAAATATGTTTAATTTTAATCATCCATTATACATTCCATTTATTAGGTGAAAGAATCACAATGCTTTGAGGGGGAGGTAGTCCACACTTCCACATATGATGTTATCATATTAAAAAAATGTAAAGTATAAATATTATAGCTTCAAAATAATTAATGAATCACAAAGGAATAAAAAATATCATATATGAAATATATAAACATTTATTTCATCACACTGACCTACCATTAATTTTGGTAATGGAAAAAGAAACATTCACTATTTCATGAGGCAGTGGTTCATCGTACAAAGAAACAATATGTTATTTACCCATTATATGTATGTGTGTGTGAGTGTAGGTTGAACCATTATCATAAAAAATAAGAGTAAATTAATGTCAATTGTTTTTTATTCAATATTGAAATAAAAATATTTTAGGGATTTTAAAATTGAAATAAAACTAAAAATCTTGAGGATGTTTGTTACCTCTTATTCTGATAACTCCTTTTAGTTAGAACAAAAGGATTCCTTGTATTATCTTATACTTGATTGGAGGAATATAGGATTTGGGGGGTTCTGTTTATACTCTATTTGGGAGGATCTTGGTTGAGCCAAAGTGTCTTGATAAGTGTGAGGAAATGGGATGAGAGGAGGTCTTTTATAGTGGATGAGAAGTGGAAGTCTTGTAATATTTTGACAAAGGAATTCTGTAAAGAAAATCACATTATAGGTGGATACAATAATGGACAAAAATATAAAAATTGGAGTATAGGGTTGAAATATTTATATAATGTGGATCCTGGATAAGTGTATAAATTATTTTGGTCCTTAAGATTAAGGTTTACTCCCATATTATGTTGATTTTTACCTTAATCGTTGTAATTAGTTTTTATCACTTTCACTAATGTTTTGGGTAAAAAAATAAAGTTTTCATTATTTTATACTATAAATTATGATTGTAAAAAATATGTAATAATTGTTTTCAAATTCCAATCACATATGTGTCATAATGAAATATAAATTTAATCTCGTAGATGATGCGAAAATTCGTGTTTTTCAATGTAAAAACATACGAAAGATTGCTATGTTTTTATAGTCAATTTAAAATGGAAATTTATTTCAATGACCTAAATTTTATTAATTGATGAAAATATGATATAATAATACTTTTAATAAAATTATAATTATAATTTATCTATATAAATAAATTATATGAAAAAAACTTTTGAACTAAAATTTAGTAATTTAAACCATACATTAAATATGATATGTTTATAAAAAATTTAAAAACATTTCCATCACATAATTTTTCAGTTTATCTCTCTGGTTTTAGATATATTAGATCAATAAATGGTTCTAAATTATTATTTAGAATGGTTTTTCCATTAAATGGTGGTAAAATTATAATTACACAAATACAGGTTTTTATTTGTAAAATTTGGTTTGATCTTATCTTATGCATATCAATCCTAACTCATGAATGATAAAAAATTGAATATATAACATATAAATTTCATCAAATAATTAAGTAATTATTATGTAATTATTTTTATTAATAAAAAATAGTTTTGAAAAAATAAGAATAAAAATAAAAAAAATTCTTTTTATATCCAATTGGTTCTTATTTCCATTTCTCATTAATTAATAACCAATTAATTAATTTTATGTATATATAAACCATAAATTTTTATATGTTTTTAATACTATTCACAACCACAGAAATAATGGATTTTTCATATAAGGTTTTAATAAATAATAATATTTAATAATATTTTATTATATAGCGAAACACAGTCTTGCTTGTAACACAAGTTTTGAGGAAGGATTCCCTTTCATGAAGTGAATGATAACAAAGAAAGTATCTCTTTATTGTAATGCAATATAACTCAATGTTGCATGAATTACAAGTTATATCATGTCTTTTAATTTTTTGAAATAGTAAATATATATAAGAGTCTAATGATATTATATTCCCTTACATGCTTGGTGATGTGTGTCATGCATACTATCAGATAAAAAGTTGTACCTTAGAATTTTGTGGTGTTACATTCTCCCCATAATAATTAAAATTCATCCTATAAATTTGAAATCTATATTGGAAATATTTTTTTTGATATTTCTTACATTGAAATCTTACATCGTGATAAGGGTTCGTAAAACATCTTTCGAAAAGGATAGAATATGAAGCACAAAGGTACCAGAGAATGACATGTATCTAGGACTCTATATAAGAGAACATTATTAGAAAGTAACAATAAATAATTGGAGGAGAAACAAAAATATTTATAGGGAGTGATTAAGGTCATCAATACAAAATATGTAAATGATCAATAAAATTTTTTGGGCCACATTTCCATGTATTTGTGACTATTTAATGGGCGTAACATCATCAAAACTTAAGCTATCAAGACAACCTTTTTTAGATACCTTACTTAATGTTGTATAATTATTTTAAAAGATATATATACATACAAGATATATATTTATAAACAAAATTTAAACATTTTTTTCATCAATAAATTTTCCAATTCATTAAAAAATTTATTTTTATTCCGGAAGTACAAAATGAAACTTTTAATGGATCACAATGCCTATAAAATACCATCAAGTCAAACTATTTAACATTATATTTAATAAAAAGAAAATATGGTTAATATATTAATATATAATCCCCAAAAGTGATTCTACTTTTTCATCATTAAAATTTAGTCATCTAATTTATTCACTAAAAAAAATTAATAATTAATTTGAACATTGTGTTGGTCAGTGGTTAGAAAGAAACCCTAATAATCCTTCGACATTGGGTTAAAAAACATTGGACATGCTAGACATGATAATTTTCCACCAGTCATATGGGATGTATTTCTCTAAAACCATGTTAATATAATTTCCAGAACTAAAAAAATGGACATTCATGAAAGATACTTAATTACTAAATATCCTTTTAACTATGGTTTTAAAAAAACCAAATAAATAAATACTTCATCAATTTATTTCCAAAAAATGTCCTTCCATGGTCTATATTTTATCCATAATATCATTTGAGGGATTTCAATGAAAAGAAACCCTAATTTAAATCAAATACACCTTAGGTTTAACCTATGATATTCATTTTAATTATCTATTTAAATCCTTCGTAATTGTTTATAAAGATAATGTGAATTATCCTAATTATACCAAATATGAGTGTTAAACTAGGTTCGTAGTAAGGATCGTTTTTATTTACTAGGCTACCCCAATATATTTTTAGAACAGCTTGTCATATTTATTACTCTTATGTACATATTTTCTAAAACCGCATTAACTTATGGTATACATATATAGATTTACTACTTGTAATGTACACATAATATATACCTTACCAAAATTATAGGTTGTTATATGATACTAATCCTCAAAATATACCATACGGATATTTTCTCTAACTTATTTTTCCAAAATGCTGGTTCACATGGTTGCTACTAAATATACTTTGATAACAATAGTAGCGAGATGACCCGAGAGATCCCGAAGCTAGTATATGTTATCAATTATATTTTGATGATTACAAGGAGTCAAATCCTAAGGTACTGAGTGTTTACTAGTCTTGGAAATATAGATAAATAATTGAGTCTTTAATTAAAAATTAATAAACTAATTATAACACAATATCTTTAAAATAAATTACCTTGATTATAACATTATTCCATGTATTATATCACCGAATATCTTTCACAATTTGTTTCTTAGAATCCTTGTAAAAGGAGCCATATTAATTTTGTGCTCAAATTCCCCATAAGGGAAATCTATAGTAGACGAAATAATGAATCAATGATTATTGAAAATATAGAATGTTATAAATGATCACACATTCCATATAGTCAATAAACTGATAAGAAGGTGTATAAAAAATAAGATAGTGTAAATAAATAGAATCAAATTCCATTAAAATAACTTGATAAGGAAAAATCAATATGATAGGTTAGGAAACTAAAATCAAAATCTATTTAACCAATGAACTAAAAATTAAATGTATCCCCCGATATATCGGTGAAGAATCTCATTGATGAATTATAAATTAAACTAGATGAGGTATGTTCTTATTTATTGGATGACATATTTCCCAAGAACATGATACCTTTATTGTAATGATAGTTTAAAAAGTACTGGGTAAAAACCCTATTAGCTTAGACTAGCCAACTAATTTCATCCCATGATACTAGAGATTAATTAGGGACCCTATATTATACATTTTAAAAACATGTGGATATTTCACTAACCAATATCAAACTCACGTGGATTTCATTAACCAGATCCCAATCGGTATAGTTAATGTCCAAGTAATTTAAATATAAAAAGTGCCTTATGAAATATCTGTATTGATTAAAGGACTTGGATTTATCAATATGTCCCTAAATAATCAAATAAAATTAATTTTAAACACTATAAGTAAAATGGTATACATTTTAGGCAATGAACACATCCATGATAAATTATATAGATAAGTTGGGGAAATTTGATATTCAAGGATCATAGGAAATTGAATAATTCCAGGGGACTAAAAGTAATCAAGGAATTGAATGTGAATACTATCCTTGGAAAAATAAATCATAAACCATCAAGATGAATAATACATATGGTAATTATTAAAAATATTCCATGTAGAGTAAAAAACCCATTTTTTACATTGATGAATATAAATAATATAAAAAATCATTTAATATATATATTTTTAAATTAACCATTCAAACATGAAATGGAATGATCAGAGGAATGGCGGGTTTAAAATATGTACATGATGAATGAGGTAAAAATAAATATCATTTTTCATAGTAATATTGTAATAAAAATACCTTTTTTGGAATGTGATAAGAAGAACACATAAAAAACATTAGAATAATTAAAAAAAGAAAAAATGACTTCACCAAATAATTTTAATATTTTTTTTATTTTTTTAATAAAACATTGGTTTTAGAATAAAATAGGTTATAAAACTATAGAGAGAAATTGAGATTTGTTTTATTAAAAATTCATTCAAAAAAATCATGGCTACCAAGTATTAGAAAATGGTACCAATACATAAAAACAGTCAGTAAAACCCATATGATAAAAAATAAAAGGGTTTAATAGACATTGACCATATAATTTCCCCAGATGGAAATTAATGTGAAAAAACAAAAAAATGATATTCTAAAGACAACAATTGAAAACAGTTATAATGTTGAAGTGAGAATCAAGCAATGAGTAGATTTTTCGTTTCAACTGGAAATTGAGATATTGAAGATGAATTACATAAATATCAAGTCAATGTCATTATTAACATAATCAAATAATATTAATGAAAATGAGTAACTAATATTACCTAATGAAAAAAAAGTAAGTAATGAAATTATTTTCCACTTAGTAACATTTAACTCAAATCACCTTATTTGAAATAAATCAAATTGAAAATGAATATATCATCAATAATTAATGAATAATTATATTATATGAAACTTGGAAGTAAGTTCACCATATATAATAATGATTGACCATAAAATTAATATGATCATTTCAAGATAAATTTAACTATCACAAAATAAAGTGAGATTAAAAAGATAATCATTGAGAACATTTTTGAGGAAAATAATCATAAAACATTCCAAAGTCTCCCATACCACTATAAACGATTATATCATAACTCACCCTAAATAATATTAGAAAGAGAATATCATGATAATCTTTAGGATTATGATATAAAATTTAAAATGGATGTATATTCACTATGTAAATGTTAATTGATACATAATAATAAATTAGTCTCAATGGAATGTAAATTGAGACGAAACACCATAACTTTCATCCCGTTTCAGTTGAAAATATTTTAATGTACTATATACTGAATATATATTTATTTTATTATTTCTTGAGAAGCTTTTTCAACTTTATAATGACATTAATTTCACTTATTACTATGTTGTAAACATGTACAAAAAATATTACATTTAAATTGGTTATTTTTACTAAGTTTTGTTTATGTGTCAAAAACAATACTAGGTAATTTATGGTAAAAGGGGTCATTATATTACATCTAAATACTAATAATGATGTTATAATTATCATATATTTATATTAATTATAAATTTAAAAAATCGTTAATATGTTTATTAGAAATGAATAAATGTTATAATAATGGTGATGGTTGGCCTTATATAAAAATGAGTAACATTCTGATTTTTTAATGATCAGTATGGAATGAAGGAAGGTTACACCATATAATTCCAAAATGGCCATTATATAAAAAATAATATATTATTTAATTATATATATATATATATCTATTGATATTAGTGGAATCACATCGCGTCAAGGAGGCAGTAGTCGAGATGTCCACGACCAACATTATAACTTTTTAGTGTGCGAATGGATAATAATGAAAATGATATATATATATATATATATATATAAATTTAAATAAGTACTAAAAAAATAAAAAAATAAATAAATAAATATATATATATATATTATGTGTCATATTTTTAATTATAATCATCCTTTATAATTTCCATGGACTTTTTGAACGAATCACATTTCTTTAAGAGGGTGGTAGCCCACACATCCAGAAATGATGTTATCGTTTTCCCAAAAAATTGAAGGTACCATGATATGTGTTTTAAAATATTGGAATAAGATTAAAGACATAACCAATATCATATATAAAATATTTAAACAGATTTTCAATCATAATGGCCAACCATGAATGTTGGTAATTGAAATACGAACATCATCATTTTGTGAGGCGGTAGTTCTCCATACATAGAAATAGTACGTTTGTTGCCAACTAGTTAGATGTGTGTGTTGGTGTAGGTATAAAAAATATCATTGAAAAATCCTAGTATATCTGGATACATTATTTGATATAGAACCATTAAATAGTAATATTTTAGGTATTGTATAATTGAAATAAAACAAAAATTCATAAGAATGATTGTCACATTTTATTTGGGTAACTCCTTTTGGTTTGAACCAAAGGCTTCCTTGGATTGATTTATTCCCAAGGGGATGAATATATATTGAGGGGATTTAATTATATGAGATTTTTATTATGATATTTTTTCGATAAAAAGTTTATTGATATATGTTAGGAAGTGGGAGGACATGATGCCTTTTTATAATGAAGGTGGAGTGACACTCCTGTAATATTTTTAAAATGGAATTAAACACTACTTTATTACATTTCATGTGGATATAATAATGAAAAAAATTATATAAAGTGAGGATACGATTGAAATATTTCAAGAACATGGATCTGGGTAATTTTTATAGGTCATTTGGGACTTTAAGATTAAGGTTTAGTCCTGTATTAATAATAATTTAACCTTAATGATTGTAATTAATTTAAATCACTTTCACTAATATATTTGTTCAAAAATAATTGGGCTTATTAGAAATTATAAATTATCATGATTCCAAATATTTAATCAATATTTCTAAGTTATAATCACCTAAATGGGATAAATTAATATCAATTTAATCCCATAGAAGGGGCTACAATGTGATTTTTAATAGTCAAAACATTTGAAATATTGATATGTTTTTATATCCAGTTTCAATGTGAAATTGCTTCCAATAACCCAAATCAGATAAAATTAAAAAATATTATCTAATTAAATATTAAATCCTACTAAATTAATAATTTATCCTTATAAATAAATTAGGTGAAAAATGAGTTTTGAACTAAAATTTTGTATTTTTAACCATTCATTAAAAAAATGATATGTTTTTGAAAAATATCAAAAATATTCCCTAACATGATTTTTATTCTTCCATTTAAAATTTGATATAATTAAATCAATAAAATTGTAAAAATTTAGATTTAAAATGTGCTATCAATTATAAGGTAGGAAAAATGCCTTTATAATAATAAATTGTTTTATATGTGAAATTGGATTTATTCTTATATTATGCCTATATAACCTAACAGATGAATATAAAAAATAATTGATTGAATATATAAAATAAAACTTTCATTAAAATAAATAAATAATAGCAATTATCTATTTTTATTAAGCCAAAAATCCTTCAGAATCCTAAAAATAATAATATTTCTTTTTATATGCAATTGGTTCTTATTTTCATTTCTCCTTCATTGGTATCAAATGACTTCATTTTAAAGTTATATAAAAAATTATGTTTCTTAATTTAGTTAATAATATTCATAAACACTAGCATAATCTCTATGTGATATAATATAATATTAAATGATAATATTTTAATAGTATATTGTTATTTGGTGAAACTTAGTCTTGCGTATTAGACAAGCTATCAGGGAAGGTTGCTCGTGCATGTAAATATTGTAATTGAGGAATGTATCTCATTTATTTCATGAAATAAAACTCATTTTTATAGTCATTATAATCTATATCATATATTTAATTTCTTTAAAACATTAAAAATATAGTAGAGACTTGAGATAATATATTCTCTTTCATGCTTTGGGATGTGTGTCATACAAGCTATCAAATATGAAGTTGTACATTATCATTTAAGGGTGTCAAATTTCATGTAATATTTTCTATAGAATTTATTAATATTATTTGAATTTAAATACATAAAAAATATTGGGGTGTTACAAAGGAAATCATAAATCATGTTGAGGAATGAAGTAGTGGCTATTTGATAATGAATATTTCCAACAACTGATGAAAACAAATATTATAGGGGTCTTCCACATTGTAAGGTTATAAATTTCCATGGAATTCCTAATAGGATAAATCTTGATATGATTAAAATACCTTTGATAATGTAATAAATAATAATATGGGCCATCCTTAAGAAATTAATTGGAATTTCACCAACCATAGAGGTTCTCCCCTTTATTAAACAAGAGAAGGAATATCTAGAAGACCCCCATAGAGCCTTTTTTATGATCTTAATACTCATATAAATATATCTAACATCAATGGTGGTATTCCATATAGTGTATCATCATAAAATATTCATAGATTTACTCTTTATTTTTTTAATATAGAGGTTCTCCCTATAGATAATTGATCAACTGATAGAAATTTATTACAATTTTTAACCATTAATCCATAAGAAACATAGGAGGTACTCCCTATAGTACTAAATTAGTAAAAAATATAAATTAGTTTCATCCATATTTTATACATTATAAAATCAATGATACTAATGTCATCTTCATGGAGTTCAAGCCGTTGTTTTGGGGGTTCACCCTAGGGAATATGTTGCAGAGGTGCTCTCTATGATAAACTATCTTTCAAATGTGTAGGACCTAACTATTATGGATAATAAATTATTCATAAAAACAATGTTCTTATTTAGGGTTCTCTTAGTAAATACCATACTTGTAGAAATTTGACAAATACTATTGGAAGATATGCCGATGAAGAAAAACAACCATTAATTATAGAGGTCATCATAGTGATTTTGGTACTAAACATACAATACATAACAAATTATCACCTAATAGGGTGGTCTTACCCTTATTGACTAAATATGAGTTAGAAACCACCATGTTGTTGTACATATAGTAAAACATTAGTATATAGATCTTCACTATGGACAAAATATGTCAATAATTGATTCTAAAGGCCCTTCTTATGGCGACCAGTCCTATATATCTTGAGGCCGTCCATATGGTTTATGTATAATGTCTCAAATCATAATAAACCCATTAATAAATGATTTATATAATTATTTAAGAATTATTACATTAACAGGACCATTTCATATTATAATTTATGATAATTAAGTAATAGTTTACATAAAAAATTGGACACCTTCACATCACATAAATTTTACTCCACAAAAGTAGGGCTTTTAATATTACACACATGTTTCGTTCTGTAACTATTTCTTCATTTATGTAATGTCATCATAAAAGATATAATAACCATTATAAAATTTAAAATCATTATTAAATCCTATTCAAAACATTTTAAAATGTTGGATGGGGGAAAAAATCTCATTAAGGGATATAAAAATAGTGGAATCCTATTATCCTAGTGAAAACATGAAAAAACATTAAAATGTTTACCTTTTCCAAAAATAATTAGAGCACATAAATAAAACATTTAAATATTATAAAAAAATCATTTACTAAGAAAAACCTTTATATCCCATTATTCAGAGTTGAAAAAACATGATGTCTTCTTTTGGAACATGCAAACTCATGAAAAATATTTCAAGCCTTTCACCTTTAAAAGATGAAAATTATTCTTTACCTCTTAAAATCGAATTATTTTCATGAATTTTAATAATAATAATAACATTATCAAGGAGAATAATATTCATAACCAGTTTTCACTAATGTTTAACCAATTCTAGAATAATGAAATCATAGTTAATTCTATAGGACTAACCAACGTAGGTATCTCTATCATTTTTCCCATTAAAGAAAAAATTATTACCCAATTAAATAGAGGTATATATGGGGATCTCCCATATTCATAATATATATCAGGAGCATCCATAATCATATATAATTATCAAGTACATATCATGAACAAAAATTTTGTATGCTTAACCCTTTTTGTCATAAATTATCATTTGAACCCATAATCAAAACAAATTCAATTTTTACACAATCATAATGAGAAATACCCCTTATCTTTATAAACTCATTACAATGACAACATACTATAAGAGGGAGAATATGATAAAAATTTAAAATCCATGATATCCTATATAATAATTTTGATAATAAATAATGGAAATTATATTTTTCATAGGTGGTTATGCAGTATAAATTAAAAGAACGTTGTTTTCTATATTTTTAAAAAGTAAAAAATGATACATAGAGAAAATGATTAAAATAATCATTCATAATAAAATAAAATAAATATATTGTCAAAAAATATCATTCTAAATTTTTTATTCTTAAACAAGATCATTAATGAAGAATTTATAAAATCATGGATATTGAGGAGAATGAGTTTAAAAGATTTATAACAATTTTTGTTATAAAAAGCTCTTACCTTGCATCATGACTTATTTTTTTCTTATGTGTACGATTCCATGGAATAAAATTATATTAATTTTTAGTGTGATTAATATCCCATTACATGTTCATTAAATTATGATTATTAATTTTATTTCATTTTATTTCAATTTTTTTAGTTACTTAAATGATTAAGATAATTCTAGAAGTGTTAATGATGTTTAGTTTATAACCATAAAATAACATACATGTGTTGACTATGGTAAAATATGATATGGATAAATTAACTCCAAAATAATAAATATTTTTAGGTATCATATTTATACAAAAGATTTTGTTAAAACCGCCCATATAAAAATTTCATTAAAATTTGACCATGTCATTTCATAGAGACTCTAGTCCATAAAGACAAATGAATGGAATTTTCATTTATCTACTAGGATTAATTGAAATAAATTTGTTAATATAATAATTATAAATAAATTGAAATATGTTTTACATATCATATTAAATAATTATTTAAATTTTTTATGATGATCTTTTAATGGTATAAATGAAAAATGTATCAATTCACTATGTGAATGTGGTAGTACAGACATACACACAAGTGACATTAGTATTTTACAACAGTTGAAAGAGTAAGAATACATGTAATATATTGTCTTAATAGAATCTTTCATTGGTTATAAAATTAATATATATAAAAATATGATCAATCATTTTAACTGCCTATATGATCTAGTGATGAAAACAACAAGTCACTTTATGGAGGTGGTCGTCTAGACATATGCACATGTGATGTTTTTATTTCCTATATGATTGGTTATGAGATTAAAATGGGTTGGAAACTACTCATAATATCATTTATGTACATAATATACAATGATTTAATTATTTCATTATGGATAAAAAATATTTCAATTAACTATAAGATGAAATAAACCTGAAATAGTATGTTCACAATTCTACTTCTTATTTAGAGATAATCCATTCAACTACACCTTAAGACTTATTATTCTAGTCTTTTGGTGAGAAAACCACCTCTAGGAAATGGAGTGTGATGTTTGTAATGTATCTGGAGAGATATTGATTGAGCTCAATATCATAATGTGTGTGAATAAGTGATTGTTGGAGAAGACCTTTTATAAGTGAGGATAAGGAACAATTTTAAAGACATAAAATATTTAAATAGAATATATATTTTTCTAAGGAAAAAGTGAAAAAATAGCCATATTATAATGAAAATGTATTTTAAGGTCAAAATAGTCTCATTAAAACACATTTATTAATGTTTTACTAATATTTAAAACATTTTCTCTTAGTTTAGGCATCATTAACTATTTTAACCTTTTAGGGGGTGATAATGGTATATCATGGTCACTATTCACAATGAACAATAATTATGTTAAACATCTTAAAAAATTTGAACATCTAGAATCCAAATATGAAATAAATTTTACAATAATCAATTTATATTATAGGTAAAAATTAATTATAATATAATTATAAAAAAATTATTGAACTACTTTTTTAAGAAAAATAATCTTTTTAAGAATAGAAATGACTTTACACCAAAATCACGTCTAATAACGATTAATATAGCATTAATGACATTAGTTTTTATATAATTCAAGAAATTTCAGTTAGAAAAAACCAAATAAAATTTAACTTTATAAATACTAGAAAAAACTGTTAGTTGAATGAAATCATTATTTTTAACTATTCACCCCAAAGTCAATAGCCTCCAAAAAAATCCCAAAAATATAACCCAAATATATTTATTATATGTTATAAAATGAATAATTATTTACCAATTAATAATTAGAAAATTTATAAAATTTTATTTTAATTAAAATCATGAAATACATATAGAAACATTCAAGTTAAAAAAATTATTCCTTTTTCGAATGAAAAAATATAGTCATTTATAAAACATTGATGATTATGAATAGATAAAAAATAATACATAAAAATAATAAGATATATACTTATGGGATTTTTTGGGTTTCCACATTCTCCACCCCCATCATGAAATTGCATCATTATAAATTTATTCACTATTTAAAAATATAAAGATATTTTTCCCTCATAACATTTTATGTTTCCCATGATACTCCCTTATTCATGTTACACTTCTATAATACATTGACTTTGTGAATTGTATTATTCCATATTACCTTCTCACTGTGATCTATAATCTGAATTGGCTTTACACCTTAAGTGACATTATCCTATATCTGTTCCACTTTTGAGGAAAAACAAATGAGATGAATTCAATACAAAATTCTTTAAAAAATTAACACAAAACACATCATGTACCTAAGACACAATTAGAGGTAAAGATAAATTATAAGAAACTGACCCACATTCTCCAACCTTTCATTTGGAATAATGAATCATGGGATAAAATTTCATTTCTATAAAAAGGAATTATATTATTCTAAGGGGGTATATTATGAAAAAAATATCTCCTAGATTAAATTATAGGTCTTTCATCTAAATATATACAAAACATTTATTCTTCTTCTGTGATAAGCTCATATAGTATGAACCGACATTAATTACTCAACAATTTATTCTACCATCACTTTTCCCAATAACATTATTTCACAATCTTCATTCAAACATGATGTAGTTTGATAAAACATTCTGTATAATTCCCTAAGAGTTTTGATCTTTATAAAATAATGAAAATTATTATTATAATAAAATAAAAGTACAAAATGATAATGATACCAAAAAATTAATAATTTAATTAGAAAAATATATGAATATCTTCCAATGTTTGAATCATTCACTTTGACTATATATCTTATTGATAATGAAATATTTTATTGAAATTTAATTGATTACTCAATTATTTCTAATGCTCTGTTTAAATGTGTTAGGAAAATAAATGACCACCATAAGATATAATAGTGAGAGGGTGACTCCATGTAATATGACTATCTCTTTATGATAAATTATATCATGTAGCTCCAAAGACATAATATCCTTAATAGAAAGTAAATGCACTAATTTAGATAATTAATCTATAATAACCCAAAAATGAAATATTACCTTGAGATGTATTTTTTATTCCCACCATAAAATATATGGTTTTATTATCTCATTTTATTTCAGGCCCTGGAAAATGATGAATCATCTAATTTAGTGGGTGTCACTTAGTTTCAAACTATTCATTAGTCAAACATTTCATAATAAAATAAAGAAAAATAATTATTCATTGCACCCCACAAATAATATTACCAATTATCCCCATAAATATTAGTGTTCATTGAATGAATAAAAACTAGAGAGTTATATGCCTCACTCAAAAATCCCTACATCAACTGGGAATAACATACCACATAAAGCTTCCTTTCCAAATATCATAACACCTTATTTGTCAATGTTAAATTCATGAAACCTTCCCTCTCTGAACAATTCTACCATTTACTACAACTCAAAATCTTAAAAATGTGAATTCTTAATTCCACTTGAAATAGATGACTTCACTGACACCAGAACCAAAGAGACATTTTTATATATACCTTATTTTTGTGGAAACATTAACTAAATAATTAACCAAGGTATCTTGTTGAAAATGTAACATAGTTAGTGACTTATTATCTCTTATTCCTAAGGCATTCCCTACCTTGTTTGGGTTATAATGAATCTTGATGTTATAATCCACTATCAATTCCTATCATATTTTCTACCATGTTTTCAATTCAATATTAGTAAATATATACGTTAAACGTTTATGTTTACTATATAATTCATATTTTCCCCATATATATTATATATCCAAATTATTAAATAAAACAAATTACTACAAGATGAATAACTTCTGTACAATAACTTTTCTGATATAGTGTAAATTTATGTGATGTTTATGAAATAACATGACAACCATTGCTAAAGAAACAACTATGTCTTTTCAAAGGGACATCACACATAAAAAATTTATCATTTCTTTTGGGAAAGGGTAAACCAGAAGTGTTAACCATAATTCATTTAAATTCCTGAAAATATTCTACATGCTCCATTATCTATAAGAATTTTACCCCTTTTGTGTTATTTTAGTATTTAGGAAATATAATCAAGTAAATTATTCAACAAAATGTTCATATCATCCTGATAATCCCTAAAAACATCAAATTTAGTTGACATATATAGGTCTTGACGAGACTTCCACCACTTTAGTTTCAACAAGATTAATAATTATAACATATTTAGAAACAATATTATCAATTAATGAAATCTATTGTAGCCAACATTTATATTAACTAATTTTTGATATAACTGATACTTTAAAAGAGTGGATTTATTCTTATATAGAAATAGAATATCATTTTGGAAAATATCATCTTTATCTCTACAACCTATATTACCATAATAAACTAAAATATAATCCCTAAAATTACATAAATATATAAAATGGGAAAGAAACCAAATTTTTTAGGAAAATAGATTATATATATAACAACTTGAAGATTTATGTAAATTAATTTTCCTATATATTATCTAATTATGGTTTTACCAAGTTTCACGACATAATTTCTTAACATTTTATTTCCATTTTACATGATAATTTAATATATAAAATATAATGTCTTCATATTAAATTAAATAGGAAATTAGAATAATAAAAATATTCAAATAATATTCCTATCAAAGCACTGTTTTATTGTATTTAATCAATAAGAGTACTAGAAAATGACCTTTCTAGACCTTTTTATTTATAATCAAGCTGATTCCAACCACATGTAACATAAAATAAACTTGTGTTATTATAATTTTTGTTCCCAAAATTAGATTAACCATATAGAGGGTAGGGGAGAATAAATGGTTTCTGTTCATGAATTCATTATTATTCTAATTCAACATCCTTAAATTGTTCTGGTTCTCAATAAACCCATTATTTCCTCTCAATATCACCTCGTGTGATTTTATAATAACAAAGATAGTATCCCAAATGAATTATATGTTTAGGAAGAAATCTTCATCCCTGTTGTAACCAATAATTCACTTTGGATAAAGTGTTTTCAATATTAAAAAATTGTTACATTTATTACTAGTAAAAACTAGTAAACTCTCCCAATTTCTACTCTAATTTAAAAATGTTTACTGAATCTCCTCCAACTGAGATACTCATTGTTTTTAGGCTTTAGATGAAATACTTCTATTTATTTCATCTATACAAGAATGACTTCCACTACTCCTATCTCAACAAAAGATATGTCTACCCTTATTTATGGTCAAATCACTGTAGAATTATTCTTTTATGTACCTAATTGTTCACACCAAATCAAAATTAATCATGTACCCATTCTAATATATTTGATAGATACTGGTCAAGTCTGTTGGTATTTATCAATAAATCTAATCACCAATAGTTGATTATTCACCTTAGTGACAAAATTATCATGATTGAATTATTTGTTCTGTTGAAGTACCATCCTTACTAATATGGGTGGAATAAATTAACAAAAAATTATCATTATTAGTTTATATAAGAAGGGACCTAAAAAACTCTAGCCACATCATTCATGTACATTTCATTCATGGATTTTTCATGGGAATCTAATTTACAAACACTTGAACATATAAATAATAATGTAATATTTTATATAAAAACTCCACTACTTTATTAAGTCCGATTATGTATCCACAAATATATTGAATATATGAATTCACTATCAACTTTCTTCATTAAAGAACATTGTATCTTGTAATTTGTTTCATGAACACAAGTTCATATTCATGAAATTACCTTCACAGTAGTGAGTTCTACTTCCAGTATACACATGCACTATCTTCTCACTACCTCATGCACTCTCATACATCACACATGTAGTTCTAACAAAATAGTAATTGTAAATGTAGGGGTGTCATGCAATTCAACAAGATTGGCATAAGAGTGTCACAGAAACCCAAAGGGCTCTATTGAACTGGTTATTCCTAAAGCACTTTAAGCGTTCCTGAAACTACTTTCATACTTTCAACATTTCTCAATCTTCTTATTCACACAATCATGGTGCATCGTGGGATTCATATTTGTGAAATAGAAGGTTTTTGGTGAAAATATTTCTAAAACATTTAATCATCCTTACATATGGTATAATTATCCCTTTGATAGGACCCTCAGTATTTATAAAGAGTTATCCACAACCACTCCTCCAATAATTTAGCCTCATAAAGGATCTGAAATAATTTCATGTCATTAATTTAATGAGAAACAAATTATTCATCATTACTCAAATAACTTACGCAGAAAAAAAATGAATATTTTCTTAGATGATTTCACATTTTTCTCCCATGTACATGCAATTTGGATCTCTCAACACTCTTAATTTTAATTGTCTAACTCATAAATATATTGTGGATGAACGTTGAGTATTATGAAACTTCATTTTCATTTGGATAAATCATATTTTTTTTAAATGTAAACATGCATTAATTATTGATATTTCATAAATGGATATTTAAAACCTCATCTCATAATAATATTGATCATGGAATATCCATAGAGAGGTTTTGTTTTATGATGGAATTCATCACAACGATTACTCTAGTTTACTATAGCTATATAGAATTGGTAGGATGAAGGTGATCTCCCAAGTCAATCACAAGACCCCCTGATTGATCAAATTATAAATCCAGTGGTATATATGTATCTCCTTAAAGAAATAGAATAATATCCTTGGAATCATTTTCGATTGTAGGAAATTCATTCAGCTAGTCCTTTATTTATAATCCTTTATGTGCTTCATATAATTTGAGCCGACAATGAGGGATCGACACCCAAAACACCCCACACACACGTCATGGGACATTTCAACATGTACTTCCCCACCCGCAACAGAAGCCCATCTGAATACACCCCTAACCGACTACGCTTCTATGGGCCTATACACGAACCCACTAACAAATGATTCTATAAAGGATATGTCAATTGAATCTCCGATGTTGTTGAGGTCCTCCCCCCACATGTGTGAAATAGAGTTCATTAGTGTGGATTATATGGTTTAGTATGATTCTAATGTACGTACAACCAAAAATAAATTAATAAAAACTATGTATTAAGAGGTTATAAAAATAGGCAACTCTCCATTACCCATATAAAATAAAATTTATCAAACTATTTTTTTAATTATTCATAGAGATATAGATTTTCATGGTCTTCACTTCTTCCTCTATTATTTAAATTGATTCCATTTAATATAAACATAATAAAGCATCACATTTACATATAGAATTGTTCATGTTCAAAATTTAATTTTAATATATAATCAATAACATATTTTTATGCATCAATACATCATTTTTAACTCACCAAAATCATATTGAGACTTCATTGAAAAAAATGATAATCAGTAGTTCTAACAAAATCCCCCATTGTATTTTATTTTCAATATCTCTTCACACATTTATGAATTTAAATTTCTAATCAAACAATTCTCCCCCTTTGAAAATAAAATTCATTGGATACATGGGGGGATTCTCAGCCCATGAATTTTCAAAATAAATATCCATGTCACTTAAAAATAATTTCTTGAACAGTTCTGACAGACAAATGATAACACATGACTTTGGTAAAAAATGATTATATAGTTAATCAACTCATAGTTTAAATGGGATAACACAATGTATAAAACAATATAAATATGAAAAAGTATATCTAATGTATCCATAAAATATATTACAATGATATCATGCTAATAATACCTCAATTATCATTTATGTTCCTCTATGTAAAAAGATTTATCAAAAAATGACTTCAAGAAACACATCATAAATTCCCATTGAAAAAAGATATATCTCTCTATTTTTTTAAATTTGAAATGAATAAAGAACTCACCATTAATGGATATGATAAATTAAATTAAGAATAATGAATGAATTTTTGATTAGAAAACCTCAACCTTATAGTTTAAAATCATTCCATAATTTCTTGATACATTAAAATTTATAAAATGATAGATTATTATCAATTTATATCATTTATGGGATGTTTTATTCTTATTTGATTTTCTATAAGTCAATTTAATCTATAAATTAAAGTCTCTACATGTTATTCAAAAGTTAAATCCTAAAAACCGTGCTCCAATTCCATACATGTTAGCTCAAATCACCTTAAATAATTGTTTATAAAGAGGGACGTCATAGTTTTCTAAAAAACCCATTCAGACATACTTATTCCCATAAATTTGGGAAATTTCATTATACAAATTTCTGTTTGGGATTATTCATTTAGAAACCCTTTTTCATTTTGAGTCTCATTTTTTTGACTACCCTCTTTCTTCACATGAACTTATTCCTCTTAAGGAATACATTTTTTGACCTCTTTATTTTTTATCTTTATGATTCAAATTGTACATAAGATATAATTAAATTTCACCTCATTTTATATGATTATATTATTTTATTTATATTTAGTATGTTCATCATATTCATTTTATTATTTAGCTGATATCAACTTGTTTGGCCAAAAATACTAAGATATATTTAATGGAATTCAAATTATTCTAAAAATCATCATAGGTATTACCATTTGTTTTCTATTAAAACTTTTACCCTTTATAAAAATGTAACTCATCAATCCAATCACATCATATATACCTTAGCCTTGGGTCATTATAAATTTTCAACGTCCAATGTTTAATTTCATAAGATGCAATTTGGTTAATGTAGATAGAAGTCGTTGATATATGGTCATAGGTTGTTTTCTGTACTATTTTATCATCATATGCTCATTGAAAAACCTTATGGATTATTACCTCATTCCTAGTAAATACACGTTAACCAACATGAAATGTCTTTTTGAACATGATTACCAAAACAATAATAAAACCCATGAAAATTATTTTTCCCATATTATTTCTAGATGAATCTAGTTCAATTTTTTCTTTGTCTAATTTTAAACTAAGGCTCACATTTATTAGGGGGTTGTGGACCCCTTTTTGGATTCCTATATGGAATATTTCAAATCATTTTTCATGACCCACATATCCTTAGTTTTATTTTTCACATATGTACTATTAAAAATGATAGGTCCAATAAAATAATTAGTTTCAAATTAACATTCCATCTCTATATATTGGGATGATTATCCCTTTATCATCATAGAATTAGTGAAATATTATTTCAAATTTTTCAACTACTGTTTAATAGTGACACATATATCTTGTGTTTTAAACAACTCTTATCCATTTTAAACTAGTTTTTCTTTAATATCACTCACCATATTTTCAATAAATTCTTCCTTAATAATGTATTTTTTAATATCAGAAACACATCATACTTCTATCTTACATAAATCACCCTTCCAGAAAACCACATTTATATTTTCCTTTATAATATTCTTTTTCATTTTTTAGATATTTTTTGTAGCCCATGTAGAATTATAATTTTCCCTTCAACTTCGACTCATGTTCTATCATTTATTCAAAATCATCAATACTACTTAATGAATATTTTAATTTATTTTCATCAGAAAAGAATGTATGTTTGTTATTTTAAGAAAAAAAATTATGATGGGTATTTATTTTTAGTTCTAATATTATTTATATTATTGATGTTGTTGTGTTTATTATCACTCTTACCCCATTTGTGTTTATGAGATTTGTTAACATCATATTATGATTTTCATTCTGATTATTAAATATAATTCTGTGTACACTTATTACAAAAATGACCATAGTTACTATAGTTAGTATATGTTGATGGTTTCTTAATCATTCCCTTATGCCTTATATTTTTAAAACCATTTGGTATAATTAAAAAAGTATGACTTATTTTATCATCATCCACATCACTATCTGAATACCTATATAATTAAACCTCTTCTTATCTAATTTTTACTTTTCTCAGGGATTCAAGTTTCATGTCATCTATTTTTATCATCAAGAAAAATGGAAATTTTCTCAAATAATAGGATATAAAATTTCTATGAATTTCTTAATGAGATAAATGATCTATTTTATCCAAGGTTGAGATCATTAAATTAAAAAACCTAGAAATTTACTCATCAATTTTTTGACAGTGATATAGTTATCCAACATATAACAAAATAATTAAATATTGTTGAATATAGGATTCACTCTGGTGAAGCATTCATCAGTATTTTCACCATCGTTCAATTTGAAGTCCTCATACTAACACATCAAAACATTCAATTTGGATTTCGTTACTTTTACATTTCCTTCATAACTACTTCTCAGTTTTTCCATGATCTCCTTGGTAGTCAGAAACCCATCACCTTCGTGTATACCTTTTATTTTAGGGCTATGAAAATGGAATTATGTTCCTTTCTTTGGAACACCATATTTCTCGTATCACATTATGTCAAGAAAGAATCTCCAACGATGGGTATATAACTGACTGTTATAACAAATCTCTATTCCAGGATGAGTGATAGGATATATGGTAGCATCTTATTCCTGTATCTATGAAATATTTTCCCATAAAAAGTAGGAATACCTCAACAATTGGAAGGATTGACATTTTATATATGTCACAATTTTCCTGGATATTTATAGTGAATCATTCATTAGATAAAACTTTTAGATCCCTAGGCCAGTTTGACCACTGGGAGGGGAGGGGTGAATAAATGGTTTAATTTTAAGAATTCAGTTTGTGTCAAATGAATTGTCTTTAATTTTTTAAGTATATTGATTAAGTAGATATTATATACCAATCTATCCGTTTTTAATTAGTAACAATAGAGAGATAATCACCATAAATTTAAAAGGTTTTATATAAAGTATACTCCTTGATACATCTAGTTATACCCCCATCCATAGAATCTTAACACTCAAACAAGTGAATACATTTAATTCCATCAATAAATGGAAGATTATACATCATTAACTCTAAATTAATTTCTTTTACTAATCTTGAAATAAATATTGGAATCCTACTTCCATCTCTTACTATAATACATAAACTACTTTTACCTCCAACTAAAAGGCATCCCCTTCTTCTAGCTCAAACTGATAGAGTTAATCCATTCTTTTATGGTTTATCCACTATAGGATTATTATTTTATATTACTCTAAAATATATCTAAATCACAATTGATCGTATTCCTTTTAATGAAACAATGACAATTACTGATCATTCAATCAATCTTGCTCAACAATTATGATCACCTGTATCTAATTACGTCCCTTAGAGAAACAAATCTCGAGGTATAATTCAACCTTCATATGAAGTCCCGAACTCAAAAATATTTTAAACCAAATGAAAAAATATAATAATAGGTTATGTGATAAGGGACCTGAAAAAAATACATTTCTCTTCTTTCAGTTATACTACATGTATGGATATTTAATGGGATTCACATTAAAAATCATAGAGGATAAAATTGTCATTATATTGTTTTATTTAATAACACAACATATTTATTATATATAGGTTATGAATAAATGCATGTCATTAATATTTTCATGAACAATCCACTACCTTCCTTCAAGATCATGACATATTTCACTCCCCTTCATACCCAAAAGTTCTTATTTATGGATGGGCCTCCATGTAAGTGAATTTCCTATTAGGTATGCATATACATGTGCACTATCTTCTCACTACCTCCTGTAATCTCCTAATATGTCAAAGTAGGTCCTATAAACATAGAAGGGAACAAATATGCGTATCTCTCAATGAAAATTTCTTGGAATAAGAGTATCTCAAAAACCATAAAGTTTTTAAAGAATAGGTTATTCATGAAGAATTTAAATTGTGATCGATACAAGTCAAATGCTCAGGTATTTTCTCGTGATTATTTTTTACAAAATAAACGATCATCATATGATCACTCTTCAAGAAAGAGAATATTCTATGATGCACTATTTTATAAAAGAAATTAGATAATTCTCAAATATGGATATAGAATCACATTGGTCAGAACCCTCGGTATTTATATATAGTTACCTATAAACTATCCTTAGATAATTTATAAACTTCATATATATAAGATAAATGTTATGTCATGGATTTACCAAACACAGGAGCATTCAATAGTTCTCAAATATAATATCTTAAATAACATCATATTATTATATACATGAGTTCATGAATTCTCATCACATTCATGTGATAAGGATCATGTGACACTCTTAATTTTATATCTAGAACTCTTCTATGTATGGAAGACGCCTGAAAACCCATCTATCTCTTCATTTTTAGTTTCCCAAATCATATCCTTTTAATTTATGAATTCATGAAAGATAGGGACTTCATGCATAGAAGTTCAATTCCTCAACATTTCATAATATTGAACTTTTAAAAACCTTGGATATCTCATGTTTGGTGATGTATTTGGTAAAATCAATTATGTAACATCCAATCTTTTAAGAAGGTATTATTCCTTTAGTTTTTAGTTAAAACCCCATTCAGTTTCCTTCTGGGTTTCAATCCTAGTGACTGGACCCTTAGGAATTGACATTTTTATCAGGGAATAATGTTTATAGAGTGGATGGATCTTGGAAACATTCCAAATATAGTTTGGGTACTTAAATAAATAACATATATTAAATGCAGGATGTTAATTTTTTACTCAAAACCCCTTGCAAGCCGAGAGATGGTTTTTCCCACTAAGGGAAAACCTGTTCTTCAAATATAATGAAATGTTTATAGACTTCATAAATTCCAAGGGACGATTTTTTGAAAGGGTTAGGTAATCTTGTTTCTGACAAAACATAATCTTCCATAGTACATGTTAGTATCCACATGGGAGACCTACTCATTTTATCCATATGGGTTTTCCTATTTCTCCAACATTAGGACATCAATAGAACTGTTCTCTATTATATTTGATCGAAAATAGTAAGTTATCCATGCCTATTCTTTCCAATAATGGATTATATCCTCATGATATGGGTTATTTTGTGCAACCTTATATGCCATATTTATAATTTTATTTTCCATTTTTACAATATTATATGTTCTTCATTGATTTAGAGATTGATAATTGACTAATGGTCATCCAAAGACCTAAGGCAGGTCATCTAGTAATGTTTCCTAAATGTTTAGGTGTTTTATAGATTTTTTATATTGTTTTTCACAACATAAATATCCATGTGTATATTTTAAATATCTTTCCTCTTTATAGGGTAATGGAATCATGTTATGATACTACCTTGAACCTTGTTGAGTAGTTAAATGTTGTTTACATCATCAATTTCCACTCATTTTTATGTGTTGAACATATTAACGTTTTTAATGAAAATTATTAATCGACCAACCATCTACTAGGTGGTTTGTCTTGACCTTAAATTAGATTTAAAATTTATTTAATCAACAAAATGGATTACTTTAAATAAATGTATCTGGGTGGAAATTCCACACCATGTGTTGTATATTTTTTGTATATGAATTATATGAATTGTGAAACACCTGGATAAATTGGGTTGAATAATTATAAATTATTTAGTTATAATCCCTAAATATATAAAATATTAATCATTGGATATTTCTCATCGGACAATGAATGAGATACACTTTGATCATGGTGTCTCATTTACCTTTATGTTGGGTGTTTGTAATGGCCTCTAACATTGATCACTCTTACATGGATGATGGATATGACATTCACCTTTCCTTTAAATTGGGTGTTGGGCCTAAAAACTCAAGCCACTATCTTGAGTGATGGAAATTATAACTCACATTCATAAAAGATTCAGTGCAATACCCTTGTTAGAGAATATATCATATTAGAGTAGTCAAGGATGCCTTTGTTACACACTAGGTCTAGCTAGCAACTTTCATCCATGTATATCCCATATATGTACATATATATACAGAATATATACATTTATATGTATTATATATATATAAAAACATATATATGATAATTGATTCGAATTAATCTATCCTATTTTAATTCAGGTTAATTCTACCATGTGTCCTACAAAAATGTAGTTGTACCTATTTTTATTCTATGATTACATGTGTAGATAAAGGTATTCACCCTATCTTGGATTCATAACAAATTTTTTATATCGTGGGATAATGGGTTGTGAGGATCGATCCTATGCTTGTGATTCTAAGGGAGATGTCTTTGTAATTTTTTATCTTTGTGTAGGATGATGAATAATCTTACACCCTATTTCCCCATATTTGGTTTTTCTATACCAGAATGAAATGAAATAATTTTTTATGACTCACCATATGGAACTTGATTATTATTAGTGCACCATTATTTATCTTCAACTACTTTATTATAGTATCTATTTCTTCTATGATGTTATTCATATTATTTTCTTCCTTTATTTATTACCCTTTTTTATATCTACATTTCCACAATGATATTAGGGAATAGTCTCCCCATAGTTCCACCTTATCTTAACTACTAGTTGGAGGAATTTTGTGTATGGGGAGTCACGTTTGAGGCATTGTGACAAACCATCTTTGGTAATGATTTTTGTGGAACTCGATCGAGGATTTACTATGTGGTATGAGAGAAATGTTCCATTTATTTTGTGATAATATTTCTTTTTAAGAAAATATAATATTTAGGTAATGGAATGTGGTATTGATCCAAATCTAGGGACTATACAAACCACATAAAAATGATTCCCACAGTTACCTGGGATGGGTAACAACTATTTAGGTTTCCACCTATTATAATTGCACTGATTTCACCAATGGGTGATGCACATGTTTTGTGATATTACTATTATTAATATTATTAATACCAAAATATTATTCTTCCTTATACTAGTATCACATGGAGTTTTCATCGCATGCATCATCATAGGCACTTTAGGACTTATATTCCAATCATTTTTCCATGACATATTTATTTTTTGTGTGCATTTCCTAATGCATATAATTTGTTCTTGGATTATTATATTGGAAAAAAATGAGATACCTTAACATAAATGGATGGAATAATTGTACTAATTAATATGTATGCATCAATCAAAATAGAATCTTCCCAAATATATTGATGATGACACATATCATAGCCAATTTTCCCATGTTTTTGGTTTTGAACCTACTTGTTTCATTATAATAAACAACATTAGATGATTTGATTACATGAATAAAAATATTGATTTTTAAATAATGAATTTGTATAAATAAATAATCGTGATTTATTGAATCAAATCATTTTATATGACTTATTACATTCTGATACTGGATGTAAATGATATGTTGTATCTACATTATGTGCCAATTGTAGATTATAAAGGCTTTGAATGTAATAAATTGGTAATGGTAAATCATTTAATTTGTTTGAGATATATAAATATATTTATGTATGAGATTATAAAATTAAATGAATTTAAACTTTTAAATGAAATTTGTTCCGTTATATGAGGTTTCCAAATGAACATTATATGGTGTTTTCTTATATAACATGCAATTGACAGTCCATATTCTAGAACATTAGACTAGTGACATAAGACATGGAAAAAAACCATCCAATTAGTTTCTTTTTGGGAGCATCTCTTATGATTAATATCCATGTTATGGTTTTCCATTATCACATAGAACTATATTTTGAAGCAGGCATAAATTTGTGGAATATTTTATATGAAGGCTATGTACTTTTCCTAAAATATGTATGTGATATTTTGAATTGTAAAAATATATTATGAGGCATGTGTTTGGAATTTTATAATTATCTCACCACGATAGCTTAAAGTCATATGCTAGGAGTGTATTGACAACCATGACCCAGAGTTGGTGGAACCTATATAGTTAGTATTACCTCTCAAAGTTCCTCTAGAGGCACCACTGACTATAGTGATTTGGAAAAAGAATGATTGTTTTGAGTGGGATTCCTACCTATTATATCTTATATGAAAGGAGTTTCTTTTCCAGCCCCAACATTTGAAGAGTTGACTCGGGAATTCCAATAGTTGTATCCTCCCCCATATTTGTGATGGGAGTACCTCACGGTGCAAAATCCTAGCTAGAGGCTATTATATTTATATTTGAGCGTACGGATATTCCTCCAGAGTGGAGGATCAAGATTATAGATTATATTCTATGGGGTTCTACCAAATGATGGTGGTATGTAATTACCTATGAAGACTAACATCAAGATATGATCTGTAGGTATTTCTAGATGGTCTTATATAATTCTTCCTCAACATGCATTGAAGAATGACTGAGCTAGAGAGATCATGATATTGTAGTAGGGATTCATGCCTATAATGTATTATTCTAATAATAATTTTACTAAGATGTATAGATTCACACGGACTCTAGATAAAGATGATATCATCATAGTGAGGTGATTTGATGAGGGACTAGTATACACTATCTGATCATTGATTAATGTTTTAAACTTTAGTACCAATTCATAAATAGTTATCCAATCCATAATTACAAAGCATAATTTAATGTAATATTGCCATGTGATCCAGTGTGGTTTAGTACCCAGACCTGGAAGTGGTTCTGGTAGGGGAAGGAGGAATCCCTTCGAGGTTGCTCATAGAGGTAGCGATAGTTAGAAAACATGAAATTATAGCTTTGTTATTTTCCATTATTTTAGAGATCTAGGACATACAAAACCAAAGTGCATGATATACCATATTGATTACATAGGAAATGGATGAATGGGTCATGTTTAGAGATTTTACATGACCACACCACCAGTTCCTGGTGAGAGAGGATCGACACCGACCACATAATACAGTGTGGTGCCAGTAGTACCTTTCTAGGAAGGTATCCAAGAAACCACCAGTTTATCTAGTTCAGGTTATGGTCGAGGAAGAGGGAATGAAACAAAAGATTCATTATTCTAGAAGATAGGTTGTTCTCATGGTAGTTAGGTTGTGTCTCAGGACTACGATGCATGCCAGTTACATGTCATACAACTTGTGTGAGAGGAAAAGGTCATCAGACCTTATACTATTCAAGGTATTACTCATGTAGCCTCTAAAATAGTAGTTTCATAATTTTAAATAGTTCCATCACACTCTTTATTTTATTTGGAAATTTTATAGATTTTGGAAATTGTGATAGAGTTATTTTAGGACTTGATTTCACTAGATACCCCATTGGGTATCCAATTAGATGGTGATCCATAATATAAAGAATGTACCCTTGTGAATGTCAGTTACCTGGTTGTGAAGATTCTTTTCATCCTTGAAATGAGTTGGTTTAAAGATATTATAAATATGGACTTGAAAGTATCCTATCAAGATGATATCAATTGATATCATTGGAGGGTCAAATTTACACCTCTAAATATTGTTAGACATGTCCATAAGTGAGATTGGGATGCCCATGAATCTTGTGATAGACCTGATCATCAAGTGAAGGGTAGAGTGAAAAACCAGATTAATATTCTCTTATATGATGATCATGGTATAAAACCTATGGTTTTCACTCTTGTGGTGGATTAGTTTTGGGAAATATTCCCAAAAGAAATTTATTTGATACCTCTACTGAGATAGGTAGAATTCACCATTATTTTAATGCAAGGAGAAGAAAAATTGTCTATTCCTTCTTACATGATCGAAACAATGGGGCTTCTAGAGCACATGAATTGTCTAGAAGTCCTGGGTACCAAAGGTTTTATCAAACCCAATACAATGACATGGAGTTCAATGGGAATATTTTTATAGAAGGTGGATGATACCCTAATGATTTACATTGATTATCGATGGATGAACAAAACCATATTTTAGAATCATTATCCACTAACTCAAATAGATATAATCTATGATCATCTCTAGAGAATTCATGTTTTCTGGATGCTTCATTTGTAGTTCAGCTACAATCAGGTGTGTTTTAGGTCTTTAGGAATACATTATAGTGAACTGGCCTTTTCTTAAATTACTATTACATCATTATAAATATAAACAATCAGGTGTGTTTTAGGTATTTAGGAATACATTTTAGTGAACCAGCCTTTTCTTAAATTACTATTACATCATTATAATGATAAAAAACATAATAATATTACACATATGAGATCAAAAGGTTTAGTGTATTGGACCATACATAACAATTACAACATCAAGCATAAACATTTATTTAAATTATTCTTCTCTAGGTTATTATTGGGACTTTCCCTCTCCTTAGTACACTTTTCCTCATGAGGATATACATAAAAAGGGGTGGGCTAAAATCCCTATAAGAGGAAAGATAAGAATAATATAGCATGTGGTGAGCATAATCATAACATTGGAAAATGATTATGAACATGATAGGAAGCATAAATAGAAGACTTGAAATGTGGGAATGCATTAAAATGAAACATCATGTCATAGTGGTTAACTAACACACATACTGGTTCACAAAGCTAGCATCTTTTCCACATCATTTAACATTTACAAATGAGATTCGTCACTTTACCCAATGCATTTGAGTGCTGTGTAATTCCGAACACACCTATGACATCAAAATATTATCATTATCATGCATGCCATATAGAACATGAATCAATGATGAACATTACTAACCCATGTAAAGGAATGGGTTTCATCTCATAAGAACACATTCATAAACATTGGGTTCCCAAAACAATGAGGGAATACCATATTTGATACAAGAACCATCAACCTTGAATGAGAAGTAAAAGGTGAGTTCTTAGAAGAAGTGTTATTTTGGATAAAGTTTTATTTTAAATAAACAATAGTGGTGAACATGTATATCCCAGAAAATGGAATAAAATTATGAAAAAAATGATTTTTTAGGAGTAACCATATCAAAAATGGAGTGAAAGAGGGAGAACCCGAAGTATTAAATTGGGTACGAGAATTTCCCCTTACCTTGTATCTGAACAGTTACTTCTCTTTAATCTCTTGTATAACCACATTGAATATATTAAATGACAATTCCAGAGCCTTATGTTCATGAATGTCGTTCATTAATGATTCATTAAGTTATTTTATGGGAATTTGGATGTGTTATAGTGTTTAAAAACAATGTTCGGGAATGTTTGTATTCATGGTTTTCTTGAGTGGTTCACTTGTATTATTTAACTGAAGATCGGGTAGAACATGGGTAAAAATCCAGAACTAATATTACATGTTATTAATGATATTACAGGAGTTTTAATGAGCATAAAATTAATTAAATAATATCCATGTGGATGAATCATTAGATAAGAATTAAATGATGATTTTTAGGTTAATTTAAGAGGTTTTCGATCACAATGAACTTGTTTTATTTTTACACTTAGTAATATGGTCGTAAGTTAGATACAGAACATTAAATATTACATAATAAATATAAAATATTCTTGTTAAACCATAAAAATTATTTCATTACCAGATCTGAAGGTATAAATTAAAACAAAAACATGTCGTTCTTGAAGGTGGTAGATGAACACCTTAAAAACATCGTTTTCTTTTAAAAATGAAAAGAAAGAGGAGAAGGGGGTTGGATGGTATAATATCCCATTAGTATCATAAAATTCTAGAATATGTATAATATTATAGTTACCATACAATGTGGATGGATATAGGTGTGGTGAAATGAACTTGAAATTAAAAGGAATTTAATGGAAAGAGAGAGGGAGAGAGAGGAATTACCTCTTAAATCTTCCTCATTAGATACTCCTTAAGAAAGATAAGGATGGAATTTTGATGATACCAGAAGATATTAGACGTGGGAGAGGAGATATGGAAGATTTGTGGGCAGATTTTAGAGAAGTATTAAAGCTTTACAGGTGTGAGGAAATGAGAGTGTGAGGGGTGGTATTTATAGTTGAGGGGAGAGGGGGTTTCTCAATATAAAATTCATTAGTTCACTATTTCCCCACAAGACAAGGAATAGTGAGTCTTCTATCACCAATAATTGTAATTTTATCATGTGATCCTGAACCAAGTGGTCTTAAATCAGCATAACATCACACATGACTCTATAATTAGCTTATTTAGCTTATTTTTTAAATTATGGCATTTCACTATTCATAAAAAATTCATGTATTTCAAAAAAATCACAAAAATACACCCCAACCATTTTTCAACATGTAGAATCCAAAAATTATGTCCATTTTTCAAAAATAAATTTATAAATATGATTAATTTAATATTTAATTAAAATCATAATTTACTTGAAAAAAACTTTTTTTGAAATTTAAAACTGCTTTTATAAGGCTTTCATAAATTACTTGAGTTCCTAAAAAATTATCTTAATTATAGAAGACATAGATTTTTTAATTTATGAACACTTAAAATAATATTTTTTTCTTTTTAAATTAAATAACTAATTGTAATTAATTATTTCTTACTTAAAAAAACAATAACTTTAGTATGGTCAAATTGTCACCTTCTAAGATCCCCAAATTTTATTTAATTATTCATGGGTAAGGTTACTCTTATGTTTAATGATTTACTATTCATAAGGGTTATATTACTATTCATAAGGGTAAGTTACTATTCATAAGTATATGTTACTATTCACCTAAAATTATTTTTGTTTCATTAGACCCTGAAAATCATCTTGAACACCACTGTGTATGTCAGATTTTCAAAATTCAAAACACAGAAGTGTCAAACTTATGTTTAAAGGTCACTTATCACTTCATAGGTCATTAAGTTGCATTTTCATGTGATTTTAGGATATAATTATAAGAAGGTAATTTCCATTGAAAAAATTTGGGTCGTTAAATTTTTCCCACCTTAAACAATTTCACCCAAGAAATTTCACTCTACACAAACAGGTGAGGGTACTTCTCCTTCATCACTTCCTCTAGTTCCCAAGTAGCTTCTTAAAACTTATGGTGCCTCCACAACACATAGAAAAGGTGGGTGGTCTTGTTGCGTATAACCTTATCTCTCTGGTCCATAATCTATATTGGCTGCTCCTCATAAGAGAGATTATATTCCACTTATACCACCTCTCAGTTTAGTACATTTGAGGGGTCTGGTATGTACGTACTCAGGAGTGATACGTTAAACCCATAAAGAACTTGAGCCATATTCAGTATAATTACAAGTCGATAGGCCAAGACTCCTCTATGTTGAAGGATCTCAAAGGGGCTAATGTACCTTGGGATTAGCTTCCCTTTCATTCCAAACCACATAACTCTCTTCCATGGTGATATTCAAAGGAAGAATTTATCTCCATCTTCGAACTCCAAGTCCCTTCGATGGTTTTAAGCTTAACTATTTTGCCGACTTTGAGTAGATTTGATTTGTTTCTAGATGACTTCAACCTTATCTATCATCTCTTTCACATGATCAGGTTTGAGTAGCTTTCTTTCTCCAACTTCATCACAACAGGTTGGAGTTCTACATTGCTTTCCATACAAAGCATTATACGGAACCATTTGAATACTTGAGTGGAAGATTTTATTGTATGAGAACTCAACCAATGAGAGATGATGATCCCATCCACCTTTGAATTCTAGAGAGTAGGCTCTTAGCATATTTTAAGAGTCTAAATAGTTTTTTTATATTGGCCATCCGTTTAGGGGTGATAGGCCGTGCTGAAATGTAATTGAGTACTCAAATCCTGTTAAAGGCTCCTCCAGAATTTAGATGTGATCCTTGGATCACGATCAGAGACAATCGAGAGTGGAATGACATGTAGTCTTACCACTTCCTTCACAAAAAACTTTGCATTTTGTTCAAGTGAGAGGTCTTCCCGAATAGCGATAAAATGGGAAGGCTTGGTTAGTCGGTCAACCACAACCCATATCGCATTATTTTCCTTCGATGTCTTCGGGAGACCTGTGACAAAGTCCATAGGAACATTATCTCATTTCCACATGGGTATAGAAAATGTTTGAATCATCCCATTGGAATTTTGTCGCTCTGCTTTATATTTCTAAAATACCAATCACCATGAGATATATTCTGCAATCTCATTTTTCATGTTATCTTACCAGAAGTGTTCTCGGAGATCACGGTACATCTTGGTACTCCCATGATGGATAGAGAATGTTGATCTATGTACATTGTCAAATAGATCCTTCATTATCCCAGGAGATGAATGCACAAAAATACGCTTTCCAAACCAAATAACACCATTATCATTGATATGGAACTCTTACAGCATCCCTTCCTTTATAGGATTCACCCTCTTTTGTATATCCACATATTCCATTTGTGCTTCTTTATTCTTCTTTTGGATGGATGATTGCACAATAATTTGGGCAAGGTAGGATGTATCACCAGCACTTATTATTTTTAAATCCATCCATTGTATATCCAAGAATATATGGTCTTTATCAATCCACAACATGGATATAGTAGCAGGTTCTTTAATTCTTAGAGCATCAGCTACCTTGTTCGCCTTTCTTGGATGATAGTTAATAGAGTAATCGTAATACTTAATAAGCTCTAACCATTTTATCTGATGCATGTTGATCTCATTTTGTGTGAATATATACTTTAGGCTCTTGTGTTCAGTGTATATGTCACACTTCTCACCACAATTGCAGTGTCACCATATTGTCAAGGAAAAAATCACAGTTTTCAGCTCTAGATCACGCACTGGGTTGTTCTGTTTGTGGATATTCAACTGTCGTGAGGTGTAGGTGATCACATTTCCATTTTTCATGAGTTCACAACCCAAGACTTTCGTTGAAGCATCACTAGATATCCTAAAGAATTCCCCACTTATTGTTAGTGAGAGTACAGGTGCAGTGATCAACCTTCTCTTCATCTCTTTGAATATTTCCTCACATTCTGCCATTCAGACATTCTTTACCCCTTTCCTTGTTAACTTAATTATAGCGATTGACAATTGTAAGAAGATTCTCACAAAACGTTGATAGTACCTAGCTAATCCAAGAAAACTACGGATTTCTATGACACTAGGGGGGCTAGGCCATTCCTCAATCACCATTGTTTTTGAAGGATCCACTGAAATTCCCTCATTTGTGATCACATGTCTTAAGAATGTGACTTGCTTCATCTGAAAGTCACACTTTCCAAACATGGCATACAACTTCTCCTTTCATTATGTTCCCAAAAAAAGTCTTATATGTTCTTCATGTTTCTCCCTTCTCTTAGAGTAGATTATAATATCATCAATAAACACTACCACTAATTGATCTAGGTAATGCCTAAAGACTATATTCATCAATTCCATGAAAATTTTAGGGGCATTAGTAAGTCCAAAGGGCATTACAAAGTACTCATAGTTCCCATACCTTGTTCGGAAGGTAGTCTTATGAATATATTATTTCTTCACCTTTTCCTGATGATATCCAGAACGTAGATCCACCTTTGAGAAGTATTGATAACCTCTTAACTGATTAAATAAGTTTTCAATCCGTGGGAGGCGATACTTGTTCTTTATGGTGATCTTGTTGAGTTCCCGATAATTGATTCACAGCCGCATTGTTCTATCCTTCTTCTTCAAAAAGAGCACTAGTGTATCCCAAGGTGATGCACTAGGGTGTATGAACCCTTTTTCCATATGCTCTTGCAGCAGCTTCTTTAACTCCTCCAGTTTGATAGGATCCATCCTATAGGGACACTTTGAGATAAGTGTAGCTCTAGGAATGAGTTCAATTGACAACTCTACCTCATGATCATGGGGGAATTCTAGGTAACTCTTCGAGAAATACATCACTGTATTCTCTCATGATGGGCATTTCTCAATGTTGGAACTTTCCTTCAACTCATCCATTTGGGCGCAGTATGCTTCTTCATAGGGAATCAACACCCACACCATTGAAGGATTTTTAAAAAGAGATTCATGACATTCCTTGCATTTTTAGAGGAGCATCGGATGGTTCAGAATATGAAAAGATATTTCTTTTTCCCGACAGTTGTTATGTGGTCTATATAATGAGATCTAATCCATTACCATTATGGGGTTGAATTCTACCAAGCGAAGTTTTACGAGATTTTCTGGAATAATATTCCCACATATGCCAACAGGAGAAGAGTCAAATACATGGGTTGCAATAATTTCACAACCTGGTGTTTTTACAGATATCTCTACTTTAAGGTGTCAGGGCTTCGATTATATAGTTCTAGAAAACATTCATGATATAAAGGAATGAGTAGAACCAGAATCGAATAATTCTTTTTCCATTATTTAGTGACTAGAAAGTGTACCTTGTATGACTTAATTATTATTCTCCACTTCTTTAGTAGGGATGGCATAAACATTCCCTTGTTCCTTTGGATTTGGTGGCTACTGACGCTGATTACCCTCAAGAACTTGAGGTTTAGTGAACAAGATGGCATAATTCCCTAGATCCCCGTAGTTGTACAATTGAACCATGGGTGGTTCTCTCCTTTCTTCCACCACATTATCCTTTATTTTCATGTCTTTTTTACACTCTTGAGCATTGTGTCCATCTTTCCAACACTTGAAGAACTTCCCCATCCCTTTGAGTCATTTCCCATGGTGTATCTTCCCACAATTTTGGCATGTGGGTCATTGAGTTTTCTTCCCACCATTATCATTAGATCCACTGTCTTGAAACCCAATATTTCATTTCTTATCACCGTAGTTGCGAAACCATTCCTTAAATTCCATCTCCACTTTGAGAGCACACTGAACAACTTCTTTTTAACTCCCACAGTCTCAAATTGCAAGATCCTTTTGAAGGCATGGTTTTAATCCACTAAATAATCTATCAATTTTGCCATCATTGCTGATAACAAAACCTGAATTGTACCTTGAAGGCCTTTTGAAATTCACTTCGTAGGTTGTGATAGATTCTCATTATTTTTGATTGATCTCTATTAATTCTCTCTCCATCTTTGTGTGAAGAGATCGTTGGAAATAATTATTAAGAAATATTATCTTAAAGTCTTCCCATTCCATATATTCAATTTCTCCCTTGGCTTGGTATTCTTAATCAAAGACCACCATTGATCAGACTCTCCATCTAGACGATACACGACTAGGGTCACCTTCTCGGTCTCAGAATAGTGAAGAACAAAAAAGATCTTCCCCATGGAGTTTCCCACTGTTCCGTAACTAGTGGATCAGAATATTCATTAAATGTTGGTGGTTGCTTCCACATAAAACATTCGATAGCAAGTTTCTCCCTCATTGGTGAAGGAGGACATTCCCAATTATTATGGTTATTGTTTATAACTTTAGATAATTGGGTAACTATCTCCATGACGTTCTGAGCTCCACCTCTCAAATCATTAGGGATGTTATTCATGCAATCATTGCATTGGCCCTCGCATGAGCTATTGGCCTGGTTTCTCCTAGTTTCTCCTGGTTCCCACCATTTTCAAAAATAAAAAAGGTTAGAACATAAGTCGAAAATTCATGAATAAATAATTTATTTAAACAACATATACCAACAATATAACTTATGAGATCCCTATATAAATATTATTATTTGTATATTTGTACTTAGTCTCATGCTAGAGGTTTTCCCTAGGGTTGACTAATCCTAATTCCCAAATTAACTAAAACATACATCTCAAACCAATAATAGAGACCCGGACTTTTCTTATATTACTATTACATCATTTTAATGATAAACTACATAATAATATTACACATAGAGGATCCAAATGTTTAGTGTCTTGGGAAAACTAGGACCATATATAAAAATTACAACATTAATCAGAAACATTTATTTAATTTATTCTTCTCTATATTCTTATTGGAACTTGTACAATCCTTAGTAAATGTATCCACCTGAGGATATACATACAAATTGGTGAGCTGAAATCCCATTAAGAGGAAATATAATAATAATATAGCATGGGGTGAGCATAATCATAACATTGGAAAATGATTATGAACATGAGAGGAAGCATAAATAGAAGACTTGAAATGTGGAAATGCATAAAAATGATACATCATGTCATAGTGTTTAACTACCACACATACTTTTGAAAAAATCTAGCATCTTTTCTACATCAATTCACATTTACTCATGAGATTCATCACTTTACCCAATGCATTGGAGCACTGTATAATTCCGGGCGCAACCGTCACATCATAATATTATCATTATCATGCATGCCATAGAGAACATAAATAAATGATGAACATAACTAATCCATGGAATGGAATGGGTTTCATCTCATAATAACACATTCATAAACTTTGGGTTCCCAAAACAAAGACAGAACAACATTCTTGATACCAGAACCATGAACCTTGAATGAGAAGTAAAAGGTGAGCTCTTAGAAGAAGAGTTCTTTTGGAAAAAACATTTCTTGACATAAACATCAGTGGTGAACATTTATATCCCAAAAAAGCAAAGTAAATGACTAAAAAATGATTTTTAAGGACTACACATATAAAAAATGGAGTGAAAGTGGGAGAACCCGAAGGATGAAATTGGGTTCGGGAATTTCACCTAACCTTGTATCTGAATGCTTCCTTCTCTTTGATCTCATATATAACCACATTAAATATATTAATTGATAATTTAAGATCCTTTTTTAAATGAATATGGTTAATTAAGGATTCATTATGTTATTTTATGGGTCTTTCAATGAGTTATAGTGTTTACAAACATTGTTTGGGAATGTTTGTTTTCATGGTTTTCTTGAGTGGCTCACATGTATTTTTAAATTAATGTTAAGGTAGAACATGGGTAAACATCCAGAACAGATATTACATGTTATTAATGATATTACTGGAGTTTCAATGATCATAAAATTAATTAAATTGGATCCATGTGGATGAATCATTAGATAAGAATTAAATTATGATAGTTTGGGTTAATTTGAGCGGATTTTCAATCACAATGAACTTGTTTTGTTTTAACACTTAGTAATATGGTCGTAAGTTAGTTCCAAAACGTTAAATATTAAATAATACATATAAAATATTTTGGGCCAACCATAAAAATGGGTTCATGGCCAGATCTGAAGGTAGAAATGAAAAATGAAAACATGTTGTTCTTAAAGGTGATAGATTACTACCTTACGAACAACGTTTTCTTTTATAAAAAAAAGAAAGAGGAGAAGGGGGTTGGATGGTATAATATTCCATTAGTATCATAAAATTACAGTATATGTATAATATAATCATTTCCATACAATGTGGATGGATATTGGTTGGTAGTAATGAAACGTGAAATTAAAAGGAATTTAAAGGAAAGAGAGAGAGAGAGAGATAGAGAGGAATTACCTCTTAAATCTTTCTCTTGAGATCCTCCTTAACGAAGCTAAGATTGGTCTTTTGTTGAGATAAAAAGATACTAGACTTGGGAGAGGGGCTAGGGAAGATGTTTGGGTAGTGTTTAGAGAAGGATTGAAGCTTTAGAGGTGAGTGTAATCGAGGGTGTGAGGGGTGTTATTTATTGAGGAGGGGAGAGGGGTTTTCTCAATATAAAATTCATTAGGTTATAATTAATTCACAAGACAAAGAATAGTTAGTCTTCCATGACCAAGAATAGTAATTATATCATTGGATCCCGAAAAAGTGGTCTTACATCATCATAACATCACACATGACTCTATAATTATCTTATATAGATTATTTTGTAAATTATGGTAATTCACTATTCATGAAAAATTCAAGTATTTTAGAAAAATCCAAAAAATTCACCCCAACCATTTATCAACGTGTAGAATAAAAAATGAATTCCATTTTTGAAAAATAAATTCCTAAATATTATTAATTTAATATTTTATTAAAATTATAATTTTCTTGAGAAAACTGTTTATAAAATTAAAACATCTTTTATAAGGCTTTCAAAAATTACTCGAGGTCTTACAAAATAATATTAATTCTATAAGACATCAGTTTTTTAATTAATTAAAAATTTTAAGAATATATTTTCTATAACAGCCCATGATTTTATGAAAAATATTCTTTTTAATTTTATTAATGTCTTGTGTTGTATGCTACACCAAAAGGAGCTTGCACAACACGCATCCTTGACTTGCATTACACGCAATCACGACCTTTCTCGATAGCGTGTGTAGTATGCAATACCGAGTTTCACTAAACAACGATATGCTATTAAAATATTATTAAAACTAGCCGTTATGAATATTAAGAACCACCTTTTCAAATTTTAGAAATTTTAGCTCTCAAAATGGACTTTATTTTTGGATTCGGAATATCGAAATTATCTTAGGGTGAAATTTTGGTACTTTTCAGATAACTTTCATTTTCTAATGAATAGTGAAAATTACTAAATTTTAATTAAAAACAACTTTTTTAATCAAAATAATTAATAGTGATAAATTATTAATTTGAGTGGTTTTAAAGTATATTTATAATATATTTTTACAATTTAATACAATGTATGTAATTGGATGTAATTTCACATTTAAAACAGTTATAAACAAGTGTCAATCTTTTGATAGTTATTATCTCTTAAAAACACGCCTTTTGATTTGACGATGGGAATTAATTTTTAAATTAATTAATTCAACTGATATGTTTTGAATTTGGTAAAATAGAAATCATTTTTGAATTTAGAATTTCAATTATAGCTTAGGGTGAAATTTTGGCATTTTTCTGAAAAACTTCAAATTTTGATGAATAGTGAAACTACTATGTGGTAGTTAAAGAAACTAATTTTTTCATAAATATTAATTTTACCACTTCTGTGATTGGAATTTCAAAAATCCGAGAGACACAGTTGATATCAGTATGTAAATTGTGGTTCAATGAGATGAAAATAATTTTTGGTGAATAGTAACTTTTTACTTTTTTTTGCCACGGTTAAAAGTAAATATGGTAATTAAGGGTAAAAATGATATTATTATTACCCTAACACATGTCCTAATTCTATTGGATAAGTGTAATTCGACCAAAAACAACCTTAGGAATAAACTATGACCATTTAGGCCCACTTGGATTAGATTAGGACATTTATTATTAATTTATTTAAAGAAGGGTTAAAATAGTTAAAATAAACGTTTAATAACTAAATCATTTTAATATGGGGTTATACATAAGATAAATTTGACTATAAATATTCATTATAAATATAAAAAGATTTATTACATAATGGTATTTTATTTGTAAATTTTAGGCATTAAATAATTTTATTTATTTATGACACAAAGATGATGCAGTAATTATCTTATTAATGAAATATTGACATAATTGATTTTATAAACACAAAAATAAATGTAATTTGACACTTTTTATGAATTACACTAATTTTCTAGGTTAATATTACATGTTATTGTTGATTTAATTAACTTTGTTAGAACTTATCATTCTGTGATAATTTTCACAAAAATCAATTACTAAATAGTGTCAAAATTTCCATAAAATAGTTTTTAAAACAAATATTATATTATTAATTGTTATTTTATTCCTAAAAATCTGAGGTTCGGCCAAATGACTTAGATAAGGTTATATATATTAATAATAAACAACTTGGGGTTCGTTTAGCTTGATATAGTAAGTTTATTAACCTTATTGTATAAGAACACAAGAAGACACGGTAAAAGTAAAATTATTTAACTTAATGTTAAATCCAAATGATAAGGTTAAAATAGGAACCTAAACTTGTCTAAATTCTATTGGATGATAGTATTTCGACCCATACCCACATTAGCCTCGAAATAAATCAATTTGGAGCTATTTAAAACTGAACATGACTTTATAATAAAATAATATTTTTAGTTATTCCAAAGGTGCCCCTCTCCTCCCTTATAAAAGGGCACCTCCTCCCTCTCTTCCTCAAACCACTTTGAGCCTTCAAGCTCGGCCAAACCCTACCAAATTCCCTTCCCCACTTCCCTAGAAACATCCTAGAGGTTCTGGTCTTCCTCAAAGACCAATTTTAGTGCCCTAAAAGGAGGTCTCAAAGAGGCACTTCAAAGAAGAGGTAATGCCTGTTACCAATTCTTTCATCTTTATTTCTTCTTCCACTTCTTCTTTAGTTGGTTCATCATGAAGTAATAACATCAGTATCACTCATATACGGATATGTTATTATAAGTATGAAACAACCCTATTTCACCATCTATCCATCCTACGGAAAAAGAAATCACCGCGCGTGCGTACGTACAGAATACCGTCTCCACGCCGTGGTGTAATCTATTTTCCGCCACCACCTTAATTGGATGGGTATAATGGTGTAATGAGTAACTATATATGATTATTATAAAGTGATATTGATACTGAAAAAGTATACATACACTTCAACACAATTCCACGACCATGGGAACGATATCATCGCTCGTGCGTACGTACGGACTACCGTCTCCACGACGCGATGAGATTCATTATCCATGTTTACCATTCCAGAATGATTATAAAGTATATATAATGAATAATAATGGAATATATGACATGTTAAATCTACTGTATTTTTGTATTTATATATATATATGTCATCTACTTACTTCCATTCAAGACAATAAGGAAAGGAAAACATCGTTCATGCGTACGTACGGACTACCGTCTCCATGAAAGGTGTGTTTCATTTCATTTATCTATCTATTATATATATATATATATACAGAATATATATTATATATAAATCATATTTTATATTCTAGAAGTATGTAAATCATGATATAAGTAATAATAATGTCAAGAACAACAAGTCCAAACACCTACGATAAATGAAACGATTTTATCCAAAACGCTTCTTTAACATGTAATTTACCAAAGAACGGGTAATATAATAAGTGAATTATATATGATATCATAACAATGAATATTATTCTGTAATAAGTCAATAACATTATTTAAATCATTATACAGGAGGTTCGGACACTTACAAAGCAAGTCGGACCTAAGCTAAGGGAAATACCACAATCTCATTTTTATCCGAGATTGTTTATTCTTTGGTATTTACTGGGGTGTATTTTATTATCCACATCCATGTTTCCTCAATATGTAATATTATTTCCATCCACATTCAATTTTTTAAATCCAATTTTACCCTTTGGTGAGTTTTTCGTAATAGATATGAAAGGAATCTTTTGTCGTTTTTCGTACGAGGTATTTTTTGACTTTTCCGACAAAAGTATGAGAAGAATATTTTTTTAACTTCTACAACATGAATGGATTTTTAAGGTTTTATAAAGACATATTTTCATGAAGCTTCCTCAAAAATATTTCATGACTATTTTCAAGAAAATCATTTTCATTTAAAAATTCATGACATTTTGTGAAAAGAAAATGATTTTAAAGAAGAAAGGATATTTTCCTCAAGAATTCATTTCAAGTGTTTTATCAAAACCAATTTTCATATAAGATGACGTCATTTCACATTTTTATGTTTCAAGTATCCATGATTTACATGGTTTCACTTTTCTTATGATGAAATGATATCCATTTTTTATATATGGATTATGTGATGATGAGATGATGTTTATGAAACCCATTTTATTTATTGGGTTATTATGAATGATGTATATTTATTTTGTGGCACAAGTAAGAATGATTTCATTATGAGATGGGTGGGAACTATATCTCCCTCTAATGTATTGGGTAGAGATTTTATATCTCATGAGTTAGACATGGCTGGAATGGTAGGTTATACCGGTTCAGTGAAACAAGACTGAAACGAGGGTGACTCGGTTCAGAAAGAGACTTTGTCCACTAAGATAGTCTCGGAAATGAGTCTTGACTAACAAGAAATGATTATATATGATTATGTGTGTATGCCACAAAGTGTCATGTTTTAAGTTGTGATTATTGGGATTACATTTCACTTCTATGATTTATCCCATGTTATGAAATTATGCTCTCTTTTGTAGGTTAAGATTTCCAAAAGTTATGTTCTTATGTATATGATGTGGTTGAAATTTCTTTTGTTTACCCTTACTGAGCATTTGAGCTCACCCTTTTTATGTTTTATTTTCCCCCAGGATTAAAAGAAATGTTTTAGGTAAGTAAACAAAAAGGGGAGAATCGTTAAGGGAGATGTTGAAGATCTTTCAACATGATTAGAAGTTTATATTTCGAGTTTCCAAAGACACTAAACTATTATGGTCCTTGTGTGTGTGTTTTTTTATGTACTAAGTATTCCGAGAAAGTAATGTAATGTCTACGTATGTCATGCTTCGGGTCTCTATAGTTGGTATCATAGGCAAAGGAGGTAGGAATGTGTCCGATCCTTGGGAACTCTCACATGTGAGCATTGGACGAAGCATGGCTCTCCGCCCAAGGGCTTCATGAGGAAATGACTACCACTGGGGATGGTGGTGTGTCCCGCCCAGGGGGTGTAGCCGCCCATGGAGTGCCTTGATAGGTATCAATTATAGTCCACTGGAAGTAATTCCAGACCGCTACAGTTGGTATCAGAGGAAAGGTTTAGTCAACCTTTGGAAACTAGGATGCGAGAACTTTAGTGAGATCCCTAGAGATATTTCTAAGGTATGTCTAGGGATGTCCCTAAGGTTAAGTATACGTATAGGTTATAGTACTAGAATTATGCTAATGATCATATAATTAAACCTAAGATGTTAGATATTGAAGGTACTCCCCCTTTATTATGTTGTTTTCCCTAGCATGATTTTTGCCTCTCACACTATTATTTTTGGGTTTTAGACGATGGCTAGAACCCGAAGTAACCGTGTTGATCAATGCAATGGACACTGCAATGATTGTCCTCCTGAACAAACAAATGTTATGGGAGATGGAGTGAAAAATCTTATTGCTATACTTACACAAGCTATGAATCATTCTGGACTTCCAAATGAGCAGAGAAGGGAACAATATTCTATTGAGTCCTTCATGAGGCAACGCCCACCTTCTTTCAGTGGGTCTTCTGATCCACTTGTTGCTGAACAATGGATCAATACTACTGAAAAGATATTTTCAGTTCTTCAATGTTCTGAACATGATAAAGTCATCTTAGCAGTATATCGTATGAAAGGTGAAGCTGATCAATGGTGGAATCTTATCAAGAATACGAGGCAAAGAGATAAAAGTGAGTCAATGGAATGGGAAGAGTTCAAGAACATATTTTTCAATAAGTACTTCCCTCGTATTCTTCGAACAAAGATGGATAAGGAGTTTCTTGAACTAAAGAAAAAGGATGATGAATCTGTTGGTATATACGAAGAAAATTTTACAAGGCTTGCAAGGTATGCATCTGGATTTATCATCCAACCTGAAAGTAAAGTTGATAGATTTTTCAGTGGCTTAAAACCAAGTCTTCGAAGGGAATTAGCTATAAGAGACTTCAGTAGCTATGAAGAAATTGTGCGTTGCGCTATCAAGGTAGAAATGGAAGTTGGTGTTACATATCCATCTCATGGTTTTGACAAGAAACGAAAGATGGAGTTCAAGGAGAAATCTCAGAATAATGGTGAAAAGAAGATGAATGTTTCCTTATGCACAAAGTGTGGAAAGAAGCATGGTGGAGATTGTCTTAAAGGGACAAGAAAATGTTTTAAGTGTGGAAAATAAGGTCATCAAGCAGCTGAGTGTCGAAGTAATGGAAAAAGGGTTTCTAATGATGTGAATAAAGCAAACACTGCAGAGAACGCACCACCAACACTTCAATGCTTCAAGTGCAAGGAAATGGGGAATTATGATAATAAATGCCCTAATCCAAGGGTTAGTGATGATCGACATGAGCAACCGCTTAAGGCAAAGGACAAAGGGAAGTCACATGAGATCACTATTGGCAATGTTGAATATGACAATGATGTGGTGGAATGATTAAGTGATTATGTAATGGGATTCCAAAATAATGTTGTATCATGGAGTATTGGAATATTTCTGTATTGGTCTAATGTGGTATTTAAAGTGATTGAGATATTTTTGGAAATAAGATGATATGCGCATAATGAAGAGAAAACGAGAAAATGAAATGTTTAACCGTATTCATGAGCTTATGATTGATATAAGGAATAAGTGATATCATGGTTTGAGTATAAATAATTTTGAGGATTTTGGTATGTGGAAATTGTTAACTTTTAACTGCATTCATGTTTTCACTAAGGTTCAATGGGTATTCAAGAGAATGCATGATTAAGGCCTCTGAATGTTTGGAATGTGACCAGCAGGACATATCTTATGATATATAGGGATCAACGATGGTATTAAATCTCTGGTAATTGTTTTCACTATATTATGAGAGTGGACTACAGTATTTTGGATAAACCTAAAGATTGGAATGGACTATGTTGGAAATAAGTTAGTATTGTTTAAGGATAGATTTTTTTTTGATATTATTGATGAGATGTTATAGTAATATAGTTTTAGAAAAAGGACAACCTGCAGGATGGGTGACATCCCATCGCGTCGGACAAGGCTGTAGGAATCGAACCCACAACCGAAGTGCGACTGGCCTTTATCGCCTACCACTGGCCTACAGGAAGTCCCTGTTTAGTAGAAACTAGTTTTATTTTATTAAGTAGTATGATATATGAAGTATAAGTCCATTTTAAGAACCATTTATGATTAATCTCACTGTAGATGTACTTATGTATTTATTGATAACTTTCCTAACCTTTTGTTTGATAGATATGAAATGACCCATCATTCTATCACATGATCTGCTAACACATCACGAATAACAAATTGAACTTCATTTCATTAAGGGATGAAGTGGAAATTGTTTAATTAACGAACAATAGTGAGATTGTACCAAAATCATGTAAGTATTTCTTTTGATTCATCAACTTTAGGAAAATGATCTTGAAAACCAAAAATGTTGTCCAAGTTCCCTTATATCCGATGAATCAGATGGTACCTTATATCATCACAAATCTATGGATTTGTGATTACTGGCTTTTCCATAGCCGTGTTCTCTACCACACTCCATCATAACATGATGGTTAGATTTCTCTTCCATATCCATATTTTCACCTATGTAGAAACCCAGTGATCAGTTTATTTGGGTAACCGTTACGTTTCATACTTTTGTTTTTAAAGATTGGTTTTGATATTTCTTTTTATGATGTGGGTTTCTATGAATAGTAAATGATTTATAACCCAGACGAATTTCGAGGGTGAAATTCATTTTAAGGGGGGTAGAATGTAACAGCCCAAGATTTTATGAAAAATATTCTTTTTAATTTTATTAATGTCTTATGTTGTACGCTACACCAAAAGGAGCTTGCACAACACACATCCATGACTTTCCTTGCATTACACGCAATCACTACTTTCCTCGATAGCGTGTGTAGTACGCAATACCGAGTTTCACTAAACAACGATATGCTATTAAAATATTATTAAAACTAGCCGTTATGAATAGTAATAACCACCTTTTAAAATTTTAGAAATTTAAGCTCTCAAAATGGACTTTATTTTTGGATTCAGAATATCAAAATTATCTTAGGGTGAAATTTTGGTACTTTTCAGATAACTTTCATTTTCTGATGAATAGTGAAAATTACTAAATTTTAATTAAAAACCACTTTTTTAATCGAAATAATTAATAGTGATAAATTATTATTTTTAGTGGTTTTAAAGTATATTTAGAATATATTTTTACAATTTAATACAATGTTTGTCAGTGGATGTAATTTCACATTTAAAACAGTTATAAACAAGTGTCAATCTTTTGATAGTTATTACCTCTTAAAAACACGCCTTTTTTTTTGACGACGGGAATTAATTTTAAAATTAATCAATGCAACTGATATGTTTTTAATTTGGTAAAATAGAAATCATTTTTGAATTCGGAATATCAATTATAGCTTAGGGTGAAATTTTGGCATTTTTCTGAAAAACATCAAATTTTGATGAATAGTGAAACTACTAAGTGGTAGTTAAAAAAACTAATTTTTTCATAAATCATAATTTTACCGCTTCTGTGATTGGAATTTCAAAAATCTGAGATACACGGTTGATGACAGTAAGTAAAATGTGGTTCAATGAGATGAAAATAATATTTGGTGAATAGTAACTTTTTACTTTGTTTTACCACGGTTAAAAGTAAATAGGGTAATTAAGGGTAAAAATGATATTATTATTACCCTAAAACATGTCCTAATTCTATTGGATAATTGTAATTCGACCCAAAACAACCTTAGGAATAAACTATGACCATTTAGTCCCACTTGGATTAGATTAGGAAATTTATTATTAATTTATTTAAAGAAGGGTTAAAATAGTTAAAATAAACGTTTAATAACTAAATCATTTTAATATGGGGTTATACATAAGATAAATTTGACTATAAATATTAATTAGAAATATAAAAATATTTAATACATAATGGTATTTTATTTGTAATTTTTACACATTAAATAAATTAATTTATTTATGACACAAAGATGATGCAGTAATTATCTTATTAATGAAATATTGACATAATTGATGTTATAAACACCAAAATAAATGTAATTTGACACTTTTTATGAATTACCCTAATTTTCTAGGTTAATATGACATGTTATTATTGATTTAAGTAACTTTGTTTGAACTTATCATTCTGTTATAATTTTCACAAAAATCAATTACTAAATAGTGTCAAAATTGACATAAAATAGTTTTTAAAACAAATATTATATTATTAATTGTTATTTTATTCCTAAAAATCTAAGGTTCGGCCAAATGACTTAGATAAGGTTATATATATTAATAATAAACAACTTGGGGTTCGTTTATCTTGATATAGTAAGTTTATTAACCTTATAGTATAAGAACACAAGAAGACACCGTAAAAGTAAAATTATTTAACTTAAAGTTAAATCTAAATGATAAGGTTAAAATAGGAACCTAAACCTGTCGAAATTATATTTTATGAGAGGATTTAGACCCATACCCACCTTAGCCTCTAAATTAATCAATTTGGAGCTATTTAAAACCGAACTTGACTTTATAATAAAATAATAGTTTTAGTTATTCCAAAGCAGCCCCTCTCCTCCCTTATAAAAGGGCACCTCCTCCCTCTCTTCCTCAAACCACTTTGAGCCTTCAAGATCGGCCAAACCCTGCCAAATTCCCATATCCACTTCCCTAGAAACATCCTAGAGGTTCTGGTATTCCTCAAAAACCAATTTTAGTGCCCTAAAAGGAGGTCTCAAAGAGGCACTTCAAAGAAGAGGTAATGCTCATTACCGATTCTTTCATCTTTATTTCTTCTTCCACTTATTCTTCTTTAGTTGTTGCATAATTAAGTAATAACATCAGTATCACTCATATACTGATATGTTATTATAAGTATGAAACAACCCTATTTCACCATCTATCCATCCTACGGAAAAAGAAATCACCGCGCGTGCGTACGTACAGAATACCGTCTCCACGCCGTGGTGTAATCTATTTTCCACCACCCCCTTAATTGGATGGTTATAATGGTGTAAAGAGTAACTATATATGATTATTATAAAGTGATATTGATACTGAAATAGTATACATACACTTCAACACAATTCCACGACCATGTGAACGATATCATCGCTCGTGCGTACGTACGGACTACCGTCTCCACGACGCGATGAGATTCATTATCCATGTTTACCATTCCAGAATGATTATAAAGTATATATAATGAATAATAATGGAATATATGACATGTTAAATCTACTGTATTTTTGTATATATATATATATGTCATCTACTTACTTCCATTCAAGACAATATGGAAAGGAAAACAGCGTTCATGCGTACGTACGGACTACCGTCTCCATGAACGGTGTGTTTCATTTCATTTATCTATCTATTATATATATATATATACTGAAAATATATGATATATAAATCATATTTTATATTCTGGAAGTAAGTAAATCATGATATAAGTAATAATAATTTCAAGAACAACAAGTCCAAACACCTACGATAAATGAAACGATTTTATCCAAAACGCTTCTTTAACATGGAATTTACAAAAGAACGGGTAATATAATAAGTGAATTATATATGATATCATAACAATGAATATTATTCTGTAATAAGTCAATAACATTATTTAAATCATTATACAGGAGGTTCCGACACTTACAAAGCAAGTCGGACCTAAGGTATGGGAAATACCACAATCTCATTTTTATCTGAGATTGTTTATTCTTTGGTATTTACTGGGGTGTATTTTATTATCCACATCCATGTTTCCTCAATATTTAATATTATTTCCATCCACATACAATTTTTTAAATCCAATTTTACCCTTTGGTGAGTTTTTAGTAAAAGATATGAAAGGAATCTTTTGTCGTTTTTCGTATGAGGTACTTTTTGACTTTTCCGACAAAAGTACGAGAAGAATATTTTTTTTAACTTATACGGCATGAAAGGATTTTTAAGGTTTTATAAAGACACATTTTCATGAATCTTCCTCAAAAATATTTCAGGACTATTTTCAAGAAAATCATTTTCATTTAAAAATTCATGACATTTTGTGAAAAGAAAATGATTTTAAAGAAGAAAGGATATTTTCCTCAAGAATTCATTTCAAGTGTTTTATCAAAACCATTTTTCATATAAGATGACCTTTTTTCACATTTGTATGTTTCAAGTATCCATGATTTTCATGGTTTCACTTTTCTTATGATGAAATGATATCCATTTTTTATATATGGATTATGTGATGATGAGATGATGTTTATGAAACCCATTTTATTTATTGGGTTATTATGAATGATGTATGTTTATTTTGTGTCACAAGTAAGAATGATTTCATTATGAGATGGGTGGGACCTATATCTCCCTCCAATGCATTGGGTAGAGATTTTATATCTCATGAGAAAGACATGGCTGGAATGGTAGGTTATACCGGTTCAGTGAAATAGGACTGAAACGAGGGTGACTCGGTTCATAAAGGGACTTTGTCCACTAAGATAGTCTTGGAAATGAGTCTTGACTAACAAGAAATGATTATCTATGATTATGTGTGTATGCCACAAAGTTTCATGTTTTAATTTGTGATTATTGGGATTACATTTCACTTCTATGATTTATCCCATGTTATGAAATTATGCTCTCTTTTGCAGGTTAAGATTTCCAAAAGTTATGTTCTTATGTATATGATGTGATTGACATTTCTTTTGTTTACCCTTACTGAGCATTTGATCTCACCCTTTTTATGTTTTCTTTTCCCCCAGGATTAAAAGAAATGTTTTAGGTAAGGAAACAAAAAGGGGAGAATCGTTATGGGAGATGTTTAAGATCTTTCAACATGATTAGAAGTTTATATTCCGAGTTTCCAAAGACACTAAACTATTACGATCCTTGTGTGTGTGTTTTTGTTATGTACTAAGTATTCCGCAAAAGTAATGTAATGTCTGTGTATGTCAATCTTTGGGTCTCTACATTTTATTTCTAAATTAATTACTTAATTACAATTAATTATTTATGACTTAAAAAAACCAATACTTTTACTATGGTCAAGTTGTCACCTTCTTAGATGCCTAAGTGTTATTTAATTATTCATTGTCAATGTTACTATTATGTTGAATGATTCAATATTCATAAGGGTAATATTAATATTCATAAGGGTAAGTTACTATTCATAAGGCTATGTTACTATTCACTGAAAATTATTATTTTTTCATTAGACTCCAAAAATCATCTTCAACACAACTGTGTATGTTAGATTTTCAAAATTCAAAACACAAAAGTAACAAAATTATGTTTAATGGTCACATAGCACTTAGTAGTCCATTGTGTTGTGCTTTCATGTGATTTTATTACATAATTATAAGAAGGGAATTTCCATTTAAAAACATTGGGTCCTTACATACCTTATATTGATTTCCTAAGTTGGTATGGTCTTTATGTGTATCTAGTTATGTCGTCCAACCACCTAATATTGCAACCAATCTTCATCGCTCTGATGAATCAGGTTTTCAACCCATATCTGTATTAATTCAAGGTTGCCTTTTTAGATTACATATTGGTTAATTATCTCACTTGAAACCACCATGACCAATATGTTTAGATCATGATGATTACACTGAGAGAGAAATAAATTTATGAAAATCGTAGAAAATTCCACTTTTGGATCAACATTGTCCACTTCATCGGTCACATCCTCTTAGAGATAGGAGTATCATTATATCTAGAAAAGTGGAGAAATATAGTATAATAATGATACCCTAAGGATGTATTTGAAATATATAGTTTCATGGGGATAGTTAGATAATATAGAAACATCATTCTAGATTTATGATGCATAGTACCACCTCCATCATGCTTGAAAAAAAAGTTTGAAATTTTTATGTTCTGAATCATGGAAAAGAGCCTTTCAGAAATTGAATGGATGGTTTACATCAACATCAATCCTAATTATTCTACATACAAGTAGATTCTATACAGTTTATTGTGATGACTTGGGTGTTGGACTTTGATTAACTCTATTAAAGGATGATCAAGCTGTGGTGTATGAGTCTCATCAGTTATCGAATCACAAACAGAATTACCTGAAACATGTGTTTAAGATAGTACATGTTGTTCATGATTTAAACAATTAGAGAAACTATTTAATTACATATAATTTTTTGGTATTAACTTATCAAAAAATCCTCAAGATTATCTTTAGGAGGAATGATGAAAATCATTGGTATAATAGATGGGTTGAATATGTAAAGTTCTTCAATTTTAACAATACCTATATGCCTGGTAAAGACAATACAATAGCTAATGCTCTAACCTAAAAGACATAGACACAACTAGTTCAGGAGTGCAATGATGAGTGGAAGATTATGTCCTTATTTTCATATGTGCATGTTATGTTTGAAGAGGATTATTACCAGATAGTCCGTTCAGATTTAGTATATTAATATTTTTGAACAAGTAAGGATGAGGCAACATTCAGATTCCTTTGGCCTAAACCGGAGGGAGTGTGTTACATAGATTGATTAATATTATAATTAGACCATATATAATGTTGAGGCCTTACGTATACATGGGCATATTTGTGTCCCTATATATATATTGGAGAAACTGATGTAGGAATATCCTACCTCAACATGGGAAGTACATCCTTCTGTCACTAAGATATATCAATACATACATCACCGATATTGGTGGACTAGTATAAAATGGGAGAAACCAATATTTATTAATCTATGTTTTGCCTATCAATAGGTGAAGGAAAAAAATTAATGATGGTCAAGACTACTAAAGTTGTTATCATTCTTGAAAGGATATGGGCTGATGCCACCATATATTGCATGATATGTTTTCATAGATCACCTCTATTCAACAATAAAATTTTTGTAGTCATTGACTGGTTTATTAAGGTCACTCACTTGTCAACTCTTGATGATAACATTTAAATAGATGATCTAAAGAGGATATTCATCAGGGAGATCATTTTCCTTCTCTGAGCTCCATGTTCTAGTATATCTCATAGTTTTTCTTATTTCATGTCATATTTCATGCATGTCTTGAAGAAGGCTTTGGGTACACAGGTACTTCTAAGATTGGTCTATCACCCTCAGACCAAAAGGGTGATAGGGCCATGATTTTGATGTTATAGTGCATGATCCATACATATTACTTTAACATTGGGGTCTATTGGGACAAAAATATAACCCTATTTGAGTTTTATTATAATAACAACTTTGAGGCTACTATTAGGACAGATACATAAGAGGCCTTATATGGTAGGCCACTCTAATCACTTGTGTTCTTGATATAGGCATGGGTTGCATCTTTACATGTGACATGTCTTGTATAGTAGAGTTTAGGGAACATCTAGTTTATCATGAATTTCATGTCGATATATTATTTCAAGACATAGTCCTATTTCATCCATCATAGAAAACATATTGGTTTTGAGGTTGGGGATTAGTTTTTCATGAGTGTTTTTTCATGGATGGGCCAATGATGGATCATGAGGTGGGGTATGATTTGACCTCGATTTTCCAACCCATTTTGATTTGTAGAAAATTGGTCTAGTGGCATAATAAATATCACTTCATCAAAGATACCAGTCTATGCATGTTATTTTTCACATGTCACACCGCATTCGTAATTATCCTTTCCTATGAAATATTTTTCATCCCGATGATGTGGAGTTTGATTTGGGTGATTCATTTAAGGATTATCATGTGAGTAACATTGATTAATGATCGAGGACTCCCTATGGAAAATTAGTCGCACTAGTATGGGTGATGTAGAAGAACAACTGAGTGTAGGATGAGACTTGGTAGTGGGTGGATGATGAGAATTCCTAGTGGAAATGTATTTTTGTAGAATAATCCTTACCACCTTCACAAGGGAAACATAGAGATGAGTTGTTTTAATGGTATGAGGTTGTAAAAACATGAATTTATTAGATATTTATAATTACATTAATTTTTTGTTAAAACCCTCATTGATTTTCATTATTGGTTTATATCATAGTGACCAGGCCTAAAAACCAGTTAGCATTTTATGGGGAAAAGTGTTTTCTAAAGTATAGGGCCTGAGTGTAAGATGAATTCATGCCATGTATTTAAATACATGATGTGTATTAAATACACAATGTGTATTTTCTGAGAAAGACCCATTACATGTTATAAACTTATATTTCCAAAGGAGGTAAAAAACCTAATATTTAAATAATATTTAATATTAAAAAACAATGTAAATGAATAGTTTTTTTTGAAAGGAGGCATGGAATCTTATTTTTGACAGAACATCCTTCCCTCTATCACATAGTAGGAGCCACATGTGAGTTATAATCCATTCCATCCAATTAGTTTTCTCGCTTTCTCATTTATTTGGAATCTGATCAGATCATCATCTATTTCATTGGATAGAGTCTTCCATGTGTCCTACAGGAACCTGATTCATCTTGTATTTACATTCTATATTTTTTTCTTATTTGATATTATTGTACACTAATGTGCTATATAAACTCACTGTGTTATTCTACACACCATTGGTAGTAGACTACTGAGTTTATCTTTGACCCTAATTGTGCCGCACATAGTACATCTAGTATACCATATGATTTTTGTTCTGGATAAGGGAATGTTCTTTATCATTAATGCTTTATTTGTTTTGGTTATAGTATAGGGGAAGGGATCTTAAAACTGGGCTTATTCTTATTATTATAGTGTAGATGTCTTAGTAATTTTTTATTTTCTTATAGACCATTGCATATATCTTCCATTCTATATTGTTGTATCCTATGTTTATATATCATAATGATATGACATTTTTTTATATAAATCAGCCTATAGATTTTGATTATTTATAGTTATTGGTTGTTTTTACTCCAGTATTTTTTTATTGAATTAGTCTTTTTATTGTGTATGTTTTATTAAATACATCCATTATATATTCCAAATTTTTACATCCATAGTTCCACATTCATATAATGGTATATTCTCACCATAGTAGCACAATGGACCCTCACTTCTAGTCGGAAGCCTTTGGGGGTATAGGGAACCACATATTAAGTCATGTGACCTATTGTCTTAGAGAAACATTTTCATGTCTCCTAGGTCGATATATTAAGGAATAATTCCATCTACTCGATATCTCTAGTGTTATAAGGTTGATAGTAATCCATCTATTCGATCAGACGACCATGGTAGATCAAATTAAGAATCTAGTGTTATGTTTATATCTCATTTAAGTAGATTAACTATGTCTGTAACCTTTTTTACACATTGAAAAAATGTTTGGATATGCCATGATTTAGAATCAATTTCATTATACTTACAACTTCATCTGGGAGATGGAGATCGACACCTACAACTCACCAAACACACCTCAAGGTCCATGATGGCTCATGTTGGTACACTGAAATTTATAATTCCTTTGCATTCTCTCTTAAATGATAATTATCATATAGTTCTACACACAATCCCACTCACACATACCACTGTGCGGGATGGGTGGAATGATTCTCCTAAGTGGTTAAAGTCACCATCCCACATGTGTGGGATTAATTTGGTTAGTTTTTATTCCCTAGTTTTCATAGTTTTCATTGTAAGGCCCACACAAAATAACAAAATAAAAACTAATTATTAAAAACTTATAAAAATAGTCTACTTTTAACTGATCATGAAAAATAATAGTTATCATGGTGTTCTATTTATTTTTCATGAAAATAAATATTTTTATGGATAACTCTTCTTTCATTATTGAAATTGACTCCTTAGAGGACCAGTACAATAAATTTTCACAATTATATATTGAATTTGTCAATAATGAAATCCAATTCCATTAAATGATTCCATAATAAATCTCAATGAATCAATCATTCAAATTCCTCTCACCAAACATGTATTGAAAAATTATTGACTATAAATTAATTATTGGGCAAAAAAAATTCCCGAATAATTTCAATTATAAAATAATATAGCTACCTGACTATATATTTTCTCATTAATTTTCTAACAATAATCTTATCTTTATAGTATTAAGTGAAATGAAAACTCCTACCAAATTATTAACAGATTATTGATCTTGAAGAATATTCATTTAAATTTGTATTACCATATTTGGATCACTTTGGGGGAATACCTCATGATTCTTTATTTTAATAATCATTGTTTTCCTTCCTCTAAGTTCAGTTTATACGCTTATTCCAATTAAGTTAATATGTTTCAGAAAAACCCATCAAAATGATCTCAATATAATGAAAAATATCATAATAACATTTTCACAAGATTAAAACACTCTTTTTATACATGGTCTTATTCCTATACAAAATCTATTAATTTTACTCTCACGATCCTGAACCAAATTTGTTGTATACATTAATAATATAGTCAAATTTTCTTTTTTATATATCCGTTGACTCTTATACATTTATATTCACCTCAAAAAAATTAATTTCCACTGAATGTCGATGCACTTTATTAAAAAATTCCCAATAAAAATATATTTAATGACAATACACAACATGGAAATGAAATAATCCTTTCCATTTGTATTCTTAATGAGATAATGTAATTGATTGAATTCATCTTCAGAATGATAAATAGGATGAATTACCATTGATTCCCCATAAACCCCAAAACATAAAATATCTTATATTATGTATTTATTAAATATTAAACTTTGACTGATTCTATGGAACCATAAAAAGATAGATCATGTGGTTTTATAAAATTATCCACTACAGACATATACTAATTTGGTGAATTTAGTCACCCTCATTCACGAGTTCCATCATTAATGGCCTATGTTAACTGAGTTAACATAACCCAAAACTAATCTATTACAACCTTTATAGGTTAATGACAAAAATATATATTATTTCCTTCGTTGATTCATAATTCATGTACACGTTTTTCTCCCAATAAACACATTTTGAATATATATTGATTTAATTATGAAACAATAAAATATTCATATGTTATATAATGATAATATAATAAAATATTAATCTAATAATATTTTCTTTTAATATTCACTCAACCTATAATGGTTTCTAAAATATTTATTGTTTAAAAAATACAAATCCCTAAAACATAATTAATCTATAATTAAATAATCAACAACAAGTGTGAAAAATTCAATAATTTGAAAGATATTTTCAGTTTAGAGTTATAGATAATTAGGTAAAACATTAAATTAGAAATATTTCACTTTCACATTGTTCAAAATATTTCCAAACAATACATGGATTTATGTTTACACCAATGTTTCAATCAAGAAACAGTTTATATATTTAAGAAAATTCATATTAATAGGGATATTCCCCTTGATAAAATTTATACTCATCCTCAATCATGTAATTTTTTTTGAGAATGTAGTAAGACAAAAAAAATATTAGTTGGGAATAAAATAAATATTTCATCTTATTCTAGGGAATAAATGAAAAATTATGAAAATGTTTACATTTTTTCTAATAAAACAATGGAAACATAAATAAAATATATCTTCGTATTCAATTCAATGTTTTTTGAAAGAAAAAACTTTAGGACCCATTATTATGCATAGGAAAATCATGAAGCCATTTTCTAGAAAATTGTGCTCAGGAATACATTTCAAAAAATTTACCATTAAAATTTCATAAACATTGATTAACCCTTGATGTCAAGTGATTTACCAAAAATGACCTTTTTTCATGAATAATTACCTATTTGATATATTCAAATTCATAATTCATGTTCACTCATGTTTAACCCAATCTAAAATATCTAAGGCTCATTTATTTCCGTATGAGTAACTAACTTGGTTATCTTCCTCAATTTTCACTATTGAAGACCTACTATTTACCCATATCATTAGGGATACCTATTCGGATCATCCAACATTATAAGATATATCAAGCTCCCTTGTCATCATTTTTAATGTCGAATTATGATATCATGAAAAAAAAATTTCATGCATTCACATTTTGGATGTAATTAAATACTATGAATCCAAAAATTATGTCCTTTTTATCACATTAAAAAACTAAAATTTATAAATATATATTTCAATTAAAAACATGTAATATATGAAAAAAAAATTTATTAAAAATATTCATTTTTTAATTGAATATATATATATATGGTGGTTATGAAACCCAAAAAATGAATAAATATAAATAATTGTAATGATAAATTTCTAGGATTATATAGGTTGTCTCCTTATGATGCAGATAAATTTTTTGTGATACAATATTGAGAAAAATATTTGGTTCTTATTATGTCAAATCAAAAATCCTTATCCTTGTAGGTCCTCCCCATATTTTTTATTGTGATGGTACTCCTCATGATGATACATAACATCGACCAAAATCTCTCCCCTTTTTAGAATTTTTCTAATATTTCCTTCATAATAAGATGCAATTAATTATATGAATCAAATTATATATGTTAATTCAATAATGACTTATAGTGTTTTATCCAAAAAATGTGAATATTGATACAATAATCACTATTTATTCCTCCACCGAACTAAGAATCTATGGAAAAAAATTTAGGATCCTCAAAATATTCCCAATGAATTTCATAAATCAGAATAGAAATGAAAATTATGGTTAAAAAATATTATTTAATAATTTAGATAGGATTTAGAATATTATTTTATATTATGGGGAGAATAAATTGATAACATTCTTTGGGTTTTTTGTAACCTATTTTCACTCCCATGTATGATATTCTTAGAAATTTGGAAGGGGATTAAATTCACTTCCTCTATAAATAAATATTAGATATTATCCATTATATAAAATTCAAATAGTCTTCTTATATTGAATATTCCAATAAACTTATAGATCCCGATTTGCGGGACCACCATTTTTATCTAACAATCCATTCTGTGGAATAGAATCTTAAATAAAATATGTTTTATGAATTCCTTAAATATAACAACCACAATGGGTTAATGAAAAACAACCCAAATAATGGTAAATTATAATAGTCTCAAATAATATCATTCCAACTATTATCATTTTTTTGGGATCAATGGTTTTGGATAAATTTTAAAAATTTAGAATAATTTTATGTTTATTATAAAATTTATAATGTTTATTTATAATGGATTTGGAAAGAATGGACATAACTTCAAAATTTTAATTTTCGATTTAAGAAATAATACTTATTTTTTAAGTGAATAAAATAATTTAGAAGTTTTTTGTCATTTTTTAAATAATAATAGATCCTTGAATTTGTTATTTATGAGTTTTTATATGTCGAAATAAAACAATATAATAGTTATGTTTAACCTTACGAATGTTCTTACTCATTCATAAGGGTCATTATTTTTTTAATGGATTCTATAAAGGTAAAGGTAAGAATCTACTTCCTATACAATGGGTAAGTCATTTTTTTAACCATTCTTATAAGGAATATCTTTTACCCTTGTGTTGTGTAAGGGTAATTTATTTTTTCTCATTATTGAGTAATGTTTAAGAAGAGTTTCTATTGGTTAAATATTAGTAACCATAATCCCCTATATTCATTATAATGGCATATAGTTCCCAACATAAGTGTAAATTCATCATTATTTCAAGGAAATATTAACCATTTTCTCTGTACATAAGGGAAATATAAAATTTAGTCTTGATTTATAAGGGTAACATACTCGCCTTTTACTGGTCAATCAAGCATCCTCCGATTTTGTATGAGTTGTCACTTACTCATGTAAGGGTCATTCGAGTCCTCTAATTATCATTAATGGGTCAGTGAGTTTTCAATTCCTCACATTAATGTAATAGACTATGTATGGGTAAAATCATTCTTCTTATTTATATATAGATATAATTTTATAAAATAAAACCATAGTTCCCTTCTTGAACCATCTATAATGAATCTTTCTATGTAATAAATGAAATTATATATAGAAATCAATGGTTTCTATCTAGGTTACAAATTTCCAATATGATATTTTACATTCAAAAAAATTGGTATATTAAAAATATTTTTTATGGAAAAAATTTTGTTATGAAATTTAATATGAAATAAATTTTCATGATGGATTGGGTTCATGTATGCTAAAATATAAGATATTTCTCTTTGAGTATTTATTCATTATTGAGTCCAAATCATCTCATTTAATCATTTAGAGTCTTAAAATGCCATCTATAGTTGATCTGATATTTTCACTGACTTATCAAGCATCTATATCCCATATTAAGGATTCTGTATATCTCTCTTCTATATCCATTTGGATACAATGATTTAAAATGGAAAATAAATACCAGGTAAGGGATCTATGGATTCTACTTTTTCATATTGTGAAAATAAGAATTGAAAATTACTTATATTCTTAGTTTAAATTGATACAAGTAATATTAAATTGATAATTATTAGGAAAATATGTATACAAAAACTGAACAAGTGATAATATGTAAATAGTAAGAAAACATTAATGCTTTATACCAATATTATTTGAAATAAGTTATTATTAATTATATAATTCTAAATTGGACAGTAATTAAGTTGTGTAATTTTTTCTTCCATTAATACTGGAATTTATTTAAACATAAAAAATTTATTTCAACCATTTAAATAAATGTTTCCTCGCTTGTTTAATATGTTAAACTAGTATGTCATTTATTACAATAATCTTGTTAGAAAAAATATTTTATGTCAAGGATAAATAAATTTAACTTATAATCTAGAAATTTCTTATTGAATTAGATAATAATGATTAATGATTAACCATAATTACTAGATAAATTTTTTATAATATATATGGTTATAAAAATAAAAGGGAAATAAACAATTGTATGTTATAGAATAGTGATAGTTATTCAAGGATTACCTATGATAGAAAGAGATAATTGTGTTCTTTTGTCTAATTAATATTTGAAAAAATCAAGGTGATATAATTCTATGGTGTTAACCTTATTATGTAATATTGATGAGAATTATATGACAAATCTATATATATGAAATTAAAATGGTGATCCGCTCATGTAGAAACTTTATTATTATTTTGGAAATATTTTTCAAATTTTGATAAATTTGTTTTGAATTAAAATTTTTATTTTGGGATTATTATATAGTGTTATATATGGTATTATGGCTATTAAGAATGGTTTATATTCATATAAATTTTATTACAACATATATATTGTAATTAATTTATTATATTAAATGTGGAATGTTGAATTAATTATTTTTTCATTTTTTTACTTAAAATAATTTTATGGTAGAACACCAATTTTAAAAAAAATTATTTATCCATGATATTTGTAATGCACATGTATTTTATGAAGTATTTAAATAATTTATATTCTCCAGTAGCTTTTTTTTCACACAGTTGTGAGTTTAAACAAACTATGAGATGCCCTTAATATAAAGTTATAGTTATAACCTGGCCGTTATGTTAGCAGGAATAAATAGAATTTTTTTTTGAAAAAAAGATATTATAAAGTTAAATCAATTATTTTAAATATTAGTTATTTGAGTGAATAAAATTAATAAGATATATATGTTATTAAAATGGTATTTTTTATATTCATTAAATAGATATTAAAAGAATGGTTTTCCGCATTTTGATGGTAAACCCTTTTATGAAAATTAATAATTTTAATAATTCAATGTAATCCATTTCTTTGGAAGAGGAATATAAATATTTAATTTGGTTAAAATTATGATATTTTTCTGATAAAATTCTTAATTTAATGAATACTAAAAATATGGTAAATTTTATTTAAAAGCAACATTTTAAATCGAGATTATTTATATAGATAAATTATAATATATAATGGTTTTAATGTATAAATATAATATATTTTTACCCTTTAATATAATGTATGACATTATCATTAATTTTACATAGAATTCATAGGTAAAAACTTTTCAATATTTTGCAATATTTTCACTTTTAAAACCCATTTTCTCAACAGTGGGATTTATATTAAATTAAATAATACCACTTCTGTGTTTTGAATTTGAAAAAATGGATTCCATATTTGGAATCAGTAGGTCCAAATTATGTTAATAGGTCTCTTTTTATTTTTAGGCATTATGAATAGTAACTACGGTAAATATTATTTACCACATATAAATTAAAATCAGGAAATTAAGGGTAAAAATATTATTATAAAATTACCCTAAAACTTGTATTAATATAATTAGATGATTATATTTCTCTCTGAAACATATTTGGGTCCAAATTAAATCTATTGGAACCCACTTGGATGAGATTAAGTCCTTTAATTTATTTTATTTAAAGGAAAGTGAAATAGGTCTCACTGAAACTTTATTAATTAAATTATTTTTAATATAATGTTATATAAAATATAAATTAGATTACAAATACTAATTTTAAAGATAAAATGTTTTTATTCATTTTGTATTTTTTTTTAATTTTTAAGAAATATATAATCACATTAATAACTTATACATTAGTGATGCAGAAATTATTTATTTAGTTAAAAATCAATAATTTAGTTTTTATTAAAATATTAATACCCATCAAAAGGACCAAAAACTTGACCAAAATTTATTAGTCAAGTATATATAAACAATAACCATCAAAGTCTCGACTTGTGGACTATTTTGAGCCATATAAACCAAATTATGACTTATATATTATTTTACTTTAAATGTTGTCAAAGTTGTCACCTTCATAATTTTTTGAAAATATCATTTTAAATGTTGGGTGTTTTAGAAGATAAATTCTACTAAAAGTATTATTATAAAATATATTATATTTATATTCATCAAAGTATTTTAGTTTTAATTTTTATGCAATAAATAAGTATATTAAATAATTATACAAAAATGTTGTAGTAATTATTTTATTAAGACAAATATCAGATAAATGGTTTTAAAAATATTAAAATAAATATTATATGAACTAATTAATGATATCTACGAATTTTATAGATAAATATGACTTATTATAAATCTATTGAATATTTGCTTTCGAACATATCGTTTTTCTGGATGTTATTTAAATTCAAATAAAGAATAGTGTCAAAATTGACACTAGTGATATTTTATAAAAATAACATATTATTAAATTGATTAAAAATCACATAAATATATAAAAATTAAAAATTGAAATTTATATGGTCTAAAATGTAATAAAGTATCCAATTATTGACAATTTATAACACATAAGTAAGTATTTATAACCATTTATTATTTAGAATATTACTACCACAAATAAAATTAAATAGATTAAATAATGATAAATCAAACTAATAAGGTTTAAAATAAAACCAAAACATGTATAAATTTGATTGGTTCATGAGACTAAAACCCTATATTATATCATCTTTGAATTTGAGTCAATTTGGTAGTTGTTAAGTTGGATTTGAGTTTATTAGAAATTAATATTTTTGAGATTTCCAAAAGTTCCCGTCTACTCTCATTTAAAAGGGAACCTCCTCCCTCTTCTTTTCACTCCATTTGAGTTTTCTAAATCGACAAAACCCAAAATATTTTACTTCCCAACTTACCTATAAACATACTAGAGGTTCTGGATTTCTTAAAAGACCTACTTTAGTGCCCTAAGAGGAGGTTTAGAAGAGACACATCGAAGAAGAGGTAATATCTTTTACCGATTCTTTCAAACTTATTTCGTCTTCCACTTCCTCTATAAGAGTTGCATAATTTTGAAGTAATAACTCCAGTTTCAGTTTTATACATATATGTTATTATGAATATGAAACAAACATATTCAATCTCTTATCCATCCTATAAAAAAATGAAATCACCACAAGTGCATACGTACGACCTACCGTCTCCATGCTGTGGTGTAATTTGTTTTTCCTCACCAAATACTTGGATTGGTATATTAATGTAAGAAATAACTATATATTATTATTTTAAAGTGATATTTATTCTGAAATATTATACACCATACACAACAATAAAATTCCATGACAATGAGAATGATATCATCGCTCATGCGTATAAACAGCCTACTGTCTCCACGATGTGATGCGATTCATTCCACATGATCTTCAATGAAGAATGATTATATAAATTAATTGAATTAATAAATATGATATATATTATACTAATAAAATAATTTAAATTATATAGCTATAACCTAAAGAGAGTAATAATAATTTATTTGACAAAACATGCAATAGAACATAAAGCTAAAACACCCGAATAACGAGTAACAAGGAAATGTTACAAATAACAAGTTAATAATATTACCATATATGGTATCATAACAATGAATATGATTCTGGAATAAGTAAAAGACATTATTTAAATCATTATATAGAAGGTCTGAATATGTACGAAGCATATCGGACTTAATGTTAGGGAAAATCTCGCAATCTCATTTTTATCCGAGATTGTTTATACCTCAATATTTACTAGGGCATATTTATCATCCACATCCATGTTTCCTCAATATGTAATATTATCCTCTTACAACTGATTAATTCAAAATTTTCATATTGGTGATTTTTTTAGTAAAAGATATTAAAGGAATATTTTTTCATTTTCAGTACAAGATTCTTGTTGACTTTTCCTAGCAATGTAGGAGAAGAATGTTTTTTATCTTAAACAGCGTGAATGATTTTTCACTATTTCATAGAGCATTTTTTCATTAAGATTATTTTATATGTTTTCAATTTTATTTTCGATTAACTTATTTTATTTCATGAAATATTGAGTATATAAAATTTTTTTGAAGAAGAAATGATATTTTACTTATGAACCAAGTTCAAGTGTTTAATCAAAATTATTTTCCATCTATGATGTTATAGGGTTACGTTTATATTCCTATTATTACATTTATTTGATTGTTTTGTGATGGAATTATTTTTATGAAGACTTTTTATCTTATATGAATTATGTTATGATGACATGATGTTTAAGAATCCCATTTTTATTACATGGGTTATGCTATGATGTAGGATTTATGATTTTTTTGGCACACATAAGAATGGTTTCATTACGAGATGGGTGGGACCTATATCTCCCTCCAATGAATTGGGTAAATATTTTTTTCTCATGAGATAGACATGGCCTGAATGGTAAGTAAATCTAGTTTAGTATTATAGGGATGGAACAAGGAGTGAACTCAATTCATTAATGGTCTTTGTCCACCATGATGGTCTTGGCAATGAGCCTTGACTAATATGAAATCATTTTATATGTGTATGTGTGTATTCCAAAAAGATTTATTTCTTATGTTTTTATTTTTGTGATTACATTGCAATTCAATAATTTATCCCATGACATGATATTATGACCTTTTATGCAGGATACGATTTTCAAATGTTATGATCTTAAGAATATGATATGATTGAAATTTCATTTGTTTTCCCTTATTGAGATTTTGAGCCCATCTATTCCAATGTTTCTATTTCCTAGGTCAGGAAGAAGGGTATTATATATTATATCTCTAAAAGGAGTCTAGATATGATCAAATAAATGGGAGACAACATAGATCCTTTATGAACTAGTTTTTTATGTTTCTAGGTTTCTAATGAAAATATAAATATACGGTCCAATCATGGTTTTGTTATATATTGAAATAAATATAATTCAATTCTAAAGTATTAACAATGAATGTAATTTATGGGTCGTTATAGTCGATATGAGAGGAAATGTATACATAACCTTTGGAAACTAGGATGTGAACGCCTTAGTAATAACCCTAAGGATATGTCTAAGCATAAGACACAGTCCTAGTGTTTTATAAATGGCCATGAATAACCGATGATAATAACTAAGGTGTGAAATTTTATTCCTGATTATGTGTTGTTCCTATTGTAATTAGTGTTGATTACACTATGATTCTTGGTTTTAGTCAATGGATGTAACCCAAAGGAACCTTGTTAATAATGAATGTGAAGGGAAATGCAATGATTTTCCCCCTGAGCAACCAAACGTTATGGGAACTGGAATGAAAAATCTTGTAGTCATGCTCACACAAAATTATTGATCTATGAATCATGCAGGACTTCTGACTGAGAAAATGAAGGAGTAGCATTCTTTTAAATCCTTCATGGGGCAGCGTCCACCTTATTTTAGCGGGTCTTATGATCCATTAGTTTCTGAACAATGGATTAGTACCACTAAAAAGACATTTTTTGTTCTATAATGTTCTGAACATGATAATGTCATCTTATCAATATATTGTTTGGAAGGTGAAGCGGATTAATGGTGTAATCTTGTCAAGAATATGAGGCAAAGAGATGAAATTGAGTCCATGGAATGTGACGAGTTCAAGAACTTATTTTTCAATAAGTACATCCCACATATTCTTCAAACAAAGATGGAGAAGGTGTTTCATGAACTAAAGCAAAATGATGATGAATTTGATGGTACATACGAAGAAAATTTTACAAGACTTTCAAGGTACGCTTCCGGAATTAATATCCAACATAAGAGAAAGATTGATCCATTCTTTAGTGGCATAAAACCAAGCCTTTGAAGGGTGTTATCCATAAGGGACTTCAATAGCTACGAGAAAATTGTTCGATGTGCTCTCTAGGTTGAGATGGATATTAGAGTAACCCATCAGTCATATATGTTTGATATGAAGAGGAAATTTAATTAAAAGTAAAATATAAAGACCACACTGAAAAGAATATGTCTTTTCCCTTATCCTTAAAGAGTGGAAAGAAACATGGAGGGGATTTTCTTAAAGGTACATGTAAATGTTTTAAATTTGGAAAATAAGGTCATAGGGTAATTAAATGCCGTAGTGATGGGAAAATGATTTCCAATGACACGAACAGATAAAATGCTACACAAAATGGACCTCTTACACTTCAATGTTACAAGTGCAAGGAAATGGGTCATTATTCCAATCAATTCCCACATCCAAGGGTTATTGATGATGATCGACATCAACAAAATCTTAAGGCCAATGACAAAGGAAAGTAAGATGCAATTTCTATCAGCGATGTGGAGTACGATAACAAAGTGGTGAAGGGTACACTTACAATCCACTCTAAAGTAGAAATTGTTTTATTTGAATCTGGATCCACACACTCTTTTATTTGTGATGAATTTTCTAAGGGTATTTCCGTACATCCTAATCAATTAGATGTTGAGTTATTTCTAACAAATCATAAAGGCACAATGGTTGCATCAAATGTTTATAATTGTTCTCCAATTGACATTTTTGGGAAAGTGTTTCCAGCAAATCTTGTGATCCTTCCTATAGTGTAATTTTATTTGATTCAGGGTATGGATTGGATTTCATTATATAGTTCTCATATCAATTGCCAAAGAAGGGATGTCACATTTCATATTCCAGATCAATCTATGATAATCTATCAATGCAAGGATGAATATAACCTTCCAATGGAAATTTCGTCCATCTTATGGGTCATGATTCCAATAAATGATGGTACATTATCCCAAATGGTTTGAGAGAAACTCACGATTAAGAATATTCCCATTATATGAGTGTTTTATGATGTCTTTCTAGAGTAATTTCCATGTCTTCCACCAAATCATGAAGTTGAGTTTTCAATAGAACTCATATCGGGTGCTATTCCCATTTCAAAGAAACCTTATAGAATAGACCCGATTGAGTTATAGGAATTGAAGAAGAAACTCCAAGAGAATACTGATAAGGGATTTATATTCCCTAGTGCATCACCTTGGGGAGAACTTGTTTTGTTTGTTAAGAAGAAATATGGATCAATGGGACTCTGCATTGATTATCAAGAACATAACAAGATCACTATCAATAAAAAATATCATCTCTCATGCATTGATGGCTTATTTGACCAACTACGCGGAGCTCAATACTTTTCCAAGATTGATATTCATTTAGGGTATCATCAATTAAGGGTCAAAATTGGTGATATACCAATGATGGCCTTCCGTACATGGTATGGACACTATGAATTTATAGTGATGCCATATGGCCTTTCTAATGCCCATAATATCTTCATGGATCTAATGAATAGTGTCTTTAGAGACTATATTGATCACTTTTTGTTAGTCTTTATAGACAATAATCTTGTATATTCAATGAGAAAGGATGAATATAAAGACCACTTATGAATTGTATTGAAGATCTTGAGAAAGAAGAATCTTTATGACAAAATTACAAAGTGTGAATTTTGTCTTCAAAAAGATTCATTTTTGGGTCACATAATCTCACGTGAAGGGATATCTGTGGATCCATAAAAAACAACAGATATTGAAAGATGTTCGAGACCAACTGCAATGACTGAGATCTGATGTCTTCTTGGTTTGTTAGGATATTATTTAGATTTTTTGAAATATTTTCCACAATTATCTAATACTCTCACCATGTAGACTCGAAAAGGAGTTTTGTTCATTTGGACGGAGGAGTGTGAAAATATTTTCAAGGAGTTAAAAATAATGTTATCCAATGCAGCTGTGCTCATGCTGCCTTGTAGTGAAGAAAGGTTTGTGATCTACCGTGATGAATCCAAGAAAGGATTGGGGTGTGTTATAATGAAAAATGATATGGTGATAGCTTATGCATCATAAAAATTAAAAAACCATGAGAAAAATTAACCAACTCAATATTTGGAGTTATCCACGGTAATATTTGCATTAAAAACGTGGAGGCATTATCTTTATGGTGAAAGGTGTGATATTTATACTAATCATAAAAGTATAAATTATATATTTACACTAAAGGAGATGAATATGCGCCAAAACAGATGGTTGGAGTTTATTAAGGATTAGAACTGCTCCATACATTACCACACTGGGAAAGAAAACAAGGTGGTAGATGCATTATGCTGACATGACCATGCCATCTTATCCATGACGAGGATCAAGAAAGACAAATATTTATTGATTTGAAAAATATGGATCTTGAAATTATAATGGAAAGGGAAAAATATTATATTTCTCAAATGAAATTTCAACCATCTATACACTTGGAGATTAAATAGCCACATAAAGAAGATGTATAGTTACAAAATAAGGTGAGAAATGTTCCTACATTCAACATTGATTGTGATGAAATAATAAGGATGAGGAATTGGGTTTGTGTTCCTCTCATATCAGAATTATTGAAGTAAATATTGGATGAGGATCATAGTTCTTCATTATTTGTTCACCCTGGAAGCACGAAGATGTATAGGGACCAGAAATAGTACTTCAGGTGGGATGGCATGAAAAGAGTTATTTGCCGAATATGTCTCTTGATTCTTGGTTTGTCAGCATGTTAAGGCTTAAGGAAAAAATTATAATGGCATGTTGCAACCATTACCCAAACCAGAATATAAATGGGAAGTCATCACTATGGAATTTGTCACCGGACTTCCAAAAACATCCAAAAGAAGTAATGCTATTTGGGAGATAGTTCATCGTCTTACAAAGTCGGAAGACTTCATTTCTTCTAGAGATGATTTATCTCTTGATCAGATTACCAATATATATGTAAAAGAAGATGAAATATTGTATGGAGTACCACTTTCCATTATATCTGATCGAGATCTGAGGTTTACCTCGATGTTCTGGCGAAGTCTTCATCATACTCTAGACACAGAGATGCGTTTCAACACTGCTTATCATCCTCAGACATATGGTCAATCTGAAAGGACAATTTAAACCCTAAAATACATGTTTAGATCTTTCTCTATGTATTTAAAAGTTTGTTGGGATCAACACCTACCATTGGTGTAATTTTCTTACAACAATAGCTTTCACTCCAGTACTCAGATGAACCCTTATGAAGCCCTCTATAGAAAAAAGTGCTGAACTCCAACTTTCTGGGATAAATATGGGGAAAGAAATCTATTTGTACCTAGTCTTATAGATTAAATTTCCAAAAAGGACAAATCTATTCAACAACATATTAGATCATCTCAGAGTCGACAAAAAAGTTATGATTACAACTAAAGAAAAGACCTAGAGTTTGAAGTGGAAGATAAGGTGTTCATAAGAATAACTCTTGGGAAGATATTAATGAGATTTGGAAAGAAGGTAAGGTTGAATTCTAGATATATTAGTCCTTTTGAAATTTTGGATTGTGGTGGGAAGGCAGCTTAATGATTGGCACTTCCACCTAATATCTCTCAAGTTCATGATGTGTTCCACGTATCCCTCTTGAGAAAGTACATTCCTGATGCCTCACATGTACTAAGCTATGAAGTCATGCCACTGGAAAAATATATTTATTATGAAGAAAAACTAATAGAAATTCTGGATCGTAGAAAAAAAGTTCTAAAAAACAAGACCACTAAATTGGATAAAGGTTTATGGAGGAACTGCCAATTAAAAGAAGATACATGGGAACTTGAGGATATTATGAGGGAGAGGTATCCTCATATATTTATTTCCAAGTGAAAAATTATTAGGGAGAAAATTATTTTAAGGGTGATATAATGTAATTCCCAGGTGATTTATGAAATATTTAAATAATATTTATTCTTCAATAGCTTGTTTTGCACACAATCGTGAGTTTAAACAAACTGTTAGATGCCCATAATACAAAGTTAACGTTATAACCTAGATGTTATGTTTGCTGGAATAAATATAAATAACTTTAAAAATATATATATAATAAATTTAAATCAATTATAAGTCATATTAGTTATTTGAGTGAATGAAATTAATAAGATATGTATGTTATTAAAATGTAATTTTATATATTCATCAAATAGACATTAAAAGAATTTCTTCACACCTACTAATGGAAAAACCTTTTAGACACATTAATAATTTTAATATTAAAATGTAAAACATTTATTTGGAAGTGGAATATAAAAATTTACTTTGGTTAAAATTCTCATATTTTTCTGATAAACTTCATAATTTGATGAATAGTAAAAACACACTAAATTTAAATTAAAAAAAACTATTTTCATCGATATAATTTATATGGTTAAAAAATATTATTTAATAATTTTAAAGTATAAATAGAATATATTTTTACCATTTAATATAATTTATTTCATTATCATTAATTTTACTTTAAATTCATGGGTAAAAACATTTTAATCTTTTGCAATGTTTTAACTTCAAAAACCCATTTTCTCAACAGCGGTATTAATTTTAAATTAAATACTTCCACTTCTATGTTTCTAATTTGAAAAAATGGATTCCATATTTGGAATTAGTAGGTCCAAATTATGTTAATAGGATAATTTTTTATTTTTATGCATTATGAATAGTAACTACATTAAATTTTATTTACCACAGTTAAAGGTAAATCAGGTAATCAAGTGTAAAAATAATATTATAAAATTATCATAACACTTATCATGATATAATTGGATTATAATATTTCTATATTAAACAAAATTGGGTCGAAATGGAATCTATTGGAACCCACTTTGATGAGATTGAGACCATTAATTTATTTTATTTAAACAAAAGTGAAATATATCTCACTCAAATGTTATTAATTAAATTACTTTTAATATAAGGTTATACATAATTTGAATTCAATTATAAATACTCATTTGAAATATAAAATGTTTTTATTCATCATGTTAATTTATTTTTAATTTTTAATAAATATATAATAACTTTAATAGCTTATACATTAATTATAAAAAATATTTTATTTAGTGAAAAATCGATAATATAGTTTTTATTAAAATATTAATACCCATAAAAATGACCATAAACTTGACCAAACCTTATTGGACGAGTTTATATAAACCATAATCATCAAATGGTCTACTTGTGGACCATTTTGAGCCTTATAAAATAGAATATGACATTAATGTTATTTTACGTTAAATGATGTCAAAGTTGTCACCTTTATAATTTATTAAACATATCATTTTAAACATTTGGTGTTTTAGAAGATAAATTCGACAAAAAGTATTATTATAAAATATATTATATTTTTCTCCATAATAGTATTTTAATTTTAATTTTTATGCAACAAATAAGTATATTAAATAATTATACAAAAATGTTGTAGTAATTATTTTATTAAGAAAAAAGATCAAATAAATGGTATTAAAAATATTAAGATAAATATTATATGAACTAATTAATGCACTCCATGAATTTTGTAGATAAATATGACATGGTAGGAATATATTACATATTTTGGTTCAAACATATGTTATGTTTGGATGTTATTTAAATTTAAAAAAATTAATAGTGTCAAAATTGACACTATTGATTTTTTATAAAATTAACATATTATTAAATTGATTAAAAATCACACAAATATTTAAAAAATAAAAGAAGAAATTTATATGGTCTAAAATTTCATAAATTATCAAATTATGGAAAATTTATAAAATATAAATAAGTATTTATAACCATTTAAAATTTAGAATATTATTACCACAAACAAAAATAAATAGATTAAATATGGATAAATCAAAATGATGAGTTTATTATAAATTAATATTTTGGAGGTTCTTAAAAGTGTCTCTCTACTCTCTTTTAAAAGGGCACGTCCTCCCTCTTTGTTTCACTCAATTTTGAGAATTAAAACACTACCAAACCCTACTCATTTAGCTTATCAACATATTTAGAAACATACTAGAGGTATTGGTTTTCATAAAAGACCATATTTAGTGCCCTAAGAGGAGGTTTAGAATAGGCACGTCGAAGAAGAGGTAACATCCTTTACTGATTCTTTCAATATTCTTTCTTCATATACTTCCTCAATATGAGTTGTTTAATTTTTAAGTAATAACTATAGTGTCAATTGTATACTGATATGTTATTATGAATATGAAAGAAACATATTCCATCTTCTATTCATAGTATATAAAAAATGAAATCACCACTCAAGTGTACATATGGCCTACCGTCTCCACGCCATGGTGTAATCTGTTTTTAATAACCAAATGCATGGATGAGTATAATGATGGAATAAATAACTATATATTATTATTTTAAAGTTATATTTATTCTGAAATATTATAAACCATATGCACCAATAAAATTCCACAACCATGAGAATGATATCATCGCTCGTGCGTACGTACGACCTACCGTGTCCATGATGTGATGCAATCCATTCTATATGATCTTCATTGAACAATGATTATATAAATGAATTTAATGAATAAATATGAAATATATGATAATAATACCACAAATTTAAATGATATATTTTTAACCTAAATAATGTAATTAGAATTTATTCGACAAAACATGCATAAAAACATAAAGCAGTTAACACCCGAATAACGAGTAACAATGAAATATTACTAATAAACAGATAAGAATATGACCATATATGATATCATAATAATGACTAGGATTCTGTAATAAGTCAATGACATTATTTAAATCATTATACAAGAGGTTCGGATTCATACAAAGCATATTAGACCTAAGAAAGGGAAAATCTCGTAATCTCATTTTTATCGAATATTGTTTACACTTTAGTATTTACCAGGGCATATTTATCATCCACATCCATGTTTCCTCAATATGTAATATTATCCTCCTAAAATTGTTATATAAAAATTTACCTATTTTTATTATTTATTAAATTATGTGAAAGGAATCTTTTGTCGTTTTTAGTACGAGATACTTATTGACTTTCCCAACCCAAGTACAAGAAGAATATTTTTTATCTTATATGGAATTAACGAATTTTAATGCTTTTATAGATCATTATTTCCATGAAGATTCCTTTACGAGTATTAAATTTTATTTTCTATTAAATTCTTTTATTACATGATATGTTGAGAACAGAAACAAAATTTGAAGAAGAAAGGATATTTTCCTCAAGAACTATGTTCAAGTGTTTTATCTAATTTATTTTCCTTCTAAGATGTTATAGGGTTATGTTTCTATCCAAATTATTACATTGATTTGATTTTTTTATAATGGAATTATTTTTATGAAGTCCTTTTATCTTATATGGATTATGTTATGATGGCATGATGTTTAAGAATCCCATTTTTATTACATGGGTTTTGCTATGATGTATGATTTATGATTTTGTGGCACACATAAGAATGGTTTCATTGTGAGATGGGTGGGACCTATATCTCCCTCCAATGCATTGGGTAATTATTTTTATCTCATGATATAGACATGGCTAGAACTGAAAGTAAATAAGGTTCAATATTACTTGGCTGGAATGAGGAGTGAACTCGGTTCAGTAATGGACTTTGTCCGCTATGATGGTCTTGGAAATGAGCCTTGAATAATAGGAAATGATTTTCTATGCTTATGTGTGCATGCCACAATGTTTCATTTCTTATGTTCTGGTTTTTGGGATTAAATTGTAGTTCTATGATTTATTCCATGACATGATATTATGACCTCTTATGAAGGATACGATTTTCAACCGTTATGATCTTATTAATATGATATGATTTACATTTCATTTGTTTTCCCTTACTGAGAATTTGAGAGCACCCTTTTGTATGTTTCTTTTCCCCCAGGTCATTTTTAAGGGTATGAATATGATATGCGAAAATGGTTTCTAGATATAATCAAATAAATGGGAGACAATGTAGATGCTTTATGAACTAGTTGTTTATGTTTCCCAGTTTCTAAAGACACTATACCTATAAGGTCATGTCCTGGTTTTGTTATATGTTTTAATAAATATACTTCAATTCTGAAGTATTAAAAATATATTTAATGTATGGGTCATTATATTATTTTTATGAGTTGTACTAGTGGAATTTATTCTTTATAAATCAGAAAAATAAATATTGTATTGGGGATTTAATAATTTCTTAAATCCTGTATATAGGGTTGTGTGATCCCAACATTGATTGATTATATATGATATTACCTGTTTTACTTCCCCATAATGTACTTTGTAAATATGTTTAGAATAATCAATTTAATGTGGATAAATTCTCTATTTATTTAGAGAATTGTAATGATTGAATTATAACATTGTATGGTTCAAAAAAAGGTAAGGGATAACTAAGGCTTTTATGGTGGAAAAAATGTGTTGGTTTTGGTTGTAGTATTTCTGGGGATTCTTAACGATATGATATTGGAATGGGTGAAAATTATAAGGACGATAAGGGTAGGGATTGTCAAGGCTATGATTTTTAATAGGGTTCCAGTTATATTGATGATATTGGAATTGTATGTCGAATGTGATTATTTATAATGGTGTATGGGATTACATCAAGACTGATAGAGAGGGTTAATGTAGTGATTTATAGTTCCTATTGGGATTAATGAAGTGATAATTTCATCAAAATTTTATGCTTATTATAATTTCTTAAATGGTAGTGGATTTAAAAAACTACATCCAACTTTTAAATGATGTTTAATATAATGAACTGTGAGCGAGTCATTTATATGGTAGCCTAGGCCATGTCTTAGAGAACCCTTATGATTATAAAATGATAAATGAATTACTAAAAGAATGGGTTTGGATTATGATTATTCATATATTATGATGACGTATATTAAAATTTAATGAGAGAATTAATAGTTTCATCAGATAACAGATCAGAAGGTTTAAATATTAGTCTTTGAAAAAAATAGAATAATGTTAATGAAAGTACAACAAATTATTAAATGCTGATCTTGATACATGTATGACATTGATACCTAGGGATTTCAAATTTTATACATTTTTCCTATTTGATGTTAGTAGAAGATATATATTACTCTAGGTAGTTCCCCATTGTTTGGTTGTGAGATATATATATATATCATGCTTGTTTTATGATTTCATATGAGACCCTACCTATTTTAATAGTGAGATTAACTCCCAGTGGAATCTAAGAGTGTGTTTTCCACAATATCTATGTTGGTGTCATATAATAGATTTCTAACCCCTCCAACCCAACCATACTATATGGGTTTATTATTTATGATAATTCACAATGGTTATCATTCCATTTATTTTTTTGTAGGTGGTTGAAATCGGTTGTTGTTATTTTCACATGTAGGTATATTTGGATATAACATCCTAATGGTAATTATATATTTTGTGGATGGATTTTGTGGATTATGGTATAATAATTGACATATGGTCTATGTTGTCCCACAAATACTACTTGTTCCCAGTATGGATATGTGGTTAGAATGATTGGATGATGTGGTATATGGGGTATATTATATAATACTTATCACATGTGTCTTAAAGATGGATTTTGGAGAGACATGTCTCATGAATTGTGACATTGTGGAAGAGTGGAAAAACTTTGGGGTAGTGGTAGCATGTTACCTTTATTTTATTTTATGGTGGACATTATATTACTACTTAAATGGTATACCCAGTGGGTGAACCTTGGTGAGCATGAACAAAAAATAGTCTACCAGTTTAGTTGACGAGTTCATTTAATTTTTTAATTTCATTTATTTAATATGAGTGTTTTATATTTTTCAAGAGTGGTATATAGAAGTATTAAAATGAAATTACATGTTATTATGACCACATATATTTATATGCACACAATATTTGATGTTATTGGGAACTATTAGGTCATCAAGATATACATTTGTTTGTCTAAAATGAAGCTTATGAGACATTTCATCTTTGTGATCACTATCATGGATTTGTTCTAGTGTTTTTATTTTCATTAGTTCTTTATTATTACATTAATATTATATATTGTTATTGAATATTATTTTGATATTTTATGGAGTTTTGAGGGTTATTTTGATCTTATCTCTTACTCTTTATATAATAGTGGGTAATTCATCCCATATATGTGGATGTTATACCCTCATTTATAGTATCCATCAGTTAGAATATTAGAGGTGGGATTTCAGACTGACTATCTCCCTTCCCTAATTTCCGACCGAATTAGTGGTAACTTTGGGTGAGTGGGTCAGAATATAATGGTATGAAATGTGATAGTTGATAAATATTCTAGATTTTGGAGTTATGTATCACTGAGGATGGATGGGTTAATAGATAAACAATGTCAGCTGGTCTTAAAACATTCTATAAAAATGGGGATAGTCTAGGATATGGGGTTTTAGGTTCCCATGTGATCCAATGAAAAGTGAATAATTTTTTTGGATATTATTTATGAATTATTTCTACATATAGGGAATAAACTTTGGAAATGATCAAAAATCCAATTTATATGCACCTTTTCTTGAATTGGGTAGACAGTGGTAAATATTTAAAATGAAGTAACTAATTAATATTTAATAATTCACATCATGTGTTATGTGACCCTAATGATTCTTATTTTAAAGAAGTGGATATAGGTTGACATACCCATCGGATTTATTCAAATATGTTTATCAAAATGTTTTATCGAATCACGATAGGCTGGATAATGATGATGATAATGGTTAGAGGTGGTCACTCAATGTTTTCCTACAATAGCGTCTACAGATATATTATGAGATCCCTTTTGAATCATGGGATACAATTTTGGTTTCAGTATGTGAGGATATTCTATACTTGGATCATGATTATAAGAAGCACGAGGTTGTATTTACTGTGATGATGTTTTGTGGATCAACTCAATAGTGGTGATTTTTTTCCTTGGGGTTATTGAGGTGATGGATTTTTTATGGGGTATGATCTAATTATTGTTTAAATGATTATATTTTTTCATCCTTAAGAGGGGTAGATTCTCAGTGAGGGAATTTATTCCTCTATTATGGGAATTAAAAACTATGATGTTGATTTATAGTGAGACCTCTATTTTTCCTTGGCGTGACTGAAACATTTGTATTGTTTTCCCTATAGAGTTAATTACTATTATTTTCATCATTATTCATTTTCTATCCCTTCGGAATGAGTGTCAGAAAACCTCACCATTAATTTAATTGAAGTGGTTGTTATAAATCATTGATCAATGATCATTTGTATAATTTCTACCATTTTTTTCCATGACCCACCTTAATTCTATCGGAGGTGGTATTTATAACTCATTCATGGGGCCTGGTGTTGAGATATAGATATGGTTGGGGAAAGAGGTTTCATTTTCCTTTTATATATCATTATATTATGATCTCCTCTGTCCATTATTTTCTCCAGTGGAGGGGTTTCTATAATCATTTTCATATTATACTCTTCTCTTAGTCCTAGTGTGTTAAGTATTATGTATGGGCGAAGGGTTACCTAAATTTATTATTTTTTAGGTCAATATAATCATCACTAATTTTTAGTGGTATGGTCATAGGTCTGGTAAAATAATGTATTTTATATATTCATTTAATTTATATCATCATAGTGTTGGATAAATATTCTCTCTATCGTGAACTAAAATTCTTGTATCATGTCGGTTATGTACGTGGCTTTGCTTACGATGTCATTTTGGCATGGTGTGATTTTATCCCTAGATGGTATTTATCTCATAATTTTTATATATGTTATTTAAATTATCTAATTAAGAGAGAGGATATATCGCATATCATTACATGTTATAATATGGGACATTTTAAAATTGTGCAACAGAGTTAGTGATGCCCAAAATATAAAATATCATTGTATGTTGAATGAATTACATTAGTTTGTATTCTTGTGGTATTTATATTGATCTTAGTGCACATTTTGGTTATTAATTATTATGTGAATATGATATATATCTCATGAATATATTGGCATGTATTTATGAACAATGTTAAATAGAAACTATTAAATGATGCAATTTGTAGATTCTGTATAAGTGTTCTCCAGGTAAAAAATATTTTTATCATACATGGATAAATATTAATATTATATAGGGTGGATTGTTCAAAAGTCAATATTTTCTTATTTAATTTCATATATTTAATTTTTTTTCTTAATTGTTTGGATTTTGTGGGTATTAATATTACATTTAATTTCCTAAAGTGCCCTGTAGTAATGTGTTAGTTGAAGAAAAATAATTTCATGAATAATTATAACATTCATATGTATATGGGTTATCATAGAAATCATGTTAATTATGAAATGTTTTTAAAAAAATTAAAACTTACTTTGAGTACAACAAACTTATATGTTTTCATAATTTTTTATAATAATATTCTGGGAGACCTTATTGGAAATATTTATTTTTTGGAAATAATATTTCATAAAATAATTCAATTGTTCCATGAATCTAGTATCCTTTTTTTGATAAGGTTTTAAAATGTATTGAATTTTATTTCCAAATTATTTATTTGATAAATAACCTATAATAAAAAATTATTTAATTCTTTTTCATTTTATTATTTCCTAACCTTCAAATTTATAAACAAAAAAATATTTTCGATAACTTTTTATCATTATGATTTAAAAATTAACAAGTTTTAATATCAAAATTTTGGGTACATATCTAGATATAATGAAATATTTTTGATAAAATGTTTATGTATTTAATATTTTTATCACTTTGGAATTTTTAATTATTTTATGTACAATATCTACAACTTTAAATAAATTGTTATTTACGTATACTAATCTACCCTTGCTAATGAAATGTTAAGAATGATATATCCTCAATTTTATGTATTATGTATACCTACTTGATTAATGAAAATAATTCATGTATAGATTTTAATTTTATGGAACATCTTTGTAAAATATTTGCTGTGTTGGAGATAATGGTATTTTATCTGAAATAGATTTATGGTCCCTTTTGTTTAATCAATGTGATGTTTTTTTTCATATTCGCCTTATGATATTTTATTATAATATTATTGTTTTTATTGGATATTAATTTATTTCTTGTTTTTTATTATGAATGTCCTTATATGTGAACTTTATTGGGAATTAGGGTCACAACTTATTGATCATTATTTTTCATTATTCAATGTAAGAGTTTCATTGGGATGAACTAGTTGAACATGTGTTGATATGTGATATTGATCCTCAACTTGATGCAATGTGTTATTAATGTAAATTATCCATTTTAAGATGAATATCCCCTTATATATTGTATTAATGTGTAGTATATAGAAACATATTGTTTATTTTAGTGTTTTTCTTATTCTATGTATAGAGAGAATCCTGATAGGTATCTCATGAGGTGGTTTGTTTATCCACAATCGATTCCCACTCCTTCTGAGTTTCCATTTTAATTCCCATGGATGATAATTTTTATATACCTATCTTATTAAGAGTTATGAAATATTCCCCATCTTTCCTTTATCATCATGGAGTGTCTGATGGTTCGAGAGTAAATTCATTAATTAAAAAAAATAATTTATTTTCATTTTTATTTTATATTTTAATTGTACAATGGTTTGGAAGATTATGTAATTAACATCATAATTATAAATATTATTATATAAATTAATTTTAATGTTTTTAAATTTATTCAAATATTAATATATTTTATTGGGATTTTATAAATAATAAAAAATCCTTATATTGGTTATTTTTGAGTTTCTTTTTGTGTAAATAAAATATGGATAATGTAACTTTTACATATCCAAAATTTCTTACTCATGTTTAATGATAATTAAGAAAATATATAAGGTAAAAATTACATTACCCATACCCACACATGACTCATGCATACGGGTAGTGGAAATTGTTAATGAGCTAAATATTTCCCTTCCTAAACAACATGTAATTAATATTTTCAATGTAATTAAGTGAATTTAATATGGAAATTAGTTTTTCTCATCTTGGATAATTTTTTTCAATGTGATAATTGACATTATATAAATTTCGAATAATTTAATTATTTTTTTAGAAATGGTTATAGTATTAAATTCATTAAGAATTAAATTTCTATATAGAATTATTTTTATGTATTAAAAAATATTATATATCCCCATTCATGAAATTCTTAATTATTGAGTTCTCATGACCTAAAATCCTCCTCTACTGTCTTTCAAATTAATATTCAGTTGACATGATCTTCTCCCTCACTTTATAATCCATTGTTTTAATTCATTATGGTTTTTTATAGATTTATCCTCTATCCATCTGTGTGGAGTGATTTACAGTGGATAAGAAATACCAGGTTGGGGAAATCTGACATCACCCTTTTATTGCAATAAAAACATTAATTAAAAAAACATCTGCATCTTTTTTTTAAAATCTTTTGATTACATTTAAGAAAAAATTAATATAAACAGTTCTCATAGGAAGAATTAGTAAGTGACAATCTGGATAGAGGGAGATAAAATGAATAATTTTTAATTATATTGATTATAGAGAAGTATTATTAATCTTGGAATATTAAATTGATTAACGATTATGAATTTTAATATTTTAACCTATTAGTACTATAATCTCATGTTACAATATTAATATATAATTCAAAGAAGATAAATTATTTTTTTACTTATCCTAGAAAATGGATAACATATTATTGGTTAATATTCATAATTAAATTATAAATAATATTGCATGCTAAGTCTAAAGAACATTATCATGGAATATAGAGATATATTCTTGAAATAAATAAAATTGATGAATTATGTACCACATGTAGTAGATAGAAATATTTTTCAATCTATATATTTATCTAAAGAAAATTGAAATAAATAAGTACATGTTAATGAATAATTAAAATTATTCTCGGAATATCTAATTGAGAGAAAGATGTATTTTCAGATTATTGTCTCTATAATATTTTTAAAATCGAAATAATAGCATGTCATGGGTTTAAATAGAAAAAAAAGTTTTAATTAGAATTTATTGATAATTATGTATTCAATAAATTTAAATTTATATTATCAAATGTGAAAATTTTAATATCCCTGTTGAAATATTGGAGATGTGTAATCCCATGATTTTGAAATATATTAGTTTTCCCTGAGATTTACTATATATTATACAATAAAATATTATGATTGTTAATCATGGTTGATATTAAATTAAAATTTTAAAAACATCATGTTGGAAATTCATTGATTATATGAGAAGTGTCATGTTTAAATAATTATATTTGATATTGTTGTTATATGAAAAATTTTCTTATAGTAGAATGCCAATTTAAATAAATATTATGTAGGTAGTGGAATTTTATAGCTAGTGATGGTGGGATTTATTCATTATAAATATTGTAGTCAAAGAAGACAATGAAAATATAACGATTTCATAAATCATGTCTTTATGAATGAGTGATCCAAAAATTAATCGAATAAGAGTGAAATTCCTTATATTATTTGGCCATTATTTCCATTGAAAGAGTTAGTAAATTTTTATATGTATTTATTATCTATATATTTCTTTCCATTAAATGATTACATTTAAATATTGTGTGGCTAGAATAATATGAAAGGTTGTCTGAGGATGTTATGGTAGCATGGGGTTCTTGTTTTAGTTTTGATATGGGTGGGGATACCTTTTTTATGGTGGCATGAGGATCTGGTTATGGTGATGATATTAGAGGTGATGTCGAATGTTGTTATAGTGGAATAAGGTTTCAATTATGAAGATTATGTGGATATTGGATTACATATGTGATTATGTATAGTGGTGTTTTGGATTGTGTCAGGATGGATGTAATGGGTTGAATTTAGGATTTCTCATTAATGGAAAAAATATGAATTTTGATGACTAATAATGTTTATTATTGTTTAACAGTACGATGACACGATATTTTTGTTGAATATTTTTCCACTAATCGAAATTGTATTGATAATATTCACTGTAGGTGAATCTTTTATGTGGAAGATTTGGTTTTGTACTAGTTTACCCAAATGATTATGAAAAAATAAATGAATTTATGAAAGAATAGGGTTTGTTATTGATTCTTTATTTATGATGATGACATATGTAAGAATAAAAACTATGAATATAATGTATATTATGAACATGGAATAAAATATTAAAATTGTAATTATGAATGAAACCTATTAATATTAAATTATTTATAATTTATTAATTTATATATAGTTTTATTTTTTTTGATTTTTCTTTATAAGCCTTAGTAGTGGAATCTAGGAGTATTGAGTGACATTAGTAGAAGATGAGTATGAGGATATGCATTTTTCCATAGTTTTATTGTAAAATATAAATATATTATGTATGTTTTATAATTTTATACATTACTCCACAAATTTTGGTTGGGATACTGTCACCCATTGGATAATGGGTGGGGGATTTCTCTAATATCCATCTTATTGAGGAGAATATGGATGGCTACCCACACTATCCCCTATATCTCCTCCTGCTAGATTACATAGTTGTATGATTGGTGGTTTCATTCCATATATAAGTGTGTATATGGTTGTAATTTCTTATGGTTATATTCCTAAACATGTACCATTAAATAGAGTATTCCAAAAGTCGTTATATATATATATATTATGTATCGGTTGGGATGGTATATGATATAATACATGATATAAATTCTTCTTTATCTATAGGAAAATACTTAGTTTCTATATAGAGATTACTTTAGGATGACGAAATTAATTGGATTCATGAAATATTACATTAAAAAATATTTTATTATGCAATATTTTATTGATAGGTGGATTAGGAAGTACAACATTAGGTAATATTGTAAAACCATTGTAGAAGTTGTAGCATGGTGAATCCATTTGACATTACAATGGATATTATATTACTACCATAATGAGAAACATTGAAAGTGTGACATGGTGTGGATGAGAAAAAATCAATGATGAAACATAGGTAATGAGTGCACTTTATTTGTTTACTCAATGTGATTATGTATGGTTTATTCACATTTTTCATGAGTGGTTGTTGATAGGATCATACTCTTTTTGTACATTGTGCTCACCATAAGAATATATCAATTATTTTCCTCGTATGTATGAGATGGTATATGATTGAATAGAAAATTTATAGTTTGAGGAGATTTTCTGTATCTATTGGAGGTTCATGGTCAATAATAAGTATTTTTCAGGTATTTTCAAATATTTCTATTGTATGTTGTTATAATCATATCATTTTTGGGATTTCTTATCCTTTTTTTATGGGAATGATTTGTCTGGTGGTTTTTTGGTGTTATTTATTAGTCTTCAAATCTTATTGGGTAATGCCTATAATATATGTATATTTTATACCTTTGGGTGTAATTGGTGACTTGTGGAATATTAGGGGTATGGTTTGTGCATTAATATCCCACTTATATAATTTCAGTCCCATAGAGGCGGACCCATGGTGATAGGGGGTCATGAAAACAATACAACACTTGATGTGTATAATAAATTGTGAGGGAATATATATCCATAAACCTCACTCAAATTGTGAATATCAATATACATTAGGAAGGAAGACATACAACCTCATTGAATCAAGACAGGTCATTGGACTTGGTTCCTTATCTTCCAGTTTTGAATTCTCATCAGACACCACCTTCCCCAGATTGCATAAAGGGGATTAATAGTGGGAACAATCCATTTAAATAATTCTCAACCCCGGTACTAGTTTGTGAATAATGTAGTTATTTAGTGAAAGTCTAGGTATAGGATTTTTTAAACACATATTATGGTTTATTAATCTCATCTATAGAATCAATAACGTATACTGAATTTGTTTTATTCCATAGAGTGAATTTGGAAGGCATGGAGTGATTTAATAAAGGCACCATGCATAATACAATATAGTACCCAATGCATATGATTAGGGTATTTTACACCATAAATACCCATGAAAATATGAATGACATAATGTGGTAAATCCAATAAAAATTTATATATAATAGTATACGATAGGTAAATGCTATTTTTAGCTCCACTAACTCTATAGAGGGAAGTAATTTTATACTAGTAGTATAAACACAAGAACCACCTTCAGAGTTTTCCCCACTAGTATATTAAGATCAACCCCTCCATCAAAGTTATGTAAATAGGAAGAGAATAGGCATTCAAATCAGATCATTATCTATAGTGGTTTTCACTATTCTATTAGGATGAGAACCAATAGAGGTAATTGAAACCTAAACATGATTACGAGAATAACAACTCTTCATGTTATGAATAATTTAGGGTATATTACAACTTATCTCTTAATCAATTAATGGTAATACAAAAATATAAATTTTAAGTTGGTGTAAAAGAGGAAATGACTCATACTAAATGGAATCAATGTAGTTAATTTTGTCTATGGCAACACTAAATGTTATTTTGAGAATTAAAATAATATATAAATTCATTATCATGAAACTTATGTTTGGAATATGATTCATAAAAAAATTGAGAATTTTTTTACTATTCATGAAATGTGGAAGAATTATATGGGAACTCTTTAAAACAACCGATTTCTACCAACTCATTGATATTTATGTAAATAAAAATTTACGGGCATCAACACATCCAAAACTCACCTTCCACAAGTCAAATATTATCCACTTTCAATCGAGGAAAATATTTATTATTATGAATATGAGTTATAAAATTTGAGGCATGTCAATGTAGATATCCAAAATGGAAACATACCTATCTAGAGAAATAATCAATATAGTGTTTCCATACATATCCCGATAGTCCATAATATTGAAGATTGTATTTCTTGACATGTCATCGTACAATTAATTAACCAAACATAACCACGATCAAAACCATGAATTTACTAATCCATAATAAAAGATGATTATTTGAAATTTTATACAACAGGGTAATAATATACACTATTTTATGTGGTTCATACCATAAAATATAAGGAATGTCAAAATATTTATGTGTTTACATGTCAATATATCACCATTTACTCATACACATACATTTGCATGAGTAGTGAAACTGTAAGAGAGTATAGGTTCTATTAAACTTTTAAAGTTGAAATTGAAACTATGAATAATCATGGAGTAAAAATAGATTGATGGGAATATATGTCTTTAATGGGTATATTTGACTCCAATCCCACTTAACATTTGGAATCAAATATTTTCAACATTCTTTGGAAAGGGATATCTAGAAAAACAATATACACATTTCATTTATTGATGTGTCTCAATTATATTATATTCATTGATGATTGAAGTGATGATAGTTGAATTCCTTTCACGTAGCTCAATATAACCTATTTTTTATGGTACAACAACCTTATAGCTAGATCAAGTGAATATTTGGATATATTCCACAACATTTCCTACATCATATTTGTTCAATATTGGAATATTTCAAATATTGACCTATAAAATTGATATTAGTGTGAAAATAAGTTTTTTTAAAACTTAATAAGGTTGAAGAATCTATTAAACTATTTTGTAATCATTATTCTCCCATTGAAGCATATATTGAGTATTTATATAATGAATCTCTAATAATAACTACAAACATCACTTTTTTATGAAATTACTTGGTGGATTTCAGGAATTCCACATCGTTGAATAATGATCATAAGATTACCTTTTATGTTATGAATCTAAACAATAGTTTTAATCCTTGTTACATGTAACTATATCAAAGAAGGAATAAATTGTTAATTACACACTCTTGAAGGAACCTATTCCACCCCCAACTCTTAATCCTACCAAGTATGATGTAGTACATTCTTCGAAACAAAAACACCAATTACCCAGTAAGGGATTAGTATAAGAATTAAAAAAAACATAAATATATATAATGATGTTAATTAATTAGATTGAGAATATATGCCATGGTATTTCATTTCTTCCATAATGTATTATTTTTAAAAATTATGCACATCTATAGGACCAATGAGGTTGGATTGAATTCTACCCAAAATTATTTCCCTTGTGATTGAATGTTTGGAAATAATATCTTGATTTGATCCATATTAAATGTTTTTTTCAAGAAATTTATAGGCACAAAAAATGTATTTTAATTCAAATCCCTACATTATATATATATTGTGTCTTATTTTTCCCATGCAATAATGAAATTGATAAAAGATTCAATGAAAAAATGTATAGAAACTTGATGAATGGATGACTAGAAAAAAGGTCAACCATTTACAATCTAGTATCAATGAACATATAAATTATCCACCACTGACAATAATTCATTCTTATTGAATAAAAAAACACATAAACCATCAGAACCTTCTAGAATCTAATGTAATCATCCCAAGAAAAAGAAAATTTCGGAAGGGGATCAACATTGGAACACAATAATATCTGATTTCTTCTATATTTTGATCACCCATAATTAATGAAATGGGAATCACCACACCAAATTTAGTTCCCATATAATGTGGAACCAAAATGATGTTTTAGTGATCAATTAAACCTAAATAACCCCTTCAACAATGAAACGAATAATTAAGAGAGGAGATCCCCACTATAATTCCAGGAGGAAGGGGTTGAAATTATAGTATGAGACTCCATGGTGGTCCCTAACATTCATATGACTTTCCCAATGAAATATTACTCATGAATGAGACTTTTAGAGAAGAGCTTCAACAATATCAATAGGAGAATCATTTTCAACAAGACACTTCTAGAGCTCTGTATAATATACTCATATTGGTAGGTAATTATCTAGAAAAGAACTATGTTGGCCCACTATGAATAATGTAGAGAGAAATTATTAAAAAATATAAATACAAAAACACCCCAAAGTTTCTATCATTAAAGGGTCCATAACAATAACACATAGAAAAAGATATTAATCCTTAATTTCTAGTTAATACTCACTGAATATGAAAAGGTAGAAAAAATAAAAGTTTAATTAGAAAAAAACCTCTCCCTCACCCCATATGGGATTCTTCAAATATTATCACCATATTTAAGAGAAACTTATGGAATATCATATTGAGTACATTTCAATCCCTCAAGAGTGATGATTGTGTTGAGTTCATCGATATCATATATTTTTTATATGAGATTCACTAAAAGTTACACAATATTTTCATTCATGGATAATGATCATGAAACTAACATAAAGGGAAACATCCAACCCTTATATGTGTAGTTAAAGAAAATTGATAATAATATTCCATATGAACTAGTATACAACTATTCCAAATAAAAATCATCATGATTCAAAACAACATTCATTTTGGATTAAAATATTATTATGGGTATCCATCCAAAAAAATGCCGAGTTATAACAACATTGAACAAATTTCCCATAATATTTTTAAATTTATAACCTAATTAATACACATTTTATTAAACCTACAGTTCGTAGTCATCTACTAGTACAATACATTCAATTCAATTTAAGTAATAACATGAAAACATATATAAAATAAAATTACAATTTTCCCCTAATTATATAAATAATGTAATGAAGGAAATGTAGGAATAATATATAGTAACACATCCCCTTTTGTAGTGATAACACATTATATCATACGGTGGATCTATTAATAAATGATGTATTATAAATTAATTGAATTACCATCCTAGATGTTTCTCCCATAAAACAATAGAATGAATTTGTTCAATATATTATACATCCCATCAATGATATTAAAAACATTAACTGAATAAAATTGTGGAAATATAGTCATGATAGAAACCACCATAGATCCATTAATAACCCTTATCTCATATGATGATTAAATTAGTATTTTTATTGAACAAAAACTCTATATAGAGGGAGAGATACCTAACATGAGGTCACTAAAATGTAATAATTAAAAATTTATTTTGCATTAAAAATTATTATAGATAGGTGAAAAAGGACAAATCACATGGAATATAGATGTAATGTCTATGGAAACAAAAAATAAAAATAAAAAATAATAACGATCATAATAAAACACATACTGCTGTTATTGGAAAATAAAATATATAATGTTAATGGGTAATAGAAATTGGACAATATGGCGTGGTAATAGAGTTAAAAAAACCTAAATGAGAGATAACTCCATCCATGGATGGATTTAGGGGAAACTGGTTTATCTAAATTGATGAAAAGATCACTGTTCATGCATTAGAAATAACCAAAACCCTTAAAAAATATGTGTAAAAAATATTTGAAATCCTAACTTTCATTGTGTGATAAACCATGAGTAGGAAACAATGTTGCACATCAGTTGGAGGCCATAGGCCCCTATGATGTTACCCAGCTCTGGAAGGACCATTTCCCTTCATGGCTTTGTGATCGTACATCCGCTGATCTCCAACATTAATGAATCCGTCTTTTCAAAAAAAACCACGACTAGGAATATGTTATAAGGATCAATGATTCTGTTATAATATTACGAAATTAATGAACAATAATGTATAAAATATAACATAAACCCTTTCTAAATTAACTACATGAGTTATGTTTATGATGAAAAATAGTTACTTCCCTTTCAATAATCAATACATGATATACGGAAAAATAATTTTCAACCATGTAAAAAGATTAAAATATAAAATAATACATTGAAAAATAATTATAGAAGGAATAAATGAGATGTAAATTTTCCTCAGAAGAACACACACTTCAAATAAATAAACTAATGCCTGAAAAGTTAATAAACTTTATTTAATTTGAACATCATCTACCTATAATATTTACATACACATATAAGTATAATGATGAATTATATACAATAAATTATTCAAATTTTAAAAAATAAGAATAAAAGATAATAGGTAATGTTTATCCACCCACTGTTCTAGTCTTTTCCTCTAATATCTAGATGAAATGTTACCGCCCCTTAGAATCCATCAAAATTATCAGATATTTTTTTGGATTTCTCAACTGATTTATGATGATAAATCCACTACCCTAATGTCATGAAAAACCATGTGGGAGTGTAGATTAAATGTAATTATATCACTAATCTATAATTTTATTTAATAATTCCATCCATCTTATTCAACTATTATTGGTTTCTCAATTACTCAAGCTATCATTAAAATTAATCCTCACTATTTTTATAATTTTTTCAATTCAGAAAACTGAATCCCTCATCAGAAAATTTCTTGATTATATTTATCAATTATTTTTTAACCTTTTCACAAAAAATTCCAATGTTTCTAAGTATATCCCCATCTAATTAACATCATATTATTCCTAAATAGGATATATGAACACAATCTAGTTACCACTATGGTCGTGGCCTTTGGCATATTTTGGAACCTGGAGTAGATACCTAGGTTCTATAAATAACTACCTCAACTCTCTAAACCTAGATCATTCTCAGTTTTGAAATTCAAATATCATTCATAATTTTACCATATTTATATCACCAGTTGATTATATTTGTATTTCATTTGAAATAAAGGTGAGGCAGTGAATATCTTTATTTACACGCAACAATGGGACTAAATTAACAAGGATATGAAAATATAGTATAACCTAAACATTGAATTGGAATGTATGAATTTTATTAACCACATTAGATAATTTTATTTTAAAAAATAAGTATTTATTTAATTATAATAAAAAAGTACTCTATTTTTTGTAAAGTCGTTTTATGCGTCAAAGGTATGTTTTTTTGGGTGAAAGGTTTTTATTGTACTTTTCACATGGAAATTATAATTTCTTTCTATAATTCATAGAAATTTTATTTTTGGTGATTAATATAAAATTTCAAATACTTATGGAAATATTATCTTTTGGTGAATGTTTAGAATTTTTTTAAAAAATAACTTCTTAGAGTATAGAGAAAAATACAGTTCTTAAAAACATATCAATTATTTTTTAGTAAAATTATAGTATTAAAAGTATTTATATCTTAAATTAAAATAAGTATCCATTAATTATAAATAATATACTTAATTAAAAAGGAATTATAATTATTATCAGTTATTCTATAAGTTCAATTTTTGGATTAAAAACACATTAGTATAGAAATTGTGTTATGCACACGAACTATTTATTTCAAAATGAATTAAATTAGTGTATCTTAATTAAATTTTATAATTAAATTTTTGTATTATTTAATAAATAAAATATTTTACCATTAATTAATTCATTTTTGAATGGCATGTAATTGTTTAAAATTCATTTTTACTTTAAAAAATGTATTACCCTAAAAAGGTTATTCATTGTGGTTTGTGAGCTTATTAAAAATTAAATTCTCTATAATATATAAATTTAATATGCTAAAATGTATTCTATATTGGAAATACTTATATTAAATATTATTTTATAGGATCTATTAATTGTTTTTCCAAATTAATGATTAATATGTGTTTACTAGGGGGTTAAGCCATGAGATAAAGGTGGGAATTTCACCAAAACTTATATAATTTTTATTAGATTGAGATATCTGAACCTTGTATTATACTAATTTGTAATTAATTCTTATTTTTACTCATGTCCTTGATAATTTTACTTTATAAAATTGAAATCATTTAAGAAATTCAATATGTTTTCCTCCCCTCACTTATAAAAGGCCACCTCTTCTCCTCCCTTATTCATAGAATTTTATCCCACTAAATCATCCACAAACAACTAAAAAACATTACTAAATCCCATAACCAAAATATATATCTTATTTTAATACATTAATAACAATTATTAATGTATTAAGGTGTAAATGTAATGTGGTATATTGAACAAGATAAAATTAGAGCACTAACAATGTATGATAGAATTGGGGTAAGGGATCATTATCTAAATTTTGTTTCCATGATATATGATTGATTTTATAAAATGATTTATGATTATGATTTTTATATTATATTATTTTTACATGTTATATAATATATAATTCTTAATTAATTATATTTGATGTTATAATTCAAATTATTTTATCCAATGTGATTGCATTATAATGTAACCAATGTGGTAAGGGTTTCCCGTCACTCCTTTAATTATAGAAGACATATAACATATTCACCACTTCATTCATTAATTTTATTTACATAAAACCAATTTTATATGTTATATCATTTAAATATTTATAACTATAGAATTTAAAGTTAAATTATAGCTTATTTGTTTCTTGAGGGTTATTATTTATATGTTTCTAAATAGGCAACAATTTAGCATTAAAATTTCTTATTCCACTAGGATTTATTAAGTATAAATATATAATGATGAAATTATATAAAATATATCTTAAATGTTTTATATCATTTTATCTCATCTAGTTTTTTAAAAGATAATACATGATCTCAACCCATTTTTCTCTCATTTATTACTGAAGAAAACAAAATAATTTCCTTCAAGAAAACCAAATTTGTTTCTCTCTTGGTCGATAATCTTTTTCATCTTTAATGATATTTTATATAAATTGTTTTTAACAATGTTTTAAATAATATCAAAATATTATTCAAATGAAAATTTTCCCAGGTTTGTCATTCCACAATATTTTTGAAAGGAATCTTTTATCATTTACTAAATAAGATAATTTTAACATTTTAATGAATATTTGAATGGAATCTTAATTTTAAAAATACACAACATGAATAGATTTTTTGGATATATTTTCTATTATTTTATTTTAATCTTCCTCTAAATTTATTCATTTAGCATTTCAATGAAAGTATCATCTATGATATTTTTAAATTTGTATATTTTAAATAAGTGATTTAAAAATGAAAAGGGTATTTTCATTAATAAATTTTCCCATAATATTTTAAATTTATTTTCATCATTAATAATATCATTTAATAATTTATAATATTTATAGGAATATTATCTAACTATTACATTATTAATATTTGTATATATAATTTCTTGTAATTCATAAAATTGAATCATAGGTTCGAAGTCGATGTGAAACATGAAATCATGTGAACATCCCCATACAGAATATGGATTTGACTAAAAATGTGTGTAATAGAGTCATTATGTGGAGTATTTTCCATCAAAATTAGGTAAAAATCAGAGTATAATTTTGTTGTGATAAAACCTAACTCAAAATATAGTTAATGAACACATCATTATATTATCATCATAAAAAATCTGAACCAAATGAATACAATAATAGTTTGGATGGTTAGTCACGTAAACCGAAATGAAAGAAAAGATACCCCAAAGAGGTGGAACAAAAGTATGAGTAAAAAAATGAAATAAATCTATGGTATACATCCAAATGAATGTTCATCTCCTAATTCCCATGTTATCCAGTTAAACATGGAAAACAAACCCTGATATGGACCTTTTAATACATTATACCCCTAGTAATGAAATCTCTGAGATCACTAAGATGCCCAAGTAGTGAGACATTACATGATATAGAAGGATACCACCAATGGTCCTAAACAAAATGGTTTAATAGATAATATTTTTTTCAATGAAGGTAACCTAAATAAAGATAATAGATAGGTTTATCACATAACCACAATATTTAATCTATGTACAAAAAGACCAGATCTATCTAAATTATCTCAATGATAGATGAAACATTAAACAGTCGTCCAACCCATCCCCTTTGATGAGACATTCCAAAAAAATGTTGAATTATCCCCTTGGGGGATTTTCCATATGTCCTAATCAGTATTCTCAACTATAGAATATATTGGAAGAAAAAAATGTAATATATAGATAAAAGATGAGAAATCAAACATCACATCATAACAAGAAATATTCATATCCATTAAAATATACACATGAGAAAACATCAAGCATAGGACCACGGGGATAATGATTCACAACTCATGTTAACAAACATCAATCATTAGTCTCATGGGATACACACTCATTCCTGAAAATAATTCAATGAACCCATATAAATATGCGTAATGATATGGTCCACCTACAATATGTGGAATGTTGTTATGATGATAAACATTGATATACGAGTCTGATTTCACTACATATGATCATATAACCAGCCTTATTATGAAATTATTTAATATTTATGATCAATATTTTTGGTATACCATGCCAAATGTTTTGGAAAATAGAAAACATAACTGTGATGATCCCATTACAATAATTGTCTATGTCCCAATAATGAGAAACTGTAAATCCCCTAAATTCGTGTTCTAATTCTAGGAATAATAAAAAAAGTATCTTCTTTGAACACACTAAAACCATATAATCAAATTACTAAATAAATAATATTATTATGTATAACCATAGAGAAGAAAAAAATTTGATCTAGATTAAGATGGAACTTAGAGGGTTTGATTAACACGACCAAACCAATATTCAGACTTTAAATGGAGGATACATAAAGAGATGAGATGACCTAAAATAATTTTAACTGAAATATTAGGGTGATGGAGTTTTAGAGATTTATGATATTTCTGGAAAGGAGTTGAGGGTTGGGATTTTAATATAAATAACATAAATATCACCGACCCTTCAAGGCCTCGATTGAGGATATGATCCAATATTACTGTACATCTTATTTCTCAAAATTGTTTCTGATTTGGATGATTATATATTGATGAAAACCATTTAATTTCACAAGGGTTAATATATTATTAATTATGTTTTTTTAATTATATTTTGGAATACATATAAATGGTTTATGATTTTGTGACAAGTGGTTCAGTTATATCCCTATAACGAATTGGGTAAAGGCTAATTTATTATGAGCTCAAAGGGTACACATAAGTTTATAAAAAGTTGGAAGAGGGTACTCAGTTGGGTATCCCAACCCTAAATAAGGTATATACGTTGTTATTATAAACCTAAAATGTGATTAATGTGTTGTTGGGATTACTTGAAATAATAATTTAATAATAATTCTTTTTCCACACATTGTGCCACACATGTATGACATGATCATATGCCAGTGTTATCGTCTCAGGGATCTTGTTTTTTTTATTTCGTTATGATTCATGTATTATGATGTTCAAGGGTTTATGGGATAAATCAAATTTATATGATATGATAGGTATGGTTTTTTATGAAAAAATAAATCAAGTAATCATCTATGATAAAATATGTGGTACGTTGAATGGTTTTTGGAATTAAGAAAAGGAAGGATCCTACATATCAACATTATATAGAATGCGAAACATGGTATTTAGACATTGTGGGTTGAATGGTTTGTAGAGTAGAAATAGTTCCTAGGAAGGCTAGTGATACATGGAATACTTTTGGTTTGCATGATGGATCATCATTATTTGAATGTTCACAGTGATTTGAGAAGATGTGAAGGGTGATTGTGAGAATGCGGTGGTGATTTTAGATGTCGTGATGAAATAGAGATAATATGTAGAACACGTAATGAAATTGGATCGTGGGATGATCATAGTTTATAGAATATTCATCGTATGATGTAAATTTTGTACTATATCAATGATTTGGTAAATGTAGGATTACTGGATTATGAAGGCCTATTTTCCTATATATGTTTTTCTAATCCCAATATTATGGAGAGAATGTTTCATATGAAATCATTTTTTCTCCAAGGAATTTGGCCATGTCTGGAAGTGGATCGTAGGGAGGATTCCAAGAATAGTGAATTAGTTCTCAGAAGCGATTTCCTAAAATGGTGTTTGTTGAGAATTTTGGTCTGCAATGGAAGAAGGAACTGCACTTAAGAATAAGTTCATGGAATAAATAATGTTATAGAAGTAGAAGTTTTAAGGGAAGGTAGTATGTGGAAGCGGTATAAATAATCTGTATATTGATGCGGTATGTAGAGGAAGTATGAAGAGGAGGTTTGAGGAGTCATTAAGCGGAGGCAGTAAATGGTGGTAGAATCCAAGCTAGTTCATAGAGCATGTTGTTTATGAAGAATATTCTCTACATTGGTCGAGGAAGAATAAAGTTGTTCATGAAAGGACATAAACAGTTTGTGAGTGTTATTTCGTATAACTAAAAGACATTGAAAGCTGGATTTTGTCTATGGGTGAATAATAGACTTCAACAAAGCATCTACCTCGAGTTGAAGATTTCTGTACTCATGAATATGAAAGGGCCTACATGTCCATAAAATGTGATTGGTTCTCTTCCACGAGCAGTGAGAAAAGGAAGTGGAGGATGGTTATCTATTCAATTGGTAGTGAGCCAGAGAAATAGATATAGGTAGTGACCCTTCATAATGTAGTGATAAAACCATATATATCGTAATTTCAGTGACCCTATTTATATATGTGATCTAACCCAAACATTCTGTTTGGTAGTGAGAATTAGTTGATTTGGTACCTTAGCACATCACTGATTTATGCTACTAAAACATAGACCAGTGAGGGTGAACCAATTAAAATATTTCTATCCTATGCATGATTTCATTTATATTCATATATTGATGTGGTAGAAAGAGAGAATATTGTTTTTTTAATGACACAAAATGATCCGAAGTGGAATATGTTTTCATATGTCATACCCTGATTCACCCCCCTCAGGGGTATTTAACCTAGTGGACCAAAATTTTTGTATCAGTGGGAAATGTTAAAATCTAGAGAATCTATCTCAGTATAATAAATGGATGTGGTCAATCAAACAAGGATTTAGGTCTTTGATGGAAACAAATATCAACTTTGATCGAATCTAATGCATCACTACATTCTATCTTTTGGAATGGATGTCTTTACAGAAGCAATGCAAGGCATTTCAACTAGTATTGATAGTGGCTCCATATCATAAGCTATATGAAGAGAATTGGATTCTAATAAAAAAGGGATAAATTATTTATGGGAATAAATTTCAAATCGAATTTATATAAAGGTTATGTCATGTAAAACATCACATGAGTTTTTGGAAATGTTCTTGAATTTTTATGAAGGAGAATAATAAGTAATAAAAGAAATATTTTGGATCTATGGAAAAGATATGCGAATCTCAAAATACACCCTAATGAGTTTTTTGATAAATAGTTTGATCATGGGAATTTAGTTTTGGAATTCCATAATGGTCTTGGATAAATCATTGATTATATAAATATTACAAAGAACTACTTCAAAAAAAGTCCACCTCAGTTTAATCAGGTGGTTTCTATATTTGTATACAAGGATCCGAATATACTGACATAAGACAACTTACATAGTACTCATGTTGCATATTAAATGAGAAATGATGAAAATAATGCTATAGAAAAGGGTAAGTCTAATAAAGTGGCCTTCAATTTCATGAATAAGATCACTATTGAAGATAGTCAATAGGAAGATAATTTGGATGCTGTCATGTCATTTATTTCCTCTAATCTGAAAGAGGAAGAGGAAAGTTCAAGGATAAACTTCCACTTGTATGTTTCCAATGTGGGAAAATTGGTAATTTTTCAGTAATGTTTTGTTAGAAGATTAAGGATGAGGATGAAGATATTGATGAAATTATCAGGATAAGGATTTCTTCCAAAAATGAAAGGTAGGAGATCTATGAAGTGAAATTTCTTCAAAAGAAGAATATTCTTTCAAAATAAGATGAATGTTCTAAAGAATCTGAGGCAGAAGTGTTGGAGGACTACAAAGATAATAATGTAGATTATATGGTGGTAGTTGTAAGATATTTCTAAAAAATAAAGATAGTGAAAATTATTAAGAAGAAGTAAAAAAGAATATTAGATCTTCTAACTGAAATATAATCTTCCCTTAAAGTGACAGAAGTATTTTGAGGAAAAATGCTAGATTACAATGTGTTTCATGATGATCAACTCTATATGAACCAATATGAACAAGAGAAGTCTGACATAAATGATGAAATTCACAAACTGATTTCATCAACACCAAATATATCAAAAATAGTGGTTGAGTAAAATCTCAAAAATAATTAATAGAAATTTGAGATTAATAGTTAGACTGAAAATGGATCATATCAAATCAAATGTATCAATGAAATTGAAAAGGAGTTTTTCAGTTTATATCGAACTGATAAGGATCACAAAATATTTTTTACTCATAGAACATCATCAAGAAAATAGATAAAACTAGAAATATGAAGGATGAATGTGGAGTATATTAGTCAATCATAATATATGAAATATTCAAATCTAAATGATAATGATGGTGTGGGGCTTGATCAAATATAAAAATAAGTAATAATTTAAGTTAAACCACGAGAATCCACATTGAGATTGAAGAGTGATTTGGGTAGGAAGAGGAATTATATGATTTAGAGAACCCATGGGAAAAGTAGAGGTGTAGTAGTACAACATAAGGATTTTCGGCGGATAAGTTAATATTGGTGAGGAAATATAAGAAAATAAAAAATGTTTATTCCCAATCAAAGAGGTACCAAAGTGAACAAAACCAAAAAATTCATTCATACAAAGCACCATTTTCCAGATCATCATTTGATGGTCACTATATTAGTTGTGGAGGATTCAAACACATGGAAAGATATTTATCATAAATAATATATAAGAATGTGAAGAATCTATCAGAGATTGGTTATAAGCCGTAAAAAAATATATCATCAAATGTTATGAGAATAAAAATTCAATTTTCATCTCTACAATATGATATTGGCCCATCATCTTCCAAGGAATGTCAATAGTATCAATCCATATAAGGTATGAAGTATGAAAATGGATCAAGAAGTAAATATCTGAGTAGGTAGTGGTCTCATAAATTGTGTTAAAGGCCTCAGATCGCTCTGGGATATCGATCATCGATAGATGATGTACATCCCAAATAATAGGAAACAAGGATCTGGTCACCGGAGTCAGGTATGGTAAATAAAGTATCAAACTATATTTCAATGATGTAGGGTTGAAAATTATGGTATTTGGTATAGAAATGTTTGGGGGAAAATACTTGAGGCATGCCGATGTCTTGGTTGTTGAAGGTCTTAGTAATAAATTATTTAGTGTAAGTCAATTGTGCGACTTAATGAATTCCAATTGTTTTTCCAACAAATAGTTTGAAATCAAGGTAAAATATTGTGTTTTTGTATTTTAGGGAAAATATGCATAAGGTAATATCTGCCTTATAATTGGAGAATGAGATATGTACTTTCTATCCAATGAAGAAGCAAATAAGTTGTTGCATAAACACATTGTCCATGTGAGCCAAACATCCCTAGAATATCTGGTGAAATATGATACTGCTCGAGATCTCACTAGATTATCATATAATCACACACATACACGTGATTTCTACAACAAGGGAAGATTATTAAAATGAAATATAAGGAAAATGAGACTAGTTCAACAATATTTCATGAGATGGTTCATATTGATTAGTGAAAACAAATTTTACCACGATATCATCATGGGTTTAGATATTATGATATTTTAATATATGATTATAGAAGAATGGAATGGGTGTCTATCATTACCCATAAGTCTAATGTGTTCAGTTTCATTTTATGATATCGACAAGAGGATGAAAAGATAATAGTTCAGAAAATTTAGAAGATCTAACAAAATGGAACATATTACACAAATATAAAAGTGGAGGACTATATCAAGAAACATGGGATAAAAAATCACGATTCAGTAGTGAGAACTCCACAACATAATGGGGTATTTGGGAGAAGAAATTTTATTATAAAAAACATGGCTAAAAAATGTTTATTAAGAAAGATATTAAATATTATTTTTTGGAAAGATGTGATGACAACAATATACACTTCAAATAGAGTGATGCTATATCCAAAAGAAGAGAATAATCTGTATGAATTATTATATGAAAATAATGAATTATTAAATAAATTTTGAGTCATTAAAAGTATGTTTTTCACTCATAATAAGGAAAAACACAAGAATTTTTAGTCCTCTCAAGATAAAGGGATATTTATTGGCTATCTATATACCTACTAAGGGAAGGTTTTTTACCCCCATGTGTCGCCCTACCAACCTTCCACGCCTCCGACCATCCTAAATCCCTCAGCTATCTTCCCCCTCCAGCCCGATATTCATTCGCGTCCCCCACTACCACCCCCTCCCCCCGCGCGTTCTGGCATCTACCCTAACTTCTAGGGTTTCAAGATTCGGACCATCTTCCTCCCAGCCGTCTTGACATCCTTCCTCTAAGATGTCGACCCTCCCACGATTCGAATTGATCTCCCACCCGTGAGGTCTTCAGTCTACCATCTGATTTAGGGTCTCGACATTCCAGCTATCTTCGACGGAAAACATCGATACAGTCTTCCTCAGCAAAGTCGCACCTCCCGTGAGGTCATTCGGTACCTGACGTGATTTCTAATCTTCCCTCCAGATAAGGGTTTCTTTCTACCAGTTGTTTTCGACGACGGTTAAGGCAACAATCATCACCCGCTAACCTGTGCAGCCAGTCTTGCATCGTGGGGGTTTGGTTTCTATCTAGGCGAGCTCCCAACGTCGAATATAGGTACAAAATCCTCCATTCTACCATCTGATTTCTGAACGAGTCAGATTACAATAATTTTTATCACTTCTGTGTAGTCGCACTTCGCACAACAGTATGAAACTTCCATCTATATCTGGGTACCTTTTACTGCATTATGTTACATTCAATTTTTAGATTTGTTTTCATGTTTTCTATGTAGTCTATATATGTTTCTTTGATGTCGGTATAACTGTGGATCATTAGAGTAATTTTCATGTTTTCTATGTAGTCTATATATGATTCTTTGTTTTGCGTCCTGACATACAGTCCGGTGACTATGAATATATGAACAATCTAAAGCACAATTGTCTGTGGCATTTATATTGTTAAGCATCTCAACACATTCATGGGTTGCCTGTTTTTTGGTTCTGTTAATTTCATTTACATTCATATAAAATTATACATGATATTAAGGCTGCAATCCCCATCGAAATACAAAGATGTACAACTTCAAAGACGATTGCTACGACATCAATGAAAATCAGGTTGTCTTCTGATTTCCCAGTATACCTAATACTGTGTAGTTATTTCTCATCAATCAACTTACAGTTTTATGATTACTACAATTCCACATGCAGGTTGTATACTGAAAACAATAATCCAGCTGAACTTGTAACACCAACAGTTGGGAGGCAACAAGGACTCCGGTTGCCTTTTTCGCCAATACCAAGTAAATGACACTCCAATTATATTCCAAATATACTGTGATCGATGAGGAAAAAGTAACTGGGGGACTATGATTTACAGCTGAAGTTGTTACTCCAGTTAATTACACAGAATTACGAAGACGCATTCCATTGTCACCTATATGCAGCAACGGTAAATTCATTGTAATATCCGCACTTTATATATATTTACTTTGTACTGCAAAAAACACAATCTTATCTTGCTAAGACTTCTCATATCCCTGTTACATAGTCTCCCAAGAATGCTCGGATATGTCATCAATATATAGTGGATCAAAAAAAAAGCAACGACCCATGTCTGTAGTTACTGTTACAAAATCATCTAATGCCTCCTCGTCACGGTAAGGACATTTCATTTCAGTGGATGAAATCCTCTGTGACAGTGCAAAATTATTTACAGCACATCTACCTTCAATAATGAACAGCGCATCGTATACTGATATCGGAAACTGTGTTCCATTTCCATCCATGAGCGAGTACTGCAATCCAACTACCATTTCAGGCATGTGTTTTATATGTCTTTGTATAATGGAAATTTATAAGTTACATTAACAATATCATGAAAGTTGTTGGTATAACAACGATAACATGCAGGTACTACTGAACTCAACGATGAACAAGAATCCATGACTCGGACGACCGCAGAAAATACTACTTCAACATACTATGACAAACCTCCTTTTATAAACTACAACGGCCTGTCAAAGATTACATTTTATTTTAAATAAAAAACTCTTCCAAAGTATGTTCTCCATTATTGTTTTGAAATTCATTACAAAGGCATGCAGGTACTTTACATCCACCCGAGGAACTGCAAACATTGAATCAGACTACAACAGAAAGTACCACTTTAATGAACTTGGACACAACTCCTGAAGGAACAGGTTATTTACATTTACATTATACTCAATTGTATAACTTTTATGTCTAGAAATTTTAATTAGTATGATATTTCTATTCCCATCAATATTAAATATACTTACACTCTGATCCTACAGAATATTCAGACTGTGGAGACCCTTCTAACATTTTTCAGTACTGCGGTTCCGCTTTTTGGTATGAAGAGAAGAGTAGAAAATATAGCCATAGACATATCCCATGATTTACATTATGTTGCTCCCTAGGGAAAATTGCTTTGCAGAAACTGCCTGCTTGTCCAGAATACCTTAGGACATTACTTTTCAATACATCCTGTACTCATTCCAAAACATTCCAAGATCACATGAATATTTAAAATTCAATGTTTTCATTCACATCCTTGGGTGGTAACATAGACAAATCTGTGAACTATGGACGGTCTCCGCATGTATTTAGATTAAATGGACATAACTACCATCGTATTGGAAGTTTATGCCCCCCTGATGGACAACCACCAATGTTTGCTCAGCTATATGTATATGACACAACAAATGATGCTCAAAACAGATTACATGCCATCAGGTGACTACTTTATTAACTAGTAAATTCTCATTTTTCATGTCCGCTGATTTTAACTTATAACTACCATATGCAGCTGCGATGACAGAAATCAAAGCTCTGTTATACAGTTATGTGTTGTTCAAAAAATACAAGAAATGCTCCACGAAATAAATGCTTTAGAACTGCACTTCAGAATGGCTAGGGATGTTATTGATAGTACTGGCACTACAAATTTGAAGCTACGACTACTTAGAAAATGAGGAACCGATACAGAAAGATAAAACTTACCAACTACATCTGAGATTGCAATGCTGATTGTTGGTGACATTGAAGATCTAAATCATCAGAGAGATGTCATCATTCACAGAAAAAGTGGCGAATTTAAGCGCATAGATGAGCTTCACCCTCTATACCAACCTCTAAAATATCCATTGATTTTTACAGGAGGAGAGGATGGATATGTCGATAACATATCCCATCGTGTGACAACATTCAATCAAAGTGCAAAACGGAGTAAAGTTACGATGAGAGAATATTTCTCTTTTCACCTTCAATTCCGTTACAATGATTCATCATGTATACTTCATTCTAGGAGGCTCCTTCAACAATTTATTGTCGACGCATATACAGTGATTGAATCTCAAAGACTTAGTTTTATTCGCTTTAATCAGAAATGTTTGAGAGCTGAACTATACAATGGTTTGAAAGATGCTTTCCTTAGAGGTGACCGAGATGGATCTATGTGTGGGAAGCGAATCATCTTACCTTCCACATTTACAGGCGGCCTGAGATATATGATTCATAATTACCAATATGCTATGTCAATCCGCAATTGGGCGGGCTATGCAGATCTTTTTCTAACATTTACATGCAATCCCATGTGGCCTGAAGTTTTGAGATTTGTAAAATTGCACAATCTACACCCATCAGACTGTACTCACATTCTTTCGCGGATATTCAATATTAAGGTGGGACAACTCATTAAAGATTTACAAGAAGGATGTTTTTTCGGAAAGTCTCGCGCAGGTACGCATCTTCTTGGCACGTAAAATGTACTATTTTAATGAAAATGTGTACCATCAGTTTACTACTTTCTTCCACATGTAATCTCATCTGTCCTTCGTTTTCTGATGTAGTTGTCCGTACTGTGGAGTTTCAGAATAGGGGACTCCCGCATGTGCACATTCTACTGTTTCTTAGTCGGGAATACAAAGTAGCATCTCCAAATGACATTAACAGAATAGTTACCATAGAAATTCCAAATAAAGATACATCCCCAAAACTTCATGAAGTAGTTGAAAAGTTTATGATCCATGGGCCTTGTGGTGATGCAAACTGTCGGTCACCTTGTATGCAGAATGGAAAATGCTCAAAATATTATCCAAAAAAGTTTGTAGAACATACCACAAGGGATGGCGATGGTTATGTTGTATATCAAAGAAGGGATACTGGATCAACAGTCGTCAAAAACAGAATACCACTAGACAATCGGTCTGTTGTACCATACAATCCTATTCTGCTTTTGAGATATAAAGCTCATCTAAATATTGAAATTTGCAATCAGTCATCCTCTATCAAATACCTATATAAATATATAATCAAAGGTCATGATCGTGTCATCGCGACACTCTACGACAACAAAAACCATCTCTCTGATAACTATGTCGATGAAATTAAAATGTACTACGACTGCCGGTACATCTCAGCTTCTGAAGCTTCTTGGAGGATCCTCTCTTATGACATCCATTTTAGATATCCTCCGGTTGATAGACTGCAGTTTCATTTACCTGAACAAAACAGTATGACGTATGCCGATTGTGACAATATTGAAGACATCTTGGGTAATAGTGAAATTTCTAAAACCATGTTCATAGCTTGGTTTGAAGCAAATCTATTGTACGAAGAAGGTAGAAATCTAACATATGCAGAATTCCCAACACGGTTTGTCTACCTCTACCGTGATAAAAAATGGTACCCGCGCAAACAGGGATTCAGTATTGGCAGACTGTACTATGTGCCACCGTCTTATGTGGAACTTTACTACTTTCGGATTCTACTAACAAAGGTCAGAGGAGCGACTTCATACGATTATATTAGAACAGTTAACAACATTACTCATAGTACATTCAGAAAAACATGTTCAGCAATGGGACTGTTGGATGATGACAATGAGTTCATTCAAGAACTAAAAGATGTCTCTGCTTGGGGAATGGCACACTCTTTGCGAAGACTGTTTGCTGGAATGTTGTTCTCAAATACCATTTCCTGACCTGACATTGTTTGGCTTGAAACCTGGAGGATTCTAACCGATGATATTTTATATTCCCAGCAACAACTGCTGCAAATAAGAGGTACAAACAACTTTTCGTCATTGTCAACACATTTCTATAATTTTATATTTCTTTCTAATACTAATACCCTCTCTTTTAGACTTGAAAATAACAGATCATCAAAGTAAAATGCTAGGTTTGATTGAAATAAACAACATTCTACGCAGCAATGGTAAATCTCTACAATGTTATCCGCCAATTACCATTCCAGATTACTCATTAACTGCGCAATGTAATCGAATTATTGCTGAGGAGCTCAATTACAATAGAGAATAACTACTTAAAGAGTACTATTCATTGCACAATATGCTCACTGTTGAACAGAAACACATTATTGGGAAAATTCTGTCTGTATTAACTTCTGATGTTGGGGGATTTTTTTCTTGCATGGATTTGGAGGGACGAGTAAATATTTCATCTGGAGAGTTTTAACATGTTTACTAAGGTCACAAGGAAAAGTTGTTCTTGCAGTTGCTTCCAGTGGAATTGCATCATTACTCCTACCAGGTGGGAGGACAACCCATTCAAAATTACGTATTCCAATACCTACACATGATCACTCTATATGAAACATTCAGCAAGGGAGTGATATTGCCGAACTTCTGCAATCAACAGAATTGATTATCTGGGATGAGGCTCCAATGCTTCATAAAAACTGTTTTGAATATCTTTATCGTACATTATGAGATACACTTTCAGTAAAGAATGCAAATTACTATATCTTGACATTTGGTGGCTTACCGGTTGTCCTAGGGGGCGTTTTCAGACAAATACATCCAGTAATCCCTGGAGGTGACAGAAGTGAAATTGTATCTGCAAGTATAAAGTCATCATATCTATGGAAACACTATCAGGTTTTAACATTATCCCAAAACATGAGGTTGCATTCTACAGATTCCGATTTCTATTCTGATGAGGTACAACGATTTTCACAATGGATTTTGGATATTGGGGAGGGACGTGTTGGTGACCTCAGTGGTGGGGATGGGTGTATTCATATCCTATCAACATACCTTATGGTAACAAATAAATCTGCATTGGAAGCATCTGTTGAATTTGAATACCCGGATTTCAACAATAACTACGAAGATGTATCATATCTGAATGGTCATTCTATATTAGCACCAACCCGTGATATAGTTCAGGAAGTTAATGACTACATGTTAACAATAACTACATCAGAAGGAAAATACTACTTCAGCTCTGATTCGGTTTGCAATGCCAGCTTTGATAGAGATCAACCTGAGAACATATATACAACTGATGTGTTGAATGCTATAAATGTCTCTGGACTTCCTGCACACAAAATAACATTAAAGATCGGAGTTCCTATTATGTTGCTACACAATGTAGATCAATCAGTGGGATTATGCAATGGTACTCGTCTTATTGTTACACACTTGGGTGACCATGTCATCAGAGCTGAAATTTTAACAGGTTGTCATTCCGGGTTTCAGGCGTTCATCCCAAAAATAAATATGACACACAATGATGATAGATGGACTTTCAAACTACAAAAAAGACAATATCCTTTGACTATTTCTTATGCTATGACTATTAATAAGAGTCAAGGTCAATCACTGTCATATGTTTTTTTATATCTTCGCAATCCTGTGTTCTGTCATGGACAACTATATGTTGTTGTATCAAGAGTTACGTTACCAAAAGGATTGAAAATTGTTCTTGATGATAAAGATAATCCAACCTCGGATTATACAGAAAACATTGTCTACAAAGAAATTTTTTATAACATCCCTTAGGTATCTTTTCATTCAATATGTTTACACTTCCCTGCTTTTATGAACTCAGATATATATAAAAAGGTGATTTGTGCTGAAGCTTACTATTTTATATAGTTACACTAATTGAATTGATACAGAAACCAAAACATGTCGGGAAGAATGAGTCTTTTGAAAGAGATTACTATTGACACTGATGAAACTTTAAAGATAAAAGTCTGTGTACTGAATTTGTGGTGCAACTAGTCACCAAACCCAGAAATTGCTTCTATCGATCTGATTATCTGCGATGCTGAAGTGAGTTTATCCTTAAAGAAAACATACAATATTTGTACAGATTTCATAAATTTAATTATATGTAATTCTATTGCACCACATTATTTTAAATATTTTATTTCTGTCATATTGTTTTAAGATGTTCACTTTGTCAATTAATGATGCAGGAGACCAAAATACAGTGTACAATTACAAACCAACAGCTAATTACTAAGTACAAACTCGTACTTAGTGAAGGCCTGTGCTACATCATACAGAATTTCCAAATTTCTCTAAATCAAGGGAACTTTTTGGGTGCAAGACATGATTGCCGACTATTTTTCACAACAACAACATATGTTCGACCAACCGATCTCCAAATTCCACGGTTCAGCTTTGACTTCACTTCTTTTGCTGACATTGTTAACAAAGTCGTTCCCAAACAACAATTAATAGGTCGGTTTCCGTACTATAGCTGTGACAGAATATACTTTTTAATTTCCTAAATCACTATGTTATTCACACACTATTAATAGATACTACTATCATTAAAAATGTTACTCTGACATCAGTTATTCCTGTCATAGAAATTATTGGACATCTGTGAAATTCATATCCTTTACAGTCCATCGGTACTCCCAACCAGAAGATTAAAATTGTTTTAGAGGATGACAGGTATTCATCTTTTACTACTCACAATCATTAACATTTGATATTGCAATTACTAACAATACTACCATGATTTCTTGTAGAGGTTTGCTAGTGAACTGTAGCTTGTGGGGGAAGTTTTCCAACATAATGTCTGAGTACTTGGAAAACAAGAACGACTCCTCCAAAATAATTATCTTGCAGATGGTCAGAGAAATGAACCTTAGCTGTAAGATATGTAGCTACACATTATAATATCTTACTTGCTACAAACTATAATGTAGAGTATGTCAGTGGGAGTAATGCTTCTGATATTAAACAATTTTTATCGTATTGCATTAACAACACTTTAACTTTTAAGTTCTAAACTATAACTAAAATGTTGTCAAAATATATATATCCAGAAGTTGTTACATTCAAACATATGACATTTTTTAATTGTATATGTTAAATTGAAATGTTCGACCAGGTTGAATTCAACTATGCCTTAAAGCAAAGATGTAATTCTTGTAAATTAAATATTAGCTCTACTGAAGGTTCCAGACTTTGACTGTTTTGTTTAAAACTATATATGTCTACTCCTACTTATTCTGTACATTGTGTTCTAGCATCAGTTATTGTTACCACTTCAATAAATGCTTCAAAAATACTTATGGACTTGGACATCCCAGTAGTCCGCGAATTCATAAGCAGGTAACTGGTTTGTTTATATTTCTTATCCAGCAAATCTTTCTAGAAAGACCGTCAACATGGTCGACTACTGCAAAAATTGTTGTCATTAATGATGATTTTATTTCATTTAACAGATCTAGATTAATCAGTCATTTGAAATTAGATATTACTCCTTCAACAAGTTCAAACACTTCTATTACAACATTGCCTTATTGGAATAATAAATAAAATTGTTGATGTAAAAAATATTTTGGAGGTAAGTACTATATCCGGATTTTTGCCCTTTAATATGTCGTCTGTAATAAAGTTACATGTATAACTTGATTTCATGAGTATATAAATTTGAACTACTGTATCACAGCCAAAAAAGTGTCTGATTTCTACTACAGTAGTTAAACTACAAAGCACTCATAACTGGTATTTTCATTCATGCAACTATTGCATGAAGAAAGTTCAAATTGCGGATGGGAATACATGGTGCCATAATTGCAAAAAACAACCACGATTCACTACTCCAAGGTATTCATTCACTGTCTTTCTAATTTGATATATATTACTTGGGTATAGGCTTACGATACTTCTTTATTTGTTTACATACAACCTCAGAAATTCTAACCCCTATAAATACAACAGGTTCAGAGTTCAACTACTGGTTACAGATGAAAAAGATTCACTGTCTGTCGTTCTCTTTGACAAGCATGTCATGCAGTTCATAAACAAAACAGCCTCTCAATTGATAGAATCTCTAATTGAAGTAATATTCTTGAACTATTTGATCTTCTTATATATTTTCTATTTTTTAAGTAAGAGTTATATTTCATTACATAATAGGACCAAGATGAGTATGGGTTTCCCCCGGAGTGAAACGTCTTAAAAAAAATTATTCTTCTGGCGGTAGATGTGAAAATTACAACATTCAGAACCGAAAACGTTCTTCAGAACTAAACAGTTACACAGTTCTTTTCATCACTGATAATGACAGTTATATCACCAACTATCATCAATGTTTTGCAGACAGTCAGGTTAGTAGACTGAATCGTCACCATAATTGTACTTCCAAGCCTTACAAATTTCATATTATAGCATTGTCATTATCATGACTTCGATGTATGGACTTTATTCTTCCTTACTTATATTTCATTTTACTATTAAACCAGTCACCACATACCTATAAAATTATTTCACCATTCTGTTATAGGAAAGTCACTGTGTTGCGTCTTCAATATTAAGCTGCAATTTTGATGCTGGATTCAATATGGCAAGTACAATTGTATTTTCAACTAAGGTACAGATTCTCTATCTTCATTTTCTGTTACTGTCAATGTTTACATATTTTACACAATATTGGTTGTCCCTTATTTTTGTTTTATTTTTACATTTCATTAGAAATGTACTACAACTGATTTCCTGATATGACAACTATTATAGATTATATTATTACTTCGTTTGGTAAATCTTATAAGTTCTGACTGTTACTCATTCGTTACGATGAAATATTTATGTAGAAAAAGTTACTGATAGAGTTTGATGCTGAAGATGCGGTCAAAGGGAAAGAATATATGTCTATATAATCCACCCCAAGTAATGCCACTGACGAACATTTGCGTATTACGGAGACCAGATACAAAAAAACTGACAAAATAGACTGACTGTTTGCCATGAATTTCCAAGGTAATGTGACAAAATAGACATGTTAACACTTATGTCGCCTCATTGTGTTAAGGTTGTGTATGGGAAGGTGGTGTGAATTAAGAAACTTGCTCAATTATTTTTACAGTCCTGGTTTTACATTGTTTCTTCATTAAATAACATTATAGATACATGAAGATGCATTTTATTAGCTAAAAACATGTTATAATGCGACATAACCATGCAGATTTGGGGTTGGAAATCAACATACTGTGACCTATTAGGATGTCAGCTGATGTTTTATCGTAGTAAAATGCATCTTTTACTAAAAGTACTATATAATTACCTGTTGCAGGGATCATTAAAAATGTCTACAAACTTGGTGAAGTGCTACTACTCTGCATCAAGGGATCCTGGCAGTACTGGGAGGCTCTTTGATGTTGCTTATTCATATTACATAACTATGAATATTACTATAGTTTTGATCTCTATCTTTACTGAAATATGTACCTGAACAGTTGATCATGTACTGTGATTTAATGGTTGATGTAGTTTCTATTTTGACTCATCAATTATTGTAATCGTCTGTACTGAAAAGATATGTTCTCATTATGTTCAGTATAATAAATGTTTTTTAAGGGTTTCTATTCTGGTTAAAAGGTGACATAGTGAACAAACACACAATTTTGGAGAAGTATAACATCATGGAAGACTGGAGCAAGGGTACATTTTCATTCATTTGGTCATTTTATTTTGTTTCAGTTGATATATTTCAAAAAAAATGCATTAAATATGATCTCTGATCTACTTTTATACTACATATACTGTCATTTAGCTTTGGATGTTGTTAATTTTAACGGTTAATGGGTTTTTAGGCCTTTAAGACATGCATTTCATTTCAGCAATGACTCATTATTTTTTGTTGAGCAGCTGGTCATTTATTATTGCATTAAAAAAATATGATAACTTTTATTTCCCACATTCTTATTCATGAAATCATGGGTGATGTTTTAGTACTTTTTATGGGTCAAGATGGTGTTGATGATGTAGTCCAGATTCGAATTGATGAAACTCAAAACATTGGAAAAAATTCTACAGGTGTGTTCGTCATCTATTTTATAGATTTCTAAGAAAATTATGATACTTCAACTCATGCAATATACTATCATACTGGATATGTTTTTTGTAATGACAGGAAAATACTTAATATGTTGAGGCATATTTTATGCCATGTAGGAGAACAGTATATGGTTATATTTCATTACTACTAAACCTTTTTGAATATATAATGTACATAATAGGTTCAATAGTTCAACAAATCTAACTTCTACTTCATAATTTAGCTATATCATTGCATTCTTATCACATGATTTGTTTCTTCATGTTAGATTACTGTATAACATAATACGGATTTTATTATGTCAAGTTTGTTTCCAGTTTACTGGATTTCACATTTTTAGATTAGTCATGTTCCCCTTTAGTGATTCATATTTCCCATTTTATGAAATCTTATGATTTCTTCCTATAAAACAGAAGAAGCTTTTTTTAAACCATGATGTTTATTCCTAGATTTCCCCTTTTTTGACTATAAATGTCTCAGTCCAGAAAAAATGTTATCCTATTATATGATATATCATCTTAGTTTCCTGCTAAAAAAGAAGATTATAATGTAAAGCCAACATTCTGGATTCGGACTGAAAATCAGAAACATGTCACATAGTTAAATATGTTATACATTTTACATTTCCCATTTCACATAGATTTCCCATTATTTATATAGGACTGAAATAATCATATTTCATAATTCTACATCATAGTTTGTAACTTGAGCAGATTGGGTCAGGACCATAGAAATATCCTACCCCTGTTCAACATGTTATACATTTTACATTTTTCAAACCCATTTTTCTATTCTCTTTGAAGCATCAACATCATCACTTGGGAATAGATTTTTTCAGCATGATACTGAGATATAGGTAACGTGTTCTATCAAGGAAATGATATATTGTTTTAATTAGGTTGACCATGATGGGTTTTTTGATGATTTATGATAAGTTAACACGGTTTCATAAGTCCCTTAAATTTTAATGCAGATGCAATAAAGAGATCATAAATGCACGTTTCTGAACATAAATTAATGTACACATATGTTTCATGTACAAATATTTCAAACATTTATGTATAAATATTAAAATATGTTTTCCATTTGAGTGGAATTTACATATTTTTTAGCACGTTTCGGTTGAATTATTTTACAGTTTCAGCATGTTAGATGGATAACGGTTGTGTCCCATTCCAGGTCTACATAATTTATGGTGATGGTACACATAGTGGAGCTTCAATGGTTTTTGAGGTATTTCACTTATAGATCCTTAACCCGTCAGGTAATATTATTTTCATGTTTTATCTATTATTGTTCTCTATGCTCATTTTCTTTCAACCATTATCATAATATAGGAAATCAGAAAGAGTGGTGTGAAGTTTTCAGCTATTGGGATCCCCAACAACATCCAAAAACATATTATGGAACCTGATTACAAACTTCACTCCTTGCTTTCCATGTATTCAGTTTATGTTTTTGTTGTTTTAATTTGGTTTCTATGTATTATGTTTCTTCTTTGGTTCCCATGTGTTCTGAATGCTGTTTATGTTTCTGTCTGGAAAATCCGTTTTTTATTCTTATTATTTATAAAATATTGTGTTTATATACCAGTGTTAGTGTTTAAATTACTTTTTCTTCCTTTTTTCAGGTTTTTTGGTTTCCATATCCACACAATCCGTTTTTTATTTTAGTAATTGCCTTTCCCATGTCTGTATTTTTTTATTTTTCTTATTTGATCTGAATGGTTCAGTGTTTAATTTATTCAGTGTCCATACAATACGTTTATCCGAAATCACTTATTTCACTGGACATTTATAATAATGGATTCTATATAAAATATTGTGGATTACATATTTAAACTGTCTCTAGGTATCATTCCATCAATTATCTTACTCTCGCCTCATCCCTCCACCTCTGCCCTCACCTCCACCTTTAGATTCATCTATGTTTCTTATCTCTACCTCTTCCATTCCATCATGTCTAATCTCCATCACAATTACTCTTTCCTTCATTTCCTTCAATCATGGGTATCCAAATAACTTCATTATTGTTCTTTTATTCTAAACATTACATTAAGTACACCGACAACAAACTTTTTTTAATGACACATAACCAGATGATTTGAATGGAAATTGAATTGTACCATGCATTTGCACGTGCATAGTACTAGTTTAAATAAAAGAAAAGAATATAAAATCATGAATAAATAGTTAGTAATGGTAGATAAAAGTCATGGTGTAACTATAGTGGATAATGAATGAAAATACATAGAAAATACGTTATCATTTTCATGAGGATAGTGATGAGATGGGAGTGAGATTATGAAATTCTCCAGTTCTAGAGGTAGATTCATAAGATGACACAAATTATGATAAGGATGATTATAAATTAGTATCTAAAAAGAGACCAGCAAGAAGAGATAAAATTGATCGAAAAAATAATAATTGGTGATCATACAATAGCAATGCAGATAAAGAGGATGATGACCCTACAGTAAGTATCATACTTATGACCGGTTGAACCTAAATGTTTTGATTATGTTGCAGGAGATTCGAACTGGGTTTAGGATATGAATGAAAAGCATGAATAAACTGGAAAGAATCACACAAGGGAGGTTGTTTCAAGGCCAATAGATAAGAATTTTATTGGGAAGAAATGGGTCTTTCATAAGTAAATGAATGAATATGGCGTTGTGATTTCAAAAATAGAACGACTAGTTTATAAATGGTACTCCAAGATAGAGGGTATCGATTTTGATAAATCCTTTTCATTAGTTTTAAGGTTAGAGACAATTCGATTATTATTTTTCATAGATGTTAAAAAATGTTCATTGTTTTCAAGATGGACATCAAATCATAATTTTTGTATGGGGTTCTATAAGAAGAAGTTTATATAGAGCTTACATATGGTTTTCTAATTGATAAAGACGATAATAGAGTTTTTCATCTAAGGAAGGAATGATATGGTTTAGAGTAACACCAAGATCATTGTATAGGAGGCTAAATCAATTCATGAGAAATATTAGTGTTCATCATCCTGGAGTTGATTACAATATGTATGTGGACCATGATAGTAATCACAAGATGTTTTTTCTGGAATGTGTAGAGGAAATAATCTTTGGAGGGTCAAATGAAGTGAAATATAGATATTTTTATGAAATCATGAAATGTGAGTTCAAAATGACAATGATTTGTGAACTAACATTTTCCCTTGGTTTATAGGAAACACAAGGAAAGAACTGAATATTAATTTCTCAATATAAATATTACAAGGATGTTTTACGATGGTTTGGAATATATAATTCCTAGGATATGAAGAAACCATTGACTAACCAAAGGAAACTTCATCAATATGATGATGAAAAAGCAGTCAATGTCATAGAATATAGGCAGATCATTGGATGTCTGTTGTACTTAAATATTGACATGAAAAAATATTGGTTTTTTGACATTTCATGAAGAACCATATCAATTCAATCCCATGGAAATAATTATTATTGTAGTAAAAAGAATATCTTTTTGTGTTAAGGAAATTATGGATTTCAGTTTGATGTATAATGAAAAAAATCATTTAGAGATGTTGGGATAGACATATGTAGATTGGTCTGATTCAGAAGATCATATGAAATCAACTTCAGGAGGTGCTTTCTATCTTGGTGGATTGTGTATTTGTTGGCTAATCATAAAACAAGATTTAATTTCATTGAGTAGTGTAGAATCATATTATGATGTATCCACTCAATAATTCACAAAGTTTTTATGGATGGAGCAATATCTTGTGTATATGGGGGTTGAAGTGAAGTCTTCTTTAAGAAAATATTGTGATAATTTAAGTCTGAAAAATCCTAGTAAAAATATAGTCCATCATTCATGGGAAATGAAAATTGAAATAAAATATAATTTTATCAAGGAGTAGGTGGAACAAGGTATTATGAAGATTGATTATGTTCATACAGAAACCACGTTTTATATATTGTAACAAAGTTTATACCCAAAGAATCATTTGAAATGCATTGATTTTCTCTGGGAGTTCAGTAAACTCCCTATAATTAAAAAGAGGGGATGTGTGACCCCCTCTCCCTAAAGAATGGTTTGTGTTTTTATATTGTTCTAATATGTGTACTTTACTCTATTTCATACCTTAAATAAATAACCTTGTAGCTCTTTGACAAAGGGTAATAAATTGTGATTTTAAAAGGGAGAAAATGTCTTTGTCAAGACATGGGAGTAAGTTGACAAGTGGATCAGAGAGATGGGTGGACCTAAAGTAGTTAGGGGGAGTAATGAATTAGGGTCAGTATTAAATAAAATGATGATATTTGTGATCTATCAATGGATATATATCATGATGGATGCAGTTTTTTATTAAAGAAAAAGTTTGGTTTTTGAATGAATTTTAGTGATTCATTCATGAACATTACATTATACTCTTTTTTCTCAAAATGATCATGGGTCATATGGTATTAGAATATGTGTGGAGAAAATCATCATTAGTTTTATTATTTTCAAGAAGTAAATCCTAATAAAATTAATAAGGATCATTAATGATGTTTCGAACTAAGAATAATTTTCATTAAACCCAAAGGTTGATATTTTTGGAAAAAATTCCCACAAGGCATCCTCTCTGTATTATCGGTGTGTTTGTGCTTGTTGAAATTCTAGATGACCCAAAATAATTATTATTGGTGTTTCCTGATGTTTGGTTTTTAGGTGGCATGGTTTTATAGTGTTTTCCAATGTTTTGGGAATAAAAAAAAAGAGTTTGGTTTTTGGAAAAGGAGGACTTATGCATAGAAGTGCACAATACATAGACCATGAATCATAGTTCACAGAATTAAAAAGGTGGTATGTAGAATGGTTTCAGGAAATCAAAAAATAAAGGAAGATTTATAGTAGTTCTATGCAGACTGAAAATAACGGTAAATGGACCTTGTTAGATGAACAGTTCATGGAGTGAAAATGGTTCGCGAGAAGGCTAGAGGTACACGGAAGACATGCAGTTTGTGGGATGGTTCATCATTCACCGAAAGGTGAAATAATTTCAAAATCTATAAAGGGTGTTTTTTTTAAAATGAGGTAGTGATTTAGTTTCCACAAAGGAAGAGAGCTGGTAAGCTGGTCATGTAGGGAAATTGGTTCGCGAGATGATCACAATTCCCAGAAGATGCATGGTACATAGTAAAGGTTTTACCATATTGATGATTTCGTAAATCTCGGATTAAAGGATTATTATTGTCTATTTGACTATTTAAATATTGTTAATCTCTTTATTAAGAATATCAATTTTCATAAGAAGACAAATTTGCTCTCGGAATTTGACCATGTTTTAAGGAGGTTCACAAGGAGGAGTCCATGAAGGGTGAATAGTTTGTGGAAGAAATTTTGTGAATGGGTTATTGAGAAGAATTGTAGTGCACAAAAGAAGAATATGGTCCACAGAAGAATTAATTTCTAGATGAATGAATTCTACAGAAGAAGATGTGGTAAGTGAAATCTGTACATGAAAGAGTAACATAGAGGTGATATGTAGAGGCGATTCACATAGACAGTACACAAAGGTGCTACACGGTGGCGAAAGTAGAGGTAGTTAATGGAAGAGGTTGTTAGAAAAGAATACGATCTTTGTGGTTGTTGTAAGAAGCATGTGGTTTGCAATGATACATAAACATTATGTGAATGTGATTTCTACTAAACAATAATACAAAGAAAATTAGAATTCATAAACGAGTGAAAATTGATTTCAACATAGAATCTACCTTTAGTTGTGGAAGCATTCTTTCATGTGAATTAAGGGACCTACATGTTCATGAACATTGAGCAGATCGCTTCAAAGAGTAGTGAGTAATGTAAGCAGAAGACGATGATCATTTCCACCCATAGTGAGACAGAGAAAGAGACGTAGGTAGTGACCCTTGGAAAACCAAACTCTTGATTTTGATACATAGATGTATCACAGTGAGGTTGATCTATGTAAATGTTTTCTGTCCTATGCATGATTTCATTTCTATTCATATATTTATGTGGGAGAAAGACAGAAGTGTGTTTAGTTTAATGAAGAAACAAGATCTAAAGGGGTAGTAGTTTCAATATATCATAACCTGATTCACCCTCTCTAAGGGTATTAGGCATAGTGGACCTAATAGATTCAAATGTTATGTTTATCTTCCATACCATTATGATCATGTTAGTCTTAAATGATTATTATTATCCACCTTTTTTCAATTAATAATCATCAAATCTCATGCATTATTTATTTATTTTTCATAATATATATAGAAATGTTTTTTGTAAGAATCATCTAATCAGTGTTATCATTTTAAATAATTTAAGGGGGGATGATGTAGATCTTTTATGTTTATATTTTCTATTTATAGATGTTTATAATTACACTAAACCATTATAATTATTTTTGGAATCAAAATGTTAAATATTTAATATTCATCTAATATGTTGTAATATTTATTTATGTAATGTTTTGATCATAACATAACTCAACATACATAATCCTTATAACATGGATATCAATAAATTTAACATTTGGTTCTTCACTTCAAATATTCTTTGATGAATCATTAGATATTCTTTTTCTGCAACCCACTATTGAATTGATATAAGTGGAATTTTTTGGGATTACGTGATCTTATTCCGAGCTTCAGCTTCAATGGATCAGTTAGGGTAAAGATTATCTTGGATTATTCAATCAAAACAATACAAATGCTCAAAGCCTTATATTCATTTCATAAATCATTATTTTCATCAATACATATAGAAGTTTCTTAATGAATTACACTCATGTTTTTTGAGATATTATGTACATGATTGTATCCATTTTAACTGACTAAATTGTAAAATATTAGTTGCTTCCTGAATCCTTTCTACTGAACATGGAAGTATTTTACTATAGAAGTTATATATAATAAGTCAAAAAAAATAGAATGTTTAAGGCCATTTTAAAGAAATGAATTATGATAAAATTTAAATACATTCATCCCAACATTTTACTGAATATATAATCCAAAGGTGAATAAAATAATTTACATAAGTTTCTATTTAAATAATTCTATAATCAGAAGTGAAAAATACTGTAGATGGATCATCAAAAATATAAAAATAACATCCTTTAAAAAATTCCATCTGATCTATAAAATATATAAGAATGTACATTTTATTGGAATTAAGTATGGGAATTTACAATATATCTCGAAAAATGGAATATTTATCAATGATAGTTTTAATTAATTTCATTAAATTCAATGAAAAACAAAATTAATTTCATTATTCTTATCAATGATTTAGTTATAGTTAAAAATAATATATATAAATATTGTTTAATGAAAGAACAGAAACCACACAATTATCTAAAGTTCAATTAAAAACAATCATATATTTCCCCCACACATAGATCATGAAGATGAATAATTTTAATAAAAATGTTGAGTTATGTATAACTTATTGGGGAGTACAGAAAAATTAAAACATTATTTAAAATTTAAGGGATTAAAATAATTCAAAATGTTACTCCACTATTTTCCAATTTTTAATAACATGATGAAAAACCCAAATGACAACTCTATTTTATAAATGTGTACCCTCTCATTGATTTTCTAATCAAGTAGCATATATTTTTGAAAAAAGTAAATCCAAAAATAAAATCAATGAATACCATAAAATATAAAACTATTTAAAATTTATTTTATTAGGAAATAAATGTTAAAGGTATTGGAAAATAATATGTGCTGATGTATCAATGAATAATGAGAGAAGAAAAAGTATAATGTTCAACAAATATTTAAATTAAAGATAAAAAAATAAGAAAAGTTGAATTTAGCATTATTCTATCTATAGATTTCTAAATCATATAAGATTGCATTTTCATATTTCTTATATGGTCGAATCATTAAATTATTCTAGGAATATTAGAGGGATGTTGATCAATTTTTTTAAAAAAAATCTCAAAATTAATTGATAAATGATGATATAGATTTTAAAAACCCATCTCTAAACTAATATAAATCTAAATAAGTCAAATGGTTGGAGAATTTAGAGGAATATATAAGGTAAATCTTCTAATAACAATGAAGGACAACCTAGAATTATTTTGAACTAATTTATCTTAATAAAACCTTTTATTATATAAAAAATAGTAATTAAATTTAAAATATTAATGGATTTTAAATAAGTAATGATAAAATAAAATTATCACGTTGAAGGGATTAGACATTTTGAAAAAATTTATGTCGTTTGGTTCATTATTTTTGTTGACTCTTTGGGGAAATGGATTTAGAGGTTGATATTATCATAAAATAGGTTTATTTTTCTCCTTATGCACAAAAATTTCCTTCTTATTACCTTCCTAAATAATTTCTAATTTTTTTTTCTTATTTTTTTTTCAAATGAATAATTTTTATTTTTTACAATTTAGACCATTATATCCACTTTTCTAGTTTTATGATTTTCCATATTATGTTTTCAAGATTTTGTTAAATCATTTATCTCATCCCCTAGATTAAACTCCTATATTGTATTGAGTTTTAATACATTATCTAGTGGTAATATATATTAATTTTTATTTTTGATTTTCATTATTAGAGATGAAAAGCTTTACATTGTCTCTTTCTACAATATTTATTTCCAATTGACTCATTTGGATTTTGAAAGTATTTGTAGAATATTTGTTTAGATTCCATTTTTGAAATAAAAATAGCTTCCATAGAGTCCATTGTTTCAAAATATTAATTCATCATCCATTCTATATTCTGAAAATAGTTTGATTATTAATCCTTATACACATTGGGGAATATTTTATTGTGTTTTTTATGAATCCATCGACATTAGAATTATCAGTAACCCCATAATGCATCTAGGATACGCTCCAGTTATTCATAAAACCATGAGTAAAATTTCAATTATTTAAATATGGATCATCCATATCTTACAAACAAGGACCATACCAAGAAAAATATATATCCTTAGTAAGATGGGTAGAAGACTCAATATTATGGAATCAAATTTGATTGTTCCTAAACATGCTAAAATGCTATAATTTCAATTTGATAAATCAATCCAAAACATCACAAAACATTCCAATATCTTGATCCTGAGAGATTCTTCTATATATTTTTCTATTCATAAAACATTTATGATGGTAGTTTTAAGCCATTTTTTAAATATATATTTTAATTTCATTATTTTATTATCTGAAAAGTACAATAAAAAATTTGTTAATGGATTTTTTATAAGATTGTGTGAGACCATTATAAAATATTTCCACTAATAAGTGGGTATGATGATTATGGTTAGTTATCTACATAAGAATACCTATAAAAATTTCCCATGTTTCATGGAAAAACTCTTCCTCTTCCTGGATATTTTTTTTTATTTTGGACCCACCTCAGTTCCTATATTCCTAGAGTATAATTTTCCACCAGTTTCACATATTTTCTTCACCGAAGACTGCCTCCTTTTCTCCAGAACATCCACTAATGAATGTCGGGTAATCATCTATGCTATTCAACAGTACGAGAGGGAGTTCAGTCAGTCAATCAATCACATAATGTCGGAAATCTCTTTCAGCGCATGGGTACCTCTTTCTAAGAAAGAAGAACATTGTGATTATGCATCCATCCAATTGGTCGAGAAACACAAGAAATACCTTCGCCTCCCTACAGATATAGGATGCTCTAATAATGAAATCTTTGCATCCTTGATGGATAGGATTGAGAAGAAAATCCAAGGCTGGACCCCCAAAAAATTTCAAAAGCCAGTAAGGAGATCCTCGTTAAATACACAATCTAGTCTTTCCCTAGCAATTTTATGTCCCTGTTTAAGCTTCTGTCGACCATTTTCAACCTGATCCACTCATGAACATCCAACTTCTGGTGGGGGAATAATTATGGAAGGAACTGAACGCACTGGATTTCCTATGAGAAACTATGCAAATCCAGGATTGAGGGAGGTATGGGATTCCAGAATCTATTTCACTTCAATGATGCATCCTGGCTAAGCAAGGATGGAGCCTGATTAACCATCTTTTGTTTCCCTGTGTGCACATTCTACGTGCTAAGTAATTTCCCCACAAGGAATTCCACGCCTCCTCTCTTGTCCCCCTTCCAAGCTTCATCTGGAGAAGCGGTTGGGGGGCATGTTGCCTCCTGGAAAAAGGGCTGGGCTGAAGGATCGGGAATTTCCAAACTGTTAACATTTGGACTTACCCCTAGCTGATTGATGAGGAAGGTGTTCAGGCCTCATCCCTGACCCAACCAGGGTTTGAAGATGCCACTATCAGGTGACTCTTTTCCGATCAGGGTCCTAGATGGTGTCTGGAGAAGATCCATGCATGGATCAATGATAGGGAAAGATGAATTGTCCTGAGTAACCCCAGGGTCCTAGACGCAGTACTCGATCATCTACTCTAGATAAATGACTTTTCGGGATCATACAAAGTGATGTCCGGATACTAGATCACCATTGGAAACCATTCGGTCGATTGGGATGGGGGACCCTGTAAGTCAATTTGGAAACTCAACGTTCCCCCAAAAATACGCCACTTCTGGTGGCAGGTGTGTACGAGCACCCTTCCTACCATGATCCTTCTCGCCTTCGGACACATTTCTAGTGACGATTCATGACCTTTTTGCCCGAATGTCCCAGAATCTCCCCTGCACGCCACCATCCAGTGCCCAAGGGCTTTGTAAATTTGGAATAAATGGGGCTCCGCTACAGCTACTTCACCGGCCATGACCGCTGACCTCCCATGCTTCCTGATGCATTAGTGCTCATCCTTCTCATCGGCCAAATCAGGCTCACTTTCCATGCTGGTCTCGATCATATGGGTGGTCCTAACAAGTAATTTTTCAACCATGTGCACAAAACCCTCGAATTTTGGATTGAATGGGCCTCCTCATGGATTGAGGGCTATAAGCACCACAATGAAAGAAATAAGCCCTTTGGAACCAATTCATGCCCCTCCCACTGGTGTCCACCATGTGAGGGAATTCTTAAGATTAATGTGGATGAGTCTATCTCCAAGGATGGGCCAATCGCCCTCGGAAACCTGGCCCGAAATCATCATGGGAAAATAATTACAGCCAAACAATAATCACACTTCACTCTCTAGGAACCTGTGGTGGCTGAGGCTACTGCCATCATTCCAGGTATAAAGTTCTCCAAGGACCGTGGATGGGATAAAACTAACCACATATCATCCTGTCTCACCATTATCAATGCTATCAATTCCAATGATGGCGGCCTCGAGTCTTTTGGATCCCTCATTAGGAGAATCATTTCACTCCGTCAAGGCTTCTCAATCTATACCTTCTTCTTTAATAAAATGGAAAGTAACAATGTTTCCCATCAGCTGGCAGCCTTAATACCCTTTGATGTTAACCAGCTCTGGATGGAACATTTTCTTTTATGGCATTGCGATTTTATGTTCGCTGATATCCGACATTAATGAATTTGTATTTTAAAAAAATTTAAATGTATTGTTATGTTAAATCATTATATAAAAATTGGGCTTCTGTGGTTTTATGTTTTTGATTTTAAAATACCATTAAGAATTGTGACCATTTCTAATATAGCCTTTGAACATTGATCACATGATTAGTTTACATATAGGGCTTTAACAAATCCAATTTACTCAGACAAAGGAAGCGATGGCCTCATCTAGTAGACTTCCCCGTATGAAGCCGATTTTTCAGAGCTCCGAAAGGATTTTTCATCATTGTGATTCTCTCTTGACCAAGACCAAGTCGATCTTTAACATGTTATGCTTGAACGGAACCGTCTAAAGGAGAAGTATAGGTTGATAGATATTACCACCTGGGCGATGTTATCTGACCCACCCCAAGAGTCTGTCACCATCTCACACCTTACCCTTTGGTATTATGTGGGTTTTATTAGTGGTTATGTAACAATAACCTAGTACTATAATTATTAACTTTACTTTTTTAGATAATATACATTCATTTTCTTATTTTTAATTTGTAAATAGTTTTTAAAGCACAAATAGTATTTTTAGTTCATATTAAACTAAGATGTATATTTTGATGAATTAATGGAATTTTGAAAGGAATAATATTTTAACAAAATATTATTGTTATTATTAAAATTCTCTTTATTAAATATGAATGATCATATAATTTTATGAACGCAATTTTATGTTTTATTAAGGTTTGAAAGTTGTTTTCGTCAAAACCCATTAATTTTCAATAAATAATGGTCTTTATTTTAAAAGTAAATATTAACATATTGATAAATTTATTTACATTAAATTAATATTATATTTGGAATTAAGAAATCAAAATTATCCTATGATAAAATTTTCAAACTTTTTGGATACAATCGATTTTTTTGGTAAAATTCAAATACCTTATAAATATATAATGTGTTTTATGACATCATAATGACCTAATAGTGATGTAATAAAATACAATAAAAATTTATTTTGTCCAATATATGTTTTACCATTAAAATATTTTTATTTTAGATTTTTTTTGTTTTATTTTACAATGCTTTAGTGAACCCTCCAAGACTTATAAAACATTTTGTCTTTTTACGTTGCTTTCTTTGAGAGTGTGACTCACCACTACATAAACAAACATATTATTATAAGATTTTAGGACATTTTCCCTATAAAATATTCTTTTCTACTCCCCTTTGGAAAAAAAACTTGGGCAAAACCATTGGGCTGGTTTGTGGTTTTGAAATGTTTAATGTGTGGTGTGTCAAACCTAAAAAGTAGAGAATTCCGCCTCTTTTCCTATATAATCCCACCCACGATTTCACTTCATCTTCACTCAAAGACTTTTTAGTTCATCCAACCTCTACCCTACTCTCTCTATAATCCTTCCAAGGCTCCCCATACTCCCGAGAAGCCTATCTCAATCCTCTCCCAAGCCTTTGGGATCACACATTCAAGTAAGGAATTCCTACCTTTATCTTATTATCCATTTTTCATAATATTTTTATGCCCTATTATTTCAATTATAAATATTTTTTTTTACTTATAACCACACTCATACTGCCCTATTTATATTTTAATGATGAGATACCCCTTTCTCTCTCAATAAATTCCTCCGATGTACACATGCTACCGAGCCTAAATTCCATAAAGAATTTCCCTCTTTTCATTACATTGAATAAATTCTTTTGTATTATGAATCTAAATTCCAATAAATTTGTTGGGACATGTATATATATGAACCCATTACATTCCATTTCATGTAAATGTGATGATACACCCATTTCTCTCTCAAAAAACTTTTTTTTATGAATTCTTATGTCATGTTGTTATGCCGCCAGAATTGCACTGCGATTTTCCAAGCCAGTGTTATTATATAGTGAATACCGTGCACATTAATCTATCAATGGTGTTCAAATTTATACACATCTACTTATCTATAATCTATTTCCATGTATGTATTCCACATTACTTTTTCAGAGAATAAATTATTATGTTGATTGATTCCATATTTCATGATCCATGTGTCACACTTATGAATTAAATGACTTGATTTAAAAGGGTGAACCATGATAGTGCTCCAATGCATTGGGTAAAATATAATATAATGATAATTCAAGTGAAATGATGGGTTAATCATGCTAAGTCAAGTTCAATGAGTTTTCACTCATGCACCATATGTAATTGGACTTCGATCATGCTAAATTAATGTTTAATGTTGTGGCCTCATTCCATGTTATGATAGTCATATTCTATCCTGCCTTTATGTTCATGTTTCTCTTAAATTCCATTGTTATTATTATAGAAAAAAATATATTTTATTCTTCATGTTATTCCTTATTTACTCCCTAACTGGGCTTTATATCCCACCGTTTTCTTTTGTATGTCCCAAAGTTTTCCCATATAATGTTATGTATGAGGAAATGTAGTGGTCATATAATATAAGTTTTCAATAAATATGTTTTGTTTCATGTTTTAAATTGTAATGTAATGATCCTAATCCTTAATGTAATTAGACCTCTTGATCTTCCATGATGTATAATGTGAAGTGTTTATGTAATGAATCTTGTTTAAGCATGTAATAAATAGAAGGGTTGTGATAGTTGGTATTAGAGGATATGTTTAGTTATTTTCTGTATTAGGATTAGAAAACCCTTTTGAATCAATAGAAACTAGACGATGTATAATAAAAACATCCCTAGGTTTTGGTGAGTATTGAGTATGTGTTTTTCAAGGAAATGCATCCCTGTCTAGATATGAGTAGGTAGAGGCGGCTCTAGAATAAATGTAACTATGAGGGAAAACTATGACATGGAGTTTCAGGCATGACCCAGGGAATATTGGTACATGGCTACGATCCTTTCTGCACTCTTGGTTACGAAAATAACATGGGATATTCTTTGGTAAATTCATAATCTTAGTATGAATCATTGTTAAAGGAATTATAAAAATTCTCTAAGAATATAATTTATAAAGTAGATCATGGATAACATAGATTGAATCCTATAGATTCATTAGTTAAGGAAATAAAATTTTTTATTAGTCATCTGTTTTCACCTTGGATTACCCATTATGTGTTACCCCTATCTTTCCTTTTATTCCACCCAATTTCCAGTTATAGGGTGACTCAAGCTAAAAATTGATGCGAAGATCAATGTTATGATTATTCTAATGAGATTCGTAATCTGATGGGAGCACGAATCACGAACCTTGTCATGAATCTCTCTCAGTTAACTCAATAATTTAATAGAGACATGGCTCAATACAAACATTCACCCCCCTATGAAAGAACAATTCACTATCGAGAGATTCTTAAGAAATATTCCTCCTACATTTAATGGATTATCTGATCCCTAAATTGTCGAAAAATGTATCAAATCCATTGAGAATATCTTCTTCAAACTTCAATGTTATGAACAAGAGATGGTTCTCCTGGCTGGTTATCGTATGGATAATGAAGATGATCAATGGTGGACATTGAAATAAAATCTGAATCCTGAGGAGGAGACCGATGCATTGGAATGGAATAATTTCCAGATGATGTTTTTTGACAAATATTATCTACGCACACTTCAACTTAAGATGGAATGAGACATCCTTTACATCAAGAAAAAAGAAGACGAATCCATTAGAGCGTATGAGGTAAAAGTCACAAGGCTGGCACGATATGCCTTTGGTTTTATCATTATCCCTGAATACAGGGTTGACCGCTACTTTGGTGGGATAAAACATTTCATACAGATAGAACTTGTGATCTGTGACTTCAAGAGTTATGAGGAAATTTCCTGATGTGTTGTTAAAGTAGAAATAAAGATTATATAATCTCATGGGTATCATGGGGATAAGAAGCATAAGGTGGAATTCAATTTAGGTGGCTTGATGGAGAAATCCAATGGTTCTATGAAAATCCAACACCCCACTTGTCAATGGTGTAGAAAGAAGCAACCCTAAAATTTCCTATATGGGACAAGGAAACGATTTAGGTGTAGATGAGAAGTGAACCTGGCTACTAACTATCAGTAAGAAAACCCCACAACTGCGACAGAGGAGAGGAACACTACGCTTGACCCACAACGTGTTGTTCATTGCTTCAACTGCTAATAGCCATGACACTTTGTAAAATATTTCCCTAATCCTAGGGTTTTCAGAGGAAACCAACATCCTCCAAGGCATCAAGGGAAAGCATTTTACATCACTACCACCGAAGAGAACCCCAACAACGAAGGGGTGATAGGTACACTAGTTATTCATTCATGAATAAAAAACGTACATTTTGATTCTAGTATTACACATTCCTTTATATCCTGAATTTTTAGTAGAACAATCCCAAAACCACCAATAATCATGGATGTAATGATGTCGTTGAGTATGGAAATGAGGAAATCATTGCATCCCATGAATATAACAACTCCCCTATCTGAATTTATGGATTGAAATTCCCAAAGAACCTCATCATACTCCTTCAGGTGGAATTTTACTCAATTGATAGCAGGTATTGTCTTTCTATATATAAATCCATCATAAATTTCCATGAGAGGGAAATCACTCTCTATTTGGCTAATCATCCCCCGATTCATTACAAGTAAAAGGAGGAGGATTAATATTCTTTAGGCCCATCATCTCAACTGTGGATATTACTTCCCTATGAGTATGTGCATTTGACTCAGATGATTGAGTCCAAGGAAGCAACCATCCTTGAATACATGCCTATTGTGAGGGAATTCACTGATGTGTTTCTTGTGGAATTTTTTGGTATTCCTCCTAGAAGGCATGTTTGAATTATCAATTGATCTTATACATGGGGGGATTCCAATATCCAAGAACCTCTATAGAATGGTTGTTATGGGGCTTGAGGAGCAGAAAAACAACTACAGAAGAATCTGGATAAAGGGTTTATACATCCAAGTGTGTCACCTTGGGGTGCACCAGTCCTCTTCGTCAGGATGAAGGATTGGTCAATACGCCTTTACATTGATTATCATGATCTCGACAAAATAAAGATGAAGAACAAGTATCCTCTACCCCAAATTATTGACTTGTTCGATCAACTACGTGGAGCACAATCTTTCTCCACGGTAGATCTACAGTCGGGATATTATCAAGTAAGGGTGATGAAGGAAGATATCACCAAGACTACTATTCATACAAGATACAGGCACTATGAATTGATACTAATTCTTTTCGGGCTCACTAATGCTCCATAAATCTTCATGGACATGATGAATAGATTCTTTAGAGATTACCTCGACAAATTTGTGGCAGTATTAATAGATGATATTCAAATATACTCCAATACTAGGGTGGATCAGGAGGAGGATCTATGAACTATACTAGAGTCCTTGCGAAAGGATAAGATTTATGCAAAGTACAATAAGTGTTAGTTATGGTTAAATGAGGTCTCATTCTTGGGCCATATCATCACAATCAATGGGATATCTATGGATCCCTCCAAGACAATTGCAATAGAGGGATGGATGAGGCCAACTTCAGTAATGAATATCCATAGCTTCGGGGGGTTAGGTGGATATTATCACCGATTTTTGATAAATTTATCATGATTATCAAACCCGATTACAAATATAACTCATAAAGTAGTCATGTGTTCTTAGAGTGATGAGTGTGAAGATAACATCAAGGATATTAAAATGAGGCTTTTCATTGTGGTCGTGCTCTCATTACCCAGAAGTGGAGAATTTTTTTGGTATTCAGTGATGTTTTGAAGAATATATTAGGCTGTGTGTTGATGTAAAATAAACAATTCATTGCCTATGCATCAAGGACATTGAATGTTCACGAGAAAAAAATTTCTAACACATGATCTATAGTTGGATGTAGTGATCATAGATTCAAAAAATTGGCGGCATTATCTCTTTGGGGAGATGCGTGATATATATATGGACCCCAAAATCCTCAAGTATATATTCACACAGAAATAGTTGAACATGAGCTAACAAAGATGGTTAGAGATGATCAAAGACTATGATTTCTCAATCCATTACCACCAAGGGATAGAATAAAAGGTGGCCAATGCTATTTGTAGAAAGGACCTAGCGATTCTATCATTGATGAGAATTGAAAAGTATCCAATATTCACAGAATTGATGAAGATAGAAAAGGGAATCATAAAGAAAGGAACATCATCAATCCTTTCAAAAATTATTTCTCAACCTTATCTTTTGGAAATGTTAATGTATTCTCAAAAGGAGTATGTGGGAATTCAGAAGAATGTGGAAGCTATAAAAATGGAAATTATAAGAGTTAAATGTTAATGAAGAATGAATTATGAGATTTGGGAAAATACTATGTGTTCTGTCATGTCCGGAGAGGAAGAAGGAACTTTTGGATGATGCACATAATTAAAACATTTCTATTCACACATGAAACAAAAATATATATTGAGATCTCCAAGAGAATTATTGGTGGTATAACATGAATAAGGAGATCACTGAGTATACATCAAAGTGGTTTCTATGTTAGTATGTGAGGGATGAGAGGCAGAAGTCTAAGGGGATGATGGAACCATAACCCATATCATCATGGAAATGGAAAACATCACCATATACTTGATCACCGGATATCCAAAGGCATCAAAAGGAAATAATGATATCTGGGTTGTTATGGACAATCTTACAAAGGCTGCACGCATCATTGCTATTTGGTAGGTTTTCTCATTGGATCAACTGGAGTGGATATATATTATAAAAATGGTAAGGGTTCATATAGTACCACTATCTATTGTATCCGATCAAGATAAAAGATTCACCTATATGTTTTAGAAGAGTCTTCAACATGCTTTGGATACTGAGATTAACATCAGTATGATTTATCAACCCCAAACTGGTATTCAATATGAGAAAACTATCCAACCACTTGAGGAAATGTTGAGAGAATTCTCAATGGACTTTAATGAAGGATGGTAAAAATATCTTCCTCTGGTTGAATTCTCCAACAATAACAGTTTTCATACGAGCATCTGAATGGCACCATATGAATCCCTTTATTGGAAAAGGTATAAAACACTAGATTTTTGTGATGAAGTCGGAGAGAATAAGCTTCTAGGACGTGTAATGGTTGAAGAAATAGTGGAGAAGGTTAAAACTATTCAGCAGCATATCAATCCATCCCAAAGTCGATAGAAGTGTTATATAAATAATTGTAGATGAGAAATTGAGTTCAAAGTTGGAGACATGGTGTTTCTATGAATATCTCTATGGAAGAAGGTCATGAGGTTTGTAAAGAAAGGTATGTTAAGTCATAGGTACATCGGCCCCTTCAAGTTTCTTGCTCGTGTCCAGGTTGTGGCCTATCGACTAACACTTCCACCTATCGTGGCAAAATTACATGATTTCATTCAGGTATCCCTCTTAAAAAAGTACAAACCATACCCATCACATGTACTCTCTTCAGATTTATTATAGTTAGAGGATGAACTTTCTTATGAGGAGTAACCAATGAAGATTTTATATTGTAGGGACAAAGTTCTACATATAAGACAATTCCCCTTGTGAAAGTGCTGTAGAGAAACCAAAATTTTAAAGAAGTAACATTGTAATAAGAGGAAGCGATGAAGTAGAGTTACCCATATTTGTTTTATTGTGGGAAAAAGGAAATTTCAAAGGAGAAATTTCTTAAGGGGGAAAATTGTAAGGACCCTAACATTCAATAATGAAAATTCATCTTTATCTAATTAAATGTCTTATTATGTAAAATGGTTATATAAAATGTGATTTGGTTTTATGTTTTTGATTTTAAAATATAATTATGAATTTTGATCGTTTCAAATATAGTCTTTGAACATTGATCACATGACTAGTATAATTATAGGGATTTAATAAATCCAATTTAATCAGAGAAAGGAGGTGATGGCCTCATACCGTAGACTTGAACCATGTGAAGCCCATTTTTCGGAGCTCGGAAAGGAAGTGGTGTCATTGTGCTTTTCTCTTGACCAAGCCCGATACGAGCTTCAACATGTTATGATTGAATGGAACCATCTATGGGAGAAGTGGAAGTTGATAGAGATTACCACCAAAGCGATGTTATCCGAGCCACCCTAAGAGCCAATCACCATCACACACCTTACCCTCTAGTCTTATGCGGGTGTTTTAATGGGTTATGTAATAATACCCTAGTACTATGATTATTTGCATTATTTTTCTACAGATAGTATACATTCATTTTATTATTTTTAATTTGTATATAGTTTTTAAAGCACAAATAGGATTTTTAGTTAATATTCAACTGTGAGATTAATTTTGATGAATTAATAGAATTTTTAATTAAATAATATTTTAATAAAATATTATTGTTATTAAATTAATTTTTATTAAATATAAATGATCATATTATTTTGTGAATGCAATTGTAATTTTTATTAATGTTTGAAAGCTGTTTTTTCCAAACCCAGGAATTTTCCATAAATGTCGGTTTATATTTTAAAAGTAAAAATTCACATAGTTAGAAAATTATTTAGATAAAATGAATATTATTCTTGGAATCAATATATCAAAATTATCAAATGGTTAATTATTCTTAATTTTTCAAGACAGTTGAGTTTTTGGGTAAAAATTAAATAGTTTTTAAATATATAATGTGTTTTATGACATCATTATGACCCAATAGTGATTTAATAAAACACTATAATCATTATTCTCGTACAATATATGTTTTAACATTAAAATAAGGTGATTCTATATTTGTTTTATTAATTTAAAAAATCATTATGGACCCTCCACGACTTATAAAACAAGTTGTCTTTTTAAATTTTTTTCATTGAGAGTGTGACTCACCTCCACATAAGCAACCCTGTTATGTTAAGAATATCGAAAATTTCCCTTATAAAATATTTTATTCTAATCCCCTTTTAGAAAAGCCATGGGAAAAAACCCTGGGCAGGTTTTTCGTTTTGAATTGTTTAATGTGTGGTGTCCCAAACCTAAATAATAATGAATTCCCCCTCTTTTCTTATATACACCCACCCAATAATTCACTTCCTCTTCACTCAAAGCCTTTGGTTTTCGTCCAAAAACATCCCTCCTCTCCCTATTGTCCTCCCAAGGTGCACCAAGCTCCCAAAAATCCTTTATCAAGCCTCTCCCAAGCCATTGGGATCACACATCCATGTAAGAAATTCCAACCTTTCTCTTTTTATCCATGTTTCCTAATATTGTTATTCCCTTTTATTTTCAATTATAAATGTTGAGGTATTATTTTTCACCTCCCCCATGTTGAACTAGTTATGTTTTAATGATTATGTACACCTTCCATTCTCATTAAATTCCTCCCATGTACACCCGTTACCATGCGAAAATTCTGTAAGTAATTTCTCTCTCCTTATTTACATTCAAGTAATTATTTTGTATTATGAATCAAAATTCCATCAATGTTTTTGGTACATGTATCTATATCAACAAATTAATGTCCATTTCATTTACATATGATGATACACCCATTTATCTCTCATCATCCTTTTTTATGAATTCCTATGTCACGCTGTTATGCTGCAGAAATTACACCGTGTTTTTTTAAACCAAAGTTGTTGTGTAGTGAATACCATGACCACTTATCTATCAAGGGTATTCACCTTCACACACATATACTTATTTATTATACAGTTTAATGTATGTCTTCCACATTCCTTTATCATGAAATAAATTATTTGTTAAATGATTCCATGTTGTATGATCCATGTGAAACACTTATGAATTAAATGAAATGATTAAGAAGCGGCACCCAGATAGTGCTCCAATGCATTGGGTAAAGGTCTATATCATGATACGTCAAGTGAAATTAGGGTTTACTAATGATAATTCAAGTGAAATTATTATTTACTGATGCTCCATGTGCAATGGGCCTTGGATCATACTAAAGTCATGTAAAATGTTGTTTCCTCATTTCCATGTTACGATAGTCATGCTTTATCATGCCCTTATGTTCATGTTTCTATTTCACTCAATTGATATGATTATTTTCTAACATGTATTGTATTATTCATGTTATTCCTTGTTTAATACCTTACTAGGAATTATTTATCACCCTTTTCTTATGAATATCCTCAGTTTATCCCATGAAATGCTAAGTACGAGGGAATGTAGTGGTCATGTAATGGAAGAAATAAATAAAGCTCTTGTGTTTCATGTTTTAAATTGTCATGTAATGTTCATAAGACCCAAAGACACTAGACCTCTCGATCATCCATGCTGTATCAAGTGAATGGTTTATGTAATAAATCATGCTTAAGTGGGTCATAATGAGAAGGGTTGTTATAATGATAACCTGTTGTTAATGAAAACCCGGTATAATAACAAATAATTTTATAAAACCTATTAAAATTAAATAGTTTTTATATTTTTTGTTTTTTAGTTTTCAGCATATTTTTATTGAAATATATTTCCTATTTTATTAATTATTTATTATGTGTTTACTTTTAAAATTGTTTTTTCATAATGTAAAAACAATTCATTCATATAAATAGTGAAAATAATTTTACAAGAATGATCATTGGCAGTTGCCATGTTTATTTATTTATTGCATCAACTAACAAATTCGATAGAGTATCGAAATTTAAACACACAACAAAAGTGAATATGAAGTATGTTAAAACTAAATAAATCAAAATCAATAATCTATGATAAAAATATTAGTTTCTTAATAAAATATAGTTGTGGTATGTTGGGGGAGAGGTGAAAATATATGATAAGAGAGAGTGAAAAAGTAGTAAAGGGAGTTAATTCCAAACAATGATATATTTTGGTGAATGTGGATAGTTAAAATTAATAAAATGATCAACAATAATGCATCAAAATTCGTCATATTTTTTATAAAATATTTATAAAATGTATTCTAATCCCTGCCTGTCATTAAGTGGACAACCATTATAAGGGATAACTCTTTAGGTTCGACAGTTCTATCGAACATTCATGAAACATATGTATCATCATTGGGAAACTAGAATCCCGAAAATTTCTAATTTAATTGATTTTTTGAAATTATATCTAAAACATTTCCCTTACTATCAACCATGATTACTTGATATAGGGGAAAATGATTCTTACAAAGTAGAGAAAATGAAAAAAGTGGATGTAAAAGATATACTGCGCACTTATAGTGTCACATTACATAGTATTTTATCTTTTATAAAATTGAAACTGATTTTAAACATCCTAAAAATATTCCACTCTATATTCATTTATCAATGCTTCCCTAAAGAAGGAATAAATGAGATCATCATAAAATCATGATCAAAAAAATAATTCATTGAATTAAATTGGAAAGTGGGGAAGTAATAAAATCAATTCATTCATGTCTAATCACCCAAAACGTCTTATTGACACATCTTTGAATCAAAATGAATGGTATTAAATCAATTATAATGAAAATAATAATGAAAAGAGAAGTATAAAAGAGACTATCTATTCAGAATTATACTATCTATCATGTCCAGTTACCCTTACTACTACATAAAAATTTTCCCCTCTCTATGGTCTCTTATTCACCTCCAGTATGTCTATCAAATTTGAACCCCTCCTCCGATAAATAGAAATATTCTCATATTTTCAATTATTTATCCACTAACTTATGATGATATATTAACTACCCCAGTTTTGAGACAACCAAGTCAAAGGGTAAATTCACTATACTTATGTTACTACATTGTAACCATTGTATTGTTTTCCGAAGAAAAATTTCCACTTGAATAGTTTTATTAATTCTTCCAACATTCTTCGAAATTAAACCCCACAATTATTATTATTAATTAAATCTTGTAACTAATTCCCACACCTGTAAACTTATTTCTGGTACTTCATTGAAGATTTTTCCTATTCAAAAAAAGTCCACTTCCATTATTTTCAACGATATCCTCATCTAAGTAACATTATTCCTTTTCTAAATATGATGTGAATACATAAATCACTCCCCACCATGGTCAGAACCTTTGGACTCTTCTTCATTCTTTAGTATACAAACTAGGTTCATGGAAGACACCTTCAAATCTATGAGCATGGCTCCAACCAAGCTCAATGAACTAAATTTCATTAATAATTCAACCTAACTCAAATTTAATTGTCCTGATATTATAAATTTCAATATCTATGACTCTTATAACTATTTTTTAAAAAATTATTTTATGTATTTTTTGATATTTTTTATTTGAAAACCATTATCAAATCAATATTAGACAACTTTTCCTAGGTTCTGGTGATATTATTTCTAGCATCAGTTTCAATTTCTCGTGCTCGCCTAAACGTCTATTAAGATATTTATTCATCAAATTAAAAGTTTTAATGCCTTATATTCATTGAAAAAGTTATATGATTTGGTAAAATGAGTCATGGAAATTCCTTAAAGACATAAAAAATTAATGTTTTAATTCCTCCATTCATGAAAGGAGGACTTATAAAATCCCAAAAATACTGACACTGGATGCTTCAATAAATATTACCAAGGACCTAAAAACACATGAGACAAGAAGTAGAAAAAGTTTGAATTAATACAATAAAAATAACTAATTATAATTTAGAAAAAATAAATACAATAATATTAAAATACATTCAATAAATAAATAATATATAAAAACTGAAAATAATTACAAAAATAACAAAAGAATTTAAAAAAATTGGAAAAATAATTATATCTAAAATAAGGACATAAAATTCGAAATGAAAACAAATATTTGAGAAATTATCCATAAAATAAAACATCATAAATATTTATATTAAACAAAATTAATTTTGGTGATAATATATAATAACATAAACAAAAATTCCAATAACTAAATCACATAAACAATACATCAATAATTTGTATTCGAATTTATATAGTATAGTTTATTCAATAAATAAATGAAAATATAAAGACAATAACATTAAAATTTATTTATACAATAAAAAATTATTATGATCATAAACTCCATGTGAATACTTTTTCAATTTTTTTGATTAAATCCATTAAATTAAGACATGGTAAACATTCTTAATGAAAAATGATTAAAATATATAAAATTTCATGAATTATATTATCATATAATTTATCAAATAAAATTTACATATCTCCAGATGCAAAATGTGAAATTAATTATGACCTACAATAATATATAGTAGAACACCGGTCCTAAAGACATTTAATAGACACATCCAAATAGTTTTGATTGGATGGATAATAACACACTATTTTTTAACCATATCCTACATTCATATCATCTTAAATACATATATTTAACCCTAACACTCCTCATATTTTTGCGATCTAAATGTATATGTGTCAGTTATATATCTATTAAAAAGTGTAAATAATAAAGTGAAACTTATATTCTTGATAATGAGACTCATAAAGAGATCTTAGATTCTCCACTATCATTTTAGGATAGTGTCTCTACCAAAATCATTATACATTGATAGATGAATCACTATTTTAGAGATGACCAATGGACAATACTAATTAGTCTATTGATGAACTCTAAAGGGAAATAATAATATATATAGTATTTAAATAAATGAGGGTTTATTATAAAAAATCTATATAGATATTACTCAATTATACCCCCAAATTTGTTTTCCAAAGATAGTTCTACATGATATACACATTCATTATATATATGTCGCTTGAATAATTCATTTGATTCATGATACTAACAAGAATAAATGATTGTAATTATATCACAAGAAACATCATATGAGTTTCTCAATTATAAAATAAATATCATGAAATGATTCCCCATCATGAAAATAATATATAAATAAGAGTGTAAATTGACAAATTGTATTTCAACCATCACTACCCTAATGATGATTTCCTATTTTGAAACATTGAACTAATAATTAAATATTTGTTTTGTATTAAATTACTCTCATTCATCAACTCATATTCTTGTTATAAAAAGATCCTAATATCTATCATAGATGAAGATTCCAAGGCCTATGAGGAACCCTAGGGGATATATTTCTATATGTTAATTCACAATTGGTGTAATGGTATTTGGTTTACATGCCAGTATTATAAGCACATTATCTTTTTTTTTACATTATATATAAGATGGTTGAATGATATGCTATGAGAATATCATGTATAACCCTTATAAAATAAATTAAATACATGATATTCCCATTGATATTACCTATACAATTAGGTACCCACATGGGATAGATGTATGTCCAATGTTCCAACTCAAGGATACCTCTAATAGTGTAGGGGATAGAAACTAGAACCGAGTATGCTTATCCGAAACATGTGAGGATTCATCTTATCATATTTAGAAACATATACATATCTTAATGAATCAAATACCATCAATATTAGTAGGATATACATAATGTATCAAGGAAATTGAATTTATCACTTTTATGAGACATCTAATAAAATCCAAATGAACGAAAAATCATGAAATACAATCAGTGAAAAATAGATGAAAAATAGAATGAAATGTTTATAAGATGAAAAAATAAATAAATATGATTCCCTAAATTTATGTATAACAACCTCTAACCAACAACTAAAATTCCAATAATAAAAAATAATCATTAAATTTTATAACATTGATACTAATAAATGTGATCCGATTTTAGATTTCAAAAACATATAACATCAGAGAAAATATTGGATCACATATATACCCAATGGCCTTTTTGGTTTTGAGATTTATTAAATTTTGAAAACCCATTACATAACATTAACCATATATTCAATAGGTTATTTTTCATATTGTATATAGTTGTTCACATTTCACGCTAAGTCTTCACCATCTCCCAAAAAAAATTCACATGTGAAACTATTGTTAATATAATTAATTTTACATCAATATATAACAGATGAGGAAATGAAAAATATAATAAGTGTGAGCTAAAATTATAATTATGAGTAAAGAAAACCAATAATCATTATATCTCATCAGAGAACATATGAAAATCCTATGGGTATGATGAAATAATCAATGTTCATTAGTATACCATCAGAGAATTCGCAAAAAATGTTTTTATTATAATTTATGAAATATGGAATAAAAATATAATATAATACAACACTCATATAAGAAATAAACCATGATTTTTGTGCAAATAATTTTTTATAAAATGATACATTTAAATAATTAGAAATCACTGGAAAACATTGTTGGTATCACGGAAAATGAAATATTCAACAAAGAATTACCTAACCAGATAATTTTCATACATTCTAGGTGTAACATATAATAGGTAAAATCGATCCTATATAAGGATTAACATAAAATATGTGAAGTATAAAGTCTTTTAGGAGTAATATAATATGTCCTCTTTTAGGTGTTTCTTTTATCAAGTTAACTCTTCTTTATTATATAATACGTTGGAGGGATATAACAGACCCCCCAACCACATATCTTAAAAATTCCATTATGTATAGTGGTTTAATCCTAAATACTTCCTTCATGAATAATTTAATATATGAATGTCACAAAAAACACACATGAATTCTATCATTTCATCATAAATTTATTTTCTAATTAGAAGACCTCGTATCCTAAAAATCCCTTCAACAATCAATATGACCAATGCATATAAATGTTCGGAATGGTTTCATATGATCATATTCCCAATGAATAATTGGAGTCATTAGTGTGTGTTTACATAGATGAAAATACTTTTAAAGTAATATTTAAAACATATATTAGAATATAGGATAAAATATCCTTTTCTTTCTTTACCTTTCTTAATTGAAAATTGAAAACCTATTGAAAAAATTATTTTAAATAAAAAAGTTCATAATTAATTGTAGAGGAATTTTAAAAAATAAAATAATAGTTTGTATTTTTAAATAATCTATTCATGTATTAATTTTAGAAATTAACATTCTTTTTAATCCTTTTCAAATATAGTTGATTGTTTCCCGTGAAAAATTACATTGACAATTTTCCTTTAAGAAACCATTAAATAGAATCTCAAAGACAATGGAAAAAAATTAGGAATTTTTTATGTCTATGAAAAATATTATTTAAATATGATAATGAAAATGGGGAATAATTTGGTTAAATGTATTTAAAACCATTAAAGAAGAATTTATATTGAAAACCCAATTACAACCTTTCAAAACCAAAAAAACATGAAAAAGAGAATATAAAAAGGAAAATAAAATACTATGAATATTAAACCATTCATGAAATTCTATTCCAATATTCACTATATAAAAAATATAAATGAATATAGGTGAATCAATCAAAATGTGTTTCACATAAGGATGTTTCAAGGGATAATTCATTCAATTTTGGTAATACATGAATCAAAAAACCATTAAATGAGGGAACATAACATGGTTATATAAGTAATATAATTTCCTAGAAATGATTTTTTAAATCACATTCATAGGGATGTAATAACACAATACATAATTAAATAAGGCTCATAACATGAAATATGTCGTATAGAACTGGAATTGAGATCATAATAAGATTTCCGACCAATAACATTTGAATCAATACCTCATAAAACAGAATAAATTTGAGGAATATTAAATATAATGATAAATGAGTCATTTATGACATAATATATAAAAAATAATCATATACCCCTTATAAATGGAAATAAGAGTTTAATTTAGACTATGCCTCAGTGAAACAATATTGTGATAAATAATCTTTACAAAAATCATACCACTAATTTGATAATTTATCAGTGAGTTAATTATGTGTAACAAATTCAAAAACACATGAAACTAAAATAAATAAAACATAATATATTAAAATATAATTTGACACATAATCATGGAATAATTTTTTTGTAAAGATGTGTTATAACCCAACGAAAGGAAATTGGGTTAAGAAAACCTTTACCTCAATTCTACACTTTCTATATATTTCCTTTAACACTTATATAATGATATGATATTTATTTAAATTAACTTTTACGAGTTTTTTTATTTATTATTAATATATTCATTTCATTTATTCAAATATCATATTTTACTATGTAATTGGTTTTGTCCACGATGCGTGTTTTGATGATGTTTAGTTCATTATTTGGAAATGATGTAGTTATGTTGATCATGGTCAAAGTTTACATTATGATACCATATACATTAAAATAATCATGAAAAATTTCTATTTTCATACATGATATATTATTTTTGTGTCATCTATGAAAATCAGTTATGAAAAAACAAAATAGATGGTCTCACATGGCTGAAGTCCTCATGTGCACATGAATGATTTTTTTATTTTTATTTTATGAACAAGATTAGGATAACAAATTATCATATTTATATAATTATTATCATTTTATAAATAACAAATAAATTCCTTAAATCAATCACCACAACCTTCCTTATGAGGTAGTTTTTGAAAAATTGAACATATCACTACTTTGATAGGGTAGTCTGTATATAACCATGTGAGATGATTTAATTTTTTAGAAATTTAACCATAAAAATATTGATGATATATTATTATTATAGAATCATAATTAAGTCATTAATATCATATATATATATATATAAATTAACACTATCATCTTTTCTATTCCCAAATAATGGTGAAGAGAATATAATTCATTGGTTTAGGAGGCGGTAGTCCACATGTATGCTCGAATGATAGCTTGATTTTCCATTTTATAGAAAAAGGAGATAATTAAGGTTATTAAATTATCTATATAAAATTTTAGTGTATATTAGATTTTAATTATATTTTTTTAGAATGGTTGGGAAATAATTTATGTTTTTTTAGAATAAGTAAAAGGGAAATTCTTGGTTAAGGTAATTACACCTCATTAATGAATCTCATTTGGATCTGTCCATAATGACCATAGGGTATGTATTCTAAGATGAAAATAATCTTTAGAATGATTATATTGATTTTTAGAAACTTTTTCTCATATTTGGGTCATGATAAGAGGATCTTTATATGGGAGGAATTAAATATGTATGATACCATTTCATAAGTGAGTGGTGGGGCATTGTTGTAACTACCTAAATAATTAAAATAATATAAATTAATTATCCTGGTATGGGGAAAAAATAGATTAATTTTTATATTAAGATGAATATAAGTGTATATTCTTTCATAAAATAATATTTTAAGTTTAGATGAGGTTTTAACCGATATATTTTACTTTTAACCCCTCACTAATCCTTTTTACAATTACCGCAATAGAAATGTTTTCTTATGTATTAATGGTTTGAAAGGTAATATTTAAGAAAATTGACCCATAAATGGATAGTTATTGATATTCAACACCGTATACCATTTAATTGGAAAATATAATTTTTAATAATATTTTAAATCATTTTATATAATATTTTTTTTAAAAAAATTACAATTAAAGTCATTTTCGAGATAATTATGATAACATGAAATCTATAAAATTATAAATATGATAATATATTTCAAATTTGAAATTATAAAACAACACTGATTCATTATATTTTTCTAAAATATTTTCTTAACTTCATAACATACTCAAAAAATATAAATTTTTTAGTTTTTTTAAAAAATTACTTTATTTTTCGACTACATTCACATGTTTTGTGTCAGCATTGCACATATATTTATTATAATTGTTTGAAAACACAAAAATTAAAATAAAATAACAAAAAAAAATTATTCATAATAAATATCTAATTTTATAGCTAATCATTGTAAAAGGATAGATTAGAGTATAATGTAAAGAGAGGGGGAGGGGGTGAATTTCCCTTTAAAAATTAAAAAGTGATAAGTATAGAATTAAAAAAATCATTTTTTTAAATATTTCATAAGATAAAAATGATAAAAATAGTTAAAAAATAATCAATGTTAAAATAATAAAAAAATAAATATATATGGAATATTTTTGGAATGATAATAAAACTCATGATTCAATAATAGAAATATTATTTATAATTAATGTATTATATAAAAGAACAAATGAGAGAATTATTTCTATAACTATATAGAAATATAAATAGAAAAAAGGACTTTATTTATGTATTCATGGAAATAGAAAATTAATAGGACCTGTATATAGATCATAAATCACATGAAGATTTATTATATTATTCCCTTATATTTAATGATAAATAAAAAACCACAACACCCTTTATTTTTAGGTTTTCAAAAGAAAGAAGATTTACAATAGACACATTATTTTTAATAGATAATCTATAAACCTTAAATGAAAATAGCCTTTTTACGTTTAATGGTTTATGTAATGTAAACCATAATACATAACTCTATTATTATTTAGCAGCAATAGGAATGTGGGGAATGAATAGAAGGGATTACATAGGAGGAGGAATGTTTTAGAATAGCCGTGGTTATCTCAATATACGATTTTGAAAAAGTATTATATAACGAGAAATAGAATTATTGTGAAAATATATTAAAATATTTATGAAAAAAATATTAGAAATGTGATGATTTATAAATTATTGTACTTTGGGAGAGATTTAACAATCATAGGACATTAAAATTGGACAATGGATGAGAAGGTGATTATTTCTTTCCAAGCCCCAAATGTCTCTATTTATAGCCTTATAAATTCATTGCAAATATTTTACAATATATAGAGGAGTAATGAAGGGATAAAATACCATAATTATGAATATATAACAACAATAAATGTAGTCTGGTCATCAATATGTGTTAATCCTTGACCTATTATGAAATATTTGCCTTGTTTTCTTCTCAAAACACCCAACACCCTATGTGTGGACACCAGTAGTTGGCTATTTTGTAAATATATACAATATTTTAACAAAATATTCGACAAAACAAGAGTGAATCTTGCTATTTTCCCATAACTCCCAATAGTTCCCCGTAGCTTATTTTATGAAAGCACTACTCTCACCATTTTTTCTGACCTCGTCAAAAAAATTCAACCTTACATTCAGGAATGTTATTATAAATTTAAATCACATAAAATAAATTAATATACTCTTTAATGAGTGTTTTTGGTCATTAAAAAATATTATGAAACAAATAATATTATCTCCTTTTTATGACCACAAATACTTATATAATAAATGATTAAGAATGAGAACATCAAAAAAATATCAAGATAATAATTATAAAATTAAAAATATTAGTTGATAGAGATACCAAGATATATTTATTCCTATATAAATGCAAAAAATTATCCTCTTTTAAAACAAATTATAGAATTCTCCCCACTAATACATCTCCCATTCTGGAAATCTAAAAAAACAATACACTTAACATTAACCTTCTACCAAAAAAATCCATACCTTGACAGACATCGTCCCCTGTGAGTAACACAAATAAATTCTCTCTATTTTATATTATCCAAAAGGCTTCATATATAAAGTTATAAAATAAATAGAAATGCAATTTAAAACTACATTTATCATAATTAATTACCTTTTGAGGGATATGTAAATTATTTTATGATTTTTTATTGAATAACTAAAAATAAATTTTAAAATAATATTTTAGAATGAATATTTTCAATAATGAGAAAAATAAGTTCAAGAAAATATTTATAATTTCAAAAAAAATATCTCAGGAGAGAAAAAAGAAAATAATTTTTTTTAAAGAATCAAAATTATTAAATAAAATTTTGAAAAACATTTTCTAAAAAGACTTTCTCCAAAATGATAATTTAATTATTAAAATGATTATACCCCCATATATATTGCATTATATTAGATAATGGGATCATAACTATTAAACAAAACTAAAGTATGAAAGTGATTAATATATTTTGAAAAATATTCTGTGATAGAAGTTCAGAAAATATATTATTAATGAACTGTCAAACATTACATGGGAATGTCAAAGAAAGTGTAAGGTAAAGGACATTACTACTTACCATGGTTATTATTGTATTAAAAATATAAAAAACCATTTTAAATGTAAAAACTTATAGATTCATTTGTGATAGAACACCATTGAAGGTTTTTAGCCTGAAATAATGTATTTCATGTATTATCACACTCAAAATATTTTTATAAAAAATATAATGTTTAAAAAATATTGGAAAAATGAAAAAATTATTTTGAAAACACATTATAAAATTAATAATATAATAAAAACATCCCAATAATTCCATGAACAAGAGATATGATTCAAAATCTAATTATTCAAAACTCACTATTGATGCGGTTAAAGTGAACAATAGGAGGGTGTTTAGTGAATATATCTATATGATGATGGTTGGTGAAAAAAATCAACAATAATAATAAAATTTTGAAATATATAATTTAGATAATTATTCCGTAGATAAATTTACTTAGTAAGATATTATTGAATAAAATTTTTAGTGATAATAGTTTCAATAGTGTTTTTTAAATTTATGGGGACATGATAGTATGTAATCGGAATGCCTATCAAAATTTATTTCATCTATATTATTTGAGGGAAATAGCTCACAAAGGCTATATATACTTTTTTGTTTTATATTGAGAAATATATATGTTCTTGTTTACACTCTTTATGATAATGGACTATACTACTATATGACAAGTTCTATTAGGATTTCTCTTAACTAATTTTAAACTTCCGAAATTAGAATAAAAAAGCAAGAATTGCTAAAAAAGGCTCTATTAGTATATAATAATCAAATCTACTTATATCCTTTAAAATATGAAAAAAAATCCATTTAAAGAATTTAAATGAGATTCATTTTCATTTTATTGAAAATGAACACAATATGAGACACTAGTAAAAATGTCTGAATAGATTGTAGTATAAACAAGTAGACTTTTAATCATACATATTAAAAACTTATTTTGGATTAATTTCCTTATATCATCCAATTTTTTATATGAATTTTTATTGAAGGGTGTTCTAAGTTCATTTCTATGATCCATGAAAATCATATTTAGAATTCATTAGTGTATTTACTCGACAATGAAAACATTCCATTAGAATTTTTGAAATATGAAAAATAGGAATGAATTGGTATCTCCTATTAAACAAATTTTATGTAGTTCATTAATTAAATTAGAATATTCATTAAAAAAATTCTATTGTTGATATGAAAAAAAATCAACTTAAACTTTTACAATTAATAAATCATATAAATTTGTCTTTCGAAAAAATTGTGGAACAATATTTAACCATTTTAAATATATTTTAAATAATGAATTTAGTTGACTTATCATACCCAGACTAAGGGGATTATTTTAATCAATATAAATATGAAGATAACATGAATACATGATTATGATATTTAGGGTCTTAAAAACTCGGTGGTTATCCCACAATAACATTTATAGAAATAAAATTTTTCAGAGAAGAAAGATTTACTTAAAATTATAATAATTTAACTTTAAACTTATTATGGGATGAATAAAAGAATATATTTCATTATATCTATGTATTGGGTGAAAAAATATCTGCAAAATCAATAAATCATTCTCGATAATGGCTATTAATACCAATTAATGCATTTTTATTGATTATAATTGCATGATTTTCTACTTTTCTTTAAAATTACCATTTATTTCAAATAATATGTTTATTATCTATATGATCTATGAGTGTCCATATGTTTTCCATTTTAAAATAGTCCATCTTGTCTTGGGTGGAAAGTATGAAATTATTTTCATTAATAGAATCACCAATTAAATTACATTCATAGTGAGAGTGAAAATCATAATGTTAAACATCATTAATGAAAGTCATTCTAGTATGACATTTGTATTATATTACAATAATAATTCTATAAATATAATGGTCTTTATATTGAAAATTACCCCTGGGTAATGGAGTATAAGGGGGTTCATGAAGAGGACTAGTAATGATAAACTTGATAATAAAAAAACTGATCAAGGCATTGGGTATCAAATTATACACTATGGTAAATTATAATCGAAAAGTATTTCCCCTTATTCAGTTATGTAATTCAATGAAAATTTTATAATGAAATTATAATACTCATTTTTTTGAGCTAATAATAAACCTCATGTAAAAAATGTATAGTCATAGACAATTAAAAATTTGTAATTATTACATCATATACTTATAACATGAGTTGTTCTAAAAAAACTCAATGGTGAATAGTTATAAGGAATTATAAGAGTAAAAAATATATTTTTATTTGAAATTAGATTTTAGATTCTTTCCATGTTTTAATGCTTCACAAAAAATGTTATTTTTCAATAACAATTTCAATAAATCAGATACTAGTTTGTTAATATTGAGTATCAAAAGAGAGTGTATAATATGTTGAAATAGGTTCCAATGTAAAAGACTATATTCATTATCTGGAGAAAAAAATAAGAATATATTTTGAAATTAAATAGGTATTAAATGAATATTTTTTTAAAAAAATATATTTCATAAATAAATGTTTTTTTAGAGATTAAAATTTTAAAAAATTAAATGTAATTATGAAACTCTTATATGATAAATGATATATACGTATTAAATTAGGATTAAATAAATTAATAAGTAAACATATATAATTAATGTAGTGTTGTAGAAACAAATTTAATATATATCAATAATTTTATCATTTGTAAATCTCGAAATGTCACATGTAAAAAGTTAATGTTTCTGCTTTGAGTAAATTCAGAAGGATCAATACACATCTACCTCAAGAACAAGTTATCCATATACCATGTAGTTTCATCAGGTTTTACTCTTAAGAATAATTTCCTACTAAATATTTAGTGTCTAATGTTTTAGTAACCATATCTTTAGTCCACATAAGTTAGCCAATATTGATCATGGAATACAAACTTGTTAGGAATATGTTTTTTTATTTGGAATTTGATAAGGGAGATGAAAAATTAATATTCTCCATTTTTATCATTTTTAATATTTCACTCATTTTCAAGATCAACGTATTTATTTTAATGAAAAAACATTATTTGGAGAAGTATATTTTGAAAAAGTTTCATTTTTAGAATTATTGGGATAATATATTGTTTTTTGAAACTAAAACTATAACAAATTCTAACTGTTTGTTGAGAACCCAAAATATTATTCAATATTGGTCAATAATGAGTAATATAAGAAAGATTATTTTTGAGATGACTAATTTTAAAATCCAAATTCTCAATATTTTCTTGTTCTTTTAGTTTTAGAAAAAATTTAACTTTTTTATAGTAAAATTTTACCTTTTTCAAAAAAAAATTAATGTAATTCTTGTTATGATATTTAAATTCTTTATAATGTTCAAATAAATAATCTCGATGTTGATCTCCCATATAAAGTTGACATTAATCACTTAATGAATATATATAAGGGGTAGATAACTATTAACTAGAAAATTCATAATTTAATTCATCAGATAACTTGACATTGTGCATGAGGCACTTAGTACATTAATCTCATCATTAATAAAGTAAAATTGTAACCGAGATTGCATAGTAAGTAGAAACATTATGAGATTTATTTCATTGTTTTTAATTTGGAATTCTAGTTTAATAGATAATGAAGCTTAATATTGACATTAAACTTTAACCAAATAAATTAAAATAAATATCATGATTTTCTTTCTTGAAGCATTGAGTAGTTTTTTTCCTATTCATGTACTTTCTCACCCTTTTCAAATTTTTTCGTCTCATATTCACATTCAGATGAGTTTTATTTATTTCTTGAAATTGATGTTCCTTATAATTTCATTTACCTATTTATCTGTAATTTTATATTTTCATCTAATTGCGACCTCATATTTCATGAGAGAACAAATGAGTTCATCAAACAAAAAATAATATTTCATTTTTATTTACATGTCAAACTGACATTGGGGGAATAATTTCTTTGTAATAGTAAATAGTTCTCAAGAATTTTGATTCTATAGAATTTGTATCACTAATATTATTTTTCACATTAAAAATGTCATTAAATCAAGTAAACATTCCCTCAAAATATTCCTTAGGATTTATATATAAACATTAAATAATTTTTCTAATATATATCATATATTATCATAAACATTGTTAGTTCCCTCTTGAATTACTTCTTTGAGTTTCCAAATATCATGGTACATTTTACATGTATAAATTATTTTAATTTTATTTTCCTCTATGAAATATCTCAATTTATAAATTACTTTAACATCTAATTCAAAAGAAGAAATGTCATCGGGAGTCCATTTACCTTCTTTCTCAGTAGTAAGAATTTATCCATGCATATCTAATTTCAAATCCAAATAATTAATATATATCTTAAAATTATTGTTTTTTTATAATAAACCTTTTGATTGAAATAAAAAAATGGAGCAATACCCCTGTATTGTCCTATCGAAGAACCATAAGTGTCTTGAAAATCCATTTATAAAAAATAATATTTCATGAATCATTTTTTGAAGCATATGAATATGAATAATTATTTGAATGTATTAATAAAAATATTAAATAAATTTATGACTCATTTAAAACAAAATTTTGGTCAGTTTATGGGAAAATGTAATGATATGGAAAATTTATTGTAAACATTAAAAGGAAATACCAGAAGTATTCAAGACTAAAAATATAATTTTTAATGAATGAATAAAATAAAAAAAATGGAATAGATAAAACATAATAATAAATTAAAGTGTAATTACACAATTATATATAATAAAAAAGTATAATAATAATAAAAATTGATTATATAATAGAATAATTATGTATAAATCATGTATTAAATAAATGATTAAATAAATGAATATAAAAGATAAATTTATATATATATATATATATATAATGAATATAGGTTTAAAAATATGGTAAGAAAGTTTGATAATATATCTAGAATCTACCCTACATCAACCACCTAAATTTCTTTTATTTATGTATAAGTATCTTGTATTTAAAGGTATCTAATATAAAAAATATTTGTTTATTTTTAGGATCTTTCATGTAACATATATTAAAACAATCACAATATTTTTAATGGATGACCTAGAAACATCAAAATAAAATAGTCCCTTTCCATTTAACATCTATGTAATTTAATCATGAATCCCTCACATTAAGGATAATGATAACCTATAATAATAATGAGAAATAAGATTTATGATTTCTCAATACAAATCACGGTTTAGTGATTTATTAATTATTTAAAATGAATATCAAAAAAAATATAGAAGAAAATGAGAAATATAATGAGTGTGAGAAAATATTAAAATTTTAAAACACAATATATTCAATAATAAAATACTATAAAAATAAAGGACTTTGATAGTGATTGGGAAATTATAAAATTGTGGTGTGAGGGAATGAAAATTAATTTGATTGTTTATTTCCAATCCAACATAGGTCTCTTTTTATATCTATCCAAATCTTATAGAAATATAGTCTAATTTTATAGGGAGTATATAATCTATTATATACCTAAAATATATATGTTCAACAATAAGAAATTAATCCATGCAATTGACATGGCTTACACCCCATCATGGGGCACAATACCTGGTGATTTTCCTCCAAAAAATGCCCAAAACCATTGTCTTAGACAATAGTAGTTGGGTTTTTTTGTATTTAATTTTGATAGTACATTCAACAAATCAATCATGGGTCTGACTATTTTTATCTTATAATACCACCTTTCACATATGATTAGTTCTATAAGGGTGTGACTTTAGCCAGTTTTCCCTATAACTTCAAAAAGTATCACCTCCACTTCATTGTATGGTGTTTTAATTAAAAATATGATCAATGAAGTTGATAAACATACTAAGGAGTATTTATGATGATTAAAAGAAATGAAAATGAAAAAAATGAAAATAACTTATTTTTATCCCCATCAAATAATATTATATATATTAAAATATGAAAGAGACTTTTTCCAATTTTCCTTGAATTAAAATAATAAATAGGGAAATGTAAAAGAATATTGGAACTATAATTCCATATTATTTAATATATATAAGGTTATTGTAATTATATTAATCCAATGGAAAATTGAAAATTGTAAAGATTATTGTTATGCCATATTTTAAATTATTAACCATGTATATCCCATTTGACCCATCAATCATGTGATATATTTTACTATGGTTGCAATTCGATATGAACTCCAAATGTTGACCAATTTACCAAATCATGAAATTTTGATTACCAAAATGAAATCTATTTTCTCAAATTAATTCCCTATATATTGCAGTATTTACATTGAAAATAAACATTAAAGAAGATGAAAAACACTTTTTTATAGAAAATATATTTTTATAATAAAAATGTTTTTATTCCAAAATAAATCATAATATTAATATATATGAAATTATTTATATTATTGTTAACAGAATATAATTAATCATAATTTCTAACTGATAAAATGTTAAAAATTTATTTTTTTAATATCATTAAAAATATCCTTATCTATAAAATCGGTATTTTCTATATTTATAGAAAAATTACTATTTTCTAAAAGATCCTAAAATTTCACCAGAAGATAATTTGGTATTGATAATTTCAAAAAATGATAATCTTTATATAAAAATAAATTTGTGAAAGTGGAAGAAATTTAGTATAATATTATTTCAAAAAATAAATAAAATAAATTTTATTTTATCAAATGATTTCATAAACAATTGAGTGCTTATATCCTTGGTAATAAAAAAAATTTATTTTCATTATGTGGGATAATTATAAATAAATTTCATAATATAGTTATCTTAATTCATACAAAAAAATTTAATTTCCAGGATGTACAAATAATATATATATATATATATATAATATTTTGTGGGTTTTAATGCTTTGTGTGGAATATCATGTCAACTATCAAACAATTGTTTATTTTTAAATCTCATGTTATTACATTCTCCCTCATAAATATATTAAATTATCACAATTTATTATTAATATTGAAATTCAATGATAAAAAAGTATAATATAACTTTTTTTATAACAGACTTTGTAAAAAGGGTAAGTAAAACATTTTTTATTATAATATGGAAAGGTAAATATGTAGGTCATTGAGAATAACACATAACTAGGATTCCAAAAATGAGAAAATCAGTGGTAATTGAAATAATCGACATATATATGGAAATTAATGTTAAAATAATTATGTGGAGTGATATGTAACATTAATAAATATTAATTGAATGATTATGAGAATGTTAATGAATATAAAACAATAATCTTATGAGGTGTGAAAAGACCATAAATTCATTAGAAATGGTCGTATGAAGGAAAAACAATATAATGTCCATGATCAATTACATAATTTTAAGGGATTCTTCTACTATTATTATTAATATCATAAAAAAACAAACAAACATTATTTGTAAAAATACATAAACATAATTTCATCCTTTGGTTCCGTGTTTCAATCTATTCTAAAATATTTATGAAAAAATAATCCAAATTATGAGTATCGCTGATGAACCCTCTACATGAATAAATAATAAACTTCTATTTTATCATAATATCTAGATATAGATTAGAAGATAATAATCCAAAATGAAAAAAATTTAAAATCATTAGGACAATGTAAGATAAAGCCCAAAAAGAATAAACATTCATATGAAGAAATAAAACATTTAAAAAAATTTACACAATAACGCCTAAAGGTCATCTTAAATTAATCCATAAATAGTAAAACTTAAATATCATTTAACATAAAAAATGTCAAATTAATAGAATGTTTTAACCTCAAAGGTTATCTCATACCTTTCAACATACATACTAAAAAATGAAATATAATTCCACTAAAATAATCCTCATTATTGAAGAACATGATAAACCTAAGGGTTATTTCAAGATCAACGCATTAAATTATATCCCAATATATACTTAAATTTTTTTAAATATAATTATTTAAATCCAAAATTGGTTGTCTATGATTTTTTACCGTACTATTAACCTTCAACTCTTAAACCCATTCTATATTCAATAAATTTTATACTAACCTAAAATGAAAAATAATCTAATATCTATATATATCAAAATCATTGTCTGATAACAATTATAATTTCCGTCAACTCAAAATCTATTTTCGGAAGCTAAAAAATAATCATTACATTTATTATTGTGATATAGATAAACATGGAAATTTTTTCCATATAAAACAATAACAAATCAAAAAAATATCAGATCACTTACATATCTCGAGAAAAAATATGTATAAATTTATAAATAAATATATCAAATACTTAAATTACAATACCCATGTCATCAAGTGATCATTTTCATATTATACCTATCTTTTATTATTACATAATATGTTTCCATCATCTACTATAAAATTATTTACATTAAAATCCTTTCAATTAATAATTCATTTACCATCATTCACCACAATCTTGGGAAATGGAAAACATAATAAGGGTTATCTTAAATTCTTAGTAAGGGTAAACTAAGAATTAATAAATAAATTTCATCAATTAGCATAAGATTATAATCAGTGTATAATGAAATAATAAATGATCATGATCATACCATATGTGTATTCATGCTAACAAAAATGTGGATCACAAATAATGATATATGGAATAACGGTTTAAAAAAATTTAGGAGAATTATAAGAAAAAAATCAAGATCCATGAAAAAAAATCCTTCAAAAAAAGTATCCATTCAAACTCACAAAAGCATTAAAATATTATCTATTTATATTTGAACCTAAAACATTACCATGGAATCACCTACATAACTAATTCATATATTTATATGAGTAACCTATAACTGGTAAATTACTTCTCCCCTTAGGTGTAAACTTCATCCATTTAACACTACCTCTAACCTAATGCATTGGAGATCTATAACGGACACATCCATCGAGAATAAGAAAGTTTATCTTATGGAATATGGTCCAACACCCAATCCCTCTATCATAAATAATTTCTATATACAATATCATAAAACAAAACCCATGGATAATTATTTTTCATCATAACATTATTTACCATAGTGAAAAAAATAGTTTTCCAAAAAACATCCCTTTAAAACATCATAATAATCCATTCCAATAAATTTTGTAAATGGTATTGTAATATCATATCCCTAGTGAAGAATATTAAAAAAAGGACAATTATATACATGAAATTATAAAAACAATATCATTTAATATTTTTCCTAGAAAACATGTCATGTAAAATTTTATTTGAGTACATTTAAAAAAGTGAAATTCAAAAAAGGTGAGATTTTTTTTTTAAAATAATAGTGGATAAATTTGAATTATTACTTAAAAAATAATATTTTTGAATATAAGAAAAATCCATTCATGTTGTAAATATAAAAAATTATCATTATTTTCAAATGATTATAATGATATTCAAAGGTGACCAATTGTGAAAACATTAGAAAAATTTTATTTTAAAACCAGTTAAAAGGAGTTCATGGATCATAGAAAATTATTTTATGAACCATTTATATTTATAGAATATTTTTTTCTAATTAAGATAAAGAAAATTGTGGGTGAGTTTTTTAAAATTCATTAAAACTATTAAAGAATCAATTTTAATTATAATCTATCCACAACCTTTTAGAGAAAAAAATATTTTTAAAATAAAAAAAAGAAGAAATATAAAATATGCTGAATTTAAAAGAAGTCATGATAATATTTTTAATGATTTTTTATATGAACCATATAAATCAATATAGCTACATAAACTAAAAAATATATCACTGAATGAAATTTAAGATTAAGATCCCTTGCGACATGGGTAATTATTGAAACAAAATGACATTGAATGAAGGAAATTACATGATTCTATATAACAATAGTTTTCATGAATGAATATGCGAGAAAATATTTCATGTTTAGTAGGAAGAAAAATATAAGAAACTACATAGCATAACATGAACAATGTATCACATAATTGAAAGTGAGACCGTGATAAAAATTGTAAATTTTATTAAATATGATTCAATATCTCATGAAAGATTCAATTTTGAAAAAAATAAATAAATATATTTATCTAAGATTAATTCATGAAATAATATATCAGTAGGTATAATTTACACATCATTAAATGAGATAGGTTTATAATATAGAGAATCCCTGTAACAAAAAATATTGAGACGACTAGTCCCTCAAATGATCATTCCTAAAATGTGATAAATAATCATTAATGTGATTATATATAAAAATTGTAAAAATAAAATAAGTATAGGATGTATAACATAATATAATCATAGGTTATCTCACATATAATCATGGTATAATAATGTCAATGAATGATTGGTTTATCCTAATGACAATAAATTGAGTTTAGAAACCCCATAAATCAAGTCCAGATATAATATTTTTGTTCTTTTACTCTAATATAAAAATAAAAATTTATTATATACTATTTTCATAACCTTTTAAAATTTTATTACATAATTATTAAACCAATTATATAATTTTATTCAACTAAAAAAATAGATAATGAAATGATTAAGTCCATGATGATTGTTTTGAGGAAGTTTTGTTGTTAATTTCAAAATGACTTTGTAAGTTTGATCATGGTCAAAGATATCTTTATTCAAGAAAATATAGATTAATATAATTAAGATACTTTTAAATTATATTCATCAAAAAAATTATTATATGTAATTTTTTTTATGAAAAATAAAAAAAAATAAACTCGTTAAGACATTGTGTTCCTCCAGACATGAGTGATACTTTAGTTTTAAATGGATGTTAGATATATAATTAAAGTAAAATTTAAAATTTAAATATTTATCATTATGTCATAAAAATAAAACAATTTCATTAAATTCCCCCTCCTGAGTATATTAGAGAAGTTATTTTTTGAAAAATGATGTACTTCACTATGTGGAGGCAGTAGTTTATGTTGCAAGATCGTGCTATGTTTCCTTGTTTATTGATTGGAATAGTATAAATATGTATGAAATTTTATATTTAAATAATAATAATTGTTTGATGAATATAAAATATATACATTGCATACATGACAATATCAATCCCTGAATAGTGTTGATGAGAAAAAAATTCACTGGCTTGGGAGGCGGTAATCCATATATTCCCATTAATGATAGTTTTATTTCCCATTTGATTGAAAGTGGGAAGAATCTGGATATTCGATAAATATATTATTATCACATTATATAGGATATAATATTTTTTTATATTATAATGGTTATTATAGAATTTAAGGAGTTATAAAAAGAAGTAAATTGAAAGTTATTGATTATTATGACCACATCCTCCTTAAAGAACCGCCTTTGCACATTTCATATGGACCCATCGAGATTTGCATTTAAGAATCCTAAAATCTATTTAATGTTTTTGAGAATGATAATAATAGTATTTGGTATGGATTCACTGTGTTAGGAGCCTCCTAAATAAGAAGTGGTATAGGAACGGTGGTATCATTTTATAAGTGAGGGGAGGGAATCATTTAAATTACATAATCTATAAAAATATTATAAATTAATTTCCATGGAAATCTAGAACCAAAATGATATATATAGAATCTAGGATAAGGGAAAGTGAACATCCAATCATTCAATAATATTTGTAATTATTTTATAATATTTTGACCGTTATTAGTTTGTTTTAACCAATGTTATCCCTTCAAATGGTTATCATGATAATTGTTTTCACTCTTTTAGGGTACATAATATTACCATAAAAAAAATATTTCAGTAAAAATAAAATGTTCAATATTAATGACCATTTACCATTAATTTCGAAAAATATAATATATTTTTGATTTTTAAATAATTTTATTTTTTATTTTTTATTATAAAATACCATTGATGTCATTTATGAGACTATTCCAAAAACGTTACATAAAAAATCATTAATACATTAATATATTTATAATATTATCATTTAAAACATAAAAAATAAATTATATTTATCGCCTTTTTATACTATAATGTAATATAAAAATAAAACATTTATTGTTTATAAAGTTATTTACTTGATCATTCTATTACCTTTAAAATCCTCATTTCAGTGTTGCATAAGAATTTAATGTAATTATATAATCAATATATTTTCTTAAAGAAATGCATAAAAACTATTCAACTTCAATATAAACCTTTTTAACCTATCATAAATTTTTTAATACCTATAATTAAATATTATTGATATATAATTCAAGTAAGAGACATTTTGAAATTTTCAATTACTTAAAATAATAAAAAGTTTGTTGTAAAATAAAACCCAAAAAATTGAAATATTTTTTTAATATATTATGTTGTTGTATAATTACACTCATAAAGGGTAGTATAGAAAATTGTTTGGATTATTGTGAATCTTTATTCTGTTTTGTTAAGATTTTTATCCCATTTTACACTTTATTAAGGCGATGAATGTTTCTGGGGATTGTTTTCATTATAAAAAAAAATAAAGATTTCAAATTTATAAAATTTAGATATTTAGATTTAAGATATATAATCCATTTAATCAAATTTAATTTCTATAGTTGTATTAAATTGAAGTAAAAATAATCTCAAAAAACACAATGAAAAATAGTTTTTAAAAAAATTAGTTTATATAAAAAAATTCTATAACATAGTTAAAATTAATGGGGATTAAAATGAAATTAATTAAATTATGATTAATAAAAAGGAACTAATAACATTTTGAAACTAATTGAAATTTTTATGACTGTTTTTAAATTATTTAAAATTGAATATTATTTTCTTCAAAATCTGTATTTTTTCACTATTCAATAGGAAACAATATTTTTAGAAAATCTATAATTTTCAAAATAAGAAATTTTTTACTTTATAATTTATAAAATTATTTAAATATTTATATAATAAATTGACAAAATTCTTCCAAAATTAATTATAATAGATTTTTAATAATTCAATAATAACAACTTTTAAAGCATTTTTTATCACCAAATTGATTGACTATAAATTGAGGGATTATTTCCTAAAAAAGAATAAATATATTCCTTTAATTGGAACCATTATTTATATAATTTATAATCCAATGACTCATTTTCAGAACTAATAATTTAATATATTGGTTATAACTATTATACATGAATAATACTATTTCACGATCATTACAGCTCGGTGTTTTGTATCTTGTTTGGTATAGAAAACATTTTGCAATTAAAATATATGGGAATTAAAAATTGTTAGATATAAACATGAATATATCTTGATACCATCATCTCCTAGTACCAAAAAAAAATCCATACCTTGCATCCCCTATGTTGTTTAGTTTCAACTCCGATCATGATACACCAACCCCACTATCACAATACCCTATCTAATTTGTAAGAAATTTTCAGTGACACAACACATGTGGTTCCAACGCCCATGTAGGGGTGACTATAAAAATACGCAATAAGTCACTATTAAAACTATAAATGAATTATAAACTAAACACCAAATCGAGTCTAAGAACTATAGGCATTTAGGTGGAGGAAATCAAAGAAAACCAAAAAAAGAGATAACACAGGGATATCTTTAATAAAGATTAATAGAAATGTAGTCAAGTATAAAAGTATAGAAAATCTCAAAAATTATAGGACTTAGTGAAACTAATAAGATCTGGAAATCAATGCCCTAGACCTCTGAATCTACCACAAATGGGTCGCTAGAAGTGATCATGTCTCTAAATATTCAACGAAGCATGATGTCGATAGTGTGAAAGAACATCATTTATCAATGGAAACTCCCATGACAATGAGGAATCACATACCTAATAGATGTAATCACATCACATGATTCCTAAATCCATATAACATCTTGATGAAACAGAAGGGAGTCTACTTAGGCTTGAATTATTATCTCCTATTGGTGCATCATGTGAAACCTAAGGCATGGGGTATCTGAGATATGGTCAAAGGTGGTACTAAAGTACCAGAGTACAGTCTCAAACATTATGACCGCAAAAATAAATATAATTTCAGGTTTTTTACACAAAACACTCACATAACCACTAAAATAATTACTTTATATGATATTATATTATCTCTTACTCATGAATATTAGTTAAATAATGACTCTAGTAGAGGATCTCTATCAATAATGATATCTACAGTTTGGTGAAGTGGAACCATGGTAGATAGAGGACCCATTCCCTCTAATGAGGGTAATATTCTATATATGTATAATTATATAGATAAAGAATCTTATTCTCTTGTATAAACGAGAGAAATATTAATTACCTAGAGGTGTCCCTATCCCAACTGGTGGAACAAACAATTGAAACTAGAAATAATGAGTTGTAAATCCCTATATTATAGAAGAATTCCATTACAATGTGATGTATATATAATGAGGGTTATAGAGTTACACATTGTGTTATCCCGTGTTATAAATATGTCTATATTCTTTCATCCCATATGGTGTGTCTCAGCCCCAACTACACAATTTGTCAATGGTTTATAAGACATGATATATAAATAGGGGCACTCATCATGCACATTATCTTCCCGAGTATTATCCCATTAAGAGTACATGTTGTGTGGCCCAACATGCATCATGTGTGTGGAAACATAAGTCCCAAGTCACACATTTTTCATATACACTAAACTAGTAGGGTAGGGTTTATAGGGTGAGTGGACTAGTCACAATGAAATGTGATAGTTTACTCCAACCCATTACCATAGTGCTACAATATATGTGCTAAAAGAATTGGTTTTCAAAAAATAATACACAGTGTATTCATGAAATTTCGCAAATCATAGATCTACAAATCGTCTTCTAATATTCATGAATCATCGTCAAAATTTTCCATAAATCAGACTTTAAATGATTCTAAAAAAAGTATATCGTCAGAAAAGATTATCCATACTTTTGATTCTAAACACCAGCCATTGAAGGAATGGATTCCCAAATTGATACCACCATTATTCATGCCACAAAATAAAAAACATCATAATATTAATGACTCTATGCATTACACCATTTTTGGGGATCCATCATCATGACATATCTCTTGAAATAAGACAATAATGGATGAAATCATATCCAATATTCATGAAATACCAGTATCAAATCATTTAGATGATCAAATAATCATCAAAGAATAAATGCTAATGATTGAAACATGAATAATAGACTGGAAAATTCTATGAAACCAAAAATAGGTAATGTAGGAGACCATTACTCTTAAGAATTTATCTATGGTGATTAAATATAATGGAAACATGAAATAATCACAATGTTTGATGTCAATATTCAATATTCACAATTTTAAATAAAATTTTGATGTTGATCGGGTCGTATGATTCTTTAAATCAGATTTAATTTATGGTATAATTAAATTCGAATTTGTAATAATATAAACAAAAATAAAATTCCAAAATATAATATATATATATACGTTAAATATTGTTCAATCCCTATATGTTAATGTTTTCAAAAACAATGTCATTGAAAACTATGTTTCATTATTCATTGGCACCATGAATATCTACGATAAATTGTAATTGTTTCTCAATGTTGAGTTCTTCTAAAAATGTCCCCTCTATCATGATCTATCCCCCATTCTCCCATAATTATCTTTTTTATCAAATAAAAGAGAATAAACTAAGGTATTATTTAATAATAATTCACTATGAAACAAATTAAATTAATTATATATATTAATTTATTTCATTTAATCATTTAGAAACCATCAGCAACTACACACCACAATGGAACCTGATGCAAACCAGACCTATGTCATTCATGGGTTAAAACCTAGTATTTATATAACTTTTTTTTATTAGCTTCCCAATCCAACCATCTTTTTAATATATGAATTATATTCATCAAAAACTATCACACACAAAATAAAAATAGTATAAAATATTTATTAATTTCTTTCTGAAAAAATAAATTGCTCACTTTTCCAAGAATGATAAATCCAATGGGAAAACCAAAAAGTGTTGAACCAATGGACCACCTATTAAATTTTATATGACTAATATATAGGGTATAATGGATAAATTACTACTGAGAATATTTCAGGACATAACAACTATTTTTTTTTTCAAAATTAGGTTAAAAACATTGGTCTCAATATCCCCCATAAAGAAATACATCCCTGAAAACGAAACCACTGGGGTTTCTAAAAAAATACTCTTAATAATCAAGTCATGACAAATATACACACCATCCACCATAATACCTTATCCTTCAATATGAAAGCTCATAAATCAGTATGTATGTCTATCATTCTGAAAGTGGAAATCTTCTTTCATTTTTAATGATACATGCCAAACTCAATCATTAATAATGAATAAAAAGGGGCATGAATATACCAAATGCATAATTTACTCAGCCAATTAATTTTATTTGTTAGTCATACCAACCCATGTGGTGAGATAAATTCCAAAACTCTGTAATTATCACCCCTAAAAATAATTAACAAGATCATATCTAATTGGTTTCCATACTCCCCAACTTTTAATGTGTTTTAAAGATGGTTCACATTGATGGAATCCCATATAAAGCTAAAAACCACACTATAAATGTAAAAAACATTCCATATCAATAAAAATTATGATATAGAGGTTATTTTATTTAATATTTATGTCAACGTCCTCTTTTAATTTTTTTATAATGCACAAGATCCATCCTCGCTAGCTTGTATCCTATGGGAAAAAGACATCTTGAATAGCCTATGTCGAAAATATCCCAATAGGGTGGTCATTTTTCATTTTTGAATTATGTTGATGACCACAACATTCATAATAACTTCCTCAGCTGACTAATCAATTCCACTCCACTGTTGGACCAATGACCCAATCTTCTAGAATATAAAGTGGATTGTCCTAACTATTCAGATAATCATTCTATATTGGATTTAGGCCCAATGAAACAATTTATATGATAAATAATCATAAAAAATCATCCATGTGCACTTTCACCTCTAAAAAATTTAGTTTTTCATATGGATGGGTATATACCGACATAAATAGTGTGAAAGAATCACTAGGGAAAATAATTGAGAATAAAAGTCTCTAAATAAGATTCCAATATCAATACACATCACATAAACCAATGATTAATATATATACACCTGAGGTGGTGGATGATTAATGTTAAAATATTAAGGAAATCCATGTTGGTTTTCCATTTTACAAAAAATAGTAAAAAAGCACATCTCTATAACATTCCAAAAGATTCCATTACATAAAGTGAACCTATGACGACACCACCATCAACAAAAGGTGAGAAACATAACCCATTTTTTTATAAATAAACAAAAACTAGTAGATAAATTACCATATATTTCAATCATTTCTTGATCATAGAGTCTATTTTTAAGGAATCTCCAAAAACACGACACCACTATGCTACTAAAATCTCCATAGCCTCTAAGGAATTTGTTAATTAAGTACCAAAACACTACATGTATCCATGATTAATACCAATATAATATTAATGTATGTGTGTGTCCTCCATGGATTATATCTATGGGAGAGTTGATTCGCTGTCCATAACTCCACAATTTTGCTAATCACTCTTGGTTTATGGGTCGATTTATACACAAACTTCTTTCTATTGAGTGGATATAGGTTACACATATGAATGATTCCCATATTCCTTGATATTAATAGGGAGGTCATTTTTCTTCTATGAACATATCACATAAATACATTCCTACAAAATATGGTGAAACAAACTCGACATCTAATGGGTCGGTTTCACTAGCCACAATGAGGGTTCTTATTCACTGATTCCGAAAAAATGATGCTAACAATAGAAAAAATCCACACCATCCATGAAATTTCCAATCATATAATGAAACATTTAATAGTAGAGAAAAACAAAAAATGTGTGTACAATCACTTCTGTACTTCATAATGAAGGAATTTGAAAAATACCATATTCCTCCACTAGAGGTAAACTAACTCCACCTGAAGGAAGAGTTGGTAACACCCAACATCAACGAATAATTTTTGGCTAAAAAATATCCCCCCCATGTTTCCATTAGATTATACAACTCCTACATATGTGAAACTAGGTGAATAGTATGTTCCTATGTAAAATTGATCATGGGACCATAAGTAAAAAATCGGAAGTCGTACATTGGTTCACATCATTTAATTCTTAATAGTAGGAATCCACTATGTGTTTCAACATTCAAGATAATATTTCATAACTCCATAGTCATTGGAATCCAAACCAAGGGTGGTTATTATACTAAAGAATCAATTCATCATTAAGCACCATCGAATCTCACATAACTAGTTCCCTACTAAAACTATGTCGAAAACATCTGGGATTATAAAAATTAGGGTTCTATATCCACCATTAATGGAATGAAATTTCCATCAACATTATCACTAATATTATGTTTAGTTGATAAACTTAACATCACCCAAAAGCAGTTTATAATTACACAAATATATTCATTCTTTAAAGGCTCACTCATGTGACGTTTTCGTAGGTGGAGTCATATGAAATATCAAAAAAAACCGAAATTTTATTCATCTGAAATCATCATGAATAATTGAGCTAAAAAAACTAATCTACAAAACATATATATAAAACACCTTAAATTTTTTTTCATGACACAAAATGTATATAAAAAATGTTTTACTAACTTGTGATATATCTAACATCCTATGATGGTAAATCCATATAATATAATATCTAAAAAACCAACAATGGTTGAGAAATCACATCATGAGTTTTAGTAAAAAACTATCTTATAACATCTCACAATGTAATATATTATGTTTTATACATGAATAAACATTTGGTGGTATCAGTTTGAACTAGAAAAACAAGTGGATCATAATCTATATCTGACATCATATCTCTCTAGAGTCATTCTTACCTCAAAAAACTAAAGAGTCCTCTAACGTGAAACATATTAATTCTAACCAATCTTATAGTGGTATCACCCAACCTAGAAAATAATACTAAATTATCTATGAGAAACATATTTTTCATGAATACATGAAAATAAACCACATCATATCATTGGTAAAGATCACATCTCATGCAAGCATTAAGAAATAACCACACATTTCTCATTATCTAGTGGTGAGAGGAATAACCACCTTAATTGGATTGTCTGGGGAATGCCTCCACATACAAGATTGTTATTAGATGGTAGAACTATAAAATAAATAGTTCCATGTGAAAGGGTAAGGAAATATCTTGATGGAATGATATATTAAGGGAATATAAGGTCATAAATGACCACTATGTTATGCATTTACTGAGTGAATTGTAACACAAAATTAATTTATTATTATGTTGGGCACTCTAACATGATAAAAGATTCTTTGAGAAAGGATACATCAACCAATACACCAATGATAGTTCCCTACTTTAATAACTCCATTCAAAACCCCCTTATCACTATTTCAAAATATTCAAAATCAAATACTCACCTGAATACTAACATCAATAATCGTCCATAGGACAAACCCAATTTGATAAAACTATAACACAACCAGTCCCACTGGGGCCCCAGCTAGGTAGACAAATAATTGATTATTCCACCCCCAGTCTACATAAATTTGTTTAAGGGTTGGTGAATAGACTCTAGTTGGAATATCAGGCACATGTGAGGCATCATCCTATAATAACCTAAAATAGATTCATACTCCCCTTGTAATAAATACCATAAATATTACTTGGATATACATATGTGATCAACTACACATAATTAAATACATGTACTAGACATAAACTAAATTCCAAAACATAACCATTATCAAGAAAGAATGTATTAAAGGAAGAATACAAGACTAAAATCCAAAAAAGGACAACTTAAGAAATGATAAAATGTAGAGTCTCTCATAATAAGATGGATGTAAACAATATCCTATCTATCTACCATCAACTACCAGTGCCACAAGAAAAACTATACCAATTTCAAATCCCCCATGTTCACTAGGAATTAATTCTGAATAAGATTCACTAACACCACTCCCGCAAAACCATCTCTAACCAATAAATCATCTACACCACAAAAACACATGTGAGATTTTTCCTAATAGTTAAGTTGGGTATAAACATAGAAACCAGGATACCCCGATTACCACAAAGAGAGTATGAAGAAATAATCAACACAATCCCATGAATTGGTTGTGTCCATGGAGAGAATAATAAGGAAAACCAGATAGACTACTCTTATAAAGAATATTTTCAAAAATGAGTAATGAAGATATTATCAAAGTGATAGTTTATATATTATATAACTCTATATTACTTAGTGATTTTGAGAAACAAATGGTCATCATATCTCTAAAACTGAAAATACACCACTACTGGGTAGCTAGGGGTGCACGGAATACTGAAGAGACTATAAATCCAAATCTTGATTGTGAACCACAAAATTAAACCATAAAATAAAATCATAGGGTTACATGGAATCACTAGCATTGAATAATTCAACTTTTAAAAGGATTCAAGTAGCCTCAATGCTTCTATATATATGGAGGGAAGTTTACTAAATGATAAAGATTACTCACTAATATTTGTATAGAATATAATCTAAATGAATAGGAATTCCCTGATATGGTCATAAAGGGTAATAAAGTCCCAGATTATATTCTTAGAAATTCAATCTTCCAAAAAAACTATATTTGAGCTTAAAAACATTAATTATCAAGAAAAAAAATGTGTTTATTCCATGGAAGATAATAGAGGATACCTAATCTATGACTATGGGTGAAATAATTACTCTGTTGGGGGTCCCTCTATCGTTTGAGCTCTTTAGATGGTAGAAATACAAAATCCATAGATAAATGATCCCTTCCTTTAATGGATGGTGAAATACCAACTCTATATGATTATAAAGGTAGATGATCCAAGAAACATACTTGCTGGGGATTAATATAGTCTTATAGAGGGATCATAACCCCAAAGGGTGAAATACCTTCCACAAATATGAATAATGATAGGGAGATCCTAATCTGGCCAAACTATTCAATGTCAAGGGGATGTGTGTCATGTTTTATACTAAGTTAGAAACCTATCTGTGTTATTTTATCCCATGTGGTATTTCTCATCGCCATAATAATAGTGTTTATAATTAATAGAAAACATTATATTTCAATAGAGATTGTTTCATTCACCCCATATGTATGTGTCAGATACATTCCTTTGTAGAGAACGTATGACCCAACACACACGACATACAGTGCACAAAATTTCATAGGTGTTTACATTAGATACATACTAAACTCATCAGGTTTGGATTACATAGTGAGTTAATTATTCCTATTATAGGGAGATATTTAATTGAATCCTAATAAAAGATCACAATAGTAAACACACTATACAACACATGTTGTTCTAAACTATATGATGTGTTGTCCATAAACTTCTTGAATCCCAACACGATTATATAATTTTTTTTCTACCTACTATGTCCACTAAATTATCCATGAATAATTACTAATATTTTCATAACCTATGTTAATAACAATAAAAGTGATTCCATATGTTGGATTCCATCCACTATTCTCCAAAGGAATGATTCTCAACATAATTCAGACAACATACAGAGAAATAAATAGAAAAAAAAAATATAAATATCCTCTAGGTTCCTATAAAATCTAAAATCTATTTTAATGGAATCATCGTTTGTATTGAACATAAACCAATGATCGTAGATCAAATATTCAATTGACAGTGTTATTATATCTTAAGCATAGTCGAAACACTGGATATGAAAAAATGAAAATGTAAAACACAACAAGAATAGGGGGGAACTAATGACGCACAAAAAAGGTAATAAAAAATACCACTCACAATAGATATTCATATACAATGAAAAATACTCAAGAAAACAATAAATAATTTCTACATTCAATGTCAAAAATTTCTATTCAAAGTTGTAAAGAAAATCATGTTGGGGATTGGGTCATAAAATTCTCAACGTTTGATTTATTTTTATGAATAATAGAATATGGAGTTGCTAGAATACCAACAACATGAAAAATTACAATGAAAAAAAATACCAGCCTCAAGGATGGTTCAACTATTATTGGATAAAACATTCTTCTATGATGATTTTGATAATATTTATGCATTCATGATTTTATCATAAACATATGAGATAACACTCAATTATATGTTTGTCCATAAATAGAATTTCCATAAGGAGATCTCCTTCCCTCTGTAACAAATCTCTAGGGGTTTGTTGAAATCCCTAGGGATTGTGAGGTATTATATTAAATTAGTTGAATTCTTTACATAAATTCATCTAAGAATTTAAAATTTTCAAATATTTCACAACACTATGGAATGTGATGTGAACAACAATTATGTCATTCCTGGGGTAAAACATTGGACCTAGATTCAACATTAGTCTTGAATCCCATGTATGCTTCTCTATTTATGATATAGAAGCATTTTATTATAAATGATCAAATGTAGAATAAAAAAAATTAGAATATAATTTTTTAGGTAGCACAGAACTTGTATTTCCACAATGATTCAAATCAAGGGGAAGCACCGTAATCCAAAACTAATAGAACCCACAATGAAAATTTGATGCTAACAACTAGTTTAAAATAACCGTTTCACCCCTAAGAATTTTCCTATATATTAAAAGTCAAAATAATTTTGAGTATCACACTGGTTAAAATCAATGTCACAACATACCCTTAATTAAACCTCTCAAAATAGGGAGTCTAGTAAGGGATCCTCAGAAATATTTTTTAATTTTATTTTAATCTCATAATTTAATTCTTATGATTTATGATGTTTAGGAAAAAAGTGTAACTAATAATTGGGGTGATGATTGTAGAGAATCCATCAATAAACTCTTGTAGTATCCTAATAATTATAATGGTTTATTCTGTCCCAGAATTGAAACCCATCATCCTCGATGTGGCCACTAGTGAGTGATCACATTATGCATTGATTTTATAGAAGGATGATATAGGTAAGGAGAGGATTATGTACTACCTAAGTAGAATATTGATACCTTAATAGACCTTGTACATTGATATTTTAATTAATTACCTTACACTAATATTTACAGATGAATTGAAATTATCTAAAGCATGATGGTTTCAATGTGATCTCTCATGTGAATATATTAAAATATATCCTCAATCACCCACAAATTAATGGGATTTGAGCATGATTACATATCATTTATGAATATTTAAAATTCACATTATATCATATACGTTCATCAGGGTACAATTACTAGAATATTTCATTATATTAATCTGTAATAAAAATTAATTTCCAAAAGATATAAAAATCCCCAATGAAAAAATTTATTCTATCCCAAATATTTCCCTTTTTTTGAAATTATTTTATCTTGTTTCTAAAATTATAAATAGAAAATTGTTAGAATACCTACTAATCAACTATCCTATCATAGAAATAAATCTTATTTCCCTGGACATGGAGTAACTATATTATTATTCCCTATTATCATATATGTGTACTAATAATGAGGTTGAATAATATGCAATCACCATAGTTTTTTAGTGATTACAACATATAACTGTTGTCAAAAATAATAATTTAAAAGTCATAGTTTATAACTATGTACACCTGTAGAGAGTATTCCATTAAGGAGGAGTTAATTCCTATAATTTTTTATTATTTTATGTATGATGGCTAAAATCCCTTAATTATTTAATTGATCAAATAGTAATCTCTTATAGAATGCATAGCCTGATGTGTTCACTAATGAAACCACATATCATTAAAATCACAATTAGAGAGAATGATTTATTAATATAGTACACAATAGGGTGGTCTATTTTTTATAAGAAATAAAATAGAAGAAATCAGGGAAATTAGTTCTATCTGAGGGAATAATTTTCCTTATCCCTACCATATAACATGAAAATTGTTTCTTTGTATCCCATAATCAAGTATTATCAAAGCAATTCACTATTATAAGATCAAATAGGAAGGAACAAATAAATCGGTTGGAAGCTAAATCTTTTCCTTTGTGATGGAAACAATTCTCTGAATGTACGATATACATGTATCATTGATGGGGTCCTCCTTTAGAGCATTTGAGGAGGAGATACCATCACTCATATCTAGAAATTGCACATTGAAACCGAGTATTCTCAAAAATAAGGGTTCATACTCAGAAAAAATAATAATTCATCAGTATATATGGCTACTAATGGTGTCTTGTTATATGTAAATTCCACAAAGTTATATACATAACAAATTCAAGGAAATTTCATTCACCAACCCTTTTTTTATTTAACAATACCAAATTATCTTAACCATTTATTGTAAGGGTGATAATTTTTAATAGATTGTTACCTATATATATGGTTATGTAGTTTACATTCAACATCATGGATATTGAATTAATTTAAAAATGGGTCGATTTCATACACCTAATGGAATTAATTATAATAGTTATAATCACATTCCTCAAATGATAAATCATTAACAAATTTTGGCTTACACACTCAATCCAAATGGTCAATACAACCATATTTTATGAATCCAAGCTTAATAAACCATTATATGCGTATAATATGATGTCCAATAATTTATAACACTATTATGAATAAAAAAATAAATATAAGAAATCCCCTATGATAATACAATCCAATATCTGTCAAAAGATAGTGGATAACAAAAAGTTGTATTTCCTTAATAAATTATTTCAATTTTTTATTTAAAAATAGAACACGTACTAGTATAAGAGTTACAATATATTTACTAGTATATGGTAAAAAATTTGTTCATCATCAATATTATGTTTTTCCGAAAAAAACATTACCATTTTCATCAACTTTTACAAGATGAATAGTATTATATTTGACTCAATGAATTAATGAAAACTTAATGATAAAAGGTATCAAACACCACATAACCTTAAAATTAATAAAAATAGAGATACTAGAGTATTATAAAAAACATATCATAGTTACTTTATCTAAATATTACTATTAATGGTTACTAGAACATCCATGATACTTTTAATGAATCATGAAATATTTGAATATAAATGGGAAGGGCCTTAAATCATACATATGGTATATAATATTTGATCTTATAACCTAATCACCATAGACATAAATCATATCCTACATACCAACAATGAATTATTTCTAAAGAAATAATTTTTATAAATTTACATTTTCCTCATTATGGCCATTATAGCAGACTTGAAGCTATTTTTACTTGGTCCTTATCACAAAATATTAAACTAAAATAGCTGGGGGTGGTGGTAACATTGAACAAAATAACATGATGATTATGTCCTCAATGACTAATTCTAAATTACAAAGTATACTATCATAAAAATATGACATTAAAAATTAAAATAGTAGGTTGACCAAATATCACACTCATGTTAATTGAATTCATTAAAATTTATTTCAATCCATTTAATAATCATAAATAAGGTTTTCTCCATTTATAATATTACACAGTGATAGAAAAGTCAATATATCTAAATAATTATTTGGAAATTGGTTATGAATATTTCATGATAAATAATGATATTTATATTATTTCTTTTATGATCAGATGGAATTGTGAATTACTATAATCTCCCTCTCTATCTGAGTGTTAGGATTTTTTTCACTGCATATATTTTCTTCTCCAATAGCCTATATTAGGGTGGAATCATTTTATAAATTCTTCTATATTAGACATATCTTCATGAAGGACTATTCAACTAGAAATAAATAACCCTTTCATCCAAGTATTATAAGTTATATAGTGATTCCAGAACCATATTTCTTCGATATGTCGATAAATTTCATTTCATTCTCAATTATCCTAACTATCCTAGCAATTTTTCTTCTTAATATACATATTATTTTCCTTAAATAACCCCATGTTAAATTGAATATTTTTTATAAACATTATAGGAACATCGATATTTTTATTTCCATTATAAAATGATCTATAATGAATAAAAATAATTTATTCTATGCATAATTATAATAATTCATCTCTCATAAACCCCATATCAATATACGGTCTCCTTATTGATGTTATTTCTAACTATATTTGACTTTTCACTAGGACAACATTTTTATCATAAAAATAAATGATGCATAATTAGTTTTACTTTTTGATTTGTATTGATGATTGGATCTTAAATATTAATACTAGTTTCAAATCATTATATATTTTTGTTCTCATATGGAATATTTAATATCATAATAATAGTTTATTACATTCTATAGTAATCGATATTCCCTTAAATATTCTACTACAATATACAATCCATTAAATCATAGTTATTTTAATCAATAAATATATTATATGGATATATGTAATGGGATTGTCGGATCATGAAATACCTCTCTTATTGTAGATGAAATATGGGTTATATATATTATCTTAATATAACTAAAATGAGTTATTTTGTTCATAGGGATAAGATCATTTAAATGCATAAAACCATAAGATTAATATAGCGGGACACGCCAGATGAATATTTTTTTATCGACATCCTTATTATACTTCTTTAATTACATAATAATGGGATATTAATTAGAATATGGTATCTATCCATGTTAGTCAATCTATTTTAATTTTAATATTCCTTTATTTAATCAACTCATGTTTCAATTTATAACATTCGCATCCCCTCATAAAAGCTGTTGAATTGATCATAACACTGAAATCTACATTTGGGATATCATATCTCTTACTTTAGAATGATCACTATGACCTCAAAATATATAAATGTTTATTTGGATTTTCTATACTAGCACTGGTATCCCCATAAAAATATATTTTTCATTACACTTGTTTTAATTGTGTTCACCACATCTTTTAGGCAATTATTTATAACCACAAACTCTTTATATACTTTTTATAATGAAGTGTGATCATAAAACCTATATATCCTTATATCAAATGTATATTAACTTAAGGATTTATAAGTATATTTTAAATTTTATTGACCCTAAACTAAAAATTTAATGAAACATGGAACTAGTTAGATTGTAACCCATAAAGGAAATTATAGGAAAATAGAGAGTCTAAACTCTCTAGTCTAACAGCATGAATCAACTAAGAAAATGTTTTTGAATTTAAATCTGAAATTATTCAAATTATTAATATTATAAAAATCACATAGGGAGTCTTGATAAAAATAAACATTGATATCTACTAACCCCTCCTCTTACATGGACTATATAGGTTTTTTGGATGAAATGAAAAACACCAAAATGGACTTAGGGGACCATCTTTTGGCCTCAGAAAATTCAATGAATTCTATCTCTATCTTTATGTATAGAAAACAAGTAAAGAACATTTTCATTTTCCACATACAAAATTTTTTATATGATTGATGTAAAAAAGTGTAATTTTAGGGGACTTTAACACTCATTAAATGTTATTTGGTCTAAAAAACCCATCCAAAACATAAATAAATGCGAGTTATTATTTATAAATAATTGAAATGAATAACTTTAACAAAAAATTATATCATATATTTGATATATCCTAGTTGATTATACCTACATAAAATCACAATAGTGAATATAAATCAATCATTATATTCATTCTCTAAATAGGATCATGTTGGGTTACAGTGACAATATATATACATTATTTATCATGTATACTTGTATTTGTGTAAGATTAAATTATGGGGATATGATTGATTGATTATATATTCTTAATTTGACTCACTTGTTTGTATATTATCATTTTCATGTAAAAATATATTTATGGATTATGTGGATTCAATTATAATGAGTTTTATATTATTCAGTTTCTATAAGTCATCTGATGTTAATAAATTTTTGGAGTGGTAATGAAAAAATTGTTATTCAATAAATTATAATGGATTACATATATTTCATATAATACCCTAATCATATCATAAACATGGTTAATTCATTATTGTGTCAAATAATTTATTACATTCTGTCATGTTTATCCGTTCTTTAGCAATGTACCTCAATTAAAAAAAAAACCACATAGAAACTATATTTATATAGTGTCGACTATAAGAACCAGGATATGAGATAAATAAATAATAAAATTGAGTTGGTATTGCTTATAATTATATCCATCCATTCTATGAAAATAATAAGTTGATGGAGAAATTTTAGGATCTAAAAAACATCCTATAAAATTTTCAGGAAAGATAATTATTTATTTATGAACCAAAAATTATTGATAGAGTCCCTATATATATATGAAAAAATATTAAATGATATATGAATTAGATTAATGATTGATCACATATTGTATTTTTAGGATCCCTAAAAAATATATCAGAATTTGATGGTGTGGTTGTGAGAATATTTTTCCTGAGTAGATGGTAAATGTTACTCATTATTGATGAAAATGATGATAAAAACATGAATCATATTTTTATATCCAAATTAAGAATTTTTTTATCTCATAAAACAATTCTGTTTGATAAACTCTATAATGATGGGTGTATGACATTTCATGAGAATTTATTTGATATTTAAGAGTGAAAAAATGGACTTCTAGATGATAATCACTAAACATTTTGACTTGAATTGCATTTTAACAATAATATAGAATATATACCATATAAAATCAGTAAAATCAGTAATGGAAATTTGAGGATTACCTTCCTTTTTGGTCAAACTGTGTGAATCATTTTCATTGTGAGGAAATGATGTGGCAAAGTAGTAATTGTGCTTAATGTGGTGTTACCTGACGACTATGTACATTGATTATGAACTCAAAATAATTTTCAAAAAAAATAATTGGATTATTACATAATAGAAAATATTTTTTGTGCTCCTAGTTCCAAATATCTCTATCTATATAATTAATAATTTTTTTTTATAATTTCACTATACTTACCTATACTTTACATGCATTGATATTAATTCTATGTTGAATATTAATCATTAAAAAATATAACAATTCCATGATATGACCATATAGATTTAGTGTTTTTAGAAATTTGGAAACAAGAGAAATTGGTTCATAAGACATCTTCATTGTATCCCACTCATTTAATCATTAGTAGAACTCTTTTTGAAATATCTTACTTAATAACCTTATTCAAGAGATAGTGAGAATAAACATATGAATGGGTGAGCTCAGATGATCAAAAAGGGTAAACAAGGGAAATATCAATCATATCATATACATAATACATAACAATATATCATTTCAAAATCCTAATATATATATTAAAGATCTAGATATCATGTCCTGGGATAAATAAAAAATGTTCATAATAATTAGTTAATATACTCCCAAAAGTCATAACATAAGACATAAAGTTATGTGGCATACACATAAGTATTGAAAATCATTTCATATGCAAGATAATATTTTCAAGTATTATGTTCTTATGTCTTGTGTTTATGTTATGATCTAAATTTACCTTATTTACCCTTTCTGAGAATCTATGCTCTCCCCTTCATATGTTTCTTTTCCTTGGGACATGAAGAAGTTTATTAAGTATGATATTTGAAATGGTGGTATAGTTATTATGACATTAGTGGGAGACACTGAATATGACTTATAAACTATTTTTTATGTATCCCAAATTCTAAAGACATTCTACCTATATAGTACTATCATATATTTGTTATATTTTTTAATAAATATTCATAAAAATTGAAGTAATATCAATTTATGTAATGTATACGATGTTATATTTGGTATCAGATTAAATGTGTAGTTTACAATTGGAAACTAGTATGAGAAAACCATAGTAAGAACAATAAGGATATTTCTAAGAATATGTTATTATAATAATGTTTTATAAATTACCATGAATAACCTAGTTTATATCCTATTTTTTTTTGTAAATTGAAATTTTATACTAGATTTTGTAGTTTTCTCATTATGATTAATATTTTTTACATTATTATTCGCGGTTTTAGTCAATGGATAGAAACTTGAAGAAGCTGTGTTAATACTGAATGCGGTGGGAAATGCAATGATTGTCATCATGAGAAAACAAATGTTATGGGAGCTGGAATGCAATATATTGTCATGATTCTCACACAACATTCTCAAGATATGAATCATGCAGAAATTACATATAGGTAATGGAGGGAACAACAATCTATTGGGTCCTTCGTAAGGCATCTCCCACATCCCTTCAATGAGTATTCTAATATATTAGTGACTGAATAATGGATCAGTACCACTTAAAATATATTTTTAGTTCTCTAATTTTAATAACATTATAAATTCATCTTAATAGTATATCATTTGAAAGTTGAATCTGAAGAATGGTGTGACCTTATGAAGAATACATGGAAAATTGATGAAATTGAATATATGGAATATAACATGTTCATGAAAATATTTTTTAATAATTATTTTCCTCATTTTCCTTGAAAAAATATTCTGAAGGAGTTATATGAACTTAAGAAAGAGTATGATTGTTGGTGTCTATGAAGAAAATTTTACAAGGCATTCAAGGATTGTGTCTTGAATTATTATCCAACATGAGAGTAATATTAATTAATTATTTAGTGGTATAAAACAAAGTCTTTTAAGGGAATTACCATAAGATAATTCAATAGATAATAAGAAATATTTCAATGTGCTCCCAAGGTTGATATGGAGATTGGAGTAAACCATCTATCCAATTGGAATTATAACAAGATAAAAATGTAATTCAAGGGAAAATATAAAGTCCACATTGAAAAGAAGATGTGTTTTCCCATAGGCACAAAATGTGGAATGAAATATGGTGGGAATTGTCTAAAAGGGGCTAGTAAATGTTATATGTGTGTAAAATAATTTCATTTGGATTTTTAATTCCAATGTGATGGTAAATAAGTCTAATGATGCGAATATAGAAAAGGCATCATAGAATTATCCTCTTATAATTTAATGGTACAAGTGCATGGTAATGGGGAATTATGCTAATCAATTCACTAATCCAATGGTTTTTTGTGATTATTGAAGTCAGGAAAATTTAATGGCAATGAAAAAGGCATGTCACATGGGATCACTATTGGAAATGTGGAGTATGATAATGAAGTGGTGCAAGGTGCACTAAACATCAACTCGAAATTAGAAAATGTTATATTTTATTCTATATCAACCCACTCTTTTGTTTCTGAAAAATTTTCTTGTGGTATAAACGTATTATCTCAAAAATTTGATATTCAGTAAGATATGCCAACTCCTAATGGATCATCAGTCGCATAAAATGTTTATAATTTTTATTCAATTAAAGTTTGTGGGAAATTATTTCCAATAAATCTTGTGATCCTTCCTATAGTGTAATTTGATGTGATTTGTGGCATGGATGGGCCTTCTCTATATAAATATAATATCAATTTCCAAGAAAGTGAAGTTATATTTCATATTCCGGATCAATATATGATCACCTATTGCTTCAAGGATGAATATAACCTTCCATTATATATTTCTTCTATCATTTGGGGCCTTGAGTCCTATAAATTAATGTTATTTATCTCAAATGGTTGGGGAGAAACTCCTGATTAAGAATACACCTGTTGTACTGGAGTTTTATTATCTCTTTCTATAATAATTGCAATGTCTGCCACAAAATAGTGAAGTTGATTTTTGAAAATTACTCATATCTCGATATACGACTATTTAAAAGAAACCATATAGAAGGAACCAAATTGAGTTGTAGGAATAGAAGAAGAAACTCTATGAGAATCATGATAATGAATTCATATGCAATAGTGCAACACCTTGGGGAGAACCTATTCTGATTGATATGAAGAAGGGCATACCAGTGAGACTCTGCATTGATTACCAATAATTTAACAAGATCACTATTAATAGAAAATACCATCATCTCCACTCTGATGACTTATTCAACCAAATTTTCAAAGCTCAATACTTTTTCAATATTGACATTCATTCAGGATATCATCAATTAAGGATCAAGAAAGAGGATATACAAAATATTCCATTCCATATATGGTATGGGAACTATGAGTTTATAGTGAAGCCTTTTAGTATTACTAATTCCCCCCCTTCCGAAATCATCATGGATCTAATTAATAGAGTATTTAGAGACTATCTTGATCAGCTTTTGGTAGTCCTTATAGATGATATTCCTGTTTATTAAATGAGAAAAGATGAACTCGAAGATAACATAATAATGCTACTAAAGTCCCTGTGAAAGGATAAGATTTATGAAAAATTTTCCATGTAGGAATTTTTGTTTAATAAATTTTCATTTTTGGGTCACATAATCACAATTTTGGGGATATCTATGGATCCTACAAAATAGAAGTTATTTAATGTTGGACGATATCAAAAATGTTAACTGAGATCTAAGGATTTCTTAGTTTGGCTAGTTATTATTTATTTTTTGTTTAATATTTGTCATTATAATCTAATCCACTCACCAACATGACTCAGAAATGAGTTATGTTCGTGCAGATGGAGGAATGTTAATAGAAGTTCAATGTTATCAAAAGAAGGATAGAGAGTGAACATTTTCTCACACTTCCTTGTAGTATTGAATGGTTTGTGATCTAAATTGATTCATACAAGAAGGGGATGGGTTTTGATATCATTAAAAATTATATGGTGATAGATTATGACTCACAAAAGTTGAATATACAGGAGAATGATTACCCAAAATATGATTTGGAGCTAGTTCTTGTAATCTATTAACTAAAGATAAAAAGGCATTATCTTTATGGGAGGTCAAAGGTGAATGGAGTGATACGTATACTGATAATAAAATCATAATGAATATTTTCATAGAAAAGGTGATTAATATGTATAAAATAAGGTGGTTGTATTTGACTAAATATTATGACTACTCAATACATTACCACCCTGTCAAGGCGAAAAATGTGGAAGATGTATTGAGTTGAAAGGATCACACTAGGTTATAATAATGAGTATCACAAAAGATCAAATATTTATGGATTTGAATGTGAGGGGTCTTGATATTTTTATTGACGTAGAGAAATAATATATTTATCAAATGAATATTTAACCTTATATACAAGTGAAGATTAAGGAGGTACCAAAGGAAGATGTAGAGCTACAAAAGTAGGTGAGAAATGTTCCTGAATTAAACTTTAATTAGGACGGAATAACAATGTCCAAGAATCATTATTTTATTCCTCCCATACTAGAATTTAAGATAAAGCTATTGGATGAGTCTTATAGTTATTTATTTTCTATTCGCCGTGGATGCTAAATGATTTAGAAGGACGTCAAATAGTATTTCATGTGGGATGACATGAAAAGAAATGTTTCCAAAAAAGTCTTTATATTATTGTATTATCAGCATGTTAAGGTTGACATATAGAAGTCTAAGGTGATGTAACAACCATTACCCATACCATAATGTAAATTATAAAAGATAACTATGGACTTTTTCATCGAACATCCCAAAACATATAATGTCTATAATGCAATATGGGTTATAGAATGATCACCTTACTACGTCGGCACACATAATTTATATTATAGAGGACTTCTCTCTTGATCATATTTGTGGGATATATGTAAAATATGTGGTAAATTTTCATGGAGTACCACTTTCTATTAAGTTTGATCCAGAACTGTGGTTTACCTAAATGTTCTGGATAAGGTTTTAGTATGATCTGGATACAAAGATACATTTTATCCCTATGTATCATCCTCAGACAGATGGTCAGTCTGAGAGGACAATTCGAACTATAAAATATATATTGAGATCTTTCTCTTTGGATTTCAATGTTGGTTGGGACCAACACCAACTTTTGGTGGAATTCTCTTACAACAATTGCTTTCAATCTAGTATTCAAATGGCTCTTTATGAAGCCATATATAGAAATAAATAGAGAAAACTAACTTGTCGGTATGAAGCTGTGGAAATAAAGCTATTAGGACCTGATCATGATGATTAAATGGTAGAGAATGAAATATCTATTGATCAACAAAGAATATCATTTTAGAGTGGATACAAAAGTTATGCTGAAAACCAAATAAAGGACCTAGAGTTTGAACTGAGTGACATGGTGTTTCTATGAATATCTACCTGGAAGATATTAATGGGATATGAAAATAAGGGCTAGTTGCTCCATGGAAAATAAGTCTTTTTGAAATTATAGATTGTTTTGGGAAGGTAGCTTACATATTGGTTCTTCCATAGAATCTATTTCAATTTCAGGATGTGTATCATGTATCTCTCTCGATAATGTACATAAATGATCCATGACATGTACTAAAATTAGATGTCATACCTCTCGAGAGAAATATTTCTTATGAAGAACAATCTGTTGAGATTCTACATTATAGTGAAAAAGTTATGTAAAACAAGGCCAACCGCTAGGTTAATGTTTTGTGGAAGAACCTCCATTTTGAGGAAGCTACGTGAGAACATGAGCATATGATGAGGGAGATATATCCTCATCTATTTTTATCTAAGTGAAAAATTTCTGTAGTAAAATTCAGTTTAAGGAGGGGAAGACTGAAACACATTGATGTTTTTATGAAATATTTTCTCCAAATTATTTTATTTCTTTGATAGATGGAAATGCACCCAATCATGAGTTTAAACGAACCATGATATGAACTTGGTATAAAATTCCCATTTTAACCTACCTGTTAGGTTAGCTAGAACTAATATAACTTACTTATGAAAAGGTATGGTGAAGTCTTTAACTACCAATTATTTATTAATAATATAAATTATTATGTATTTTTATTTTTTAAAAATTAGGGAATTACTATTAGTAAATTAAACTAATTAAATATATATGTTTTGTACTTTATAAATTATTTCCTATATTCATCAAATAGTTATTTATGTCATAGGGTATGAATAAACCGTATTGGATGTATAAAAACATATATTTTTAAAAGTGCAATTTTAAAGCCTTTTAATGGAGAACATTTTTAAAATTATGATTTTGAAAAATTAATAATATTTATATGACTAAAGAACCATATTCTTTGGAATCGGGATAAAACATTATCTTTGGATAAATTTTTAATATTTTTTTGATAACCATCAATTTTTTATGGGTAATAAAAAAACACTCAATTTTAATTAAAAAAAAACTTTTTCATTTTTATAAATTATGTTGTTGAATTATAATATTGATTGGTTATAAAGTAGAAAGATAATATATAATTATCATTAAATTAACTGTATATCATTATCATTAATTTTAAATTGAATTCAGATGTAAAAACAATTCAATATTTTTCAATGGTTTATCATTTAAAAACTTGTTTTGTCTTTATGAAAATAGGAATAAATTCATACTAATTACTACAACTTATATATATTTAATTTTGAAAAATCGATTCCATATTTAGAATTAGTAGGTCCCAATTATATAAATAACTTTTTTTTTGTTTTTTATCATTATGAATAGTAACGTCGATAATTTTTATTAATACGGTAGAAAGGTAAAACATGTAATTAAGGGTACGAATAATGTTATAAAATTACCAAAAACTTGTCCTAATATAATTGGATGAGTGTGTTTCTTCAAAAATCATCACTGAGTTCAAATTTTTTCCTTTTAAATCCACATGGATTTGATTAGTAAATTTATTTTGTTCTCATTAATGAAAAGTTGTATATGTCACAATCAGATTTTAACAAGATAATTATTTTATATATATGGTTATAAAGAAAATAAGTTTGATTAAAAATATTCATTTTATGGATAAATTTTTATTATTTATCACTTTAATTTATTTGAAATTTTTATAAAATAAATATTTATCTAAAAATCAAATACATTGATGATGTAAAAATTAAGTAATTGATAAGAAATCCATTAAAACAATTTATTAAAATATTAATAACCATAAAAGGACCCAAACACTTGATTAAATCTTACTGGTTGAATATTTCAAGAAAATAAACATATATGGGTCAATTTAGTGTCATTTTGGTGCCCTATTTAAGAGATTATGAACCATATATTATTTTATTTAAAGTGATGTTAAAGTTGTAACATTGCTAATTTAATAAGTACAACAATTTAAATGTTGGACATTATAGAAGATGAATTCATATACATATATTCTCCTAAAATATAGTAGATTTATCTTCTTCATTTCATTTTATTTTTAATGTTTATTCAATAAATATTTATAATAAATAATTACACAAAAGTGATGTTGTAATTGTTTTATTAATCGGGATATCAAATAAAAGTTATTAAAAATATTAAAATAAATATAATTTTAGTTAATTAATATTTCCAATAAATTCTATATATATCCTTTAACTATTATACATAATATAAAATATGTTGTTTGATGTAAACTTCTAATATTAATATTTTTAAAAATCAATGAATTAAATAGTGTCAAAATTGACATTTCTGGTTGTTTATTAAAATAATATTTTATTACAATATTTAAATATAACGAAACATTTTCTAAAAATAGGGAATAATTATTATATGGTATATAATGTTATAAGATACATATTTATGGTCCAATTAACATCAAATAAGTAAATATTTAACCCACATAATATTGAAATATTTTTTATCTTAATTAAAAATTAATAGAATAACTAACTGTTGATAAGAATGGAAATTTTTAAATTGACATAAAAACATATCTACAATTTTATGGATTATAATTTTAAAACCCAATATCATCTAATATTTTAAATTGGAAAAATTTTGAGGTTCATTTTTTGGTTTTGATATTCTTATAAATTAATATTTTTGGAGATCCTAAAAGACCCCCTCACCTCAATTATTAAAGGGAACCTCCTCACTCACCTCTTCACTTCATATTGATCCTTCAAGATCAGCCATCCCCTATCCTTTTACATTATAAATAACACTTTTAACATTATAGAGATTATGTTCTTCTTCTACGATGAACTATAGTTTTCTTAGTGGAGATATAGAGGTAGTATGTCGAAGAAGATGTAATCACCTCTACCGATTCGTTAAAAAATATTTATTCTACTAATTACTCTTCATGAGTTGTTTCATTATAAAATAATAACTCCAGTATCACTTTTATAATTATATGTTATTATAATTATTAAATAAAAATATGCCACCATCTATCCAACCTAAAAAATTGAATTCACCACCCGTGCATACGCACGACTTACCATCTCAGTGCCGTGTTGTAATCTGTTTTTAAACACCACCATAGTTGGATAGGTATAATGATGGAAATTATAAATATATATTATTATTATAACAATATGATGATTCTATAACAATATATATACTATCCACTTCTATAAAATTCCACAACTAAGTGAATGATATCTTCGCTCTTGCGTACGTACGACTTACTGTCTCCATGATGTGATGTGATATATTATACATTATCTTTATCAAATAATGATTATATAAATGAATAAAATGTAAAAATATGATATATATTATACTAATATCATTATGTAAATTATTTAAATGTAACCTTATATGAGTATTAAGAAATTATTTTTCAAAACATGTATAATAAAATAAAGCAGTTAATACCCGAAAGACAAGTAATAATGTTATCAAACAACAGGTAATAATATGAGAACTAATGATATAAAAAAATATGATTCTATAATAAATTAATTAAATTATTTTAATAATTATATAGTATGGTCATATACATAAAAAGAATACTAAACCTAAGGTAATGAATTGTGTTTCAACTTTTATTTCTCTGGGACATATGCTTATAGACCACTGGTTTTGTTGTTGTTGTTTTTTCAACCCATGAATGTCTTTATTGTAATTATTATGATGATTAATATTTTTAAATATGCATATAATATTATTTATTTTATGATCCATATTATTCTACTTATTATAAATTGGTAGGGGATAATTTTGGATATCATTATTATCTGAGACAGATTATACATAATTAATTACCGGTGTTTATTTATTATCCATGTCTATGTTTTCTAAAACAAGTTTAATTTTTTTATTCTCCTATATATGATTAATGTAATTTTTACACTTTCTTACTTTTTCTACATGTTTTGGAATGAATATTTCTTTTCTTTTCTCTATGAGATACTTTTTATACTTCACAGAAGAAGTATGAAAAGATTATTTTTTAACTTATACATCATGAATTGATTTTTACGCTTTCATAATGCCTTATATCCATGAAAGGTATCTGACAAGTTTTCATGTTTATTTCGAAATAAATTATTTTCTTTTAAAATTTAATGGGGTTTTGTGAAATGAAAACATTTCTTATAAAGAATGGATATTTTTTTCAATATTTAATTTAAAGTGTTTTATCAAAATTAATTTCAATCTAAAAATAAAGATATTTTTAAAGTATTGTATCCAAATTCTAATTATGGTTTATTATGTTTATAATGGAATTATATTTCTGAAATATTTTTTTACATGTATTATTTTATGATTTAAGGATTTTTTAGAAACTCATTGTATTCCCTAGGTTATGTTATGATGAATGGTTAAGTTTTTTATAACACACATATGTATGGTATTCATTATGTAACGATAGGTTACTATATCTCCCTCTAATGCATTGGAAAAAATTTATATCTCATGAGATTGAAATGAATTTGACATAATGTATATTCTATTCAGTAATAAAAATATAGAATGGAAAGTAAATTTAGTTCAATAATACATGGCAAGAACAGCTAGTAATCCCTATTCAGTAAATGAATTTTTCTGCTATGATGGAATTGTAAATGAGCCTTGGATAATATGAAAATGATTTTATATGATTATATGTTTTCTGCAATTCAATGTTTTATGTTGAGTCTATTTTTCTCATGGATATTGTTTTTATTATTATTTATGTCTTCTGAAAAACAATAAATTATTTCAAGGGTTAAGAGAGTGATATTTATTATACAACATGTGATTTAAAATGTTACGTTCATGTCTTTACATTCATATGATTATGTTTTGTTTGATATTTTCCATGTTTATCCTTACTGAGAATTCGATCTCACCCATTTTTATGTTCCTTTTCCTTATGTTATGAAGAAGGGTAGAAAATATGAGTTGTCAAAAGGGGGTTCTAGTTATGAAGGAAAATGCATGAGATGATGTATATTTTTTATTACCTAGATGTTTATGTTTCTTAGTTTCCAAATTCACTAAACTAATATTGTCTTTCGGAATTTTTTTGTATCATTATTATGTATTATTCAAAATTAATGTAATTTCCATTCATTTCAATACATGGGTATTTAAATACACCCCAACATATATTTTAGAGGCTAATGTAATATCATGTGGTGTCACGTTAATGAAATATATTCCTTTATGAGTAAATAATTCATGAAAAAGCATTTGAAGTGACCTCTATATGGTGGAATTTAAATTTATATCTAAATATGGGGTATTTTATTGTGTATTTTCTTTATATACAAGTATTTTATATGTATGACTGGTGTGGGTTGGCAACATAAATCCTTCATAAGGACCCCTATCTTAAACGATGTCATTGCATCATAGAGGGCTATACACCTCTTAAAACTATTGTGTGGGATAACTCTATATCATCAAACTTACATAGAGTCCCTGATGTTCTAGATACACCCCATATTATAGATCCTAGTGGTTTCCCATATTGATATTATACATATTTTTATGTTATATTATTATAAAACATCTAACCAAGTTTGGAACAATTCATAAAGAAGATTTTGGATGTTTAAAACGATGACACCTAAGAGTCTTCTTAAAAAGTCATTCTAATCCATCTAGAATATATTTTAACAACTTATGAATTATGTACTTCTTCCATATATTAATTAAATTATTTATCTTTAATTCATTAAAAGAACATGTATAAACCTTATTCCTCTATGAAAATAACATAGTCTGAAATAATTTCTTAAATGACCTTGATAGTACTATAAATAAAATTCAAAGATCATGAGGAGTATCATTAACTTATACCTCGTATATATCATCAACATGTAAATTAATGTGATACATTCATCCTGGTGATCACCTTTTGATCTTTCACTTCATTTATAATTAGAATATATAATCTTATAAGAGGTCTCCAATAGTTATCTTTGTTAAATGCTAGGTATGTATGATTATAATCAACAATACATTCCATTAACAATGGGAATTTGAAATCCTTTATAATGAATATGTCTATTATATTTTATTATTTGTATTTTCATCATGATATAATTAGACATATATTATATGTATATTAAGGTTATCAATCATTAAACATCTAATGAAACCTTTTATAGCTAAAAAATAGTCATCCTAACCACTATTAATGGTACCCACTAACTCTTATACATCATGCCATACCACCACATCAAGTCGATGACATTGATACATATGTGGGCATTCAATTTCAGGTATGATCCAACTCTACCTTACTAATTATCATTATCAATGTGTTAATTCATCCTTTCCCTTTTGATTTGGAATGAGTAAAAAAATAAACTCTTAAGTCATTATTCCATTTTTAAGAATCAAACAACCCTAATACGACCCACATTTCAGGTTAATAATGAAAGATATTATAATGGGTAAGTCCCATTATACACCATTTCTATGTATTTTTATCCTTTTATTCTATTCTACAATACGTTGAACAACTCGCAATCGATTCAATACATATGATCATAAAATAAAAAACCTAATGGTCTTATATGGAAGAGAAAATTGTGAAATCTATTGGTCATGGATACAAAAAAATAAAATACATATCTTCAGTATAGGAAAAATGATCATCAATGGAACCTAATTAGTCCCAGACAAAAGGACATAAAGTAACCTTATTTTTTCCAGGGTGCACAACCATAAATGAAAATTCTATGGTACTTAAATCAAGAAAAGAGAAGGAACGTATTCATTAATTGATTCATGAACCCGAAATGATCTTATTTGATCATTGTTTCATGACAATAAAATTAAATTCTTCTACCATATATAAATGAACACAAATTTAAGTTCATCATAACAAGATTTATGAATTAAAAAGGAAACTCAGTAGTTATGGATTGATGATCATAAAAAGTACCCTGATGGTCCTTCTCAATTATTCTTACAAATTATACAATGACTCTTTAATTGGTTTAAAAATAGAAGTGTTTTGATTCACCTCACTAGGTTATGAATGTATCTCATCTCATGGGTTCAATCCCAACATTATAATTTTTTACCTCCCCTATTTTGATAAATTATAGAATGAATAAATATATAGTTTTAAACAAGAGAGTAATTATTCAATAAGGAGGGTTGGAGATAGATAACCATTCATACATAGAAATGTATATCTTCTAATATATATTGATGTTTTAATCTGAGTAAGGTAATGATCAAAAACATTACTAACCATAGTAGAAGATTTTTTGAATAAAAGTAATTGCATTAACATTGTAGACATATACAATAGAGTCTTAAATTAGGAAATGAATCTCATAATGGGATGATCTAACCCACATTATCATCTTGATCACAATTAATATTTTTATGTGTCATTGACAAATCAAACCAACCCACCATGTTTAAAAATATGGACCTTGACTAGAACAAAAGATGAAAAATAATATCACTTCAAAAAACATTATATGAAAAGAATTAAAGAAGTCAACATATCTTTTTTAGATATTCCTAATATAATTTTAATATTTATTCACAAATATAAATTAAATATGATTTTATAGGATCATTAATAAGTATTTTTTATGGTTGAATAAAATTTTATTCAATAAATTAGGGCTGAGGATATGAGAACATTGATAGATTTCAAATCATGAATATGTTTAAATTTTATTGAAAACATTTATATTTAAATAGTTTATAATAATCAAAAGGGATGAAAATGTAGTTTATATAGTAAGTAGTGTTAAATATAATAAAAATATTTAATATTAACATAGATTATTGAGAAGAAAAAATCAAAAATATATATCAGATATTGGGGGTAAAATTCGGAAGAAACACACACACACACGCCAAAACCACACCCATAGGTTGGAATAATAGTTTATATCCCGCCCCAGTGTAACAAATTCATACAACCGTTCTTATTAATATATATTATATAGGCTTGTCAATCACATTATATATATGAACCCTAAGGCTGACAATTTATGGCGAGTAGGACCATAGTGAAACCATGCCAAACACCCCTTGTTATGTACAAATAGAAGTCTTTCACAACACCCTCATCATCAAGGGTCACCATAAACTATCACAATAATCACAAATCCACTATTCGTTTGGACCATCATTATGCCCCACTGGGATGTCACATAGAGACGATGCCTATATCCCTCGCCTTGTCTCTCGAAATCTCCACTAGAAACCAGAGGATTCCACCTAAACAACACTATTCCACAATGTTATTCCATCAAATACATCAATCTGATGCAACCCATAACATTACCATCCACTGATCTGTAAATATATGAAATATTGATTCACCATCAATTCATACCCCCACTATCAAGTGGGGTCCCACCATCCATCACCCAGACCTGATGGTGTGGTTCATTCATCGCCATTGGAATTTCCATCCACCAAAGACAATCCCCAACTAATTGGGGGATAAATATTTCAATGTATAGGATTTTAACCCCTGCCTTTACAAGAGAGATAAAGTATTATTGGGAACCTCATTATCAAAATGAAAGTATAGAAGATTACTAAAACATTACCCTATCTATGTGATGAATTAATAATAAAATTTCCTTTATTATTATATTTCGTGAGGAATAATATTTTAATCTTTTTCTTGATTGAAGGAATATGAATATTCATTTATGACTCTATAAATATATTCTAAAAACTCATTTTTTCAGAGATTGATTTAATATAAACTACCTTAAAGTTGATGTTAATGGTTTAAAAAAATTATATTTCATTTCATAGAGTTATCATTTTCTATTTTATGATGAATAAAATATTAATATATAGATTATTGTTATAGTATATCTAGTTTCTTGTTATAAAAGTATCCGATTTCAATATATTGATCACGGTGTGGAATTAATGCATTTTAAAACACATGACATACCAAAAATATTGTGTACATGGATAGAGGAAGGCATATCATTACTTGGGTTATTGTTTTGAAATCCAAAAATATATAATATAAAAATTAATCATTGGATTCTAATTACCATTATTAAAACTTGACATCATTCATTTTTAGTGAATCTTTTTTCACACATATATTATTTGTTTTCTATTACATAGATGTATCCCATTTGAGGGATCTATAAAAAATAGTTTGTGTTATTTAATTCAAGTTTCAATTTTTATTAGGATGTTATTAACAATAAATAATATATTAACTATGTGTTATTTATAATCAGGGATCATGGCCTAATTATTTTTATGTAAAATTCAATTTTAAAGTAAACAAATATCATGATTTACTATACTCCCACTAAGGGTGATTATGTGACCAGAGAACAATAAAATTTCATAGCAGATAGGGTAAATTTTAGAATATAATGTCTCATTTATGTTTTTTATGATTATATAATGTACAAGTTTTAATTTGATACTACCGTTATTTAATATACTCAAAATAATGGTTGAAAATTAACGATACATTCTTTTTAATTTTTATTTTTTTATTTAAATATGGGGGACATTAATGAATATATATATATAAATATATATATGAAATACCTTTATGATGGATATGTTATAATTTCCATAATAAGGCCTCAATGTAAATATAATTAATAGAAAATTATCATGGAAATTGAAATGAATTAGAGAAATAACAATAGGATGTTTCCAAAAACATTAGGTACTTCAATTTTGGTTAATGAAGTTGATTTTATAGAAAAATATAAATTATATATTTATATATATTGTTGTACCGTAAATACGAAATAGCTCATATTTTCCCTGTATTTGTATGAATTATTGTTTGATAGTTAAAAAATTGACCACAAAATTATGTTTTCAATATGATGAAATTTAATGCCAAAGAATTTAATGAATCAAGAACTGAGAAAATTAGTTTTACTTCTAGAAAATGAAAAATAAATAAAAATTATATTATAATTGATGATTCACATTAGAAAAATTAAACTATAATTAATAAGATATAATGATTATATAATTATATATATGTATGAACATAAAAATTAATGATAAAAGATATTTATTAAGGAAATTATCACAAGAAGTGGAAAATCAATCGAAAAAAATAAAGTTGTATGAAGATTAAGATATTTCACTTATGAATATTATTTAGAGAGAATATATATCATTAGAGTAAGCTTTTTATTATTGGTTATATAATCATAATTTAAAAGGAGATAAATTCAGATTACTTATTTTGGTAAAAAGGTGAAAAATAGAAGAAACAATCTTTAATATAATGAATTTCCCTATTTGGAGATAAAAAATGATTTTGTTAAAAATGTATAAATCTTGATTAAGCCAATAATGAAGATAATCATGTAAAATATTCACAAATTAATTTTCAATGGGGTATTGAAATGATTTTATTTCTTTTTAATGGATTATGATATAAAATTGATGTGTATATATAATCCATACATGCATACTAAGTAAAAAAGATAATCATATCATATCTACCAAGAAAGTAGAATATAAGTTAAAAAATCATTTATCGAGTTTTTATTTACGTTATTAGTAGAAATATAAAAATATATAACAATAGTAATAAAGGGGATAAGAAATATTATTCAATTATATTATAATAGTGCAATAACACATTCATAGAAAAGATAAAAATTCATATGATTTATTGTATTATAATTGTACGATTGATGAATTTTTTTGAAGTTTACTTGTGAATGATTATGGTTAGTAATCCATGATGAAGGAAATAGTTTTTTAGAAGACTAAAAAGATGAAAACAATCATATTTTTCTATAAATATGATATAGATTTAATTTCATCAAATAACAAGATGATGGAGTATACGTGATAATAATAAATTTATCACTGGTTTAAAAAACAATTACTAAAAAATTAGTAATTTAATTGGCGGATTTAACAATATTTGGAAAAAAATAACCCAATGAAAATAAATGTTGTGAATAATAAAAATAGGAATGGAATTATCATAATTATTAACATCAATATAATTAAATAATGAAAAAAAATTATAAATCAAATACTATGGTGTGAAGAAATGGGTTAGTCCATCATATCCAACCACTTTCCTCAACATGGGATTTAAGGAAAAGAATTCCTCTCCTGATGCATGATTATTTTGATTTAAATAAGTGGTTAAAATGATAAATAGATTAAGGGAAAATACATTCTATGGTATTAGTCCGGAATAATAATTTGAATTATCGTGAAGTATTTTCAAAGGACATTAGAATGAAATTATTATGTGATGGCTGATGTGGTCAAACTAGATTATGATAAAAAGTTTCTGGTTATAAATGAGGAAGTTATTAATATATATATTTATATATAGAATTTATTTTACAAATTTTCTCTAATTTTCAGAAAAATCAGTAAGTCATGTCATCTTAATGAAGCTAATAAATATTTAATTTCCCTAGAATGTTCTATCTTCATGAGGTACTTCACATTTTATTTTTCTATTTATCATAAAGAAGTCATAATTAAGAGATGTTGCATGGATACAATCTAGGTATACAACATGTGATTCCATTAATATATTATGGAATATTTATTTGGGTTGATATATTAATATGTCATAATAAATATGATATAATTATGGAGATTGATAAATATTTAAAGTAGAACATGAGCCTTAGCCCGGTTTGTAAGGACACTGTAAGTGTATCCAAGCAAGCAGGGATCAAATCTAGGTGGAGGAATAATTTCCTGTTACTGTAGCAGTATTACAGTAGGTGTTGTAGTAGGTACTATAGTGGGAATTATGCAGCACTGTACCAGGTACTGTAGCGGTAACTGTAGCTGTAACTGTTTGGCACTGTAGCAGCTGAGAATATGCCCCCGTTTGGGCCTTCGGGCAACCGATTTGGTCCCTGAGTCCATTAAGGCCTTCAGGCCACCCAGACCTTCGGGTCAGTAAGGCCTTAGGGCCATCTCAAGGCCTTCGGGCCACCTTTATGTGTAGATGTAAACCAGAAAACCTACAAGAAACATGATCTATAAGGAGGATGAGAAAGGAGCTTTCACCACAGTAGAAGATAAACGGATTGTAAGAATGACAGGGTATGGCACCTTCCATCGGGACAAGCCTATGCATGCATGGGAATTCCTAGACGAACATCTATGAGAAGGTGGAAAGGTAATTTCACGATGGAAAGGCTGGGGAGTAGAGGTTCCAAGTAGTTAGTCTGGGTTGTATATAATGTTTGAATCCTATGGGCAATGAATTACTCTAAGGCCTACGTTCCATGTAATACTTATACCTATGGTCCTTGTAAGGGTTCCACCTCACCCCTTGAAAGGTGGATTATCAAATAACAAAAAAATGAAGGCCTTCGGGCCATTGGGAGATAAATATGGAAATGGAGATTATTTTAGAATTTAATATTATAAATAAAATTAGATTTATTATGTTTTATCATAATCACTTTTTTTAATTGGACCAATGGTACATAGACTACTAGAAGAAAATGGATTATTATATGAAGGGGAAAATTTTATCCAAAATAAATTTAAATTGATGTTGGGAAAAAATTATAATCTAGAAGTAGGGTTTGATAATTAATTAGTGAATTAAATTTAATGAATAATAAAAATATAAAATAAAACCCCTCAAAACCAATTCATTAAAAAAGTGTGTAATGGAAATAAAAAAATTGGTATTACAACCACAATAATTTAAATATCTGATGGTTTGACCTATCCACTATGGATAATATTTCTCCTCAAAAAACACATGTTCGATATGAATTATATAATCATATAGTAATATTCCTATAATTAAAAAAAATGAATAGTGGTGTCGTTCATTTTTTATATCATGAGAAATGAAATTTTCACACACATGGAGATGTGATGGTAGTAGTTTCTATATAAATATTCAATAATATTTCCTTATAGGACACCCATTTATTCATATGTATCATATATCCTCTATCTTATAATTAATTCTACTAAAAACAGTTCATGAAATAGCATACGAAAAAAATTCACACAATTCTAGAAAAATCCAATTTATCATATGAAATAAATCACACATTATTTTTCATTCCTAAAAAAGTAACCATTCTATTTTAAACATAATAATATTCCATTTCAAGGATAGAGAAATTATAGGATATTTTGAAAACTAGAAATTAATACCTTCCCTTGATCATAGAATAAAACAACCATTGATTTAAATGCATCTAAGGGATTCATGAAATGATATCCCATATACATCCACACCACACACAATGTTATGTCCTAAAAAAATATATTGAGAAAAAATGACAAATTACCAGAACATTTAAACTATTTTTTATACTTCTTCATTATTTTTGATATAAAAATTCATTCAAATATTTAATCATCATTCTTCATGAAATCAATATGATAAAAATCATCATGAGAAACAAATATAATAATTTCTAGGAGTTATATGATAAAAATTGTCTTCCCTATAAGACATGGTTTATAATATACCAAATGTTTTCCATTTGATGATAGTGATCCAAAATTTGAAATTAGAAAAAAAATTACTTTTAATGAAATGATTTTATCTGAAAAATATTTGATAAAAATTTAAATAGTTATAAATAATATTGACCTCTTAATGAGTAATAATAATACCTTGAGGGATTAATTATATCCACAAAAATTATAATATGGATATATGAAAATATAATAATCCAATATTTGTTTCCAACATTCACGATCATCCCAATAAGAGCATTAAAATTTGAATTTAAGATCTTGAATATTTCATTCGTGATTTGATATTTATAATTACATGTCATTTTATATTAAAAACCATGATTTAATAAACTACCATATAATCAACTTAAGATATATTTCAATGGAGAGGGAGATAAATAAAGGTTTATCAATTAAATTATGATATTATAGATTCTGAAAATATAATCGGTTATGGGTACATTCAATATTAGAATGATTCATATTATTAGGTAGTTGAAAATCCCTATAATCACTCCCACGGAATACAATAATTTTATAATTAAATAAGAGAGTTTTATGGGGGTAAAATAAGGTTAACATGGGTTTCAAAAGTTTAAATGTGTAACATATGTTTTTTATCATTGTTCAGACACATGGGATACGGGGTCGTGGTTCATACCATAATGTCCTCTACAACTAAAACCCCAAAATAAATATCATTATGTATGGTCCTTGAAATTTGACACATGACCATGTTCTCTTCCATATATACCCATAATTCAATGTTTTATCATTTATATATTATGAATAAGCATGAGAATAACCTTTCTTTCTTTAATTATTCTGAAAAAAACAACACATTTCAATTAAACATTAATCCATATTGAAAATGAATTTCCTAACTATGTCTAGAGTTATAGGATTTTTAATCTAGAAAAAAAATTTGAGTGAGGAAAATGATGTTTCATATAAGATGGGTTGGAAAACTCAACAATTAGAAGTCCTTTATTAGATTAGGAATATATAGAGATTAAAAAACATAGGTATTAGATACAAGGAATAAAGTATCATGGTGTTTGTAGAATGAGATATAATTAATCAAATAATAGTTAATATCACAATTGGTGTTCTCTAACGGATTTTAAGACCACTAGGGTTGTTAAATTGTAACATCCGACATTTTCTACAGAAGGGTGTAGAGAGAATCTCTTATGGGGGTTTAGATACCACACAAATCTCCGGGGATTTTATTGATGGGGAAGATTGAGGGAAATAATACCATACATAATAAAACATAACCATGAATCTCCAAAATATTTTATCATTTTACCTGAATATTAACTATATATCATATTAAATGACACCTAAAATACTCTATCATAATTTTCATTAATGATTATAATCATAAAAAGTTATTTAAAAAAAAGTCTTTCAAATCTCCCAAAAATATTATTCAGACAAGATAACCTCTATAAAATATCATATATATAACTTTTCTTCTTTTCCAAGAAAATAGAGACATGATAAATGAGTGAGTTTAGACAAATATTAAATTTAATCATTGAATCTAGAAAACGATGATCATATGTAGACATAATATGAACATATGGTCATGAAAACATTGTTATGGTATATAATTAAATCATACCGAATATTACGTGAATAATAGTTCATGAATCATGACAAAAAAAATTCTATAACATATGGAATGTGTTATATATGTGTGAAAACATGAGTTTATAATCATCATCGAAGAAAATGATCATGAGAGTAATGTATGATTAATAAGATCATGAATTGGTAATATTGTTCTATGAAAGGATCAACATAGAATCATAACATATATATCATGGAATAATGATTATGTATAATTGGGAAATAATAATAATACATAATGAATAACATATGTGTGTGCTATAATTATAATCATAGGAAACCATATCATTAAGAATACAAGTATTAATAATTCTATAAATTCATATATATATATATATATATGTGTGAATAAAAAAATTAATTCGGTTCATTCCTAGAGTAATAAAGATATCTAAACACAATTATTTTCTTTTAGAAAGCTCTGAGCTTAGCTCAACACTACATAGTTTCCATGAAGAGTTGTAGACATAGTTCAATTTAATTATATTCATGCATATACATGTGAACATTTAAAAACACAATTAGGTTTACACATAACATTAATATCTCAGATGATATAATGATTTTACAAACACATTGAAGGCATATATTAAGTCCTTCCAACTCATAATGATAAAAAATATATATGTGGGCCACATGAAATTAAAAATATTTCTATTTCTGTTATAGACTAATAAAATCAAGGTAATGAAATAGGTTTTTGGATTATTCAAAAAAAAGAAAACAATTTATCATGTGATACAAAATTGAGAGTAACATTATATAATATCCTTGTGTAATGAAAACAATTAATGTATTTTGATATAGATAAAAAATAATTCATACGAAATATTTGATAATGGTCTTGAAAAAATAGATGAAACAAAAAATAATTTTTGTATTATTTATTTAAAAGGAATTTTTTTTAAAGAGAGGTGATGATAAAACATTTTTTATGATCATTAGAATATATAATTTAGGTTCTATATATACAATTAATGAAAATGGTAAGAAAATTCAATTATATAATAAATTTTAATGAAATTTTTCATTGATCCAAAATCAATAGAAAATTACTTATTCAATATTTTTGATTTATTTTATACATTTATAAGGAAATTATGATTTTGTAGGAATTTAGTTTTTAAATCATGGAAACATAGATAAAGACATCCATAATACAATATAGGGAATTAGGTCATGGAGGACAATGATTCTCCTTCAAAAGATAAAGATATAGTTATCTCCACATACAAGAATAATTTTGGTTGAATTGATATCCAAATTGACTGGAAATGTTAAAAATATTTTTAAACCAAAATAAAACATTTATGCGAATATAATTGATAGTTTCTTTGAGAGAAATAGAATTTAGTTTCCCATGATGATAATTTATTCAAAAAGAATTTGAATTTAAATGTGATATTGGAATAAAATCACTCATGACATCGACAAATTTTTTAAAAAAACCCTTGATAGAATGAAAATGATATGGATATTAAAATCCCATAAATTCAATTTGGGATCATATTATTGAATCTATGAAATTTTTTCTCATTTATTTCCATTGACATATTGATTATTCCTTTTATAATCATGATATGTTTTGTTTTGCATAACCATAGTAGTCATCTAATATATTTTTTCTATTTTTCCATTTCCTTGGATTTGAAGAATGATTTTATGAATAATATCGATGTTACAAGAATATCTATCATGCTTTTTTATATTACCAGTGTATAGAAGAAATCATGTTGGTATATGGTTCTTAATGACCAAAATATTAATGGCTCATTGGTGATATGATCCCTTGTATCTTATTCTAGTGAAATAAATTATACCATGGATCGTGGTTATTAGTCTTGGGGTTTCTATAAAATTGATCAAAAAATATTATAATATTATAATATTTTGTTTTTAAATTAAAATACCTGTATATAATGAAAAAAACCATCATAAGAAAATAAATATTTTAATAAATTAACTATTTTTAAATTTTTCGTTCAAATTATAAATAAATTCTTGTGAATTTTTTTAATATGAATAATATATTTTATCCATAATATATGCGGTATCCTGAAATAAATTTTACAAAATAAAATATTAGATAGGTTATATTTCAATGAAAAAATATCTTTTATTAGTTGGTAATGTAATTTAATGGTATTTTAATCAACAAAATTTTATTAATAATGACTATTATTTTTATTTCAACATAAATTTCATAATTATATTATATGCATTTTTATCCAACAATTAATTGGCCACATTTTAAGGGTTATATAATGTTAAATATGCTTTTTTGATTTATTGTTTCATGTGAAGAATGTTGTTGAATAGATTAGGTTTTAACAGAAAATATATATAATTTAAATTATATTGGTTTCACATTCTCCCCCATAAATAAATATCATCCTCAAAATTTTAATTTTCACTCATAAATTAAATAAAATGTGGGTATCTAAAAGAAAAATAAAAACTCAAGAAATATTTTTGATTGATCTTAAAACCTTAATATCACATGATTGTCAATGAGACACATATATTCCCTCTATTATGTTAATAAATTGATTTGTATTTCATTTGAATCATATTCCATTATGGCCTCATTCTCCATAGACGAGGTGTCTTCCAGTTCCATTAAGGCATTCCCATTTATGATTCAAAACACATTTTTGAAATGAATGAAATTGAATTTTCTTTCATTCATCATCCTTATCACCAAGACAACCTTGACATTCCATCTATTTATTATTATGTTTGTATGTAAAGTAAAAATGTTCATATTTTTAATCGTAATTCATAAATGTTGTTTTTTCATTATGATGTGATTTTTAGCTTCCAAATTTGTCCTGTTATGTTTCTCAATAGGATAATCAATGTATTGTCATCGATATCCAATTTTAACCTGGTTATTTCAGGATTCAAACATTACTAAACCAAATAGGAGTTAATTTTGATTATGTAGAAATAAACCCTATAAGAGTATTATTATAAGAAAAAAACTTGAAAAGATCAATCTCAAAACTTCTTATTCACAAAAAATATTAAAATATTTTTTTATCTCAACCAAAATCATAGTTTATTAAATCGTGATTTATTTATGTTAGGTTCCTCTATATGAATTTACTTAAATTCATAGCATAATAAATCCTTTTTCATTGATTTTAATAAAATTTGATTAACCAAATAATATCACATGGGAGTGTCTATCCTAGGGTAATGTCTTAGGACCAATAATCATGCACCAAAATGATGATTATTTTGATTCAAAAAAAGCCTTCTTTTGGGTGACTACCCCATGGTGCATTTATAGCACACCTGGATACACTTGAATACATCAAGAAAAAGATTTAATTAATTAATGATCCTGAAGATATCTACATTAGGAAAATCTCATGATATTGTCAAATAGTTACATTTCCCTTTTAGACTTATCACTAGTGTTCTAACAAAATTATCTTATACTAATAAAAAAATATTTAACATTTATTTATGAAACCTAAAGGACTCTCTATACCATTAAAATTATGATAGATCATAAAAGACAAACCCTTATATCATCATAACCTAACATCCCAATCTATAATGTCTTCTAAACCATAGTATTATACCATATTTAATGACCCATACCTGCACTCCCAGTTCTTGTGTGAATAAAATACAATTTACATATGATTTTTGGTACCAATTATTGATTCATAGACAAAGATATATTATAATAACATGAATTAATGAAAATATTTCATTATATTTATACTAATGACCTATTATGTTTTAATAATTTAGTTAAATAGGGAAAATCATATATTAGGAAATCTTATATATTTCTTAATGAGTGGAAATTATTTCTATTATATATGAAATTTTGTAATCCATAATAATTACTCAACATATCCCATAAATATTCATGTATCAAGGAATAATGCAAGATGAAAAATGTTTTTAAATATTCATTTAGATATTTTGTATTTACAGTACTAGTAGAAATAAAAAAATATTTAATAATAGTAATAAAGGAGACAAAAAGGAATATACAATTATATTATAATAGTGCAATAACCCATTCATAGGAAACACATAAATTTATATGATTTATGGTATTGAAGTGTATTATTGATGAATGTTTTTAAAATTTACTTATGAATGATTTTGTTTAGTAAACCATGACGAAGGAAACAATTCATTTCGAGGATTAAAAATGAAGAAACAATCTTCGTTGTCTATAAATATGATATAGATTAAATTTCAACAAATAATACTATGATGGGGTATACTAATAAAGATACATTTATCACTATTATGAATAAAATGAAAAAATTTTGTTTAAATGGGAGATTAATCAATATTGGGGAAACAAATAATGAACAAAATAACATACATTTTTTGATTAATAAAAATATGAATGGAATTCTAAATTTTTTTAACATCCATTGAATTAAAAAAATTAAAAAATAGTAGAAATGAAATACTATGGTTTGATGAAATGGGTTAGTCCATCATATACAACCACATTCCTCAATATTTGAATATGGGAAATGTATTCCTCTCCCTATAAAGGATAATTTTGATTTTAATAAGTGGTTAAAATTATAAATAGATTATGGGAAAATAGAATTCATATTGTTAGTCCTGAATAATAATTTGGATTGTCATGAAGTATTTTTGATGGAATTTAGAACAAAATTATTATGTAAATGATGATACAGTCAAACAAGATTATGATAAAAACATTAATAGAATAATTGAAGAAGTTTGAAGTATATATATATATGGAATTTAGTTTTATTCCTTTCTATAATTTTTCAAAAATCATTAAAACATGTCATCTGAATAAAGGTGATAAATATATAATTTCCCTTGAAGTTTCTCTTTTCATGAAGTATTTTACCTTTTATTTGTATTTTTATCCTAGAGGATTCATAATTAGGAGATGCTTCATTAATACCATCTAGGAATACAAAATGTGATTCCATTAATATATTATGTAAATTTTATTTGGGAGGATCTATTAATATGTCAAACCAAATATGAGGTAATTAGGGAGATTTATCAATATGGAAAGGAAAATAATTTGAGAATTAACAATAATAAATGAAATTAGATATATTATGTTTTCTCATAATTTGCTTTTTGAATTGGACTACTAGTATATAGACTACAAAAAGAAAATAAATTATCATATGAAGTGAAAATACCTATCTAAACTAAATTTAATATAAATACTGGAAACAAATTATTATCTAGAAGTAGGGTTTTTAATAAATTAATATATTAAAATTTGAAAATAATGAAAAACATAAAACGAAACCCTTAATAACCAATTCATGAAAAAAGTGTAAAACAATTAGCATTACCAACAGAAAAATTTAAATAAATTATGGTTTGACAAATCCACTTTGGATAATCTTACTCCTTAAAAAAACATGTTTGATAAGAATTATGTAATCCTCCAATAATATTCTTATAATTAATGACAATTGAATAGAGTTTCCATTAATTTTTTATATCATGAGAAATGATATTTTCACACACATAGATATGTTATGGTAGTATTTTTTATATAAATATTGAATAATATTTCCTTATATGAAACCCCTCTATTCATAGGTATCATATATCTTCCACCGTATAATTAATTTTATTGAATTTTTTTTTGAAATACCATACTAAAAAAAAATCCCAAAATTTTGGATAAATTAAATTTGTCACATGAAATAAATCAAAACAGTTCTATCATTCATAAAAATTGTAACCATTCCTTGTTCAATATAATAATATTCCATTTCAACGACAGAAAAATTATAGGATAAAACATAAATATTAATATATAGAAATAAATACCATCCCCTTATCATAGTATAAAATCAGCAAAAATTTCCATACATCTAAGGGATTAATAAAACGATATCCCATATACATCGACATCACACACATTGTAATATACTATAAAATAATCTTGATATAAATGGTCAATTACCAGAACGTTTAAAATATTTTTGAAACATCATCATTATTTTTGATATACATATTCATTCAAATATTTTACAATCATTCATCATGAAATCAATATGGTAAAAACATCATGAGAAACAAATATAACAATTTCCATGAAATATAGGACAAAAATTGTTTTTCTAATATAGATGGATTACAATAAATCATACATCATGCATTTTATTATTGTGATCAAATATCTTAAATTAGAAAAATAAAATGATACTTTTAATGAAATGATTTTGGATAAAAAAAATATTGGATAATTGTTTTTTAAAATAGTTAGGTATAATATTGACCACTAAATAAGTAATCATAATACATTAAGGAATTAGTTAGATACCCTAAAATTACAAAATGAATATTTGAAAATATAACAATCATTTATGTTCTTCCAACATTCATGATGATCTCTACTAAAGCATTAAAATAAGAATTTGTGATCTTGATTCATTCCGTCATGATTTGATATTTATAATTCTATAACATTATATATTATGAAACATGATTTAATAAACCACCATTTACTCAAACTATTAAATATATCTGGAGATAGAGAGAGAAATAGAGGTTGATCAATTAAATTATGATATCGTAAATTCCTAAATTATAATAGTTTGTGGGTACATTCAATATTATAATCAATCACTTTATTATGTAGTTTAAAATCCCAAAAATCACATATAAGGATTACAATAATTTTATAATGACTTAATAGTATTTTATGAGGGTTATATAATGATAACATGGGATGGAAAAGTCTAAATGTGTAACATAAATTTTTTTTCATAGTATAGGCACATGGACTATGGGACCATAGTTATTACCATAGTTTCATATACAACTAAAACCCCACAATACATAGTATTAGGTTTGGTCCATGATATTTAACACATGACCATGTTCTCTTCCATATCTACCCAACATTCTTTGTTTTATCATTTATATATTTTGCATAAACATGAACATGACCTTTCATTCTATAAATATTCTTAAAAAAAACACATTTCAAAAAATAATAATCCATATTTAAAATGGATTCCCTAACTAGGAATATAGTTCTATGATTTTTTATCTGTAACATTTGTTTGAGTGATTAAAATGTTGTAAGACATTAGATGTTTTGGAAACCTCAACTATTATAAGTCCTTTCTATGATATGGAATATGTAGGGAAACAAAAATAAAGGTATTAGATCGATGAATGAAAGTATAATCGTGTAGATCACATAATATATTATTTATGGAATCATAACTAATGATGTTATTGGTGTTCTCTTATGGATTTTGAGACCACTAGGGTTGATATATTGCAACATCTGACATTTTTTAGAGAATGGTGTGGAGAGAATCTCTTAAGGGGGTATAGATACCACACATATCATAAGGGATTTTTATAGTGGGGAATATTTATGGAAGGAAATCAATATGTAATAAAATTCAACTAGGAAACTGAAAAATATTTTATCATTTTACATAAATATTCATTAAATCACGCAATAAATGACACATAAAACACTATATCATTATTACATTTGAATATTATAATCATAAAAAACATATTTTAGAAAAATTATTTTATATCTCCGACAAATATTCTTCGGATATGATACTATATATAACATATCAGAATATAAAACATTTTCTTCATTACCAAGAGATTTGAGACATAAGAAGTGGGCATGTTTAGAAAAATAGTAAATGTAATCATTAAAGCTAACAAACACTGATCATAAGTGTACATAAGATGAAAAAAGGTGCATGAAAATATAATCATGGTACATAAGTAAATCATACCCAATATAACATGTATCATAGTTTACGAATCATGAAAATAACATTTTTTTATATCATATGAAATGTATTATAGAAGTGTAAAAACATGATTTTTTAATCATCAGCGACGAACATGATAATGGGTGTAATATCTGATTAATAAAATCATTTATTTGGAATATTGGTCCATGAAAGGATCAACATAGAATCATAACACATATGTCATGGATTAATTATGGGGTATAATGGGGAAATAATCAAAATAAAAAGATAATAACTTATATGTGTGCTACAATTTTAAACATTGGAATCCATATCATTATTAAAACAAGTATTCAAAATTGTAACCATTCATATAGATGTGAGTATAGATAAACTTAATTAGGATCACTCCTAGAGTAATAAAGATAGCTCAACATAATTATCTTCATTAATAAATCTATGAGCATAGCTCAACACTAATATTTCCACACATATTGTTTTATACATAGCTCAATTTAAATATGGTCATGCATAGACATGTCATCATTGAAAAACACAATTATGTTTACACATAACATTAATCTAACAGACGATATAATGATTTTAAAAACACATTGAATTCACATATTTGGTCCACCCAACTCTTAATTATAAATAATAAATATATGGGCCACATGAAATTAAAAATATTTCAATTTATGTTATATATTAATAAAATCTCTATAAATTAATAGGTTTCAAGAATATTTCCAATAAATGATAAAAATTACTAAAGAGATATAAAATGGATAGTAACATTATATAATATCTTTATTGAATGAAAAAAATAATGGATTTCGATATATATTAAAAATAATTTCAAAAAAATTTAGGATTATTGTAACACCCCAGGTAAATAAAGAATATGAAATTTTCATATTTATCCATATTTTTGAATAAAATATTAATATGACTTTAAAGGGGACGTTATGCCCGATGGCGTACCCAACACACAACAACGAGTTTCTTTGGAATCTTACGTTGCACTCTAATAATAAAATAATATTATTTTAAATGGTAGTTAACATGTAGCCATTATATTGGCGGGAATGGATAGAAAAAACTATAATATGATTATATATGTTTTTAAATGTTTTTTACATTTATTTAATAAAATATAAAGGCTTAAAATACGGAAGGAATTCAATTTTAGGCGTATATGCCCTAGTTTTCACTAAAGGTTCACTTATCGCCTTTTGATGGCGAACAATCATTAAATATAGTTTTTTTTCACTCTTAAACATTCTATTGGACCAAATAAAACTCTTCTTACGAATTGGGACATCAAAATTTACTTTGTGTAAATTTTTGGTATCTTTCCGATAAAGTTCTTTTTTTGAATAGTGTAAAATGTTGTATTTTAATTCAAAACATTTTTTTAATATAACTTATTTATATGATTATATTATCATTTTAATTGGTTTTAAAGTGAAATTAGAATATATTTTTACCATTAAATCCAATAGTGGTCGTTGGAATTAATTTCACTTTGAAATGAGACTCAAACTAGTGTCAATATTTTGATACTTATTGTTTCATAAAAACACGCTATTTGATCTGACAGCAGGAATTAATTATTAAATTAATTAATGTGACTTATATGTTTTGAATTTTTTAAAATAGACTTAATTTTTTAATTCGGAATATCAAATATAGATTAGGGTGAATTTTTGGGATTTTTCTGAAAAACATCAATTTTTGATGAATAGTGAAACCACTAAGCGGTACTTATAAAAACTGATTTTTCCATTTAAATGAAATTTTTCCATCTTTGTGTTTTGAATTTCAAAAATCCGACATACATGGTTCTCATTAAGAAGTAAAATGTGGTTCAATGGGATAAAAATAATTTTTTGGTGAGTAGTAACTTATTAAGTTTTTAATCGAGATTAGAGGTAATTAGAGTAGTTTAAGGTAAAAATAATGTTTTAATAATATGAAATGAACTTGACACATGTCCTAACCTCATTGGATGTGTCATGGACGACCAAGAAAACCAATGGGTCAACTTGGGGACCCCATGAAGCTACTTTTCTTGGAAAATGACATTAATATCTTTTTATTTAATGCTAAAGTAAAAATGAGACAAACATGAAATGTTTTACTAAAACAATGTTTACATGGGGTTATACAAATCAGATTCTTGACTATAAATATTAATTGGAAAGATAAAAATATTTCCTACATAATAGTATTTTTTTTATAATTTTTAGACATTATATAAATTAAATTATTTATGAAATCATGATGATGCAGCAATGACCTCATTATTTAACGATTTAAATAAAATGGAAATATAATGTAATATCTAAGACCTACACATGTCCAAAACCTATTGTATGAGTGGATTTAGAACCCTTATCACCTTATCCTAGAAACACATCAATGTGGGACCTCTGAAATCCGAATACCATTTTCAAATAAAGTAAAAGTTTCTTACATTCCAAGAGTGCCCCTCCTCTCCTCTTATAAAAGGCCCCCACATCTACCTCCTTACCCACACTCCCAAAGCCTTTGGCACGGCGAACCCCTACCCATTTTGTCTCTTCACTTCCCTCTCTTACTCCTTGAAGCCTCACATTGGGCAGAAGTATTCCCAAGGAAGCCTTTTAGCTCAAACCAAAAAGAGTTACCCGATTTTAAGGTAATGCCTTCACTTGTGTACTTTTGTTTTATTTTGCTTCTCCAACCCCCTAAACTCTTTTTATTCTTTTCTTTTGTAAAAACTACAGTATCTTCAATATGATAGGATGTTGTTATAAGAAGTATTCTAGATACACATACACACACCTACATATAATGGTTAATGAACATACTGTTTCCGTGGATGGCGAATTTCTGCCTCCCGAAACGATGATTGTTCAACATTCTTCTAACACCTTAAAATGTGGACATTAAGATGACTCTATATTAATATATGATATCTAATATGTTTATGTTTTATTTACGCTTCTGTATTTTTCATTTATGGAATACCTTTATGGTTTCCATTATGGGTAAACACGATATCTTCATTTAAGGAAGTGCGGACTACCGCCCCCTCCAAGTGATTTGATTCGTTAATACCATATGTGGTACGTATAAAGGATATATTTAATGATATTATATATGATACTATACTGGAATTAAAACACTATTATGTATAATTATGTTTTAATTCCATTAAATATGAAATAGAAATGGAAGTAGCGTTCATGCGTACGTACGGCTTACCGTCTCCATGAACGGTGCATTTCATTTCTTAACTCTAAATGTTATATAATATTATAAATACATGAATATAATGGATATATATGATATATATGATATCTAAATCATGAATAAAATTATGGATATAATGAACCTTTGACCACACGAACAACATGTAATTGTAAGATGTTCACTTTTGACTTAAGAACCAAATATCGACAAAACAAACATTATTAACTTAAATGATTACATAATGTTTATGACATGGTAATAAGTGATATAAAATGAATAATGAACTTGAAAAAGTTTTTAAGGAAGTAGAAATTAACTCAAGTTTATTATTCAGGATATTAAAGAACGATCGAGTCAAGTCGGACCTGAGGTAAGGGATCCTACTCCACTCTTTCTTTTTAAGTACACTCTTTTATGTCGTTCCTTTTAAAGCTAATCTTTCTTGTTATTGGGATATTATTTTAGATTACTCTTACTGTAATTTTTATGTTCATGTGATGAGAGACCCTATTCTCTCTCATCAATCCATTTTGGAAGTTTTAAGTGGCGCCGTTAGGCTGCCGAATTTTCGTAAGAGATCTAACCTCTCTCTTTCTCTTTAATTACTCTCCTTTATGTCACTTCTTTTAAGATCATCTTTGTTATGATTGGGGATGTTCTTTTATATTCCTATTTCTGTAAATTTTATTTTAATGTGGTGAGATACCCTATTTGATCTCATCAATCCACTTTAGGAAGTTTTATGTGGCGTCGTTAGGCTGCCGAGTTTTCGTAAGGGATTTTTCATCTCACTTTTATTCCCGTGATATTTATGCTACATTTTCCAAAATTTCCTTTGTGTGGTGTATGTAATGCAATTATTCTACTCTTTGTGTAATATAATTTCATTTATGAGTATTTACGTCAATGATGTATTGTCCTTATTTCATGGGGTGTATGTTTTGAAAGATACCCAAGTCGGTAAGGGAACCTTTCACCCTCCTCTTTTTAAAAGACTTCTTTTGTTGGGTCTTTTAATTTACACATTGTAATGTTGGTATATGTTATCATATATCCTTATTGATGTAAATTTTATGTCTAAGTGATGAGAAACGCTTTTTATCTCTCATCTACTCATTTTGATGTGACGTCGTTAGGCTGTCAATGGAACTTCTTAATCCAATTTCGATTTTTTTCGGTTCAACATGTAGTTATTGAATATGTCATCCTTTGAATATGTGTGAATGGCATTTTATTGTTTTAAACTTAATATTCACTTATATTGGGTGTATTTATATTTTTCACACATAATTTTGAGATTGATTTATCCTTAATTTAAGGATACCTTCTTTATAAGGGATTTCATCACATTTGTCATTTCTATTGAGACTTCATTATTGATATGCACAAATTCACTCTTATATGGTGTATGTACTATCCTTTGGAATATTATATCATGAAGCCATCTATTCTCATGATATTATAATTTTCTGACTAAATGTTATTCCTCAATTATTGTATTCAAGTGTCTCTAATTTTGGTAAAACCCCTTTAACCTAAATATCTCTTTAAATGTTTTAATTATTTGTTATTATTAATATCCATGTTTTCAAAATGGTTTTAAGGATTTATTTATGTGGATATTAATGGTTTAAAATTTTAAAAGCTTCAAGGTGGTATGGGACACTTTGATTCAAAAATCTCTTTATTAAATGTTTTAAATGGTTTTGGAAATTGTTTCTTTTTGAATGGATTCATTATTTAAATATACTAAAATGTTAAATTATGATTGAAATGTGGAAATTTTATGTTTCATTTATGCATGTTCTTATGTGATATGTTTATTTTATGGTTCTTGGGCATTGATTATGGAAACAGTGGTTCCGTGATAAACTATGGGCGGGTGAGCCCGATATAGCTCTCCAATGCATTGGGTAACGTGAATGAGTGAAACGTTAAGGTTTCTCCGAAGAGATTTAGGGAATATACTGTGATGGGTATTCCAAACGTAACCAAGAGGGTTACTCCCTACGTAAGAATGTTATGAATGCCTCAAGTTACCTTTATGTCTTATGATTTCTATGATTTATTCATGATTTGATGAGGTATGTTAAAGTGCTTAGGTTTTATGGGTAAAGTATGATTTCATTCTTATGTATATATGTACCCATTTTTCCTTTCCATATTTTTATATCCCTTACTGAGCTTTTTATGCTCATCCCAAGTTTTTTTTGAAATGTTTTTCACAGGTTAAGGGAAAGGTACATGATATGATGATAGTGTCAAGGAAGTGTCAAGAAATAATCCATGTTTTATTTTAAATGTGTTTCCATTGATGGGAATGAAGAATACTATCTTTATGTAACCACTTTGTTTATATGTGGAATGTAATGCAAGTATTATGATCTAATTCTCTAAAACTCTAAACCTGAAAAGATCCTCAATGTGTAATCTTGTAATAAATCAAGATTAAGTAAGGTTTAAGGCTGGGGCCTTATAGTTGGTATTAGAGGTCGGGTTTGATAACTTTAGAGGTTAGGGTATTCTCTAAGCATAAGTGACATTACCATAATGGTTAGGATTTCAGAAAGAGTCCTAGTTTTAGATAAAGTGAATGAGTAAGTATATCTTAGTGTTTACCTTCATCATTAGTACATGATGGTTTTGTTGATATACTCACACTGACATTTCTATTTTTAGTGAATGGATGGATCTGGCAGGCACCATAGAGACAACAGGTTTGAAGGAAACTGTGGTGGTTCTATAATTAAGATACTAGATAAAATGGGGGATTCAATGAGGAAACTCGTGGTTGTTCTAAACCAACTATCAAGGAGTCATGATCAACCACTTTAACCTTGGTATGATCTTTAATGCATCATGTATGCCATGACCAATCAATGTGGAAGTTTAAGTAATAATTATAAAGGTAACCATTAGAGTTTTTATGATCCTTACTTTTGAGGTAATTATGGGTTATTATAAGATATGATGGAAAATGAGAGGCATGAGATAAACATGAGGTTAAATTATGTTATGGTTATTTTTGATGATTTTATCTCTTTTTGGGAATGATTTTAGAATTATATAGTTTTGGACAAAGGACAACATGCAGAACGTGTGACAACCCGTCGCGTCGGACAAAGCTGTGGGAATCGAACCCACAACCAAAGTGCAACTGGTATTTATCGCCTACCACTGGACTACGTGAAGTCCCTGGTTATTTTGACTGAGTCTTTTTAGTTAGATGATTTTATGAATTAAGAGTAAGTTGATTTTTGGTTATTTATGAAAATGATTAACCTATAATGGATGATATGTGATTAGGTTAATTACTTTTCAATATGAGACTTTAGGAGCAACTGATGTTGTTTGGAGATAATTGTTACGATTTAACTTCGAAGACTATGTGACTAAATCCTAAAAATATTTAGGTTTCAATCTTATATTGGTTTACTTTTAAGAATTTTATGGACAATTTGATTATCGAACGGTCCTCGTTGAACTTTGGGTTTTGTTGGACAAATTTTGAGATTAAGAATAGATTTTCTTTTTTATAAAGGGTTATCCTTTTCTGGATTATCTGATCTTGTAGTAACCATTTTGGTTTAGTTTTGGTTAACGTTTGATGACATGGGAAATGTATAGTTCTTTTTTTGTGTGGATCAGGTGCTCCTCTAGAAGTTGTTTATAGTACTCTTAATGTGAACAAGTCTTCCTAAATACTCGCCTTTTGGAGAAAATATGTGTTTGTGTAAGGAATCTAATAAAAGTTGAAAGTCAACATGATAAGTGATTATGTTTCCTTATGAATAAATTCCTCAATAAAAAGTAACTTAAAACAAAAAATTTGTCTATTAACTTTTCCTACTGGGGAATCGAATACCGTTTTACCCATCACAAGTTTGTGATTTTCCCGTGGTTAACTTTCTCCTAAACATGTTTTCTATCACTCTCCATCAGAACATGACCCTTTTTTCCACCATGTCCATATTTTCATACTTGGAATCCTAGTATGGGTTAACTCGGGTGACCTCTGTACTTATCTTTCTTAATTTTAAAGTGATTGTTTTACCGACTCTTGTTCCGATGTGGGACTTTCAAGGATGTTTCCAAGCTCAATTTTAAAAATTTTGAGGACACAATTACCAAAAGGGGGGAAGGATGTAACACCCCAGGTAAATAAAAAATATGAAATTTTCATATTTATCCATATTTGTTAATAAAATATTAATATGACTTTAAAGGGGATGTTATGCCCGATGGTGTACCCAACACGCAACAACGAGTTTCTTTGGAATCTTACGTTGCACTCTAATAATAAAATAATAATATTTTAAATGGTAGTTAACATGTAGCCATTGTATTGGCAGGAATGGATAGAAATAACTAAAATATGATTGTATATGTTTTTAAATGTTTTTACATTTATCCAATAAAAGAAAAAGGCTTAAAATACGGAAAGAATTCAATTTTAGGCGTATATGCCCTAGTTTTCACTAAAGGTTCATTTATCGCCTTTTGATGGCGAAACATCATTAAATAGGGTTTTCTTGACTCTTAAACATTCTATTGGACCAAATAAATCTCTTCTTACGAATTGGGACATCAATATTTACTTTGTGTAAATTTTTGGTATCTTTCCGATAAAGTTCTTCTTTTTGAATAGTGTAAAATGTTGTATTTTAATTCAAAACCTTTTTTTAATATAACTTATTTATATGATTAGAATATATTTTTAATTGGTTTTAAAGTGAAATTAGAATAAATTTTTACCATTAAATCCAATAGTGGCCATTGGAATTAATTTCACTTTGAAATCAGACTCAAACTAGTGTCAATCTTTTGATACTTATTATTTCATAAAAACACGCTACTCTATCTGACAACATGAATTAATTATTAAATTAATTAATGTGACTTATATGTTTTGAATTTTTTAAAATAGACTTCATTTTTGAATTCGGAATATCAAATATATCTTAGGGTGAATTTTTGGGATTTTTCTGAAAAACTTCAATTTTTGATGAATAGTGAAACCACTAAGTGGTACTTATAAAAACTGATTTTTCCGTTTAAATGAAATTTTGCCATCTTTGTGTTTTGAATTTCAAAAATCCGACATAAATGGTTGTCATTAAGAAGTAAAATGTGGTTCAATGGGATAAAAATAATTTTTTGGTGAATAGTAACTTATTACGTTTTTAATCGCGATTAGAGGTAATTAGTGTAGTTTAAGGTAAAAATAATGTTTTAATAATATGAAATGAACTTGAGACATGTCCTAGACTCATTGGATGTGTCATGGACTACCAAGACAACCCATGGGTCAATGTGGGGACCCCCTGAAGCCACATTGGATGGAAAATGACATTAATATCTTTTTATTTAAAGTTAAAGAAAAAATGAGACAAACATGAAATGTTTTACTAAAACAATTTTCACATGGGGTTATACAAATCCAATTTTTGACTATAAATATTCATTGGAAAGATAAAACGATTTCCTATATCATATTATTTTTTTATAATTTTTAGACATTAAATAAATTAAATTATTTATGACATCATGATGATGCAGCGATGACCTCATTATATAACGATTTAAATAAAATGGAAAGATAATGTAATATATAAGACCTACACATGTCCAAAACCTATTGGATGAGTGGATTTCGAACCCGTATTACCTTATCCTCGAAAAAAATCAATTTGGGACCTCGTAATTCCGAATACCATTTTCAAATAAAGTAAACTTTTCTTACTTTCCAAGAGTGCCGCTCCTCTCCTCTTATAAATGGCCCCCACCTCTACCTCCTTACCCACACTCCCAAAGCCTTTGCATCGGCCAAACCCTATCCATTTCGTCTCTCCACTTCCCTATCTTACTCCTCGAAGCCTCAATTTGGGCAGAAGTCGTCCCAAGGAATCCTTTTAGCTCAAACCAAAGGGAGTTACCCGATTTTAAGGTAATGCCTTCACTTGTGTCCTTTTGTTTTATTTTGCTTATACAACCCCCTGAACTCTTTTTATTCTTTTATTTTGTAACAAATACAGTATCCTAAATATACTAGGATGTTTTTATAAGAATTATTAGAGCTACACATACACACACATACATCTAATGGTTAATGAACATACTATTTCCGTGGATGGAGAATTTCTGGCTCCCGAAATGATGATTGTTTAACATTCTTCTAACACCTTCAAAGGTGGCCATTAAGATGAAACTATATTAATATATGATATATAATATGTTTATGTTTTACTTAAGCTTCTGTATTTTTCATTTATGGCATACCTTTATGGTTTCCATTATGGGTAAACACGATATCTTCATTTAATGAAGTGCGGACTACCGCCCCCTCAAAGTGATTTGATTCGTTAATACCATATTTGGTACGTATAATGGATATATTTAATGATATTATATATGATACTATACTGGAATTAAAATACTATTATGTATCATTATTTTTTTATTCCATTAAATATGAAATAGAAATGGAAGTAGCATTCATGCGTACGTACGACTTACCGTCTCCATGAACGGTGCATTTCATTTCTTAACTCTAAATGTTATGTAATATTATAAATACAAGAATATAATGGATATATATGATATATATGATATCTAAATCATGAATAAAATTCTGGATATAATGATCCTTTGACCACAAGAACAACATGTAATTGTAAGAAGTCCACTTTCGACTTAATAACCAAATATCGACAAAACCAACATTATTAACTTAAATGATTACATAATGTTTATGACATGGTAATAAGTTATATAAAAGGAATGATGAACTTGAAAAAGGTTTTTAAGGAATTAGAAATTAAATCAAGTTTATTATTCAGGAGATTAAAGAACGATCGAGTCAAGTCGGACCCGAGGTAAGGGATCCTACTCCACTCTTTCTTTTTAAGTACACTCTTTTATGTCGTTCCTTTTAAAGATCATATTTCTTGTTATTGGGATATTCTTTCATATTACTCTTACTGTAATTTTTATGTTCAAGTGATGAGAGACCCTATTCTCTTTCATCAATCCATTTTGGAAGTTTTGAGTGGTGCCGTTAGGCTGCCGAATTTTTGTAAGAGATCTAACCTCTCTCTTTCTCTTTAAGTACTCTTCTTTATGTCACTTATTTTATGCTCATCTTTGTTATGATGGGGGATGTTATTTTATATTACTCTTGCTGTAAATTTTATTGTAATGTGGTGAGATACCCTATTTGATCTCATCAATCCATTTTTGGAAGTTTTATGTGGTGTCGTTAGGCTGCCGAGTTTTCGTAAGAGATTTTTCATCTAACTTTTATTCACGTGAGATTTATGCTACATTTGCCACAATTTCCTTTGATTGGTGTATGTACTGAAATTATTCTACTCTTTGTGTAATATAATTTCGTTTATGAGTATTTACGTCAATGATGTATTGTCCTTCTTTCATGGGGTGTATGTTTTGAAAGATACCCAAGTCGGTAAGGGAACCTTTCACCCTCGTCTTTTTAAAAGACTTCTTTTGTTGGGTCTTTTAATTTACATATTGTTATGTTGGGATATGTTCTCATATATCCTTATTGATGTAAATTTTATGTCCAAGTTATGAGATACGCTTTTTATCTCTCATCAACTCATTTTGATGTGACGTCGTTAGGCTGTCATGGGAACTTCTTAACCCAATTTCGATTTCTTTGGGTTCAACAAGTAGTTATTGAATATGTCATCCTTTGAATATGTGTGAATGACCTTTTATTGTTTTACACTTAATATACACTTATATTCTGTGTATTTATATTTGTCACACATAATTTTGAGATTGATTTATCCTTAATTTAAGGATACCTTCTTTATAAGGGATTTCATCACATTTGAAATTTCTATTGAGACTTCATTGTTGTTATGCACCAATTCACTCTTATATGGTGTATATACTGTCCTTTGGAATATTATATCATGAATCCATCTATTCTCGTGATATTATAATGTTCTGACTAAATTTTATTCTTTAATTATTGTATTCAAGTGTCTCTAATTTTGGTAAAACCCCTTTAACCGAAATATCGCTTTAAATGTTTTAATTATTTTTTCATATTAATATCCATGTTATCAAAATGGTTTTAAGGATTTATATATGTGGATATTAATGGTTTAAAATTCTAAAAGCTTCAAGGTGGTATGAGACACTTTGATTCAAAAATCTCTTTATTAAATGTTTTAAATGGTTTTGGAAATGGTTTCTTTTTGAATGGATTCGTTATTTCAATATACTAAAATGTTATATTATGATTGAAATGTAGAAATGTTATGTTTCATTTATTAATTTTTTTATGTGATACGTTTATGTTATGGTTCTTGGGCATTGATTATTGAAACGGGTGGTTCCGTGATAAACTAAGGGCGGGTGAGCCCGATATAGCTCTCCAATGCATTGGGTAACGCGAAGGATTGAAACGTTAAGGTTTCTCCAAAGAGATTTAGGGAATATACTATGATGGGTATTCCAAACGTAACCAAGAGGGTTAATCCCTATGTAAGAATGTTATGAATGCCTCAAGTTACCTTTATGTATTATGATTTCTATGATTTATTCATGATTTGATGGGGTATGTTAAAGTGCTTAGGTTTTATGGGTAAAGTATGATTTCATTCTTATGTATATATGTACCCATGTTTCCTTTCCATATTTTTATATCCCTTACTGAGCTTTTTATGCTCATCCCAAGTTTTTTTTTGAAATTTGTTTCACAGGTCAAGGGAAAGGTACATGATATGATGATAGTGTCAAGGAAGTGTCAAGAAATAATCCATGTTTTATTTTAAATGTGTTTCCATTGATGGGAATGAAGAATACTATCTTTATGTAACCACTTTGTTTATATGTGGAATGTAATGAATGTTTTATGATCTAATTCTCTAAAACTATAAACCTGAAAAGATCCTCAATGTGTAATCTTGTAATAACTCAAGATTAAGTAAGGTTTAAGGCTGGGGCTTTATAATTATGGTCTTGATGAATAAGATGATACAAAAAATTAGTTTTTTATAACATTTATTTAAATGACTATTTTTTTAAAATAAAGTAGATTATGAAATAATTTTATAAGATCATTAGAATATATAATTTATGTTTCATAAATAAAATTAATTAAAATTGTGTGAAAATTCTGCTAAATGATAAATTTTGAAAAATTATTAAATTCACCCAAAAACAACAGAAAATTACTCATCCAAAATTTTGATTTATTACGTACTTTCGTTATGAAATTATTATTGTATAAGAAATTAGTTATTAAATCATAGAAAAATAGACGTGGAAATCCAAAAAACAATATAAAGAATTTGGACATGGATGAGAATTATTCTTCTATAAAATAAAAATATATAGTTAGCTCCACACACAACAACAATTTTGGTTGAATTGATATCCTAATTTATAGTAAATGGTAAAAATAATTTAAAACCCCAATAAAAAAATATTAGAATAATATATATGAATTTTTGGAGACAAAGAGAACATAGTTTCCCTATATGATAATTTATTAAAAAAAATTTGAAATTAAAAGTGAGATTGGAATGAAATCCCACATGACATCCATAAAATTTTAATAAAAAACCCTTGAATGAAAGAAAATGATACGGGTATTAAAATTGCATGAATTTATTGTAGGAAACTATTGTTGGTTAAATTGATTTTTTTTATTAGTTATTTACCTTTAAATAATAATTATTCCATATTTACTCATAATATGTTCAATTGTACATAAAATATACTGGTCATCTATGCGTACAGTTTTTTTCTTTTTCATTTGATATAAAGAATGATTTTATGAATAATATCAATGTTATTATTATTTCAATTATGAATTATTTTTTATATTACCAATGTATAATAGAAATAATATTTGTATCTAGTTCTTAATGAACAAACACTGATAAATTCTTAGTGATGTGGTCACTTGTATCTTATCCGAGTTAAATAAATTATACCATGGATCTGGGTTAATAGTGTTGGGGTTGAAATAAATTTATTCAAAAAAAATTATATTATTTTATAATTTTGATTTTAAATAATAATATATGTATATAATGAAAACCACCTTCATAAGAAAAATTACTATTTTAATATATTAAATAATGTTGTATTTTTCCTAAAATTACCAATAAAATTAGGTGAAAACATGTTATTCATATGAATAATATATTTTATCCATAATATATGTGATATGAAAAAATATATTTTACAGAATAAAACTTTAGATGGGTTATATGTTAATACATAAATCATTTTTATTAGTTGATTAGAGATACTAATTGATTAATCATCAACTAAATCTTATTAATAACAACTATCATTTTTATTTCATCATAAATACAATAATTTGGTTATATATATTTGTACCCAACAATTCATTGGACCCATTTTAAGGGTTTTAAAATGTTGAATGGGATTTTTGGATTTAGTGCTTCATGTGAAGAATGTTGTTGAATAGATTAGGTTTTATTGAAAAATATATATAATTTATATTATATTGGTTTCCAATTCTCCTACAATAAATAAATTTCTTCTTCATAATTTTAACTTTCACTCATAAATTAAATTAGTTTTTGGTATCTAAAAGATAATCACACGTCGAGAAATATTTTCAATTGATTTTACTACCATAATATGTTATTTTTGACAAGGAGAAACATATATTCCCTCTATTGTGTAACCAAATTTCTTTTTATTTCATTTGAATCATTTTTCTCAATGACCTCATTCACAACACATGAGGAATCTTCTAGTTTTATTGAGAAATTCCCCTTTAAGTTTCATAGTTCATTTTTGCGACGAATTAAATTGAATATTCTTTCCTTTATCATCCTTCCCAACAAGACTTCTGTGTGATTCTATCCTTTTATTATAATTTTGTATATAAACTAAAAATATTTCATGTTTTTAATCACTATTCATGATAAATGTTTTTCATTATTTCATGATTTATCACTTCTAAAATTATCCTATTATGTTTTTTTGTAGGATAATATATGCATTGTCCATGAAATCCACTTTTATCTTAGTTCTTTTAAAATTTAGACTTTACTATAAAAAATTGTTGTTAATTTGGATTAATGAGAAAGAAACCCGATAAGAGTATCATTATAATGAAAACACATGAAATAATCAATCTTGAAACATCTTATTCATCATAATTATTACATTATTTTTTAGCTCATCCTACAACAATCTCAATTAAATATAGATCTATTTAGGTTGGGTTCATTAATATTCATATACCTAATTTCATAGCATTATAAGTCCTTTTTTCATGGATTTTGTAGAAAATGTGATTAACCAAAGTATATCACATGGGAGTGTATATCCTTGTGTGATGTCTTAGGAACACTCATAATGAACCAAAATGATGAATATATTGATTCAAAAACAACCTTATATAGGGTGGGTACCCAATGGTGCATCTATAACACACCTGTATCCACATTAATATATCATGAAAACAATTGCATTACTTGGAGATCTTGAAGATATCGTCATTACAAAAATTTCATGATGTTATCCTATAGTTATAATTCAATTTTTGAATTATACCTAGAGATTGTAATAAGGATATCTTATAGTAATACCAAAGTATTTAACATTTCCTTGAGAAACCAAAAGGGTTCTTTATACCATTGAAATTTTGATAGAACATAAAAGACAAACCCTTATGTTATCATAAACCAAAATCATATCCTTGAGATTCTACTAAATCCAATAATTATACCATCTCTGATGTCCCAAACCAGCACTCCCAGATATACTGTGAATAAAAAATACATTACATAAAATTTTTGAAACCAATTACTGATTATTGGACATATATATACAATAATCACATGATTTAATAAAAACATTTCATTAAAAATATTCTCATGAACTATTATTTTAAAAAAAATTAGTTAATTAGTTTAAACCATAAAATATTAAAACTTATATATTTCTAAATTAGTTTCAATTATATATATTATATATGAAATTATTTAATCTAAAATAAGAATTCAAAAAATCCCATAAATTTTACAGAAATTTTTTTGGCTTTTTTAATGAGTTATGATGTTTTTTACTATCCTTATGCCATGTGAAGGGGTGGATAAAGCCTCTTGGAATACGATTTTGTTCTTTTTAACACTTGGTTAATTAAAAAAATGATATGATGACTTGGTCTCTATGATGAAAGGTCAGAGTTATGCTGATGTGAGACCCTAGGAAGGTCATTCAGTGTGTGCTGAGGAGAAGATAACCTATATTGGGTTACGTTGAGAATAATGGTATGGATGTCATGGGTGGCATATGATAAGATAATGATTAGAGTCTTTTTTGTATGTCTTCAATATGATGTAAACTCTTTCTAGATATTTGAGCTGGTTCTTGGTGTATAAGGTTATTGGGGCATGTCCTTTGAGACATGGTGTTGGATGATAAATTTGATTGATCTAGGTTATTTTTTGAGGGATATCCATAAGGATATTTGACATAATACCCTTGTTAGGGTATTATGGGTTGTTTTGGGACATGTAATATGTATTATAAGGGGGTTTTTCTTATAAATCAGACCCTGGTTATGAGGCTGGGGTCATGTAGAATGTAATGTATTTTCAGGGTCATTGGGAAGCATGACCATCATGATTGAGATACATTGGAATGGTTGGACAATACATTTAGATCTAGTATGGGGTGATCCTTTTGGTAGTGTTGTTGCCAACATGTGATAGAATTGAGGTGATATAGATGGGTGGATACCATGGATTGTTTGGAAGGGAAAGAGGATTTTCATTCTCGATAGTTATAATGTGTTTTGAAGATAGGGTAGTTATTCAGAAAATCATAACATATGATCTGCTGGAGTGTTGAGTGGAGGGATGTGGCCCTTTTTTATTGTTATTGAGGAACCATTCCTTGAGAAATCATAGGTTTTGACACATTAAGTCACCTCCCTAGAGATTGTGAGGTTGGTTCTTAGTGACTATCAACATCCCCAAAGTATTTGAGGATTTATCAGTGTAATAGTTTAGAATTACATAGATTATTTGGTTAGTGGATGAAATTTATCTATCACATTAGCTACTGGGGTAGTGGGATGGCTCCCCCAATGTCTGTGAAGATATGTCAGTGTGATTGACCTCATCAATGTCATCAAGGATGTGTTAGTGGACTATTGTCCCTCGATGCTCATGTATTGGATTTAAGACCTTATTGTAAATGAATTGGGTTAGTGTGCATGTTTTGGACCAAATCTAGAAGATTATTTGGTTGGGTACAACCATTTTGGGTTGTTCATGGTATGACCGATGACTAATGGACCTCCCTATAGAGATTATGTATGGGTCAAGGATTTTGGATGTATGACTGTACTTAGTGTATATGGATATCTTCTTGAGATTATGAGTAATTTATCTAAGTAGATTTATAATGTATAGTATGGGAATCATTTCAATTTAACAAGGATAAAACTAGATTCTGGTATACTTCCAATGTAGATATAGTGATGGTTGGGGGAATATGATAGCACCTGATGACCTACTAATGTATATACCTTGTCTCGTGTAATGGAAGCTCAATTAACACATAATGACTTTATGATCATGTTATTGTATTTTATTTGACTCAATAATACAAATACATATGATGAAATATATTAGGGGTGTTTTTTAATATTGTATTGAGTTTTATGATCACACTAGGAAATGGTATGTCGATGCAAGTATAGTACTTATGACTCCATGATAAGATAACGTAAGGGTTATTTAAAGGATTGGGATGGTGAATATTGATTTTTTTTGTGGCAGGATGTGAATGTACATGGGATGGTAGTGGTTTAAGGTTCATGTGTTATATTTTCAGTTTGTTTTGTATTTTTCATTTTCATAATGGGTGATCAATTGAATGTTTTTATTGAAAATATCTTCTATGATTTTTCATATATTTATTTAAATTTTTAGTATGATTGGATATGGATAATATTTTGTTATTTCAAATGTTTATATTACTCTAATTTGAGGGTATAGTCTTTCCAGTACATTTATTACACACTCATCCCTAGTTGGTAGCCTCTATTGTGTAGGGGTGTGTGCTTGAGGCTACATGATGACCCTTGCTCAGGGAATTGTAGAGTGGAATAGGGTATAAGAATTATAAACTTGTATTGAAGTGTTATTTTAATTTAAGATTTAATGAGATGTTATATAGGTGGAATATAGATGTGTTAATGAATATAATGTGTTCTATACTACTATTTTAAGAATTCTAATTTTGATAAGAAGTTTATGTAACCACAATGATAGGATGTCTATTCTAGTTTCGGGATTATAGGATTATTTGATTTCCTTATGGGTAACATATATGGAGCCTAGATTTATGGTTTAAGGGTTTTTTTAACTTGGATGGTTTTTAAGAGGCTCATTCTAGGATCTTGGCTATCTACAAATAGGTGGTGTACCTGAATCGTGGAAGTCATGTAGTATTAAAATGATTATTTGATTTTTTGTTGTTTCTTGATGATAGGACAAACTATTAAATGTTCTAAAAACAACCAATATGATATTTCCCACATAACTAGTCCGTGTAAATATACATAGTTAGACCATGGTGTAGTTTATTCTGATGGTAGGGTATGGGGTTCCAATTAAAAAAGTATCTCCAATGATGGAAATATAAACCTATTATTACGGGATGCTTATAGACCATAAGTGTCTATATAATGGTGTTCGATTCCTCATGAATGGAACCCTGTGGAGATGTGCATCTAGGAAAGGAAAATATACCTTGATATTTTGTTCGATAAAATATTGTAGTATTTTGGTATCAAATATTTTTGTAAGGGAAGGATCAGGGTGGTTCTAATCATAGTGGTTTTGATGTTCATTCAACTAGAGTGGTTGGAGCATGGGTTGATGATTGTGGTTCTAGAACAATTCTTCTATAGAGAGTGGTCATGTTTTTCATTTGGTCATTATTAAATTCACTTATTTTTATGGGGATTACTAAGGGTACATTTGTTTTGGATGAGAATGAATGAGACCAGAGGCATAGTGGGCTAGTAAGGTGCATAAATCACATATATTTTTTATGTGGCTCATGGGAGTGTGAGACAGGTTGTGTGGTCAGGTTGTATAAGATCATGTAGCTACTAGGACTAGTGTTACATGGTTTGGTAGTGAAAATGAAACTATGATGGTGATATTATAAGATTTGTGTTCCTTATATAGAGGATAGTTATTTTTGCTTAAATATTTGGGAACATTTCATTATGAAAGGGATGGTGTGTGTTGGGTACACTCTAATCTTTGTCAGGTTTTAGATTAGAAAAATTGTTGGAGTGAGGATATATTGAATTTTTGTTGTTTTGGATGATCCTAGGTGGACCTATGGGTGTTTTCCAGAAGTTTTTTTTAGTTTCACTCCCAGGGTGATATGAATGGTGTTTTTAGAGAGGCATGTGCTGGTATGGTAACACAGAGATTTTGGTGAGAAGTTAGGGACATTTTGTAGTGATGAAAGGTGGAATTATTAACTAATTAAAGTTTCCATGTATGATCAATCAGATCATGGTCCCTGAAAAGAGTATTCATGGATGGTATATAATTGTTTGGGAGGAGTGGTAAGAATGCATTGTTAAGAACCATTAGGCTTCTGTGCACATGGAGTGGTATAAGGGAATCCATATGGTGGGGAGTGCACCATTAGTCAGTTAGAGGGTGTTAATATCATTTTGGATGGGTTTTAGATCTATTTAAAATAGAATATTAGAGAATTATTAATGGGAAATAGTTTTGTTTGCACATTGGTGATCTTGTATAAGTGGTATTTTCATGTCTATATATTATGGGAAGTGAAAAAAGGAGTTTGTTCTATAGAGTTCAGGTAGTTGGCTCGAGGAGTTATCATAATTAAATTCATAAGGTGGGTATTATTATATCATTTTTAGGGAAGTGAACCTCATGTTGGATGATTCATGGGTGTGGTGAGGTTGGTCGTTAATGGTCTTGGTTGAATATGGATATCAATACATGAAATAACCTAAGAAACACTTTTTCGATACTAAATTATGTATTTTTAGTTCATTTATGGTTTCTGTTGGATTCGGTGCATTGGAATGGGGCATGAGGTGGTTTTTGTGTTGTCTAATTATTTGTCTAATATAAGGTAAATGATTTCTAGAGATGTGATCATGGCTATAAGAGAAGAATGATCATGATAAAACCATGGAATTTCCCCAAGGATATGGTTAGATATCAAGGATGGTGCATAGAAAATGTTATGATACCTACATATATACAGTTCCAAGATTGGGCTTGAGGCATGGCAATGCATTGTTAAATGAAATTGACCATTCAATAAAAGGTTAATTTGAGGAATGCCAAAACATTTTTCATATAATTTGACATTTTTAGGTTTGAAATAATTTAGAAATGTCATATAATATAATTAATGGGTGAGGTTTTGGGGGCAAAACATATTTTTTGGAGGAAGATATTGTATCCAGGTTTTGTGTTGGATTTTAATAAGATAATAATGTAGGGTGATTGGGGATTGCAAATATTTATTTCTTAGAAAAATGTTGAATTTTTATGTTTCATATATTTTTATTACTGTTAATGAAAAATTCATGAGGATATGAAGTATTGTGTAGTGGAGTTTGAAATGCCCTAGGGATTTGAGGTCATCATGTTTGAGATTATTTTTTTTCTATTTGTGGAAGATTCATTTTTTAAACAGAAATGAAAAATGTTTTTATGATACTTTTAACATTCAAAAATAATATTTTTGGAAGTGGTTTGATGCATGGATATACATTGGAGATTCTTGGGTGACAACAAAGGATGTCTGGTTTAGCGATCCCGACCCCCACATCCCAGAGCTAGTTCCAACTACTGATATAATATTATAACATATAAGGAAATCACATCGTAAATTCCTGAACCGTTTAGTAGTCTTGAAAAAAATACGTACAAAATTATTATATTAAAATTGAATAAAAAAATTACAACATATTTTTTTATAATAAATTTATTCCAATTAGTATATCCTAGAATATTTTTCTATATACACTTTACAGAATCTTTGTAAATGGAATAAAATAAGGTTGAGATGAAGTTATTATTAGGGAAAAGTACATAGAATGAAAAAGTGAACTAATAGTAATAATTAATACCTCAATGTAAATAACAAAACAAGAATTCCATGTAATCAATAAACTGACAAGGAAATACATACACTATATGATAAAATAAACAAATGAAGGCATATTCCATTTAATCAATAAACAAAAAATGAATTGTATCTACAGAATTTTTTTTATAATTAAAATTATATAGATAATAATAACTAAAATGAAAGAGATGCTTATTTATTGAACAACATGAATCTAGAACATCATCCACACCTTCAATCCGAATTTTAAAAAATGTATTATTCCATGGGAAGAAACCCATATGATTCTTCCCAAAATCAAACATGAATTGTTTTTTAACTCTGATTTCCTCTCATGAGACTACTGATGCATTTTAGGGATTATTTTCAATATTCCACAAAAAGTGCGTTTCTATTCCAATCATTTCCACACATATTGAAGAATTTATTTAATAAATCTATAATGGTCCTTATTATAAAATATCAATATTGAATAATGAAAATTGATTTATCAATACATCACATGTTAACCAAATATAATTCAATGTAAAAAACATATGTAAAAATTATATATATTTTAGACTATAAAAATATACATGATGGATGATATAGATAATATGGGTAAATTTAATCTCAAATGATTGAATGAAAATGACTTTTTTAAGGGGACTACAAAAATGAATCATTGAAGTGAATTTAAATGAAATATGTGGATAAATCTATAATGAACCATCCAATGAAAGTATAAGGATAGTATAAATACAACATAAACCATGTGGAGTAAAAATAAAGGTTTTTTACTATTTATTAATTTAAATAATATATAAATATCTTCTAAAAATATTCTTGTGGAAGATATTTGTTTCCTTTAAAAAAAAGTTTTAAAATTATTTTCAATGAAAATAACTTTTTAAAATATTCTCACTAAAAATTATCCTTTTAAAATTTCAATGGAATATTCAAGGAAATGATGGCAGGTAAATCTGTACATGTCAAAAAACGTAAAAATGGCATTCATTTTCCCCTATAACTAGCTTAAGAGGTGACTTATTCTGAAAATGAAAAGAATAACCATTTGATTTAATTTTTTAATATATCATTAAATAAAATAATTTTAATAGTATAATAACATTTTTTAAAACATTTTATGAAAACACGGTTTTAAATGAAAATATATTTTTTACAGAAGTGATAAATGTATTCATCGTTTCTTAATAAAATTTTGTAAATCATTTTATGTACCAAATAGTGAAAATGTGACTATTACTTGAAATGGTTCATGAATAAATATAGTACAACGAAACAAAATTCATTATTAAATGATGTTAAAATAATTTCTGTTAGTTGAAATTCAAATTTAAATGATCCTGAATAAAATGACGTTATGATGTAAACCCTTTAAATAACCATAAAGATGAAGTGATAATAGACCAATGAATCTATCATATGTATCAAATTTAAATCCATTGAAAATTATTTTATATAAAAAAACAAATTTTAAAAATTCGTTATGCTAATAATATTATATTATTAATAACCATGATAAATAAATATATCTCAATGAAAATAAATTGAGTTATGAAATTATTTACAACTTGGTAACTCTTAATTTAAATCCCCTATGATGAAAAAATTCAAACTAAAAAATATAAATACATTTAATAATTTATTATTCAAGTAATTTAATATCAAATGGGAATTTTATAAACCATAGATATAATTTATGTTCATAACATTTTAATATTCCTTAATGATTTGAAATTAAGACAGAATCCCATAGGACATGTATAACTATTTGATTCATGAAATTCAAGAAAGAAAAACATTAATTGAAACATTATTTATAATTAAATTAATAAAATTAATTATATAACATGTCATATTAAAATATATAATCCGCAAAATATAAATAAGTGTTGAATATGGCTTAAGTCTCGAGCAAATAATAGTTGGACTACAAATCCACTCACAATGATCATCATTTTGGTTAAAAACTATTTAATCTATAATATTATGATTTAATAATTTTAATAACATATAATATATAAATATAAATATTTATAATATCATATAAGATCCTTTTATAATATCTTATCACCTACATGTTAATAATAATTCATTGTTTTCATTGTTCCTTGTGTTAAATTCTATGTTTTTCTAAAATGTAATTACTTTTTTGGTGCCTATTATGGTTATCCTGATTTAATCATCTCCAAAATTTAAACCATTAAGTATATATAATATATATTTATTATATATTTATTTATAGTAATACATAAAATCTGTATAATGTAAATGAAATACAGCATTCATGGAGACAGTAAGTGCGACGTTGGCATGAACACTATTTCTATTGTTTATCATATTAAATGAATGAAAGGTAAATTATATTTAGGTACATTATTATCAAAATATAAAATTTATGTCATATATGGTATTTTTTTAAACCCATCCTTAGTACATTACATGTATCATGTGAATAAAACACATCACTTTCAGAAGTCGGTATGCTAAATGTCCACAAATGATGTTATCATATTCCAAAAAAATGAACTAATAATCGTATGTGTTATATAAAAATGAAATAAATATAAATTCATTATAAATATAATATATATGGTATATATATATACCATAAATCCATCATTATTACCAACCATTAAAGGTGGTAATTGAAGAAATAATGACATTGGTTCACGAGGTGCTAGTCTACCAAACTCATAAAGGATGGTTTCGAATCACAATTGATGGATGTACATATGGATGTCGGACATAAAATTAATATAAAAACATCTTATTATACTTAGGATTCTTGTTACATTTTATAATAAATTTATAATAAGTATTAAAGGTCTTGATAAATAAATAAAACAAAAGTTCGTATTGAAGAACATTAACTCGTCTTCGTGTAACTCATTTTGGTTTATACAAAAATACTTACTTCGTTGTATTTATTAAGAAATTTAAGTATAATATTATATGGTTATGTATGTTTTTAGTTTGTTTTTATAGGTTTCTATTATCCCGAAGGCCTTATCAGTGTGAATATATTGGGGGAGTGAGTTCCCTTTTATAGTGGAGGAAGAGTGGAATTCTTAAAAATAAAAAAAGATAAACACTACTGGGTGTTCTCACATACATCATGTGACTCTAGTAATGACCAATTTTAGTTAAACGATGTTATATGGTCAATTTATTTCATAACATGTGTTTTTAAAAAGTGTATAGGCCATTTGGCCCCTTAAGATTGATGATTATCCACTATGTAAATTCATCTAATCCTTAATTGTTGTAATTAATTTCAGTTGATTTCTCTACTATTTTTGGTATAAAAATAAAGTTAAAATACAATAAATTAAAAATTTTATCTATAAATAATTTTTAATCCATTTTCCCAAATTAATATTAATATATTGGAATAAATTAATTTAAAAGTTATCCTGTGGACGAGATGAAATAATGTATATTCGAAGTTAAAATGTTAAAATGTTTACAATGTTTTAATTTATAAATTCAATATTAAAAGGATTTAAATGACTTAAATTGGACTAATATATCTACAATTTATCTAATTTCACTTTAAAACATATCCAAAATATAATTTAACCATAACAATTATATATACAAAAAGTCAATTTTCAATTAAAATACAATATTTTGTAGTCTTAATCAAAAAACGAAACTTTTTCATAAAAATATACAGAATTCACCCTAAGAAAATTCATACATTAGGATATAGAAAATTAATTAATTCTGTAAAACAAAATTTGTAAAATTTTGAAAAATTATTTTTCAATCATGTGCACCATTAAAAGACCATAAATTTGCCTTTACAAAAATAAATCTTCTTATGCATAATATTTGATTTTTATTTTTTTTATTCATATCAAATCAATTTAATTAACCTCAAAAACATTGATTTAATATATAATATATAAATTTTATTTATATTCATTTTATAATAGAAAATAATTTATTTAATTAAGATAAATTCCCTTTGGTCACATAAAAATAGTTGTATAAAAACATTTCATTTATATTAAATTGGATTTTATATTAATTTATAATTAATTTTGAACTAATTAATTCAAAAAAAATGTTTATATGTGTCCATTAAACCTATTTGTGATTGCCAATTTATGATCTTGTTCATATCTTATTATATTAAATAATTATATTTTATTAATATATTGTTGTTCAGTAAAACATGATCATGTGTTTAACGAAGGATAATGATAAAATTTGTTGTTCCACGAGATAGAATCTAACTTAGGGTTCAATATATATAAACATAATCATAATGTTTCTTTGTAACTCTAAAAAAATTATTATTTTATGTATTTTTATCTATAGAATGGATTAAATTCTTTTATAATTGTAAATATATCATCAGTTCATGAGTGGTTATATTTGTTTCTATGCTTGGTGTTGCATTTCATAGAAGCTATGAAATAAAAAAGGTACTCTTTCATATTTTTTGGTTTGTTATAATATCCCCACCATAAATAAATTACATCCTTGTGATTTAAACTCAATCAAGGTTATCTATGGTTTTATACTTGAAAATTCTTTCATTGATATCCCATATTTTGAGAAGGGTTTGTAAAAATTCTTATTATTTTGAAATAATGTTAAGTACAAAGGTCATATAAAATAATATGAAATTATATATCCATGTTGGAGAACATCAGTGGAATGTTAAGACATTAACATGGAGTAAAAGTCTAAATATATATAATGTGTGATTGAGGTCATTGATCACAAATAATTGACTGATTAATGGAAATTCTAGGTTCTCAAATCCATAAATCTATGATCTCTCAAAAGTTAATAATTTCAACAAAAATTAAGTTAATAGGATAAAAGTTTACTTCTATATCATTTTTCTATTTTTGAGTGATTATTTTACATCCTAATAATATAAGTAAACCCAATTACATGATATATTTATATAAAAAATTATTATCATTTGGACTTTAACTGCAAATTTTCCAATTAATCGCTTACTCCAAGAAATATATATGAAAATATAATTTTTTTTAATACATAAATCACTAATATTCACCTTTAATGGATCATAAGATCCATAAACCAGTATATATATCAATACCTAACAAATTTCCTAACTAGTATGGTTAATTCCTTCATATACGAACCAAAAATATTATTTATTCAAAATTATTATTTAGTCCAAACAATTCTTAAGAAGAAAAAATTTCATATAAAATAGTACATCACATAGGTCAGTTGTTTGTATTAAAACCTTATCTCGCTTTTATTTTGGGTTCAGCCACTATAACGATGATGTATATGATGGGTTTTCACAGGGTATACAGGTTTGAATTTCAATAAATTACATTAATATAATTCCTATATTGTTTTTAAAGAATTATTATGGGCGTAAATGATATGAAATCAATCATTAAATAATCTTTTTACTAGGGTTTTCAGTACAAACCTTTTTTACAATGTCTAATAATCATAGTTTTATATGAAATAAAATTTTTATCAATATATTTAATCATATTTTTATAAAATTTAAATCTATTATTGCAAAAATAACCTTTCTACTAAAACCAATGATTTCAATAATTTTTTCAATAGTGTTCTTAATCATGGAAGAGACTCATTTGATTAAACCTAAAAGACTTGTTTATGTCATATAACATGTCTTCAATATTAAAATAATAATCCAATGATACTACCAAAAGAGTTATGTATTCCTTATAAAGACCACACAATATCTTCCTTACCAAAACATTAATATTTTCTTCAATATTTATAGTTAATGACAGTCATAGGTTTGTGTTGACTCATAAATGTTTTCCTACATCCTGTTTCCAAGGATTCTAATAGAAATTATATAACCCCGTCTGTAGTGAACCTAACCCCAAAAACCCATAGGGGGTGTCTAATACCATTATATTGGTATATTTACAAAGAAATGACATCCCAAATGAACAAAAAATTTATTAGTGTTTTTAAATTTCATAAATACAAGAAACATGTATTGTGAATGAGTACGAAAATTAAAACATAAATTTTTTCTAATAATAAAATTATTATATCTAGATTATCCTTTCATAACATTCTTATTACACTTCTTGGAATCCTCAGGAATGGAATAAAAATAAGGGTAATCTCAAATGCTGAGTAAGGGTATAGTATAGAGAAGAAAACAAAAAACAAGTATCATAGTAAACATGGAATAGTTAACAGCTAAACACACATTAAACGTAATCAATTAGCTATGAAGGATATCCATAAACAAAATGGAAAGGTAAAAAAATTACACATTCGATTATATCAATTAAATGAGAATGAAATTCATCCATATATTTTTTCATAGTTAAAATCCTTTTGAAATTAATGACTGAAATGAGGGAAATTATTAATTATCAGATCTTGTGTATTTAGCCCCTGAACTGCTATTCTGTCAAGACCTATTCTCAATATAGTTTATGTCTATGTTTATAAACCCATTTAATTATTCTTGAAAAATAAAAAAAATGGGTTTTTCACTAACTTAATTCTTCTTATGAGACTACAATGCCTCGAGGGGCTTATTTACAATGGTCCCCAACATATGTGTTTTTTATCCAAATCATTCCTTATATATCAAATAACCTATTTAATTAATAAAAAATATACATTTTTATCACATATCTTTATCGAAAAAATGATAATCATTTATCAATATTTCCCTATTTAATCAAGTAAATATCTAAGTATAAAATGTATGTAAAAATGTCATTCAGTTTAATAAATAAACATATAATGATAAATAATGTAGATAAATATGTGAGATTTAATGTTTTATAGTCACAAGACATTGGATATTTCAAGGGGAATACAAAAATGAATCATGAAAGTGAGTTTCAACATAATCCATGTCCAATTAAATAATAAATCATCTAGGTGAAGAGTAAGGATGGTAATAATAAATCATTTCTAAAGTGGTATATAAATAAATGTATGTTTTCATTAATGACTAAATATAATATAAAAATATTTTTTAAAAATATTTTTGAGGCAGTTATACTTTTCATTTTGAAAAAATGATAATCATTTTCTTTGAAAACAATTATTCATTGTATTTTATTTAAAAATTAACCTTTTAAAATTTCAAATTAATATTCAAATAAATAGCTATGGGTAAATCCATACATATCATATAGGGTAAAAGTAATTTTCTTTTACACTGTATGAAGGATATAAAGGCATTTGACTATAAAACCAAAAAAAATTCCATATTTTTTTTGAAAATCCTTTAATAAATCAATTTTAGGAGCTTAATGGTTTTTAAAAACATATATGCAAAAATTTAATTAAATTAAAAAATGGATTTAAATGAAAATATATTTTTCTTTGAAGAGAGAAATATTTCCACGTTTTCCAAATAAATTATAAAACATTTTACGTATGAAATATTAAGAAAATTTTACTATTAAATGTAAAAGATCATAAATTACTATAATATAATAAGATGAATGGTCTTCTAGAAAATTATTATGTAGTTTCCATTAATGTAAATTAAATTGTAAACAATCACCAAAAAATGAGATTGTGAAGTAAAACCTTAAAAATATCATAAATTTGAAGTGGTAATAAACACATGAATTGATTATATGTATAAATTTTGAATCCACATAAAATAAGTGTAATGGAAAACAAATATAGTCAAAATCCACTATACATGTAATCATTGAGTATAAATGACATCGACAAATAAATATAACTCAATCAAATATAATTGAGTTGTGAAATTATTTACCTATTGGTAACTCATAAGTATAATCCCCAGAGATGAAATAACACAAAACGATTTTTAAAATACCATTATTAAGGTATTATTCATTTTATTACATATAAAATGGGCAGTTTATACACGATATAATCGAATTTATTTTCTAAACATATCAATATGCCTCAATGAAATAAAATTTATATAGAATCAATTAAAACATATGTAACTTTTTATTCTTGTGATCCATGAAAAAATAAAATCAACCGAATATTATAATTTCATTAAATAAATTAAAGACATGATTTAACATTTAATATGGAAATATATATTCCACACAAAATAAATTAGCAAGGAAAACAGTATAATTATCGAAAAAATAAAAGTGCGACTTGAAATCCCCTTCCCATACAATTAATTTTTTTTAAAACTATTTTAAACCAGTAAAAATGTTTTAATCATGTCGATAAATTATAATAAAACCTTATAAAAAATTATTATTTCATTAATGATCCTTTTATAACATCTTATCACCTGTTTGTTAATAATTATTCATTATTTACATTTATTTTTGTGTGAATTACCTTGTTCTTCGTGTTTGTTTTAATTTTTAATTTTTTTGGTCCTCTTACAATGATTATGATTTAATATTATAAATAATTTAAATCACAATGTAAATATCATAAATATTTATTTTGATCATCTATAAAATATGTGGTTAGGAATCAAAATAGACCATTCCTAGAGACGGTAGGCCGTACATACGCATGAAAGTTGTTCTCAAATTTTTATCATATTAAAAGAATCAAAATTAAATGATATATAAATATATTATTATTATAGTGTAATATTTATGTCATATATATCACATATTTATATTAAATCCATCTTTAATACATTCCATGTAATATATGAATTATTGTCATCGATTTGAGGAGGTGGTAGTACACACGTCCGCAAATGATGTTATCTTATTCCCACTAAATAAAAATCATGATTCTATGTGTAATATAAAAATTATTGAAGAATATATTCATTATAAATATCATAAATATCATATATATATATATACTATACACGTATCATTATTTATAAACATTAAATGTGATATTGGAAGAACAAAACACCTCAGTTCTAGAGGTAGTAGTATGTCGTACAAACAAAAGAAAACTGTGTATACCATTTTATGGAAGTGTTTGTCGGTATATGTCTTAACCATAATATAAAAGAATTTAATTATATTTATAATTCTTATTTTTTCATATAATTAAAATATTACATTAATTGAATAGGGGGATAAAGAAATAAAACAAAACAACTCCTTGAAGAAGGATACATCTTTTTCAGTTAACTCCTTTTAGTTAATACCAAAATAACTCTATGGTTGAATTTAATACAAATATAAGGATTCAAATATGATTTATATATTTTGGGAGTATATTTTTTCCTGGTCTTGACAAGCCAAAATTCTAAAGAGTTCTAAATAATATGGGGATTGACTTCCCTTTTATAGTGGGGGATGATTGGTACTCATGAAAATAAAAAAAAGTAAAAAATATTTTCAGGTATTCCTTACATCATTTTCCTAAAATAATGATAGATTTTTTATAATATAGGTAACATTCTATAAATATTTCCAGAAAAGTATACTTGGACATGTTTCTAGGCCATGTTTTCCTTAATTATTAATGTTTAACTACTATGTTAAATAAAATTTACCTTAATCACTATAATTAATATTAATTTCATTCACTTATATTTTTGGGAAAACACTATTTTCCTAATATAAATTATAATTTATTTTTATTTCAAATTGTGAATACGTTTTGCAAAATTTAAATCATTAAAGTGGTAGAAATTAACATAAAATTAATCTCATTTATGGGATGAAACAATGTGTTTTAAATTGAAAATATTCATTATTTTACTATATTTTTTATCTCTATTATATATAAAAATGATTCAAATGACCTAAATTGGTTTAATATATTTAAAAATTTTCTATTTTTACTCAAACCCAATTCAAAATATAATTTAGCTTTTAAAATTATTTAAATTAAATTTTTTTCAATTAAAAATAAATATTGTTTACTAATTATCAAAAAATAAAACTTCTCAAAAAAATAAAAAATCACCCTAATCTAATATTTATAGTTTTATTTACAAAATTAATTTTTTTATTGTGGGATAAAATTTAAAAAATTTAAAAATTCTAGTTTTTTAAAAATTTCTCCATTGAAAGGTAGAAAAACTGCATTAAGAAAAATAACATTTTATGTGCAATATTGGATTTATTTTTATCTCATTCCTATCAAATTTGATTGATTAATTTCAAAATGATATATTAAATATAATAAATATATATATTATTTTTATTCATTTAATATAAATTATTAATTTAATATATTAAGATAAATTTTTTCGGGGTCCAATAAAAATTGTTTTATGAAAACACATCAGTTATATTCAATTGTTTTTTATATTCAATTATATTTACTAAAACATTAACTTCCTAGTAATATATTATTATATAAAATGATAATATTTTAATTAGATGATGTTTTTCCGTATAAATATGTATTTTTTGTATTACATGCTAGTAAATAAAGTCATTATTAGGTGCAATGAATAATTATATTGGATTATATGTATAGAATGTTAAGCTTATTATTGTGCATAATAGAATCTAAACTTAATGTCGCATGTATTTCAAGCTATATAATGAATTAAATTTATATGAAATGGTATCCATATCATAATCGATTGAGATATTATATTATATTATACACTTGGTGTTTTGTTTCATCCACACTATTAAATAAAAATCCACTCATTTAAAATTTTCTAGGTGTTCTATACTACCCATATTAAATAAATTCGGACATTGTAATGAAAAATTTATTTCGGAAACCTAGGGTTTTATATTTAAATATTAAATCATTGAAATATCACATTTTTAGAAGGGTTGTTAAATAGACCTCTTAATAAGAGTGATTAGGAAGTACCAAGTTCATTTGGAATAATACATATCTAGATTTCCATGTAGTAATAGATTGGTGGATAGTGAACACATTGACATGGAGGGTAAGAATTAATAATTTTGAAGATTGATTAAGGTCACTAATAATAAAAAATTGATTGATCATAGGAACTTTTAGGCTCTAGAAACCATAAAAAATTCATGTTTTAAAAGACCATCTGTTCAAAAAATGAATTTTTTACAGAATTTTTTTTTCACAATCATTTTCATAATGTTGAGTAGTTATTTTACTTCCAAATAATATAAGTAAATATATTTACTTGATATGTTTATATAAACACAATTTTATACATGGGTTGTGCTTTGTTACAATTCCAGTTCAATACCTACTCAAAGATATATATATATAAAAATATTTCTTAATTCATGAAGTGATAAAATTCACCGTCAATGGATTATAAGATCCAATAAACAAGTATTAATATCGGTATGTAAATATTTCCCAAACCAATATGGTTAATTAATTAATATATAACTAAATAAATAATATTATTAATTTTTAATTATTATTTATTTTTCAAATTGATTAACTAATAAAAAAGAAATATTAACTAGGAAATTGCCTATGTGATTGGTGGGATTGAAAACCATATCATTCTTTTGATGGGGGTTCAAACCCTATTTCCTAATCGAATACAATGGGTGGTCAATTGACATAATGGTTGTAGTTTTTTCTAATCTATATTAATATAATTTCTATAATGTCTCAAAAAAATATTATGGACATCCTTGAAATGAATTTAATAATTAAACAACATTTTAACTTGGGTTTTCAATACATTACTATTTTAATAAAGACTAATAATGTAATTTGTAGATAAACCCCGATGTTTATCAATACCCTTAACCACGTATCTATAAAATGTAATGGAATTATTATTCAATTAAATTTTCCACTAAATCCTATAAATTCAATAAATTTCCGTAAAAATATCCTTAATATTGGTAGACACAAATTGTAAAAAAACTAAAAGAGTTTTTTATGTATTTGAACTTATCTTCATTCTTAAACTCATAATCCTGTGATACTACATAGAGGTGTATGAATTCATAGGAAAAAAATAATTTCTGCCTTACCAAAACATTAATATGATCTTATATACTTATCCTCAATGAGTATCATATGGTTGTGTTTGAAAAACAATGCTTTCGTACATCTAGTTTTAAATATTTATACTAAACTTACACCGATACAAAATATGGAGACCCCAACCCCAGTATCTTGGAGATGGTACCTAATAATATTAGACTGGAATAAGATAGAAATAAATCATTTCCCAAAGGACCTAATAGTACAGTGGTCTTAGTAAAATATAAAAATACATAAGTCTTGTTTTATAAATGAGTACAGAAATTAAAAAATAATTTTTTTACAATAAAATTAATCTATCTAGAATATCTATGGATATTTTTCTTAGTACACTTAATGGAATCCTGAGTAAAGGAAAGAAAACAATTTAGGTCAAATGCTTAGAAAGAGTAAATTATAACAAATTTAATAATGAACCGATAATAATAATCAATATTTTATCTTAAATAAGTGATCATACATTACTTGTAATCAATAAACAGAGGAAAACTGATTAAGTATTATTAATAGGTAAATAAATAATGACACGTTCTATTTTATCGATAAACTGAGAATGATGTGCTTCTATACATTTCGTCATAGTGAAAATAATTTTGATAATAATAACTAAAATGAATGGAATTATAAATTATTGGATTTAAAGTATCTAGTACATGAACCACTATACCGTCAACACCCATTGTCTCTATATTTTACGTCTATAGAAAGAAACTCTTATGATTCTTTATAGAAATAGAAACAATGATATTTTTTCAAACTAATTTCATCTCATGATATTACTAATGCATCGAGGTGATTATTTCTATTGGCCCCAACCAATGTATTTATAGTACAATAAATTTACCATATATAAAATAACCTACTTAAAATGATAACACGCCTTATTATAAATTATTCGTATTGAATAAAAGATATATATTTATAAATATTCATATAGTAAAACATGTATCAATCTGTGTAAAACCATATGTAAAAATGGTACATGGTTAAAATAATAAACATATCCATTATAAATAATATGGAAAATTATGTGAAATTTATTTTCCAATGATTGCAGGAAAGTGAATATTTCAAGGGGACTAAAAAATGAATCATATAAGTGAATGTCAACACAATCCTTAGAAAAATCTCTCATCAGACATCCATAATAAGAATAATTATTTTATCAACACAAAATGTACCAAGTGGAGTAAAATTCAAAGGTTTTTTTATTTATGAAAATAAATACAATAAAAGTTATTTTAAAAAAAAATTGGGGGAAGATATCCTTTTCATTTTGAAAATCATTTTTTAAAGTAATTTTCATTTAAAATCACATTTAAAAATATTTTATTCAATAATTAACCTCTTTATAATAAAAATTAATCTTAAATGAAATAAAGGAATGTATATACAAACATGTCATATAATGTAAAAATGAAATTACATTTTAATTGTTAAAAGGTTAGAATAGTTCCTTGTTCTGAAAAGCAAATGAAGATAACATTGAATTTTTTTTTTAAAAAAATCCTTTATTAAATAATTTTGATTAATTTAAAAAAAATCGTATTTTTTTTAAAACATGGATTTAATAGAAAATATTCTTTTAAAAGAAAATACATTTCGGATATATGAGAGAAATGTAGTTCGGTTTTCATAAAACATTTTCTAAAATTTATTAGGTATAAAAGAGTTGAAATGGTACTATTAGAAGAATATAAAATTAATATATAAAGGAGAATAAAATTAATATTTTTACTCAAAAATGATAAAAAAATTAATTTAATGGTTCTTCAAGGGTAATCAATCCCAAATTAAATGAGAAAGTGGAGTAAAGACATGAACAGACAATAAAATCGAAGTGGGAATCGACCAAAAGAATAGATTATGTGTATATACTATAAATAAACATAAAATAAGTGGAAATAAAACAAAATATATTCAAAATTAATTAAAATAATAATTATAGTGTATTAATGATAAGGACTAAGTAATATAACTCAATGAAATGAAATTGAGTTACAAAATAATTTACCGCATGGAAACTTGTAATTAAAATCCTTTCTGATAAAATAATTCTAAATGAAACATAATTCCCCTTGAGGAGTATATTATTCAATATATTACATGTATTATGGGAATTTTATACAACATATAATAGAATATAGGTGGATAACATTCCACTATGCCTCAATTAAATGAAATCGAGATAGAATCCCTTACGAATTGAGTAAATTTTGAATCATGAGATACAAGAAACAATAAAATTAATTTAAACTCTTAATATATTGTAATAAATTAAATTCATGATACATAATTTCATTGGAAAATATATACACCACATAATATAAATGAGTGGTGAACTTTGATTATGTCTCACTGATATAAATGTTGACAATAAGTCCTTGTAACTTAAGATTACACATTGTTGGAAACTGATTAACAAATTGTATAATATTTCTAGGAATGTTAATAAATTTTAACATTTCCATATGAACATTTTTGATAAAATATATGATCATTTTATAACATCATAACACCTGTTTTCTAATAATCATTCATTATTTTCTTTGTTTTGGGTGCAAATTGGCTTATTTTTACAGTTTTTTAGAGCTGTTGTTTTTCTATTCCTCCTATATAGATCATGATTTCATAATATCAAAAATTTAATCCATTGTTTAAATATAATATATATTTATTTATATTAATCCATAAAATTTGGAGATATAAAATGTAATAAATTTTTCATGGAGAAAGTAGGTTGTTTGTATGCATGAATGTTTTTTCCATTTAATTTTCCTATGAAATGAAATAAAAGTAAATGATATTGATTGATATTATTATTTTATTATCATATTTATTTTTTATATATGATATATTTTTAAAAAACCCATAATAAAAGAAGTTCATGTTATGTGTGAACGAATCAGATCGCTTTGAGGATGCGGTAGTCCAAACTTCCACAAAATAATGTTATCATATTCCCCAAAAATTGAAACCACGAAGTTATGTGTTATGTAAAAATTAAATAATCTTAATATAATATAAATATTATATATATATATATTATATAAACTATAAACATATTTTTATTCACATCCTAGAATTGTGGTGGTGAAATAACGAACGACATCGGTTCTCAAGGTGGTTGTCTTTCGTACACAAACATGATGATTATGTGTCCCATTTGGTTGAAAAGTTTGTATTTATAGGTTTTAAAATTAATATAACAAAATATAAGTATATTTATTATACCTATTTTATCATAAAATAAATGTATAAGAAGAATTTAATGGGTGAAGCATGAAATAAAACCAAAGTTCTCATTCAAGAATGTTACCTCTTCTTGGGGTAACTCCTTTTGGTGTCTACCAAAAGTAATCCTTTGTAGGATTTATGCATAAAATTTGGTTTACAATAATTTTTGAGGGATTATGGGAGTTTATATTTGAAGGTTTTTAATTATCCAAAACTATTGAGCAGTTTGAAGATGTTGGGGGGAGTGAGTACCCTTTTATAGTTGAAATGGGTGATATTCTCGTATATACACAAAGGTAAAAACTATTAGGATATTTAACTTACATAATTTTACACCAATAATTTTACATGTTCTATGAAATAGTTTTTATGGTTAAAATTGGTCCATAAATATTGTTTCTGGCATTATTATAAGTCATGTGTCCCTTTAAGATTAACGTGATACCACAATGTAAATTCTATTTTACATTAATTGTTGTAATTAATTTTAATTTGATTCAGTAATATTATTGGTAAAAAACTAATCATACCTTACTAGAAAATATAAATTATCTTGATTTGGAATTTTGAATTACTTTTTCCATCTTCAATTAATAAATGTGGAAGATATTAATTTAAAATTAAACTTGTAGACGAGACGAATCAACATTTTATTAAAGTGAAAGTATTCAAAAGTTTACAATGTTTTTATTTCTCAATTAAATATAAATATGAATCTAATGACCTACATTAGGTTAATAAGTTTATAATTTATCCTATTTTACTTTAAATTAAATTCAATATATAATTCAACCTTAAAATTATTTAAAAAATAATTCAATTTTGAATTCAAATTCAATTTTTTTACTATTCGTCAAAAAATAGAAAATTCATATGAAAAACACCAAAAATTCACTGAAAGATATTTTTGACATTAAAAATTATAAAATTACTTTTTTATAATAAAATTTATAAAATTTTAAATATTTATTTTTAAAAAAAGTTCCCAATTTAATGTTAGAAAAAATTCATTTAGAAAAATACATTGTTTTATGTTTAAAAATTAGTTTATTATAATCTTATTCAAATGAAATTTATTTATTTATTGTAAAAATATTTGATTGAATATATATTATATAAATTTCAATTCCATAATATTAATTAATTTAATTTATTAAAATTAATATCTTTTGGGTTCATAAAAATTGTTTTATGAAAGCCATTCCATTATACTGAATTAGATTTATATTCATTTCGAATAAATTAATAACCAATAAATTCAACCATATATTTTATATGTTTTTTAATCACATTGATAACTTACATTTTAATTTTTAGTTTATATATTATTATATTAAATAATAATATTATTATAATTTATTATTGTTTGGTAAAATAGGGTCTTGTGTGTAACATAAGATATCAAAGAAAGACATTTTGTGTGTGTGAAATAACGTAATATTTGCCCCATGTAGATACAGTTAATTTTAACGATTCATTTAATGCAATATAAACTCATTTTTTTGTGTATTAAATAATATATAATAAAGGAAATTATATCAGATGTCATATATTTGGTACATGAACTACTACACCGTTAAGACCTTTTCTCAAGAAATCTTATGTTTGTGGGTATAAAACCATATAATTCTTCTTGGAAACAGATGTAATGGGTTTTTCTCTAACAAGATTCATCTCATGAGACTACAGATGCACTGAGGGTCTTATTTCCAATGGTCCCAACCTGGGTATTTCCAATCCAAAGTATTCCTCATATATCAAATAATCGATTTAATTAATACAAAATGTGTGTTATTATCAAATATTCTTATTTAATTAAGGAAATGTATTTTAATATCTCCCTAGTAAATAATATAACTTTAAAAGTTAAAATTTTATCTACAAATGGAATAAAATTTGAAAAATAAACATGTCCCTGATAAATGATATAGATAATTAAGAAAAATATTATGTTCAGTGATCATAAGAAAGTTAAAATTTCAAGGGACTACAAATATAAGTCAAGGAAGTGAACAATGATATATTCCTAGACCAAATAAATGGTAAAATATCCAAAGTAGTAATAAGTATTTTATCCATACAACATATTCCATTGGATTAAAAATAAAGGGTTGTTGTCAAATATGAATAAAAATACTATATAATGTTCCTTTGAAAACATTATTGCGGATGATATCCTTTTTATATAGGTTATATGTATTTTCCCCTTCCTTAAAATAACATTTTATTACATTTCATTTAAAATTAAATAATTTAAAATTGAAAATGAATCATTAAAAAAATTATAGTGGGTGAATCCATACATGTTGTTCAAGGTAAAAATGACATTAATTTTTCAATGTAAAATGGTTAGAAGGATTCCATGTTTAGAAAATAATATTACTATTTCATCTAAATTTTATTTGTAAAAAATACACTAAAAGATAATATTTAAGAGATGAAAAACCTTTATAAAACATCTTTATAAACAAATGTTTTAAAAGAATATAGATTTCTGACTATGAGATAAATGTAGTCGAGGGATCTAAAAACATTTGCTAAAAACATTCAACTTCAAAAGAATGGAAATGTAGAAATATTACCTAAAAAAATATCATTAATAATAATAGGATAATTACATTTAAATTTTTACAAAACAATTAATAAATAATTTCCATCGAAACATATTAATGTTTAAACAATTTAAAATAAAATTATATTGTGATGTAAACCCTTGAAACAACCATAAAATTAAAGTAAGAATCAACAAATGAATCGATTATATGTGTAAACTGGAAATACAAAGAAAATAAGTTTCAATAAAACAAAATATATAAAATATTATATATACACAATATCATACAGTATTAATGATAATGAGGTTGTAATATAACACAATAAAAATAAATTGAGTTATGAAATTATTCACCATTTGTTTAATCTTAATTAAAACTCATTTAGATGAAATAATTATAACATAATCTTAAAATACCACTGAAAATGTAATATTAATTTTATTATATGTCAAATTTGATTTGTATATACCATATAAATGATGTTAGGTGCATAAAATATCAACATTCCTGAATGAAATGAAATTAAGTTATAGTCCCTAACTACTTGAGAATGTTTTGAATCATAAAATCTTTGAAAGAATAAGAATAATTAAAATTTTAAATATCATGATATTAATTAAATTCATGATATAAAATTTCATAGAAAATTATATACACCACTAAAAAAATGAGTGTTTAATATGGAATATGTCTCACCAAAATAAAAGTGAGACTTTAAATCCCCTTACCTTATTCTCCCTTTTGATTAAAAACTATGTATATAAATGTATAATGGTTTTAATCATGGTAATGTATTATCAAATAAAAATATTAATATTTATAATAACATATATTATCCTTAAATAACATGTTATCATCCATATATTAATAATCATTCATTATTTTCATTTTTTCTATTGTTTATTACCATGTTTTTCGAGTATGTTTTGACTTTGTTAATTTTATGTCCTCTTTAATAGATCATTATTTAATCATATCTATAATGTAACCCAGTATTATTATCATATATGTTAATTATATATTTATTATTAGTAATCAATGAAATTTGGTGACAAAAAATGAAAAACATTGTTCATGGAAATGGTAGGTTTTACGTACACACGAATGATGTTTCCATTTTATAGTCGTATTGAGTGAAAGGAAATTAAATGATATTTATGAGTATTATTATTTAATTATTATATTTATATCAAATATATCACTTATTTTTATTAAACCCATCCTTAAAACATTCCATGTAATATGTTAAAGAATCAGATCACTTTGAAGAGACAGTATTCCATAAGTCCACAAACGATGTTATCGTATTACGAGAAATTGGAAATCATGAATTTATGTACTATATAAATATTCCAGAAGCATAAAGACGTTATAAATATTATATGTAATATATATATATATATATAAACTGTAAACCTATTATTATTCCCATCATTTAATCTTGGTAGTGGATGAACGAACAACATCGGTTCGCAAGGCAGTAGTCTGTCGTACACACGAATGATGATTTTGTTTCCCATTTCATATATGTTTGTATGGGTGTATTTCATAACTCAACCATAAAAAATTATATTAATTTTTAGTGAATTTAATTTTATATATAAGAAATATATAATATTATATTAAGTGGTAGATAAATAAGTAAAACAAAAGTGCACGTTGAAGAACATTACCTCTTCTTCGGGTAACTCTTTTTTCAGTTTTACCAAAAGATTTCATTTTTCAAATTTGTTATCAAATAAAGTCTTCTATTATTTTTATAATAATGATACGAGTTTTGTTTATGTTTTGGCAAGGAAAAATTTCTTGAGAGATGTGAAGAAGTGGGGGAAGTGTGTTCCCTTCTATAGCGGGGGAGGAGTGGAATTCTTGTAAATATAACAGTAAAACACTATTGGGAGGTATCTCTTAAATCATGTTAATAAAATAATAAACAATTTTATATAAAATAGATTATATTTTATATATGGACATTTACTGGGTTTTTGTAAAGTGTATAGTTCATTTGGCCACTTAAGATTATTATCTAATAACTATGAAACCCCATTTTTACTTTAATCATTGTAAATAGTTGTAATTGATATCAGTAACATGTTTTGTAAAAATAAATGTCTAACTTACAAAAAATTATAGATTATTATTATACCAAATATTTATTCAAATTTTCCAAATTAATTTCCCATATTTTTCATCAATTATTTTAAAATATAATATGCAGGCGGGATGGAACAATATGTTTTTAAAGTGGAAATATTCAAAAGTTTACATTATTTCTATATCTAAGTACAGTATAAAGAATATTGAAATAAATGAAATTTTATTAATATATTTTTATGTTATCTAAGATTAATTTATAAAAAAATAAAAATATAATTTAATATTATAAATGGTTTGGATGAAAATTCAGTTTTAAATTAAAATTCAGTATGTTTAACTTTTCATCAAAAAGTAAAAAATCTCCAAAAAAATACAGTAATAAAATTTTGATATTAAACATTAAAAAATTATGTCTATTAAAAATATATAATTTATATAAGTGCGAAAATTTATTTTTAAAATAATTACTCCATTAAATGGTTGGAAACCTACCTTTAGAAAAATACAATTTTTGTATTAATAAAATTGTATATGTTCTTATATTATAAATATAAAATCTATTTGAATAATATAAACACATTTTATTGAATATATAATATACATATATTTTATTTATATTCATTCACACATATTTATTAATTTATTTTTTTAAATTAAATATTTTTTTGGAACATAAAAATAGTTTTCTAAAAAATTTCTTTTATATTTAATTGGTTTTTATATTCATTTTTATTAATTAGAAACCCATGAATTGAAAGAGATAATTTTCTAAGTTCCTTAATCCTACCCATAATATCAAATTTTATAGATTTCTTGTAACTTATTAAATTAAATAATAATATATTAATAATACATTTTTCTTTGGTAAAAATAATTTTTTGTGTAACACATGCTATTGATGATAGTCGTTGTTGCATGCAACGCAAGCTCACTCATGGATCTCTATAGAGAAAGATAAGCTTAGTGTTGAATCTAACATAAGCTAAGTTCAATGTTTCATGTATTTCAAGATATATAATGGATTAAATTAATTTTAGAAAGTGAACATATCATAAAATCTTGGGATGTTATATTAAATTATATTCTTAGTGTGGTAGGTCGTGAATGCATTCAAATAAAAAGATACACTTAGAATTAATTGTGTGTTAGATAAGGACTCTTTTTGGGGGGGTGCTGAATTTCTGTAGCTGCCACATATTAGTTGGTTGGAAAAAATTGGCTATCCTATAGAACCAAACCACTAGGAGTGGTTGTCTTTATAACAACTCAACATGACTTACTTGATCCAAACGAAAATTCCACATGATGTTATGCATTCCTCGTTGTATTCATGATACTAGACACTAGTAGTGAGTGTGTCTAGGAAAAAATGGGGAGACTATTCCATTTTTACATAGAATAGATGAAAATAAATATCCAAAATAATATAAATATAAAACCTAAGCAATACAAAAGTAATAAAATACCAACAATATGAATTCTAGTAGAAATAACAAAATTAAACTTGAGTAAAAGGAACAGTTCTTCAACAAGATAAATCTCTTATAAAAAAGAAAAGAACATGTATTACAGGATTTACTCCCACCCCAACCCACATGTTATCCTTATCTCCCAACTCATAGTGACTTATCCTACTATACAATTAACCAAGGCCTCCTCCGAACATGTTCCTAAAATAAGTGAGGGATTATCTTCTACCCATCTCCCTTGGATGATAATGTAAGGTGCATGTACAACTCAGTAGGACACCACCAATGCAATCTAGTACATAAATAGTCATATTTAGATTTTGTTCATGTGTTAGGATCTGCGTAATGTAAAAAAATAAATACACAACTACAAAAGAAAAACACAAATCACTAATAAAAAACAATAAAAAACCACCATGTGTTGAGTGGTCATGTGTTTATCAAGAAACCATAAACCATGGATATACCTTCTTTAACTACATGGTGGAAGAATAATTATAATATAATATTGAAATAATAAAACTAGATTTAGGTTTAGTGAATCTCTTTCTTAATGAATTCATTAAATCATGTACACATGTGAAACAAAATTTCCTAGGGCTCAAGTATGTATTATTACTCAGGGTGACACATAACATTGAGTGTGATAATAAAAAATTCACTAGGAATTGAATAACATGGTACAAGGGATCTAGTCATCAATTGCATCCTCATTATTTAAATTCCATGGAATCATTATATCTTCACCTTGTGAATTGGTCTATTATCACCTTATTCATTAGTGTTGTGCACACCCCCTTTAGAGGACAATCATGTCCGGATGGTCCAGCTTTTTCATGTACCATCTATTATTCCTTGGAAGGAATGGTAACATTCATTACAAGATAGAATATAAAAGGATTGTAAAAAATGGAATTACATCATGAGTTTTAGTAGAAACATTTAGGAACGTGTTATAATCATCAAACATTGAGTAACAAACTACAAAATAATATTCATGGAATAAAACATAAAAAAGGGTATCATAGGAAAAACAGGCTCACATGATACCACAATAAAGAATCAATGATAAGTCATTCAAACATAGGCACCATATTAATGTAAAAGTGATCAATATAAAAAGATCATGGTATATAAATATGAGTTATATCATCAATACATGTGATCAAAATAAAACGTGGTCTTTTAATATATCTAATAATACACATAAAATAAACCAATAAATATTATATAACATTGATACACACACACCAATCATGTGATATAAGTATCAGATATGGTCTGATTGTTTCTACATGTTAGGTATCCGAACAACATACATCAATATTTTCATGAAATCTAGAATTTATATGTGATCAAGACTTATCCATCAGTGGCCGATATCAATCTAGCGTACAGTATGTCTGGGATATTTCACATTTTGAAATTAAATTTACAAGTTTTTTTAATTAATTATGAATCAGGAAACATTAATTAATGAGGGGAAATTATTAAAAATAAATCATCCTGAAAATTATGGTCATTCACCCAAGGGGGATATCTTAATATAAAATTCTAATATAAATACATAGACACAAAATGGAGGAAAACATAAAAAACTTACCTCAGACACCATAAACTCCAATACATGTAAGATCCATTGACTTTTTCTAGGACTATCTATATTGATTCAGTCTCCATCAATCTCCACGAGTTCCTATCTCAAGGTCATGAATTCCAAAATAATTAATTTATGACAAAATTATAATTAATTAAATGAATTAAATTGCGTATGACCTCAGATTAAAGAAATTCATTCCTAATGACTTAATGGATATGACTGTGTAGATGAATCCCTGACCAAATGCCTATGGATGGTCCCTCGCATTCATCCAATATGAAACCATGAAAAATACCTATCACCTGGTGACAAAACAATGAAACATTTAATATAGTTTACTTGAAAACAGGAATAATACATCTAAGAATATACCTTTTCTAAAAAACATCTTAATCATAGATTTTATCATAACACGAAAACCTATTGAAATTAAAATCTAATGTCTCATCATCCTCAAAAAATTCATTCACAATCTGGTCTAAATTTTTTGGATTTAACTAAATTGAATGAAGACATGATTAGAGAAAATCAAATAGAAAGAGTCGTCAGTCAATATAAAGGGTAAGAACATACCAATGGGGTATATAATAATGAAAGATACTTGAATCAGTGGATGTATTTGATCATAGGAGCTCCTAGAAACAAAAACCTCTGATTTACATCATGTACTACATTAGAAAATTAAGGTAAATAATTATGAGGGTTATGGGGTTATCACCACACCATAATTCTTCTATAATAATCTCTAAGAGGAATTAGTAATGTAAATAATTACATCAAAAAATGATTTTCTTGGGAAAAAGAACTTACTTAGATTGGAAAACTTCTGTCACACCATGATTGTTTAGAATGTGTCTCCGGACACCATTTTCATGTCTTATATGATTTGCAGACACCCCATGAACCATCTTCACAATATGAATACCATATTTATGATGTGATTTAACTATTATAGTACTTCCTAGTAGTCATAGGCTTCAAGCACTTCTTTGGTGGACTCATAGTCCCCCTGAGTCACTACCCAATCCCCAACCCACATCCCAAAACACCATTTTTGGATATTCAAAAAATAAGAACCTCATTTTGAATTTTTGAAATAAAAATGTTATATTTAGAACATTAATGTTTGAAACAAATTTAGTAATTTTCTGACACATAATTCCATAGGAAAATACTATCTCCCCACGACGGAACATCTCATCCTTGAAAACGTATGGTGGCATATGAAACATTCCTCCGGATATACCATGATCGTAATCCAAAATGATTTTTCATAAATTCCATAATCTAACCCAAAATGTTTTCCCATTGCTATGATCAATCGAGAATTCACATCATTCTACCACAACATGACTCCAAGGATGACTATCAGAAATTATCCAAATGATCCCAGTACTCAACACCGTGACCATGATTACCATTTCTATTGAACCTGAAAAACAATAGTTTCATCAAAAGATACCTCTCATATAATTATGGTTTTCCAAACCATAAGAAATAATATATGGTTCATGATTTCCTATATTCAAAAATTTGATATGTGTGGCTAAATCCAACAAACTCAATGCATATATGATATGGGTTTCATTTTTATAATATCATTTCATTCCTAATTCCAACATCATGCAATGACTCTAATATAATTAAAGTATCCTAAAAAGATAACCTTTTGTGAAATTTCCTAACAGATATTTAATCACCTCATTCATTCATGATATGACTATCTTGATGTGGTTCCTACCCACCATGTTTATATTCACATGGAACACTTGTCTATAATTTTCAACTGTCTACCTGAAAATATTATCATTCTATGAAATCAATACATCACAAATACATTGATCATGATATGTTAAGCCATTTATGAATAATTAAATTAGTTTAAAATACTTAGTTATGTTTGAATTAACTCTAAAAAATTTCTCTAGTTGATTCCTCGACCACTTCCACTAGCCACAAGGATCTAAACCCTTATTCAACACACCAATGATCAGACTCCCCTTTAATTGGAACCATTTTTTTCATGTTAGAAAATGAAATAAGGACTCCATATGGGGATAAATATAAATAAACCTAATAAATTTAAAACATGACTAGATAATCTCATTTTAAACTACAAATCAAACATGGAGAGTGTCAATGATTGTCCAACAATCAGCAATGCATAAAACAGGACCCTTACCACATGATAGGCTATTACACCTAAAACGCGGTCAATGCTCCCCACTATAATAGTATTCTTAATATCACATCAAAATTCGCAACATGATCCCCCATACCACCACCCAACTAGTCCATTAAACAATGTAAATAATGAATATAAACATTATATAAAACCAGTTGTTATGAAAAAAACACAAATTGGGTATACCATGAGTGCACATAATGAAGTAAACTGCATCCAACAATCCATCCTTGATGTGTGTTACATCCTCCCACAACATCGAAGTAGCCTATAAGCTCTATCTCGTAAGCCTCATTTCCTCAATAATTATTCTAAACAAACCCATAGCCTTTATATTGATTCCAAACTCATCATTACTACAGAACGGTACACTGACCTCCTATTGATTACATATCCCACCACATATACCACTCCATAAGAACTGACTTCTGTGTCACAGATCATTGTGATATTTAAATTAACCATTCTAGTTTCCAACCCAAGGGGGATCTCCTAAAAATGAATAAATCACTAGTTACCTACCATCAAAACCCACCAACTCATTGATAGAACCCTTCCATTCTCAATAGCCAGTACACCACCCATTTTGTTACTAACAAATTGATAATCAATACATCAATGACTTTGTATTAAAGATCTACAAGCATGGAATAAAAATCACATGTTTCTCTGATTGAGTGATTTTTTCACAAGTGACAAACCTCAATTATATAATAAATTACATTTTACAATTCATGTGAACCCGATGTTCCCACCTAACCGAAACCCTGGAATTCAAAGCACACCCATTTTAGGAAAGAAACTCCTTGATACAAGGTTTCATAATTAACCACCCATATCATGGGTGTAAGATAATCATGTGTTCATCCTCCATGCTCCAAAAACACAACCATGTAACACATGAACTAGCAATTATAGTTCATAATAATTTACTGCTATAGGAAACTTGAAAATACTTCCCATTAGGCCTTATAAAGGTCACTCAAATGCACAATGTATTTACACTAATGATAATTTCCCATTGACATTAAACTTGAGTATCCATTGAAAAATATTAACCTAAAACGATTATTAGTAGGTAGCATGAGGGATAACTATTAGTAACCAAATCCACATTTCTATAGACACAATGTCTTACCAATATTTCACTAAATTATTCATAGGGGTTATAACCCAGGAAATGTCATCTAAAAACATATTCAAAGACATGAAGTGGAATATTTTCTCTTAGACTAACCACTTAAATAGTATATTGATTCTGATTTTGGTTTTACATCTTTCCAAATGGTGGTAGATAATTCACCCAACATAGGATATAGTCAGATTTTTAATTAACTAGTCTTATACATAGGCCACTCTCATGGGTTTCTTTACACAGGATATTAATTGTCGATAACAACCACACAAGTGAACAACACTATCTCTGCACATAGAGACAGAATCATAATCACTATCAGTGTCACTATATACATCATAAACTTGTTGAAACACACAATAGTCTCACATGAAAATCGATCAGATGTAGACATATATAGGGGATGATACAATCACACTCAAGACCCATCTACGTCATGAGAAACTTATGGGAAATATATGATGTGTATAAAACCACTTGCTAAAATTGAATTGAATCAAATATATATGAAATCAAAACCATAAAATCTATGTATATTAAATGAGATAACAACATATGTTAATAATAAAAAGCAATAATTATAATTACTTATTTAATATGTTATGAATAATAATAATTTTTTCCTTGCTGATAAAATGTCTCATTATCCCTAAAAATATCCTTTAAGATGTTATTGAATTTACATCCAAATTCTATGGTTAAAATGAATCCATGGTCACAAATAAATATAATAGAAATAGAATTCAATATATTTAAAGGGTAAGGATATACCAATAAGGATCTATCGTAGTGAATTAGTCTTTATTTAGTGAAGGATTGGGAACAAAGGATCTCCCGAAAGACAAAACCTCCAATTAATATTATTTTGTGTAATGTAATTCAAGGAATGAATAATGAGGGTAATAGTTTTATACCATCACCTTAAATCCACTATAATACTATCAATATTGAGTTTATAATGTGAATAATTGTTTTATGTTTTGATTTTTTGGGGAAAATTCTTTATTGTGTTAGCTAAAAGCATTCACGGTTTGGTTTTCAGGAGATGTACCCCTACACTCATTTTATCATCATTAAATATCTTCAACCACTAATGAACCATTTTCATATAGGGAATTCCCTATTTCAGATGATAATAGATTGTTCTGGCACATTTTATATGCTTTAGGTCCAAAAAAACTATTTTCGTGGCAACCTGGATGACTTAGTCCTTACTATGTCATTCAATCCATCCTAAAATACCAATTTGGGACATTTAAACACATATAACAAAATTTTATATATTTTTTCTCAAAATTGATTGATCAGTATAAAGAATGCTGAAACTTCTGTAGAAAACTTCTGAAACATAAAAGTGTATAATGTTGTTGTATGGGTTTTTTTAATTGTGGGAATTTTGTTACTTCTTTTACATGATCCTCCCTATGGTTATAGGTGTTTTGGTGGATTGGGAATGTGAATTATTTTCTTAATTCGTCTCCACCTACCACCCCATTGATCCCCAATGTGGATGTGACCTAGGATATTTTCATGCAGTTATTTAAGGTATGTTCATTAAGTTGTTTCATCATTGGATTAGTCCTTAAATTTCCACTAATTTACACCTATTTTATTAATTATTTTGTTGTTTAATCCATAAGAGCATGGTGGAATCTATCAATGGTGATGTGGTATTAACTCTTCTTGTGAATATGAAGACCTGATATGTTTTTTCCATAACATTGGAAGAAGTTTCATTTAAGTTTTGATTCATGACTAATTTTTTTGAATATTTTTAATTAATTTAATAAAATTGATAATGTATTCATAGTTGGGAGATATGGATTTATCCTATAATGGTTTCTGGGTGGTGCGACAAACTTCCAATTCGTGGTTAGATGTGGTTTAAGTTATATAGTGATGCTCTTTGAGTAATTAGGTAATTATTCCCAGATGAATATAATTTTATTATTAATTAAATGTTTTTATAATTAATTATTTATATTTTTTTGTGTGAGAAAGATGCCTAAGACCATGGATGGATCCTGGTTTTCATTGATAAGCATGGAAGTGGTATATACTCTTATGGTGGGTTCTTAGATGAGTATCAATAGAGATTAGTGGGGCTTAAATCCATGTTCGAAGTATGAATACCCTAAAATACATATGAATATTTTTTTTACACATGATAGTGAATTCATATCTTCATTAACAATATTGGGAATTCATTTTAAGGTTTATTATGCTACTTTGTCTTGGTTTAGTGGTGTACAAATCCTCCAAGGGTGATACAATGTTCTCTTGTAAAATTGGGTAATCTAAAACCTCCCTTTTGATTTGGTTACTAAGGCGTCAATTTATGGTTGACGTGATAAAAGAACATGGGAATGAATTATGGTCCATGTCAAGAAGTGGATTTTCTAGGTTGGATTACCCAAATCGATTTGGTAGGCATGGGTGGTTTGGTGAAGCATGATGATCAGTGAGACCACGATACATCGTACAGATGAAGGTTACTCGCACTTGAGGTGGGAGGTGGGTCCTGGTTTAAAAGGTGATAGGGGTATGTCATATGATTCTTGGTGTGGAATGATGGAGTACATTTCTCTATGTGATGTTCTACGGGATATATCATAGGATACATGTGATTTTACCCACATCGGTGTCTCGGCATAGTTCATGTCTTGGAATCAGAATTCCCAGGGGGTTTGGCCGATGAATTATACACCAACCATAAGCTTGGGTTCAGTTATAATTAAATGGATTTGGATAGAACATGTGTATTTTGATTGGATGTGAAGAGGGTCTTTCGTGATGATAGAACAAACCATGTGGTTTGGGTCTGTGAGACCCTTTAAGAAGTGACGTTTCTCATTGGTGATGGGAAAGAGTTGGTAACGATGATCAAATACCATGGTGGTTTTGGATGACCAATTGGATGGCTTATTGTATGAGTTAAGTTGTGTGCTAATAATGTGATGGGTTTCAATAGAAAATCATCAGGGGATCAGATGGATAGCTAAGTAACATGTTGTAGTCCTATGTTCATGTGATTAAGGTAATACTCCTTAAGTATTCATGGATTGGTATACTTGAGTTGACCCCTATAGAGTTTAATATGATGGATCCTAGTGATAATGGAACTCATTAGAGTTTATCAAGATAGTTGAATGTTCTAAGATAACTTAACATAGTTTCTTTTGTAGGTGGACGATTGTTCTCTATTCCATAATTTATTAGGATGGTGGGATGGCATCCAATAGTCATATGGGGATGGGTTAGTGTGATAGAGTTACCTATCACATTTGGTGATGGTTCAGTATATTATAACGCCCTAACACTCATGTATTGGTTCCTCGAACATTCCAGATATTTGTTAGGTAAATGTGCATAAGTTGGATCTTGCATTATTGAGTATTGGGTATGGGCCACCAAAGGGGTTAGATCATGGTCCAACAGATGGCCAATGAGCCTCCCTAGAGTGATTAGGGATGGGTCAAGGATATTGTTTGTATATCTATGCTATGATTATGAAGGGATCAACATGATTTTATTAGGATTTTAGCTTACCACCAGTCTTATGGTATGGGATGTAAATCGGTGTGATGGCATAAGGTGATGAAATGATTTAAATATTGTGTAGATGTAGGTACAGTCAGGGTCCATATGGCCTAGTTTTCACATGAAAAACTAAGAGGTGTGGGAACCTATTTGGGTGTTGCAGCGGCCAATTTAGTGCATGATTAATTAATGATAAAGATATTTTATTTTAATTTCCTCATGAATAAATACACATATGATGACATATACGAAGGGCCTTTAGTGAGACCCTACTATGTTTTATTCTCATACCATGCATAGGATTTTTGGTTCTTGTGTAGACATTATGTCTTTCTCTCATGTTACAGAATGGGATATACAACATATGGGTTGGGAAAAAATGGATTGTTGAGTTAGGGTGTGTGGGGATTGGGTAAAAATCAATATCATGGGGCTTTGAATTTTATTTTCAGTATGTTATATATTTGGTATCATCTTGGTGGGTTGTCTATTGTATATATTATATGATGACATTATGGTTATTATTTTTTGGGTAATTTTAGTTGACTAATATGAAATTATGTAGATGAATCTTGGTATTTTTTCATCTTTTTATGACTTTGAGTTTTGGGTACAATCTCCCCATTATATGAAATTGGACCTCATCACTAATAGATAGACTCTAGAAAATGTGGAGACATAGTGGAGGCCATGTAGAAACCCTAGCTTTAGGAACTATTGAGTGGACCTGGGGAACTGCGGTTTAGTAAACTAATGTGATAAAAATCATACACCATATTTTATTATAATATGAGTATAAAAATATGGAAATAGTACTTAAATCAATATAATTTATAGTACAATGAAACCAAAACCACAATATATTCATGGATACTAATGGAAATGATAAATAATCACATGGAAAATAATGAATGGTTCATTGATAATGAAATTAATGATGCCAAAAGGTAGCTCCATCCCCTAAGATATTACATCATGATCTTAAGAATCATAACGTTAGTATCAAAACCTTGATCTATAAAATATTTTATATATATATATATATAAACTAAAATTCCCAAGATATTTTATCTCACAAGAAATATCAATGCATCAAGAGAACGTTGACTCCCCTACATACCACTAATTATCAAATATTCAATCATTATATGAATAAATGAATAATCTAAAAAATAATCAACCAATATACTTTATTAAAACATAAACATCTGTTTTAGAATTTAAAATTATATAGAATTTCAATATTTTACCAAACAATAAATGTAATATCATTCTAAAGAATCTTCCTTTACACGAATATTAAATAGAGTTAACGTTATATGGTTTATTTTATTTATAAATTCCTATCTTTTTTTCTAAAACCTTTATTAATTTTAATTTAAACGTTCATAATTTTTGTGAAATACACATGTTTAAATCCTAATTATAATTATTGAACATTATTTGAGTTAATCTAGATTCATGTTATTTTAGTATTTTAATAAAAATATCACCTTAATTTTAAAAAATTTACGATTCTTGTTTCTTATTGATCCAAATTCATCTTCATATAAATAATTAAAATATATATGGGGCCCATTCATCCATATAAAGGGTCATATGAACCACATAAGAATACCAAAAGAAGTGTTCAAATAAACTAGACCATATATAATGTTTTAATTTTTGGGAACAATACAGAATTCCAATTTATTTTATTCTCTACAAAAAGCCTAGGGTAAGTATATTTCAACTTGGAAAAAAATTTCAAGTCCCAACTCAACCAATAAGAGTCCCAATTGATCGATTATAATATATCCCACAATTCTGTTTGGGATATCAAAGCAGGACTCAATCATTTAAATTTACCCCAACTTATAAATCTAATGGAGATACAATTCTAAGGTGTAAATACTAGATATATCCTAGTATATTGTTTGGTTAAATGGTTTAACTTTAATAGAATCTTCCTATTCAAAAACTCATTCACATTATGGACTTCAAAAAATATTGGATTGAAATGGACATAAGAACTTTGTTTAATAAGATAGCTTTAAAATTTTATGAAAAATTCCAATGGAAATGAAATTTTTACATTAGAATTTCCACAACCATATATACAATTTTTATGAAGAATATTTATCCAGATCCAGCTACCTATATTACCAAATTATAGATCCTAGTGTAGGGGCATATATAGAATGAAAATAGTCCAACACCTTGGGCTATATATAAATCTCCTACTTAAACTTATATGTGGTTGAAATTTTAGAGCATAAATGTATACATTGTCATGGAAATATAATTTATAATGTCATATGGGACATTCCAAACTCAGTTTTCTTCTTCAGATACCACTCCTCTACACTTTGTTTTCATGTTCTTTTCTGGTAATTTCCATTTGTAATATTATAAGTGTTTTATTTTAATTTTGTTTAAATATTATTTAATGTTTCTTCATATCCAATTGTTACCATTTACCTCATATACTATAGTATTAATTTTCATAAAATTTATAAAATAATGTTAATAAATAATACCTTTATTCTCTATCCCATTCAATATAAAGTGTGTTTTAATTATCTTCATTGTTCATGTGAGTGTATTTGGAACAAAGATAAATCCTTATCACGTTAATTTTTTTGTAGTTTGATTTCATCAAACTAAACACATATGATATGATTACTAATCTTCTTAGTGAATGAGTAAATCTACCATTTTTTGGAGTCATAATTTGGGGATGTTAGGTTATTGAGATCCAATCCTTATTGAATATTCTTGAGGTTAATATTTTGTAAGTTAAACATACAAATATAATGAATTATTGACTTTTTCTATTTTATATGTGAATTACATGGATTATTGGAACAATAAATACACTACCATAAAAAAAATTTATTGAGATTAGAACATTGGTTAATTTAAGGCTGGGATTAAATCCTCAATAATTTGTAATTCTGATCAAAATCATCCCATGAAGTAGATTTAATATTTTAAAATATAAAAAATGTCCAAGGATATCATATCCCTTAATACCAAAAAATTAACTCACCCCAGTAAATATCAAATAATAAAATCAAACATCATCCATCAATCAATTTAATTATTCTCTATAGATAAACCCCAAATTAAAAAGATGAATCAGAAACAATTTTCTCTAAATATTTTACCATCACCAATGATTCGACCTAAGTTCCACTATAAAAAATAGAAAAGTATAGAATGAGGTTTGATATAACTAATACTATTAGTTTCACGTGGTGATCAAACACAAGTTAGGAGATGAATGTCATATTTTGATAAATCAAAAAATGCGTAATAAAATATTGAAAATAATAACACTTGTGTCATATTTTTCTTATGTCATTGGGAAATGTTTTTTTTTCATAAATATTTATTCATTTAATCAACTTTCAGTTTTTCCCATAACATTCCTTCCTTTAGACATTCATTCCATTGTACGTATGTGTTTCCATTTTTCTCTATATTTTATTCAAAAACTCCATGTCTTCATACATGTTACTGTTTCTCCCTTCTTTTCATATTTATGGACATTATATTTTAATTGTACTATAGAAACATAAAAAGACCATAATATAACTCTCGATTCTTGTGAACATTATGATATTGAATTGAATCTAAGAGCTATTACAAACTCTACGATATTCAATTATGGTTTTCTAGTAATGGATTTTATCATATTTAGAGGAGTGAGTAATGAGTTCCCACATTTTCTATTTATAATTATTATCATAAATTATTTTTTATAATGTTTTTGTAAATATTTTTAGTGGAATTAATTATGAATGAGTGATGTAGTGTAAAACCTTTGATTGGACAAAAAATTATAATATTTGTTTGTGGATGAAAATGATTTAGTTGTGTTTTATAAATTATTTTCAACAGTACTTTAACAAGAATAAGTGATGGGAGTTTATGTTATTCATTTATTAACAAATTTTTTATAACCCCTTTAGTGATTTTCATATACATGTTAATAATTGTTGTGAAATAACTATGCTTGAATACTATATATAATTTTTTTAGCATTATTTGAGTTAATCTAAGTTCAAGTTTATTTAATATTGTAATTATGACTCTCTCCCTACTTATCCCAATTGTGTTATTCATTTTTTATGGTTCCCAATTCAATTTCGTAGAAATCATTAAACTTGATATTGGTCTAATTTGGCCATATGAAGGGTCATTTGGACCATATCAGAAGGCTCATATAATTTGTTAAAAAAATACCCAAGATGAAATGTTATATTTTATATAGATAGTCCAAAAGGTAACAATTATTTTATTCTCCACCAAATATATACGTAAAATATATTACTTCTTGGAAAAAAAATATATGTACAAACTCTACCAATAAGGGGTCCAATTTTTGCTTGGAAGTCTGTAACACCATTTTGTTTAGGATTTCTAAGCATCACACGATCCTTTAATTTTATCCCATTATAGAAATCCATTTATGATGTGATTTTGTGGGGTTAAATTAAATATATTTCCTTATAATTTTTTTGAATAAGTGGTTCTTATTGTAGGTCATATTTATTTTCCAAAACACATTCACATTATAGAATTGTTAAATGTTTTTCGTAAAATGGAATATAGAACATGATTTAGTAAAAACTCCATAACAATGGATCCAGTAGTCCTATCGCTACCAAATATTCATATAAAACATTCCAAATGCATATTTATAACTTTGAATAATAATATGTCTTCATATATATATTCATAAATTATAAAATTGGCAATCCCAATGTGAGGGACCGATTTGGAATAAAAACTTTCATCCACCATGAGCTATAAAAACATCTCCCTCTTCACCTTGAATGGGGTTGGAATTTAAGAGCATAAAAGGATACAATTTAATGACCATATCCTTGAAAATTACAATGTGGACCTTATAAAAGAAATTATTTTACATTTGATAACATTCCTATTCTCTTTTTTAGGTTATTTTCTCTTCATTTTCATTTGAAATCTTGTAAGTGTTTTGTTGTAATTTTGTTTAAAAGTTATTGAATGTTTCCTAATAAAATATTATTCTTTTATACATTATATATTTCAATATTATTGTTATTATTTTATTAAATTAATGCTAAAACCTAATTTCTTCTTTCTCATTCTCTTTCAATCAAATAAGAATTTTAAAACTCTTCACCATTCCTTTATGTGTCTGATGCATGCATGTTTCCTTATCCCATTATTTTCATTATTTTTTTAATTAATAACCATTAAAACATATTACGAGATTACTAACCATATTAAATGTTGAGTAAATATACAATTGAGGTGAGTCATAATTTGAGGGTGTTAATTGACTGAGATCCTTTTATAGTTGAATATTATGTTGTTTAACATTGTGTTTGTTAAACATAAAAATTTCATGGAATGATTACATGGTTTTTTCCAATTTTGTATTCCATGGATTATTGGAGCCATAAATAAACTACCATAAACATGTTTTTATTGAGGTTAGACCCCTAGTTAAGCTGAGGCTTGGATTAAATCCTCATCACTTATGAATTCTGATAAAAATCATCCTGTTAAGTCTGTGTTAATTTAACAAAATATAATGAAAATTTAAAGGGTATCATATGCTTAAATCCAAAATAATTAAACCACCTTGATCTTTATAAAATTGTTAAATCCAACATCATATATCAATCAATTTAATTATACTCTAAAAACAACCCCCCCCCCCTAATTAATAAGACAAATCAGAAACAGAAAAATTTTAAAATTTTAATATCCCACGATGTATTTTAATGATTTTTAGAAAATTTAATTAGGAACCCTACATAAAATTAATCACACAATTTGGATAATTAGGGTCACTATTCTAATGAAAATAGTAAACTGACATCACTTTGTATTAACTCTATTATTTTTCAAAAAAAATTATTTAATATTAAAACATGGGTACTTCACAAAAATTATGAACATTTTCGTGAAAATCAATAAATGGAGTAGACAAAAAACTAATGAATAAATAAATAACATCAATGGTTATATCAAAAATACCACCAATATATAAATTTATGTAATATAGGTGAACACAATTAATTATAAGGAATGAAATATGGTGTGTTCATAGAGGAAGGCCGTTTGGAGTGATATTTATGCTTATAACAAATGAATATTTGAAAACAAAAATTTATTGATGGATTTAAATATGTTTAATACCTTAAGAGAATATAGTATAATATGAAATAGGATATAATATATTTCCAAAACATACCATATAATATGGAATAATGTGGTGAATATGAATCATCTATCACTAAGGAAAAATTGAGATGAATAAACCTTTAATGTAATGAAAATGAAAGAATCAAAAGAAAATGACAGGGATTCCAGGAAATATAGTCATATATAAATCATATATTTTCATTATCAAAGAATCTAATTGTGTACTGAATACAAAATACAAAATATAATATTTTTTTCAACATCAAACAAGGCTCATGGAATTTATTAAAAGGTAAATTAAACATACAACTGTTGATTCTGTCAAATAAAAAAATCCATCAATGATAGAATTTTAATGTAACATGAAATAAAATTAATAATGAATGATTCCTGATATAAAATATAAAATGGTTATTTTGTATTCCATGAAATAGAAAATATGGTGTCTGAAATAATCATGACTCATGGAATTGATATTGGAGAAAGGAAGCCTTTTAAGTAACAAAATATTTTAGTTATATTTTCTTTGATGATGAGGTTATACAAGGAATAATATTATAATACTATAAAAATGATGAAAGAATATAAATTTATTCATTGTGTAGAAAAATTAAAATATATAAAAGAGATTTTAATTATAATTATTATAACTGAATGGACAAAAATTGAGTTTTCACGAACACTTACATTAACTCTCAATTTCTACATAATCAATTGAAATCCATGTATAAAAAAATAAAATAATTAGAAACCATTTATTAAAAGTAATTAATATTTAAAATAATTTTCAAACATAGTTTTTAATTATTATCTGTATTCATATGAGATAGTATTATCTATATTTTATATCAATTTTGAGTAACGTGGTCATTTTGAACTAGTTTCATAAAAGTGAGGTTATTGTTCATTCTCATAAAAATTTATTGTTGTCAATATTATAAGAGGATCATTACTTTATATTTCATAATTATTTATGACATTATCATTTAATTATATGGAAACAGTGGTTACTATCCTTAAAGATAAAATCAACGATGAACAATTTTAAGTGATTTTTAATGAAAAAAAACATTTTTATCATAATTAACGAGTTTAATATTTATTTAAATATTATAAATAAAAACAAAAATCATTATATCATTATTTATATCATATAATATTAATTATTATGTAATTATATTTATCCAAGATATTATTTTACTACATTACTCACGATGTCTTCAAACTAACCCAAACATAAACATATAATTAATAATAGATGATTATGATTATTAAAGTTGTTTATTTTTTAAAAAATGTCATTATTAAGAAGTGTTGCTTTTTAAGGAAAAAATCCATATTATTAGTTTTTATCAATATTAATTTTATTTCCATCAATGGATTAGTATTAATAATGAAATTGTATTTTATCTATATGTTTATTTCATAATTAGGTAAAATTTATTTTTATATTAATCTTTTACCACTATATTTCAATTTTTATATAGTGTTTTTTATTTGTTTTGGTTCAGTGTTATTGAATGAATATTGAAATTGAAAACAATATGTTGTTAATAAAATATATATAATTTAAATTCATGGGGTGTTATATTATCTCCCAATAATTAAATAAAATATTCCCTCAAATTTTTAATTTTCACTTAGTCATAATTTTAGTTAATGATATATAATAAGATAAAAATAACTCATGATATATTTTAAAATTATATTTTTCCTTAATATCATAGATATAAATATGAGAAACATCAATTTCCATCGTCATGTTATCTAATTTCATTATCTTTCCTTTGAAAATATTTTATATATTCTTTTGTTTTCCACATGTGAAGAATCTTATAGTTCCTTTTTGGAATTCCCCTTGTTTATTAATACTATATTATTGAAATTATTGAACATGAATATTATTTACTTCAATATATTCTTTACATGTGTTTCCATGATATTCCAAACATCTTTAGTTTTGTATGATTAAAAAATACACTAATTTTATATCTTCATTATTAATTCAAAAATCACACAATTAAAATAAAAAGATATATCTACCACTGAAACTATGATAAACAATAATTTATTAACCCTTATGTTATCCTAAACTAAAACCCTAACCTATAATGTTATCGAAAACCCTCCATGACACTGACTGTGATGCCCTAGAAATTAACTATAGGATTTTAAAAAGATAAAACATTCATTACAAACATTATTTGATAAAAAATATAGGTTCAAAGACATATCACTACCCTAATAAAATTATTTAAAGAGAAAATTAGATTGAATAAATACCCACAAAATTGTAGGGTTAGTGAATTATACAATCAACATAAATCTGAAACTAATAATTTACATTGCCTCATTAACTAATTTTAATTTTTACAGTATATAATAACCTAATTAATACATAATATGTAATCAATATGTGAAAAAAATTCAATACACAACCAATTATATTAGACATATAATGTGTAATAAATTTCATCATAATGTGGTTAAATGTCAACATAAGAATGAGTTGGGCCAAAAACATAACATAATCTATTAAAATCAATGATCATGTGTGAGAATGAAATGAGAATTAATAATATGGATGTAAAATTTTAAAAAAAAAATTCTATAATAGAATTAAAGAGAAATAATTATATATCTGTATATAAAAATATAAATGCAGTGATCATATTGATAAACATAATAACTTATTCAGAGGATAATTTTATAATTCAAGACAACTAATTCCATTCCCTAAGTGATGACATCATCATTATAGACATCATGACCTTACCAACATGGACTTATGTCTAGGATATATTTCATTCTGGGTAAGCATGCACCAAAATGCTTAAACATAGTTTGTATCATGAGTTATATCAGTAAATTTAGGGGAAATTGAGAGGGCCAAAAATTAAATATTATGTTAAATTAATTCATGATAATAAGGATTTGATAAAATATAAAAACAATTACCAATATCTCATAGAAATCAATATAAATTATTATTGGAATAACAAGTAGAAAAACATTAAATACATAAAAAAACAATAAATCGAATAGATATTTATACAAGAATCCCTCAAACTAACAATATCTAGAGTAAGGGTCATATGGTTATGTAAATAAAATACCCGAAAAAATTTATTAATAAAATCAATGTGAACACCCTTTAATAAAAAGAATAAAATATATAGTGTTCATAGATAAAAGGACTTGAAAGAAAAATTATGCCTATAATATAAAATTATTTGGAAAAGGAAAACGCATTAATGGATTTTCATGAGTAAAATCCTTCGAAAGAAAATATTATTTGATGACATATTATATTATTCATGAACAATATATATGTTAAAAAATGGGAGAATTTTTGAATATGAATCATATCTCAATGAAGATTAATTGATATGAAAAAACCATTACAGTAATGGTAAGATAAGAATAAAAATAACTTAGGAAGGATAACATTAAATTAAAATATTATGGGATAAAATATTTTTATTATACTATAAGGTATTAAGGTACTGAATACATTACATAAAAGAAAATATTATTTTCAATATCAAAGTTGTCTAGTTGAATTAAAAAAAGACACAAATACTTACAGCTGTATAAATATTTAAATGAAAATTATTTAAAGTAAATAACATGAAATGGAACAATATATTAAATGGAAAGTGAGTTAATAATGAAATCAAGTATAAAATTCATAATACTTAAATTATAAAATTAAAAAAAAAATTGTATTTTATAATCATGTCCCACGGAATTGAATTTTGGGACAAATAAACCTTACAAGGAACATAATATTTGAGGGAATAATCATTTGATAATTACGTAAAAAGAATGAATAATAGAAATCATTAAAACATGTTAGAAAAAAAAGATATTTTTTATTTATAATTAGATATACATTACGTTCAATATTATATTTTGTAACTCAATTGATGAAAATTGAGTGAGCACAAACCCTTAATATAATTCCTTAATTCAAATAATACATTTGAATATCATGTTGAACAAAAATAAATGTCTTAATCATGGATATTATATCCAAATTAAAATATATATCACTTTTAAAAACCACATTTATAATTATTCTCTATATTTTTATTAGTAAGTAATTAACTATTATCAATATTAGTTATTAGTAATATTTGTCATTTTGAACTTGTTTCATAATAACTATTTTTTTCTTACATCCTCTACAAAATAAATAATTAATAGATAATACATGCTATTTTAATTTATGTCACATAATTATTTATAGTTTTATAATTTTATTCTTTGGGACAATTTTATTACTTTTCTTTAAAAAAATAAATGATGAGCATGTTTCGGTTATTATTAATTAACAGAGTTTGGTATCTTAATGAATGAGTTGAATGTTAATATTATCCATATAAAAAAATAAAACCCTTATTTTCTTATTTATATAATATATAATTACTTATTATATTATTAATATCATCACTAGCATTATTTTTTATCATTGTTCAAGAAGGGGGTTTTACCAACCCAAACTTGAGAAAACTAAAATAAATGTATGATTATGATAATGAATCTTGTTTATTTCTATAATAATATAATTATTATATAAAAATAATTATATTATTAATATATTTCATTTTTTATGAATATTATTTTAATATAGATCAATAATTAATAATGAAACTAGCTTAAAATGACATCTGTTACATTGTGGAGGTGGTTGTTCGCACAATGTGTGCTTAACATTATCATTTGTAAAATAATGAGAGGGAAATAATATATGTTATAATATATATATATATAATATTATAAATATTTTATTTTTCATTTTTATTTTTCAATTAAAAATCATATCCTATGATGATTCGTAGTTGTTAAAATTGGAATTCATGGCCTTTTTGGAGGTGTTATTCAACAAAATGCATAAATGAAAGGTTCATATTTCTTGATAGAACATTGGAATTTTGTTTAATAGATATTAATTAATAATAATATAATTCATTAATAACAATAATAATTTCATTACATAGTAATTTTAAAATTCAATATACGATTTTTAGAATGAAAATAAATGAAGTTTGAAAAATTACCACTCACGTTGGGGACTTGAGTTTTCCATAAAAGGATTCCTTTGAAATGTAGGTCGTAAGAATATATATTTTTAACAGGGGATAAATAAAATAGTATAGAATAATAGTGGAAGTAAAAAAGGGATATTTTTAAATAGTAAACTTAATATTGGCAGTGTTCTTGAAGGGGAGGAAGGAGGACCATTTCCAAAGTGGTGTGAATGGTTTGTTTGTGAATAAATCAACTTTATAAAGGGTGAACATGATTAACATGTCATGAAAACTCCAAAAAACAAATAACAGAGTGTGGGATGAGATAATGTGGATAATGTAATAAAAATTTATTTTCTGAAATGATTTAAACATGTTTCTCGGTCATTTACTTTTATAATTTTCACTTTTAAAATATTGGTTTAACCGTAGAAACTAGTTCTTTAAAAAGTAACTGAATATTCATAAAAGAAAAGAAAATGGTCCTTATAACATAATTTAGAAATTTTGAATCCAAATAGAAAATTCCACTTATCAGATAAAATTTCTAGGTGAAAAAATACTCAATTTTTACATTAGCGCATTTAACTAGTAAAAAATGATTTTTTTAAAATTTTATTTTTAATGATCAGATTTTTCTATGTGGTAAAATTATCATTAACATTGATTTTTTATTCAAATCGTTTTATTAAAAAAAATAAAACCCTTTAATATATTCCAAAACCATATTTTAAAATAACAACAATTAATTAAATAGAAAGACAATAAATAATATCTTTAATTGTAAAATATTACATATGATCATAAAAAGGTTAAACATATATTTTCTAAATGCATAATAATATATTAAAGTGTATGATTTTACTACATGAATACATTTTTTTATAATCAAATAATTTTTAAAAACATAGGTCACTATTAGGTAGTGTTAAATTTAAAAAAGTAGAAGTTTCGCAAAAATCTGTATTTTCACTATTAAGGGAAAAATAAACTACTTCAAAAAATTACAAAAATTCAATTAAACAAAATTTCAATTCAATATATATTAAAATTTCTTTATTTTTTGTGAAATTCAAATTACAAAATCTAAAAAATTATCTATAATAAATCTTATGTATATAATTATAGTTTTATCATGGGAGGATATCATTTTCACTCTATTAACTATTCTTATTCTTATTTTATATCGATTTCCAATCAAATTTTGTGTAAAATTGTTATTCATGTCTATAATATATTTTATGCATAATATATTTAAAATCATAAAACAAAGAACATAAATGTAAATTTTAAAATGGTTATATTTTAAATCATAAATTTCAATTATTAAATTTTTTCTATAATAATTGGATTTTCATCTATTTATTAGTATTAATAAATACATTCATGTTTATTTCTACATAGATTTAATAATTTAGTAACAATTTTTTTAGAAATGTTTACTCAGCAATATTTCAAATTTTATTTCATATTTTTTTCTTCATTACCATTTCGTGTTGGGTGTGAACAAATATATTAAACACAATATGTTTTAAATGAATATATATATAATTTAAATTCATTGTATGATGCAAGATGTGAGAAGAGAGAGGGCCTTTTATATGTGAGGTGAGTTGACTATTGTAAATAATATAAACTTCAAAATTATATAAAGGTATTTTATTTTTAATTTAAAAAAAATGGCCCATTTTTAAATGATAGGATATAGTAAGGATGAAATACACGCTTCAAATAAAATTTACACACATTTTAGAGATTTTTATTGTATTATCCATTATAATAACCACCAATTTAACCAATTTATCCCTTACCATGGATACTATCTTTTTACTATTGTATCATTTTAATATGATGAAAAATAAATTGGAACTTATTATGAAATTTGATCCCTCTTTTTCAAAATATGAAATCCATTTTGAAATATTAAATTTTTAATTGTTCAACAAATTATTTTTATTAAAATTTTGCAAAACAATGTGTAAAATAGTTTTTTAATTCCCTTTTTATCATAAAGAAATTCACTAAAATCATGATTAGTATTGAGTCATATAACATTTACTTGTTCATTATTATGAATTTTATATTTATTGTAACTAAAATCCAATCCAAAATGAATGTAATTATGTAAATACTTATTTAAATAAAATAATATGAAAGTATTCATTTTTCTAGAATAAAATATTACCTTTGTTTAAAAATGTCAAATAAGGACATTCAAAATTGAGCAAAATATTATTAAATTCCATATTTTATATCTTAAATTCATATTTTGTTGATCCAAAAGGATTGGAGGACTTTAAATAAATTATTAAATCAGAATAATATTGAAAAAGTTATAATATCTGTAAAAAATTCACCATTCACCTAAAAAAATACTAAACCTATGATATTATATAAAATACAAATTGATAAATGAAATTATTTTTAAGAAATTCAATTTCTATGATTCAAAAATTTCAATTTATTGGAAAATATATTTCATAAAGAAAAACAACATTTTTAGAAAAATTACCATACCAAGTGATCTTAATATAATATCATTTAATATTAATATTAATTAATTTTTAATATATTAGTTGACATATTAAAATATTAAATATTTTTATAAACATATTTCAAAGGAGAGAAATTAAATTTATAAAGATGAAATAATCAAATCTTTTAGATTAAATCTCTGAAAAAATACATTCTTAAAATTGAAATTTTTTAATCATGTCACGTTACTGATTTATCTCCAAATAATTAATTTTCATCAATTTATTATAAAAATATCATTATTTAAAAATAATTATTATATGTAACAAATTAACTATGATATTTTTGTTTACTTTCAGGATTTTCCTTTCTTTAAATTCCATAATGATATTTCCTATTATATTATAGTTGTCTATTGTGACAAAATATATAGAAAATTTTTATAGTTTGATGTTTAATTTAAATAAGTTTTCAAAAATAGTATTATTTAATTTAAAATTATATGATGAAATCTTGGGGTGCTACATTTTTTCATAAAAAAAATTTTCCATCATTATTTTAATTTGTTCTTGGCCAACTGAAAATACTATGATATAGTGAAAAAAAATTGTTGTAGATTTTATCATCATACTTATTTTCTATGTTAAAATTATAAAAAACTATTTTCTGAGAAAAATATTTATATATCCCTGTATATATCATTATAAAACTCATATATTTTAATGAATTCCAAAATAATCCCTTGATATTTGTGGGGCGTATTCCGTATAGGAATCGATTGATTTTTCTTCATATATCATGAGTTGTGGAAATATTTAATCACACAGATAATGAATATGAAAAAATAAGCTTACTTAATTCTATTACATTTTTATATGCACAATATCATCCCTAGGTTGTGTGTTTCAATGTTTTCCATCCAATATTGCAACTCATTTTCCAAACATTGAATATCAAAGAAGAATTTTTCATGAATAAAGTACCAAAATAAATATTTTATGGATCACGAGATCCAAAAACATATGATAAGTTATTCATCAAATTCAGAGAGTGTTTCCAAAAACAATAATGGGTTTCAAAAGTGTATATAATATATAATGAAATGTGAATAAATATTTATTAGAAAAAATAATGCATTCATATATAAATCCTTGAATATATTATAAAATTTTTAACATAAATCAATAAATAAATAATAAACCCTAAAATAATTTAAAATATTCTGGGATAAATTTTAACAAACCATATTAGAATGATTTTATCATATATTCTTCCTAAATCAATATAAAATTTATCTCAAAAGAGTATTAATCACTCCTAATGTCACATCCTATTGTATATAACCTTATTATATATTCCTTAAAATATGTTAATAATATCCTAAAAAATCTTGAATCACAATGTAATAAATACAAAAAAAACATATATTCATCATAATGTAAACTCAATTTTTATTCCTCAAAAAAAATCAACAACTCTAACATAGGACCCCATACTAGTTAAAAATATTATGTTTCTCGTAATAATATAATTTTCCTAATATAATAACCATATTAAAAATTATTTTACTCACTTATTCACAAAATTAATTTTTAAACACCATAGACTATATTTATCCCATAAACATATATTGTGAAAAAACATTTTTGTAAATAAACACTAATTATAAAATCAAATCATATAAGAACATTAATTGTTATTCATCCTATAATCATGTATTCTTTAAAAAATATAATAATAAATTCATAAAATAACATTAATCACACTAGAATAGCATCACATAATTCCTCAAAATGGGATTAATATAATTGAACTTATGATCCTTATTAGATGTATCAACCATTGAATAAAATAATATTTCATCATAACAATTGAAACCCTATGTGTAGAAACATTAGTGATTCAACATATTTTCAAACAATTTAACAAATATGTTCAATATTAATCCTTAATACATAATTTCAATAATTAAAACTGTGAATCATGTTCTAGGATACAAAAATTATAATGTAATAATTTCTCCTAATTTTTTTCAATAGAAAAAATATTATAGTAATTCATAACATTAATATGTTATTTTTAGTTTCATTATCTTCAACATATGACTGTGTAGAAAATTATTCACAATATATTTTTAATAACCTTCTGTATAATTCTTCACTTGGTATATATTTTCAGGCTTCCTATAGTCCTAACATTAAAAAACTAAATATACAGTGATATCATATGATGAAATTTATCTCCTATCATTTATGTAACTCAACTCATTATTTTTCCTCAATGGGTTATTTCATTATGTCCTTATTTTACCCATATATAAAATCTTACTATTCTTTTGAGACAATTCATGGGGTTTTATAGCCACATTATCGACACAGATAAAGTCAAAACATTTTCCCCCATGGTCTTTGTCAACCAAACATCTATGAAACTATTTTCTCTGTTATTTGGAAAGTTAGGAAATTATTCTATCTCGATATTGTTAATAATCATCCTCGATATCCTATTAGGAATAAAGAAACTCCTTTTCACTGTAAATCCAATTATAATTAGAATATATTACAAAAAAACACCATATTTTCCTACACAGCAATTGTTTACATAGTTTCCCTTAGTTCTGTACATTTAATAAAATAAATTGGCTTGATTATATAAAATAAAATTATTTAAAACTGTTTTATAAATACTATTATGTCATTAATTACATCACATTCTATTAAACTCTTACAATTTATAAAAAAACCTCCATACTTCTTCTTATCGTAATAATCATTAATATTATAGAATAATTCAAACTCATTATCTGAATTAAACATTTTAACTCATTATGTTTTATAAAAAATGTATATTAATATCACTTAATAACAACTTATCCTTTAATATCATTTAAAACGTACATATGGTACCACCTATAACATGTCATACATAACCAACTCATAATTGAAATTATAATAGCATGTCCTGTAATATATAATATTTCTATGTTGTTATTGTTTTAGAGTATTTGGGTTTTAAGAATATTATTATATGAAATTGGGAACTTTAATAAAGTATACATTTTTTTCACAAAACATGTTCTTATGATTATAATTCAATATCATTCATGAAAAAATTTATTTATTCACGAAAAGAAAAAATTATTAAATAATATACCTTTATATTTTTTATATAAAACCATTGGCATAGTGAAAAACGTTTTAAAATAAGAGATGACTAAAAAATCAATGTAACAGATATAAAAAGGGAACAATATCTCATTATGAAATTGAAATACATGAAAACCACTGAAACAAATTTCCAATAAAAAGGTTTTTGGGCTTGTATGGAACATTAAATTAATTATTAAATTGAAATTCTTTGAGAAGATAATTTCATAAAATCATATTTTTTAAATGTGTATAAAAATATTTCTTTGAAATTACCAAATAACTAATGAAAAAATTATTTGAAAAACAAACCATTATACTATAAAAGATCATAATATTTCTTTAAATCATAACACAATTAATTACCACTTAAAATCAAAATTTTTATGATAAAACACATCAATATAATTGTAAAACAATTTAGTTTTCTTGGGAAATAATCCTTACCATAACCCTTACAAGAAACCTTAAATAGCCATTAAAAAGTAAAACTATACCCTCTTAAGTCCCACATATCACCAGTGGAGATCAAGCCATTACACAATTCATTTAATAGATATATTAAAGACAAATATAATTATATTTAATTTCTCCAAATTATGATATCATGGATAAAATATAAAAATATTTCATTTCGAATAAAGATCTAAAAATTATTGGAATTTTTCATTATATGTAAAATCATTTTCAGTTATCTCATTAAATTGAGAAGAAATTCACTTTTCACATCGAAAAAATAAAAGCAAAAAATTTCTCGAGAAATGGGAACATGATATTATATAAATTACCATATAAATATATAGAGGATTCAAATAAGAAATAATGTTCATATATTAAAAATAAGTGATCAGGTGGAAAAATTAAAAAAAATAAATAAATTTTTCCAAAATTAATATATAAATAAGTACGTTCCCATATAGAAAAAAATAAAATTATTTCATTCCAAAAAATTTATAATTAATGTAGAAATAGTAATAATAAACATGATAAGTCATTTAATTTTTAATAAGAAAATTCTTAAAATATTTGACACATTTTACTCAAGTAAGAGAATGATTTTAAAAAATTTAAAAAGAATTTTTCAAGAAACATCTCTTACTTCTAGTCCTAACCTAGATTGTAAATTTTTTTCCATTTTAGAAAATATTATTACATTTATTATAAACATTATTATGAAATATTATCAACTTTAAACCCATAATATTTTTCCTTTTACATAATTTATTATATTTTATTTTCTTACTAAATTGGTAGACTTCAAGTTTGTTGTTTCAGATTAATTCAATTATTAATCTCCAAAACATCATTAATATCTTATTAGTAGTAAAAAAATTCATTTCCCGATGGTTAAATGAACTCTATATGTATCATGTGATAAAATATGTATTATTCATGAAATAAAGTGCTTTTATTTTTTATAAAATAGTCACTTTTAAATGATTCTTCCTTGATAATCGTTTTTTTATGGATTAAAATTATCATTTATATTTAAATTAAATTCCTACGAAATAAAGTATATTTTATTATTAAATAAAAATTAAATCAACTTAGATTAATATTTATTATATAAAAATAAAATTATTCAGGTTTTATAAATCATTCATGACGTAAACATTATAACATCATTCATATAGGTGGTATATCCATCCCAAAAAAAACATGTTACATAGACTGAATGTGTATAAAAATATTATTACATATTATTGTATATCTTTAAAAAAAATTAACCTTGTAATTAATATAATATTTACTCATTATAACCATTTGTAAGAATGTCCATGTATGGTAATATTGAAGAATGAAATATGTCGTTCATGGAGGTCGTAGTATGTAAGTATTCCCTAGTAATGTTTTCACATTCCAATTTATGAAAGGAAAAGTAGTAAGGAAAATCTTTATCATTAAAAATCATAATAATGTTAAAAATATAATAATTTTACATTTGAACCATAATTATAACCATAAACAATAGGTAGTGACAAAAAATAGATCACATAACTCTATGGAGGTAGTAGGCTCCACAAATACATTAGCGATGTTTTCATTTACCATTAGATGAAACGAAAGTGGATAATTATTTTTATACTATCGTAATAACATTTTATAAAAAATAGTTTTTATTTAATTATGTTAAGACTGATATATTTGTTTTGAAGAAGTATTAAGAAGAAAAAGCATCAAATAATTTAGTTAGAACATATAAATGTTCCTCAAATAATCATTATTGAAATATAACTAAGTGTTCCTCAAATAATTATATTTTAATGAAAATAATATATATGAAGTGTATATGAATGTTTGGGATTTATTTTTGAAGCTCTTGGTAGATATATAGATATAAAAAGTGGGCGGAGAAGTGAGAAGAGAGGGATTTCTATAATCAATTGTAGTGTCAATTTATTAAATAACATTAAATTTACAAAATTAATAAATATTTTCATGGTAATGAGAGAAAAAAAAGAAAAATATTAGAATATAAGATAATTTAGGGTTTATATAACCTTATATTGTCAAATTTTAGCAAGTTTTAGAGATACTTGAAGCCTTGTCCCTTATATTGACCATATGTTTAACACTTTTAACACATTCTATATTTACTAATATTTAATATGGTAACATATTTATATATTAAAAAATATAACAAAACTTATTTCCTATTTTGAAACTTATTATTCTACATATTAAATCAATTTTACAAGATATATTTTAATAATGTGGTAAATGTTAATTTTAACGGAAATATGTAAAACGTAATGAAAAATAGCTTTACAAAAAAACTAATTATGAATAAATGTTTCATTTCACCAAAATATTCCAATTATTTGTTCCAATTAATTTATTTTTTTATTATTATAATAATTAGACTTATTTAAATTTAAAACCAATCCATTATTGAATGTGATCGTGTAAATATATATTTAATGAAAAAAATCATTTATTATAAAAAACATTCCCTTGGTTCAAAAAAATCAAACATCGATCTTCTTAATTAAAATTAATATTTATAAAATATTAATATTAATTCATAAATATATATTTCCTCTATAAAAAATTTACAATCATTAAATCCATGATGAAATCAAAATATTATCGTTTCGTGGTAGAATTTTTAAAATTGTGGGTTTTCATTATTAATTTAAAATCAAATTATTAATAAAAGTTGAAAAAATTCTCTCAATGGAATTTTATATGATATTATTTAAATATATAAGTTCTTTATATGAAATTAAACATCTAAAAATCATAAATTAATCTATTAATGGAAGATTAAAATTATAAATAAAAATTTCTTATGTTGAGAACTTCCATTTAAAAAAAATAAGTTTTCTTAATATTATTTTATATCAATTTATAATTGACTAAGTTTAATATATTAGGTAACATAATTAAATATTTTATGTTACTATAATGATCATTAAAAATTTATCAATTTAATTTATTATGATAAAATACACATCACATTTAAAAAAAGTTCTGTAAAGAATAAGTATTTTTACCATTTAATAACTTAAATCATAACACATTATTTGTTTATCAACTAATAGTAAAATTTATTAAATATCTAAAAATATTAATAATAATATTTACGGAATAAATAATTTATTATGTATTTATTTAAATTGTGTTTTTACAATTCTTGAAAATTTCATAATGAAATTTTACATTACTATCTAATAATGTATTATAATAAAATATATAGTTATTTATTGTTGTTTAATATTTAATGTAATATTATATATCAAATATAATATTATTTAGTAAAAATATGCATATTTAAATATTTGTGGGTTATTAGTTGTAATTGATGAGAAAATTCGAATACGAGTAATTTAAGTGATGAAACATTCTAAAGTCGTATTTTTTCACATACTACCATTTTGAATTTTTGTGATTGTACTAGTAAAAAAATACATTATTCTACATGATTACTAATGATTCAGTGTTCATTTTTTACATTAGTATTACTGCATTCAAAATCCATTAGATTGAATTTTTAACTTAATCGTTATACTATAATTTTCTATTTAATAGTAAACATGATATCCAGTAAAAAAATAGCTTATACACAGTTGTTCTTATGATAACTAGTAATTTATTGGTTATTATTACATGGATAAAAATAATATCGCATATTTTGTGCCATGTCCCTAAAAAGTTATTGTTGGTTTGTAAATCCAGGTATGTAAATTATATTGTCTTGTTTTCCCTTATATGCGTGAAAGGATAGGTTAGAATATTTTTCATTCTCTTTGAGAAATGAGGTGCATCAAAATTGATATTTAAGATCTTGGGTTGAGAGTGTGTTGATTAGATGTATGATTATTTTGTTCTGAACTACTAGAAACATATAATTAGAATTTACTTATTTAAAGTTTTTGTTTGTGCTCACATGTATGTATTCCTATATTGTTATTTCTAGTACCGTACAACTGGTTGATCTAAAATTTATATATATTTTAAATTTTATTTATATTTACTTTTTTAATTAATCTAATATTTATGATACAAAATTCACACCCCTCCGGCCTTTTAAACCTTTATTGTGAGACCTAAAATTTTCCATATGAGAAAAAAAATTATTTTCACAATGAAAAACACAACATGTTAGCCAAACCATTCCATAAATTCATAATTGAAATATTATAGAAAGGTTTATAAATATAATTTTGATTGTAACTTTTCTGTTATATTGATTTTCTTATCCAATTATATGTCATAGTCAGCATTTTAAAGATTCATTAAAAGATGAAATATTTCATTAACCATTGTATAAAATCCTAAGAACTATATGATTTCACCATTGGATTTAACTTATATGGAACCAATATCTTAATTATAAACTATATAATTATGTTTGGAGTGGATAAATATATACATGGACACTATAAATATATCATGTTTCTATTTTTTTAACACTATATATTTTCTCACTGACGTGGCCTATAATGGTTCAGTAACATTTGAGTAATATTTTCTATATTCCCCCTTTCATCCCATAGTCATTTTGTATCCCTTTAAGACAAATAACTCCTTTTTGGTTTTTTATAACTTAGTGAAAAACGTTGATGACATTGATACTATTGTTTATCTTATGAGTAATTCCGATCATGTGTTTAAGAATTGATGAGTCTATCAATACTCCTCTTTTTGAAAAAAACTATAATTCCTAATGGTCAATTGTGGGGGATTGAATATGGTTTCCCAATAATACATGACATTCCCCCACATTCATTTCACATACCCTATTGGATTTTTTACAGAGGGGGTTTTTATATAACAAAAAACAGTAAACGGTTCCCCTTACTATAATGATTTATAGACCTACATTCCAAAAAAATAGGCCATTAAATATTTCACCAATAATGCTAAAGATCTAAACTTGTTAAGGATGAATGGTAAGGATCATGACCCAATTTTATGGGGAACTATTTTCTTAATTGGGACTCTCTTATAATGTTTTATTTTATTGATGAATCTGGTATCAACTTTAAAATAAAACTAGACACCCTTTAGATTTGTAAGAAATCAAGTATACGTGAAGGGCTAACCAACCATGAGTATCAAGGGACCTCCATTAATTGAAACATCTATATGTATACAACGTAATCCATTGATATATCCACCTATATATATCTTAGGTCCTCTAAATCATTTCATTGTTTTGTTTATAATGATTCATTTAAAGGGTCATAGTTTAAAGCATCATTAATGTGGGATTCATAGTTTATTGTTGTATAGGGAGGCGATCATAGTATTAATATCATGGTCAAGAACATAAATGGAGATTCCTTTGTATCCATGTAAAATAAAATATAACCCATGATGTTTATTTACACATATGGGACATGTCGTACCAATTATGGTCCCATGAAGAAAGTCAAACAATTTATAATAGTGTCATTCAGTTAGGATGTCTAGGAGGAAGATTTCTCAGAAAAGATGGTGGGGTACTTATACATGAGTAGAACATTATATTTAATATGGAAGGGAATATATACCTATATCAAGATAAATTTTAATGGGTGGTTTTGGAATATGGGGATGGTGTGAAAAGACATAGAAGTAATATGGCCTCCTAGGTGGGGGGCTTGATATTACCGGGAATATGTCCCAATAAGGATGATGATTAAAATGACCCAAAATGGATATAGACCTCAAGGTCAGATATGAACAGATATAGAATATGGTATAGAGATAAAAAAAATTATTTGATGGTATTGGGATAGAACATTAGAGATGATTCCTTTTTAACCTATTTGGATAGAAATAAAATCCCACGTAGTTTGGAAATATAGTGGATTACACATATGAAGAATGGACAAGGTTACTTAAATGGGAATATATATCTTCAAAGATTTATATAATGGGTAATATGTCCTATTGGTGGGATGGTAATGTGGTTTTTGTACTTAAACCCAGTAGGAGGACCATTTTTTGAATATTTTATTAGGTTAGTAACACAATCACCACTGACCTCTAACGTAACATGTGTCATGATTAGTGTGACAACTAATAGGAAACACACGATCTAGAATTTTTCAAGATCTACTTCATTATATAGTGCTTGAGATTGTTGGAATGGAAGGTACGTGATTTCATATAAAAAATGGGATTACACCTAGAGTATTCCCAATTCTTGGTTTCATATAGTAGGATATAAGGATAAAACACAATCACTCATCAAAAGGAATGGAATGTTGTTCCCCTCATTGTCCAAAAATAAAAGTTTCGTAGTTATGTGTCTAAGGATGTTGTCCTCATTAATATTTTGATATATTATTGTTAAAATTATAATGAACACACATACAATATATTGATAATGTTGGAATTCCCTTACCATGGGAATTCATGATTGGATGGGGGATACACATGTGTGTCCATTCCCAAGACAAAATTAATAAGGTTTCCAAGGAGGGGTTCCAATGATGTAATTCATGAGTTTTTATATGGGAAAAATGGATTTATTTACATAGTTTGGAATTTTTCCAACATTCGGCCAAACACTACTTTGAAAATGTGGAGTGGTATGGTAAGTTAAGAATATTCCATGTATATTCCATTCTATATAAATCACTTTTCTATATGGGGTGTGGGATCACAGAGGGTATTATTCCATTACAGGAAACTTCTTAATAGTTTTTTTCGTTTGTCAGATCAATGAAATTTCCCTTAATAACGAAAGGTCAACTCTTTTCATGAAGGAGTCGTTCCATGATCTCCCCTTTTAATTTTCATTAAGGTATAACGTTGATGAATTACCTACCTTAGTATTCTTAATTCTTATATAATGTCCATCTCTCTATCAAGTCTCTTATATGTCTCCCAAATTAATCTTGTGATGATATGTGGTATTTATTGTGTATGGTAAATAATTTTTTCCCTGGAATCCATGGTTGTACACATAGTAATCTTGGATCTATGAGGTAATGTTATAAAATCATCACCCAAAGTGGATTTTCCTTTTGTGGGGTGGTTGGGTGACCATATTACCCTACAAGAGAGTTTTTTGTGGGTCACATGATTTCACTACCTCCCCCACAAAAAAAAGTAAAATCAATTGTATGGGGATTTGGATTCAATAATCATTCCATAAATACAAATTCATATTCCATGGGGGATCAAATTAATACGTCACCCCATTTATGATTTTAATTTACAGAATGGCCATGAAAAATGGAGGTCCCTCAAAGAATGTGTGGCATGTGTGATGGATGATTTTCATTATGGGTTTTCATACATTACCAAATATTACACCATTAATAGTTTTATTACTTTATTCTAGAATTTCAAAATACATAATCATTTCTTTATATTCCATTAAAACGTTCCTAGAAAAAAACCCCCTACAAGTGAATGGGTTTGACTGGAATAAATATGATAAAATTATGTGGAAGAAAATTGCATGATTGAATGCTTTGTGTTGTGAATATGGACAAGAATGATGGAATATTCCTTTAAAAATGATTCTTGACCAACTCATTTGTCATGTAGAAAACTATAAGAACTTTTCCACATTCTCTAAGCTTGGGCCTTACAACCATTCCTGAATAATGATTCCCTTTATGATCAGCCTTTTTCACATACTAATGAATTACCATCAACCAAATAGTATTTCAATGAACTAAATATCTCACTCCACTAAATAATTTTTCCAACATAGAAATGGGTAATATTCATGGAAATGATAATTCTACGAAGACTGTATAACAATTTTATTTTGACACATTCCAGATAACATGCCCTCTAGATTTTTTATTTTGAAAAATAAATTTTTTAATCCTAAACATGTTCTCTTATTTTTCAACGATAAAATATATCCATCTCATATTGTATAAGATGTTGATGAAATTAAGAAGGCCATTATTGAGAGCATTGATAATAGTGAAAAATTTAACACTATCCCACATCATCAGTTACTAGTAGAGTTCATGGGTACTAGTTTAAAAGTGTAAATAATCTCAAATAGGATTCCCCTATATGGGTTTGGATTATTGTCTGACTTCTTTATATGTTCACGTCACAACATAAATAAACATTGGTCATAGATAAAAAGTAATAGTAATGCACACTTATTGAATATCATAACGAAGGGGTGATACATTCACGGAATTTTTTATTAGGGGTTTAATCTATGATATACTAATTTATATCTGCATAAAGAAGTATGTGTGAGCAAATTGGAAAAATATTATTTTCAATCAATTGAGATAAATTCAATGACTAATTATTATTTCGTATTTCCATCAAAATGGGATCTTTTTCTTAGAGTTTCATTCAACCAAGATTGGGGGTTGACATTTTGGGTCTTCTAGACCTATGAAAAAATGTAATTTCATGTTGAGGTCTGTATGACAGTATGATGATTTTTGGGTATGAAAAATCATTTCTCACTAGAACAGATCAATTATCCCCCATGTAGTCATCTATTTGAGTCTAGATACAAACACATTCCATCGAGTACATGGGGATGTTGGTATAAGTCATTGGATTGAATGGGATGATGTGAAGGGAAATCATGTCCCATATTCATGCTGAATTACTTCTACCTTCGTTAGTGTGGGACAAAAAATAGAAGGCCCCCTCCCCCAACTTCTGAATATGTTCCTTGACATAGAAACGGATCTTCTCAATTTTTAGCCTCATCCAAAGATATATATCCATTTTTAAAACTAGATTTAGGTTATTTACACACAAAATGGTTGTGATACCCATATGAAGAGGCCAAGGTTTCTTCCGAACGATGGAACATTGAGGTGAATTAGTGATTACTAGAAAAAACTTTATAAAGGTAATTTTTATCAATGGAGCTACTAATTCACCCCCTGAGTTGATTAGTTTGTTTAATTTTGTTAGATTTATTAGTATTAATTCATATTGGTTAGTTATTTCTGGTTCATGAATCAAGCACCGAGGATATAAATAACAATCTTGTTATAACATCATAGCTAGAAATTTTTAGATTCATTAACATAGTAGTCTCAATATTGGAAATGATATATCATCTGATAAAGATGATTAGAATTGAAAATATATCCTCATATACTCATAGGCCCATTCCATGATCTCTAGGGAAGCATAGAAGCTAACATGGGTGGGGGTTATGAATTTTTCAATGACCTATAGACACCAGATATTCGATTAAGGCCCTACATGCAATGTATAAGTCAAAAGATTCCATTATCATTTTATCTATGTATGGTAATGAATAAGATAAAAAATAATGACCATTATTTCTATTATCCTTACTCCTCTCCCACTAGTTCCATGGTGAATGACACATCTGGAAATAATGCAAGGTTGGGGTATGTCATTTCTCTGCGGGGGTGAAATTTTGGTTTCAATAATAGATTGTAAATTAATCTTTGAAAGGTACTCACCTTGGGTATTTGGATACTAATTATAGTTTATCAAAAATTGGAGACTTACATATATAAATAATGCACATACAAAAAAACACTTATTGATGCCAATCATATTTAAATGATGTTCACATGGGCATATATCATCTATTGAATTGAACACCCACTAAGGAATTCCAATATAAGAAATGATTCGTTGTATACTGAAACATGGGTCTTCTCAAACAGTAACAGTCTGGAGGAAAATGGGTACCCATTACTAACATTATTGATATGATTAAACTATGAGAGCTGGAGAAGAATAAAAATGATATAGGTAAGCTTGTAAATGGGTTGACACTAAGAAAACCCATAATCTATGAAATGAAAACGAATATATTAAGGATACTGGTTTTATCCCCTCAAAATATTGGTTTGATCCCTATGGCCCAATTTGATGAACCATCTCTCCAAGTGTTCTACCCTACAGTGGATTCATAACACATTACATAAAGGGGGTGGGACACTTAGAAATGTTTTGTCCCTTTTAATAGAATATATAACATTCATTAATTGAATTAATTCATTTTAACTTGATATCGATTTATATCTATTCCATCGAAATTTTCTTATGTGGAGCATCACAAATTGGCAGTCTTATATCCAGGATCTACATGCCTCTATCAACTCACAACACAGTTATTTATTATTTTCAATATAATTACCAATGATGTTGAATGGATATGAAAGTGAGATTGTTAGAGAGGATATGGTGATATTTCCCCACAAGAAACTGATGTTGCATATTATCACCTTACACCTAGATATGTGAAATATCATTTTTCCATCAAATCAGGGCCTCATAAAAAACTGAAATGGGGAGAGCTATGATTCTTGAGATACTGAGGAAGAATGTGTTTTCAAATGATACTACCTCACCAAATTAGTATAATCCCTATGCTATTTCCATCACCATTATTGAATAATTTCCTAATTCTTAGAATGAATGGGATACTATGAAAATAAATTATATGCTAATGAAATATGGGGAGTTGTCCAGATATAGGATAGTAATTTTTTTATTTAGGATTATTATTTCACTTGATAAAATATAAATCATTGAAAACCAAAAAGTGGTTGGGGTGTATCATTAATGGATATATGCTTCCATCAATACCTTTAAATATAGGGTCAATTGGCCTAATCACATGCGAGAATTGATTGTGACTCTAGTCCAAGATACCAATTTCATTGAAGAGGTAGTGTGAGTTATTATATTAACTCTTATTTCAATATTAATATAGTCCATAATCCTTTTTAACCATTCTATTGGAAGCTAGAGTTAAAACATCACCCATTCCTTTTCCAGAATACACAATATGGGTAATCATTGTCGGGATGGATGATCTTATAGATTAAATGGTCATGAAAGATGGTTTTATTATTGTGTATGAGCATATAAATATAGTAATTTTAGATCTCGTAGGATAATTTTCACACCTCACATGACTATTGTATTATTTATGAGTCATTTCTCATGGGAACCTGTGGTGTTTATACGTGTGATAAATCTAACAGTACATATAAAATAAGGGACATATGGTGATCATTGTGTATTTATCACCAAATTTTCATGTCGTATGATCCATCATATTGATTAATTAAAAAGTTCAAGGGTTGGAATGTTTTTTTCAAGATAACAAGTACCATCCATCAGGAAGCATGTAACACATTCTTCTATAGAGACAGATGCCATAACTATTTCATTTCATGGTAAATATGGATTAGATTAAGATTTAGGGCTCGTTAGTCTCATTATTAAGATCTGAATTCCTAAAATGTTATCTCTGAAAGATTATATTACTGATAATCCATTATATGGGGAGATGATAGGTTCTTCAATAATTTGTTTCACACTAAACCCAATACACTATAGGGGAAATTGTGGAGGTAACGATTACTTGGATCCGTGGAAAGTTGAGCCTAACTATAACTTTTATTTCATTGATTGTCATTCTTACAGGCTTGATGACTATGAGTGAACCTATAAAGGTTAATAACTTATCTAAAAATGCACATATTATGCACACATCCTTGGAAAGAGGTCATTCACATTAGAATTATGAAGGGGATTCCATTCACTTTAAATCACTTCCATTTTAGTTCTAGATTTCTAAATAATGATAACTGGTTAAAAAGGTGTGTATTATGAGATAAATCTTCAAGAAGAAGATGTAACAATATTCTATCCATCCAGTGTGGTGATGATGACTATGGAGGTCAGTTCCCCAGTGGGTGATGGTGAATCTTTCAGCACCTTGACCATATCATGTTCTTCTATAAAAAATATTTATTTATCTGAATTATAATTTTAACAACATATATACAAACATATTATATTCTAGGTGGTCTAAAAATTAAATCAATAGTGGCTTCCTTAACATCAACTACATTAGAGAATACTTGTTCCTAAAATGTTGAGGATAGAATTACATTAGTTGGGCTTGTTAAATAATATTCCCCCAATCATAAATTATCTATGTGGTAGATTAAGAAATCATAAAAAAATTCACATTTCTTGGTTAATGATATGGGGTGACATCTAAAAATTAAATTTATAGTCAGGCATGATATATTTACCAATGAAATTTACATACCTTCTCCCCTTTCACTATTTTCATTGCTATAGTGGTATTGATTATCATTTGATATATTCCAAGGTAAAAGAATTAATTTTAAACCATGATATGACATGAATGATTCAATCTAATCATTTAACTATGGATTCCAGTACCTAGTTTTATATGACTATGATTATCCTACTCAATGAGGCCTCTAAAAACATGGAGTGGCTTCAAGATAGTAATGTCAAGTTATATAATATAGAGCCCTGGTGGAATGACTCTGTATATATTTATATTAAATTATCCATAGGATGGCATGTCAATCACAATAAATAATATTTTGATAATGAAAATAATTTTTACTAAATTTGGAGAGGGTCGGGATAGATTATTCTTAGAAGGAGGAATACCTACATGTTAATGCAAAGACAGGGGATAAACAATTTCCAAACTATGATATGCAGTAAATTTCATTGATCAAATAATGATCCAGACCTGTGAGTCTACAATGAAAATATTGTAACAATATATTTTTCCTTTTATGGGGAGGTTCCATATTATACTGGTTCCTTGTATATGATAGAAATTTATTTCTATTAATTTAGAATTTGTTTTTCTTATTTTTTTATTTCTTTGATTTTCACATTGTCACTTCATATCAACATGCAAGGTTATAACTAGTAATCTCAATATATTCTATGTAATTTTACTACCATATAATAATACCATTCATTATTAGGATCTTTTAGTATGATGTGATCTATTTAATTTTATTTTTTTGTGGCTCACAGATGGGTATAAGTATAATTACCATCTATATAACACTAGATTCAACCACTTTGAATATGCTAATAATCTTGTATCAAACTTTTGAATTTCTAAACAGAAATATCATGAAAGTATATTTGCATATCTCTAATTTTTTTCAAGGTCATGGTAACTAGTGAGCCTAATTTCACTATTTCTATGGCAACAAGATATAACTTAAAACCATTATGTTTTTTCTTTCACTACACTAATAGTGTCATTAATATAATGTAAAGAACACATCTGAGTTATGACTCAACTTTTTACAAAGATGATTTAGCTTGTCTATAACCTAAGGATTATTCATATTTTTTAATTTTAATTAATTAATAATCCCAAAAATCATTTAGAGTTCATCCGAGCGATATGAGACAGAACAATTTTTTAGGTTTCCCTCTTTTGGTTTTCAACAAAATGAGTTTTTTTTACATTTTCAATTTAAATTGATTGATCGTTCATAAATCATTTAGAGTTAATTCCTAGTGATATGAGGCTAAAATATTGATTAGTTGTCTCCTTCATGGTTTTCTAACCATATGATTTATACATATCCTTTCCTATGTTTCTTATGTTCTAGCATTATGAATAAAGATAGCTAATTTTTTTGTTTGAACATATTTTACCATGAGTTACCTAAATAGTGATTTCTAGTAAATAATGATTTATTATCTTTTGGATATGAATAGAAATTATTTTAATTCACAATATTCATTTTTCTAAATTATATTAATCAATATGGGCATACACACAAGGGATGAGAATAGAAGAAGTTCAAGTATAGGTGTATGTTACGATGTCATCATAGTATACAGAGATATAAGGATTTTCTCTTGGGGATAGAGGTTCCTATAGTTGGAAGGATGCACTGTCGAGTATTAATTATATCCACATTTAGGAATACTATACATATCCAAAATAATGGTTTCCTTTATAGTTGTATTCTTTTATTACTAATATAAAATGTATGTTTTTGGCGATATGAATTTCTTAGGACCATGAATTGCTGTTTTTGAAAAAAATGAGTCTATGTATGAAGGTAGGATTTAGGTCATAATTGGACATGGAATGGTAACATAAAAAATAATGGTTATTTGAAGGTAAGGAAGGTTATATTTAATCTAATAGTGAACTATCTAATGGAGGAACCAATGATGTATTTTCTTACATATATTTGGACTATATGAAAGGGAGAGAGGGTAGAAAATTGTTTTTCATGAATGTGGATATGAGGATAAAGAAACTAGGTGTCACTATAATTCTCATTTAAATGATAATTAATTCCCATGGATTTCATTTATAGAGGTTCCTTTCACATATCTGACCCATATTTAAGGAATGAATGTAGATAGAAATCCACTCCAAATTGTTTTAGGGCATGCATAGTGGACCAATTATTAACTGGCTTTGGTTGTGACATGGTATAATCATGAAAAATAAAAAAATTAAAAAAAATTAATAAACTCAAATGATCCATTTTTGGTGTTAAAAATAAGAGGAGATAATAGGAATACATGATTTGTTAGAAAGATGTTTTTTTAAGGTTGTTTCTGATGACTGTTTCGTAATTTTTAACCTAATGGTAGAGACACCATCCCATAAACCATGTTTTTTTCCTATAATGGAAATAATGTTTTAGAAAATTCCATACATGAGGGTATGGATGTGAAGGAAGTTATAAATAATTACTTTTTGTGTTCTTTGATATGGACAATTGATATTAGACAAACATATATGGGAAATAGAAAGACCAAATTCAAAATTTGGATTCCACTAAGATGTTGTCAAGGAATATTAGGGATAAAATGGTTTTTTCATTTGGATGAAGGTTCATGTGGTTGATAGGATATATTTGGACATATATTATTCATTTTAAGGTAATTTTTTTCCTTTAAAGTTGTTTTTTATTATCAATGATTTCCAAAGGAGGTTTATGGGGATCTATGTTTCTCATGAAATGAAGAGAGATTTGTTAAAGAAAAAGGTCTGGATTATGCTAATTTCATTTGGATAGATGATTTCTAAGAAAAATAGGGTATAGTTTTACGTATAACTATCTCATATTTAGAAAAATATTATTTGTTTTTTTTATGAAGGGGTCTGCAATGAAAGATTCAGGTGTAACTATGTATCTCATTATGATGATAACCAATCCACACACTATTCTGATATTAATATGTGATAGAGGAATGACACTATGAATGATATTCCTCTCAAGAGAGGTCCACATAAATGAATTATGTTATTTCATATGCTACGGATGTGAAAAATTCTGTTATCACAATATGGTGAGAAAATAAACCTTCTTGTTTCATGTTATATGGGAAGGATGTGTGTTGTTCCTTTTAAGGCCTTGCATCAAAGAACATTTTAACCATGACATGACTTGATGGATCTCAATAATGTATGGAAATCCACTGTTAATTTTATTTTTGAAATGGTATAAAGGATTTTTGTGTCACTATTTACATCATTGAGTTGAGAATGAAGCCTCGCATAGTTATTATATAATGGGACTACATTCGTTATTTTTTCTTTTTAGGGGGGGAAACATGTGTATCATATTGCAGCTAGACTAGGATATAGGATCCGGTTATCTATTTTTATCTCATTGAGAAGATAATCAAGCAAGATATTGTTCATGATGGAAAGAAATTCCCCCAAAAATAATTGAATTCTTATATTGGTAAAGGGGGTATATTCATAAACACTCATTTGTTAATCAAATAGAAAACTCAAGTTGGACTAACATATGTAGATATAGTTAATGAATTAGAGAGTTAGGGTTTTTTTGTTTCAATTTTTTCTTGATCTAGGAAGACAAACATAAGTAAAACCTAATTAAAATGATAGTTAAGATACACATAGTTCTGGAGAGAAGGTGTGATTAATGATTAGCATAAAAAATATGGTCCTTTTAGGGGAGTGGAACAACAATTTTCATTCAAATTTCAGAATAATGAGACATTAAACATGAGTTGTGTCATCATGCAGTAGCGATATGAGATGTGTAGTTTTACATGATGTTACTAGGTTGTTTATTACCCAACAGAAAGAGAAGGTATGAGCTTTCACATTATATAAATTCATTTTGAACGATATACACATTGTTGATGGTCATGGTGTGTGGAGTGTAAAGTGACATGAATTTTATAAGTGTCCCTTATAAAGACTCCTAAGACCATGTGAGATATGAATGGTGTGATAAATAGGGAATAACGAGGGTATCTGTAATCAAATGGGGTAGATTCAATGAACGATTCTTAAGTAAGAGACTAACCCTAACATTAGAGGACATCTAAGCGAAGGACAAAGTAACATGTGGGTTTATGTCATGCAAGATGATACCTCAACCATGAGGATTAACATCTTATGGTTGGGACATCTAAATGTGTCTTTTATGGTATTGGATTATATACCACATGATTTTCATTTTAATTTTGCGTGACAAGGACCATTGTTTAACGAATGGAGGGACAACAAGGGATGTGGGGATTATTTATTAAAGGTATCAAGGTGTTCGGAAACTATTCTCATTAATAGAATATTATCCTCATTATAGAAGTATTTGTCCTTGATTCATGGGTATCCTATGTCTAGAGTATTGGTTACAATTACATTTCAACATCAAGTGTTGATGACGTGTTGTATAATTGTATTTATTTCTAATATGATAGTATTGGTTGTGCCTTCTAGGTTCATGCGGTAATGACCACTATGTATAGTTTAACATCATGTGGTAAGGATGAATGGTGTCTAGTAGTTTTTGGTCATTTGATAGGGGATAGCTATCATTAATCTCATGAATTATTTCTTTACAAATCATGCATTGGTAGGGGCATAATTCACTGACAAACCAAAGTAGTCATTGAATACGTTCCATAAGAAGAGTCTGTATGGAAAAAAACATTCCTTCCCATTTTAGTGCATGATTTTCAGTTTCCATCCCATCTATACCTGATGCCCTAGGAGAAAAAACTAGTTCTCCCAGTATAAGACAATGAAGGCAAAACATATTAAGGAATGTTCGGTCAAAATAGTTTTTAGAGACCTCTATGTGATGAAAGGGGGAAAATATATTCTCATACAATCATTTAAAATCATAGAATTTCTAGGGGACTAATTATGTATGGGGATTTGTTCACAAATGGAAATGTGGAGATAATTCAATTAGTATTCAATTAGAAAAAAATATTATGTCTAATATTTTGATGAATATGGGGTAACCTAAATATCCATACATCTTTTTATACATTAGGTAGAAAATATATATAAATTCTTTTCATTCTATGATTTCTTTTCAATTTCCACCCATTTTTGGTGTATTTTCATTAGTTTGTTGGTTTAAGTACTCAATCAATCAATTTTTCAGTACATGATATAGAGAAAAATGGTTGGTATACTCAAGGAAAATCATTTTCAATTTGGATGAAAATAAATTTTGGTTATTGTCGGTCCATATTATATGATGGACAGAAAACCTGGTAATGATGTTGGAAATCATGAAAATTATGATTTGTTTTTCCTCAAAATCGTTGAGGGGTAGTTTCTTAGCCCATCATAAAATAAGTGGGTAGTATTGAAGAAATTTTTAAACATCTTGGCCTTAGTGTTAGGGTATGGGACAACAAAATCCATTCCCTATATAGTGAATCCAATGGAGTATTTGAAAATAAATAACATATTTTGAGGTTGGTAGAATGAATTGGAATACACTTGATAGGAATGAAACTTCATGGTAAATTGTGTACAATCCTTCATTTCTAAAGTCTATATCATAATTTTTTAAGAAAGAATGTTTATCGACTGATGGGAACTATATGGAAAAGCATAGACATCTCAATAATAGGAATATTCTTTACTTAATAGATCTTCTTATAGTCAACTCTTTCAAATCATTGTTTGTTGAGGACCATCGAGTAATTTGGCAACCATAGAGGGTAAAATTAACTTCCTGTCATTGGATATATTTTTTCTAATTATGTTTGATGGAAGATTCCCCCTTTGGTGGTAGTCTATGAATTCGTATTTTCTAACAACTTATCGAATTACCTGTTTGGGGTGGTGTTCAACTCCTTGATCTATTCCATTATTATATGCAAAATGGTGATACCATTCATCAATGTGAAACAAAAATAGTTATTTTGACTCGATTTGGATCTAAAAACATATATAGCCACATTCGATAGTTTATCTACCATACAATTAATTGAGTGAAATATGTAAGACAACATTATTTTGGGGAATTATACCATCAAACCTCATACATAATCATGTAGTGGAATCATATCATCATTTTTGAAACAGTCTTCACTCTTTACATTCTTGATTTCCCTATCCAATTTACTATTGTTGACACTATTGGTCACTGGTATTTTGAGCACATTTTGTTATCCTAAAATAAGGGCTTGGTATTTATCCTACTTATTGGTTCAACCAACTAATTAAAAGATGGAATAAGGTAGAAAAACCTTTTCTAGGGGGAATAGAATGACCCTATCATTACATTTCTAGGCTTGAGTTGTTCCATTATTTTTTCTGTTTTGATAATGCATGCACCATAGAAACACGTCTTCCATGATTTTGGGTATCCCTAGATATAAAGGATATCTTCATCTAGTAGTATTTTATACCATAAATTTCTACCATAGAGGGATATTCTACAAGGGAATCCACTAGTTCCAATCCTTTAATCAAATTCAATGTTATGATATAAAAGTTCAAAAACTAAATAATGATTTCCCACCACACTATATATCCAAAAAACATGGGATGGTATATGATATATTTTTTGGTAATTTTTATAGAATAAATGGTCCTCATGGTGATATAGGTAGTGTCACAGTTTCAAAAATGTAATGATTAATTCCAAAAAATTATTCCTGAAACAAAATTAATAAGACTCAATATAGATCATGGTTTGATTGATATAGTATATACTTTTCTCATTTACAACATCAATATTTTGTGCGAGGAATGAACATAGTGATTACTCAAATGTGGTCATATATATGATGAGAATCATTACATCAATAAGTGGAATCAACATTGTTTGTTTCACAAGATATTTTTTTGATTCCGTAAATTTCTTCCTAAAATTCAACAGTCCACTGATATTTGAACACATTTTTTCTTTAACATAGAGTACTCTAAGTTCATCCAATGTTTTAGGAGTTTCTATTTAAGGGATATACCTTTTTTCAAAGGATATAATTCTATTCCATGATTAATTACTATAAATAAGATAAGGTTTACCAAGATAACACCAAAAAAAATATAGGGGTCCATTTTCTTTCAATGATGTCACAACTTATTCAGAATTATCTCTAGGATGGAATGGTTCAATGAACATTGTAGATATTTCACTACCATATCATCGATATAGCACTCAAAGATCATTTATACAAACTTTTTGAAGATGAAATGAATGGATCGTTGGTATGAAGTGCCAATAATTTTTATGCCAAATTGAATCACCTAATAGAAATATAAAGCATTGGTTACCCATAACAAAGTGACTTATTTATATATAAGGGATATTTATATTTCTCTATAATATGAGTAGCCATACTAGATGGATATGGCCTGATAACTACCCTTCATGTAAATCACAAGTTATTTAATTTCAAACAAGAAGTCCTATTATGGATAATAATGGTTGAGATCTCTAAATTCAATGTAGAGTTTGACCATCAAATTTTTCTTCTCGATATGAATGATATTGGAGAGCCCTTTTTTATATAGAAATTTTTTAATGATTTTTTCTTTGATGATATTATTATCTTTGGATCTTACAGTGGAATAATTTTTTTGATTTGTTCTTCCGGCTTCATAAATGTAAACATTAGGATCTTAAGGGAGGCCTGAATAATGGGCGGCCACATAAAGGTTAAGAAACTGTATTTATTTATAATTACTGGTAAACACATATTTATTCTACATTATTAATGAGGTATATACATATTTTTCATTGATAGTAATATTCACTCTGATCAATATGTGACACAGATCTGCCTCTATGCCCAAATTTAAAAATCTATGTTCATACACACAAGTAAAGAAACCTTCAAAATCTTCTATAGGATATTCAACATGGTCATCATAAAATTCCTCAAACTCTTTCTTCATTTCCATTTCAGGATGTATGAGTTAAAAATTTGAATCATTAGTGTTTGAATAAATATTAATATTCAAATATTTAGAGGCACAGTTTTCTCCATTCTCTAGTGGGTATATGGAAATTCCTCTTGATTCAGTTGAAGGTGTTATGGTATGCATAATTTCGAAAGATATACTGATGGTATTTTCCCATAAATTTCAACTATCTCTTGGAGGATCATGGACCTCTTCAATACTATTAGTTTCAAATAACATGACTGTTATCCTAAGGGATTTCGAGTACATTCCTAATTCTGAGCTCCCAATTTTTTTGGATTATTGGAAACACAATATCATTGATGGGTTACATGAATTGGTTTGACATGGTCTTTTAAAACCCATTTGAGGTAGTTAACTATGAAACCTCATTATTCAGTGTTACATTCCTTATCTCTATTAAAATCATGCATAATTTTATTGAGTCTCAAAAATTTCAAAATTATATTTATTAATATGTAATGTCCCACTTTTCCAATTGGTGAAGTACATTATGCAATGGTGATATGAGGGAAGCATTAAAACATGTTGGTGTAACAAGGAGTTCCTTTGTTTATTTTTATTGGTGAATCCTTTTAGAATACAAGGAATCTAGATTCATACATTATGTCCCAAAATTGAGTTATAGTATTCATCTAGATGATGGGATTCTATTTTCTTTTTATCATATCCTTGAATCATCAAAAGTGAAGGATATAGGTCATGTTATTTGTATCCTAACTGATGAAGTGTTAATATTTTAAGGATTTCAACACTTGATCCATTATCAATGATATCTAATTATATTTAAATGTAACCTAGATAACCTGATAGATAAAAGGGCTTATAGTGTCCTTGCATATGAGATTCCATATCTTGTTCTGTAAAAGAGATTATTGTATGATATTCTATATGGTCTATGTCTCTAGAACATAAATCACTATAGGTAATATCAAAATTGATCTATTTTGGTCATTTAATGGAAACTAAAATAGATTATTTAAGATCTTTCCATAGGATAAGAGTATCCATAATTGAAAGTCCCACTAGATCTGTGACCAACTGCTTTAGTATATTATATATTTCTGTCAATGTTTTTTGCCATCACATGGGTAGTGATCTCGTTGTATTTACATTATATGTTGAAGTGCCTAGGGTAGATGATTCTATTGGTTGATAATACATTGAGGTTGTAACATCCCCAAATGATAAAGGGTTAAATGACTAAATGATATGACTCATGTCAACAAGGTGCACCTTCCTTTTCGGGAGACTTCCTGATTAGAACTCCATAGTTAAGCGTGCTTGGCTTGGAGTAGTGATCAGGGTGGGTGACCCTCTGGGAAGTTTCCCAGGGTGTGTGTGAGTGAGGACAAAGCACACTGGAAAAGACAAAGTGTTGGCCTGTGGGTACTATCATTAGACAGATGACCCGTTCGGGCATGTGGGTGGACCCTAGGGTGGGCCCCACATGTCTGCGGGGGCAACTGGTGGTACCTGGTGGGCCAGGACCCGACGGCCTTGTTAAGGCGGGGTGTCTGTGCAGTCATCGGGGCCTGGTTGTCACATTTGGTATCAGAGGAGGAACCCAGCCTTAAGTGCGGTGCACTTCCTGGGTTGAGATGTAGGGCCCACAACGAGGGCGTTGTGCTCTGAAGGGGGGGTGAATGTATCATCCCCAAATGATAAAGTATTAAATGACTAAATGATATGAATCATGTCAACAAGGTGCACCTTCCTTTTCGGGAGCCTGCCAGATTAGAACTCCACAGTTAAGCGTGCTTGGCTTGGAGTAGTGATCTGGGTGGGTGACCCTCTGAGAAGTTTCCCAGGGTGTGTGTGAGTGAGGACAAAGCACACTGGAAAGGACAAAGTGTTGGCCTATGGGGACTATCATTAGTCAGATGAGCCGTTCGGGCATGTGGGTGGACCCTGGGGTGGGCCCCACATGTTTGCGGGGGCAACTGGTGGTACCTGGTGGGCCAGGATTAAATGACTAAATGATATGAATCATGTCAACAAGGTGCACCTTCCTTTTCGGGAGCCTTCCAGATTAGAACTCCACAGTTAAGCGTGCTTGGCTTGGAGTAGTGATCTGGGTGGGTGACCCTCTGAGAAGTTTCCCAGGGTGTGTGTGAGTGAGGACAAAGCACACTGGAAAGGACAAATTGTTGGCCTATGGGGACTATCATTAGTCAGATGAGCCGTTCGGGCATGTGGGTGGACCCTGGGGTGGGCCCCACATGTTTGCGGGGGCAACTGGTGGTACCTGGTGGGCCAGGACCCGACGACCTTGTTAAGGCGGGGTGTCCATGCAGTCACCGGGGCCCGGTTGTCACAGAGGTCACCGTGGGGTTATATTATTATGATCTCTTATCCTGCATACCTACATGGGATGATGTGACAGTTTCATACTATACAATCGATGGTCTAAAAATAATTGTGCCTATAAAACTATTAGATAATTATGGTGAGATTCCCAAATGTTCCACATGATAATTTATTGGATCATACATGTGTTTCAACGTTGTAAAATGGATCATTCATGGATATTTTTAGAATTTTTGATTTGACCATGAATACACATTTATTAGATCCCAAAATTCGTGGAGGTATTTTATTGTTTAAATCATGGTTTGAATCCATTTAATATAGCGACCCGGCCTTTTCATACATTACAATTACATCATTTCAAAGATACAAAACATAATAGTATTACACATAGAGGATCCAAAGGTTTAGTGTCATGGGAAAACTAGGACCACACATAACAAATACAACATCAACCATAAACATTTATTTAATTTCTTCTTCACTAGCTTCTTAGTGGCACTTGTCCTCTCCTTAGAACATGAATCCACCTAAGGATATACATCAAAAAGGGTTGATCTAGAAGCCCAGTAAAAGGATAGATAAGAACAATATAGTATGGGGTGAGCATAATCATAAAATAGGAAAAAGATCATGAACATGATAGGAGCATAAATAAAAGACTTGAAATGTGGAAATGCATAAAAATGAAACATCATATCATAGTGGTTAACTACCCCCACATACTTGTGAACCAAGATAGAATCTTGTTCACACATCATTTCAAATTTACTCATGAGATTAATCACTTTATCTAATGCATTGGAGCGCTTTATAATTCTGGGCGAACCCGTCACATTTAAACATTCATATTGCGCTATATAATTCCGGGTGCACCCGTCACATCATAAAATTATCATTTATCATGCATGCCACAATTAAAATATAACATGAACATAACTAACCCATGAAAATGTTTGGGTTTCATCTCATAAGAACACATTCATAAACTTTGGGTTCCCAAAATGAAGAGGGAACAACATACTTGATACAAGAATCATCAACCTTGAATGAGAGGTAAAAGTTGAGTTCTTGAAAGAAGAGTTCTTTTGGAAAATTTTTTGATGGAAATAAAAACTATTGAAAAACATGTATATCCCAGAAAAGTAAAGGAAATGATGAACAAATTATTTTTTAAAAATAACCATATCAAAAATGGAGTGAAAGAGGGAGAACCTGAAGGAAGAAAATTGGGTTCGAGATTTCCCCTAACCTTGTACCCGAATGCTTCCTTCTCTTTAATGTCCTGTATAATGACATTATATTCATTAATTATAAATCCAAAACCATGTGTACATTTATAGGGTTCATTCTAGGTTTCATTATGTCAAATTATGTTCCTTTGGATGACATATAGAGTTTAAAAACATTGTTTGAGGATGTTCGTTTTTATGGTTATTTCTTGGGTGGTCCACTCGTATTCTTAAATTAATGTTTGGGTAAATCATGGGTAAACATACAGAACTGATATTACATGTTATTAATGACATTAAAGTAGTTTTAATAATTTTATAATGAATTATATTAGATCCATGTGGATGAATCATTAGATAAGAATTAAATGATGATTATTTGTGTTAATTTGAGCGGTTTTTGGATCACAACGAACTTGTTTTAGCTTTTTGATTAGTAAAATGGACATATGTTACTTCAAAAACTATAAATAGAAAAAAATAAATATAACATATTCTGGTTCAACCATAAAAATGGTTTCATGACCAGATCGGATGGTAGAAATGGAAGAAGAGATCATGTCATTTTTGAAGGTGATAAATTAACACCTCATGAACAACATTCTCTTTAATAAAATATAAGGAAGAGGGAAAGGGTGTGGTGTGATATAATATCCCATTATAATCATAAAATTATAGTATATGTATAATACTAGAGTTAAAAAACAATTTTGATGAATATAGGTGGGGAGAGATCAAGAAAAAAACTTGAACTTGAATGGAAATTAAAGGAGAAGAGGGGGAGAAATTACATCTTAAATCTTCCACTTGAGATTCTCCTTAAAGAATCTAGTATTTGTCTTTTGATGAGACCAGAAGCATTTAGACGTGGGGGAGGTGATAGGAAAGATTATTGGGAATATTTTAGAGAAGTCTTGGAGCTTGATAGGTGTGAGGAAAAAAGGGAGTGAAGGGTGGATTTTATAGTGGAGGGGGGAGAGGTTTCCTTAATATAAAATTTATTAGTTTATTAATTTTACCTAAGACAAGTAATAATGAGTATTGAACAACCAAGAATAGAAATTTCATAATGTAATCCCGAACCAAGTAGTCTTACATCAGCAGAATATCATCGATGACTCAATTAATACATTATTTAACATTTATTGTGAATTATCGGATTCAATTGTTCATCAAAAATTCAAGTATCTCAGAAAAATCAAAAAACATTACCCCAACAATTTTTCGACGTGTAGAATCCATAAATGAAGTCCATTTTCCAAAAAAATCTAAATATTATTAATTTAATATTCCATTAAAATCATAATTTACCTAAAAACACATTTTAAGATTAAATTTGATTTTATAGTTCTTTCAAAAATTACATAGGGTCTCATAAAATTATCTAAAAATAATTAGACATTGATTAAATAATTTATGAATACAATACCGGGAATTAAATATTATTTTAAATTAATTAATTAATTATTTATGACTTATAAAATGCCAAAAACTTTTACTAAGGTCAAATTGTCACTTTCTAAGGTGTCTAAATTTAATTTTAATATTCATAGGTAATGTTACTCTTATTTACAATTAAAAAGGGTCATATTACTATTCATAAGGGTAGGTTACTATTCACCAAAAATTATTTTTGTTTTATTAGACTCCAAAAACCATCTTGAACACAACTGTGTATGTCAGGTTTTCAAAATTAAAAACATAGTTGTGACAAAAATATGTTTAAAGGTCACTAATCAATAAGTAGTTCATTATTTTGTGTTTTCATGTAATTTTATGACATATTTATTAGAAGAGAATTTCCATCGAAAAACATTGGGTCGTTACATTATTCCCCTCGTAAGAAATTTCGCCCCCGAAATTTCACATTACACAAATAGGTGAGGGTACTTCTCTTTCATTACCTCTTCTCGTTCCCAAGTTGCTTCCTCAAACTTATGGTTCCTCCACAACACTTTGAAAAGATGGGTTGTCTTGTTGCGTAGAACCTTATCACTTCGGTCCAGAATCTTTACCGGCTGCTCCTCATAGGAGAGATCATCTTCCAGCTACACCCCCTCTACATTTAGTACATGTGAGGGATCTGGTATGTACTTTCTCAGTAGTGATACATGAAACCAATCATTAACTTGAGCCATTTTCAACGGAAGTTCAAGATGATAGGCCACAGATTCTATGTGGTCAAGGATTTCAAATGGGCCAATGTACCTTGGGCTTAGCTTCCCTTTCTTCCCGAATCGCATGACTCTCTACCATGGAGATATTCGAAGGAAGACTTTATCTCCAATGTCGAACTCCATGTCCCTTCGACGATTGTCATCATAGCTCTTTTTCCGACATTGAGCAGCTTTGATGTGTTTCTGGATGACTTGAACCTTCTATGTCATCTCATGAACAAGATAGGGTCCAAGTAGCTTTCTTTCTCCAAATTGATCCCAACAGGTTGGAGTTCTATATCGCTTCCCAAAAAGAGCTTCATACGGATCCATCTAAACACTCTAGTGGTATCTATTGTTGTATAAGAACTCAATCAATGGAAGATTCTGATCCCAACCACCTTTGAATTCAATTGAGCATGCTCTTAGAATATCATCACGTTTCTAAATAGTCCTTTCAGACTGGCCATTGATTTGGGGGTGATAGGTCATGCTAAAATTTAATTCAGTACTCAATGCATGTTGAAGGATCCTCTATAATTTAGATGTGAACCCTGGATCACGGTCAGAGACAATTGAGTGTGGAACACCGTGCAGTCTCACCACTTCCTTCACATATATCTTTGCAAGTTGTTCAAGTGATAGGACTTCTTGATTAGCGATAAAATGGGCATTCATGGTGAGTCGGTCAACCACAAACCATGTTGCATTATTTCCATTTGACGTCTTCGGGAGACCTGTGACAAAGACCATAGTAACATTTTCCCATTTGTACATGGGTATAGGCAATGGTTGCATCATACCTTTGGACTTTTTCCGCTCAGCTTTAACTTGCTGACATACCAAGTGCCTTGATATATATTCCGCAATCTCCTTCTTCATGTTATCCCACCAAAAGTGTTCTTGGAGATCACGATACATCTTGCTACTCCCAGGATGGATAGAGAAAGTTGAGCTATGTGAATTATCCAATAGCTCCTTCATTATCCCGGGTGATGAAGGCACACAAAGCCGTTTTCCAAACCGAATCACACCATCATCGTCGATATGGAACTCTTGCATCTTCCCTTCCTTTAATGCATTCACCCTCTTTTGTATCTCCTTATCATCCCATTGTGCTTTCTTAATCTTCTCTTGGATGGATGGTTGTGCAATCATTTGGGAATGGTATGATGTATCCCCTGCCCTTACGATTCCCAAATCCATCGTTTGCACATCCATGATGATAGGGTATTTCTCAATCCTCAACATGGATAGAGTAGTAGGTTATTTTCTGCTTAGATCATCACCTACATTGTTCGCCTTTCCATAATGATAGTGAATAGAGAAATCGTAATCCTTGATTAGCTTTAACCATCTAATTTGTCGCATGTTGAGCTCCTTTTCTGTGAATATATACTTCATGCTCTTGTGGTCGGTGTATATGTCAAACTTCTCACCATAAAGGTAGTGCTGCCAGATTTTCAAGTCAAAAATCATGGCTGCTAACTCTAGATCATGTGTTGGGTAGTTCTGCTCATGGATCTTCAACGGTCGTGAGGTGTAGGCTATCACATTATCGTTTTTCATGAGTACACAACCCAATCCTTTCTTTGAAGAATTACTGTATATCACAAAACAATCTCTACATTTCTGTAGTGTGAGTGCAGGTGCAGTGATCAGCCTTCTCTTTTGCTCCTTGAAGCTTGCCTCACATTCTTACGTCCAGACATACATTGCCCCTTTCTTTGTTAACATAGTTAGCAAGCTTGACAATCTTTAGAAATTTCTCACAAAACGTCGGTAGTAACCAGCTAATGCAAGAAAACTTCAGATTTCTGTGACACTAGATGGCCTGGGCCATTCCTCAATCGCCTTTTTCTTTGAAGGGTCTACAGAAATTCCATCACTTATGATCACATATCCCAAGAACGTGACTTGATTCATCAAAAAGTCAAACCTGCTGAACTTGACGTACAACTTCTCCTTTCTCAATGTCGTGAACACAAGTCTTATATGTTCTTCATGTTCCTCCTTGCACTTGGAGTAGTTGAGAATATCATTGATAAACAATACCACAAATTTTTTGAGGTAATGTCTAAAGACTTTATTCATGAAATCCATGAAGATTATAGGGGCATTAGTAAGTCCAAATGGCATAACCAAAAACTCATAGTGCCAATACCTTGTAAAGGAAGGAAGTCTTCTGAATATCATCCTTCTTCACCTTTACATGATGATATCCAGAACGAATATCAACCTTTGAGAAGTATTGAGCTCATCTTAACTGATCAAACAAGTCATCAATCCTTGGGAGAGGATACTTTTTCTTTATGGTGATCTTTTTGAGTTCCCGATAATCGATACACAACCGCATGGTTCCATCCTTCTTCTTCACAAAGAGCACTGGAGCACCCTAATGTGATGCACTAGGGAATATGAACCCTTTGTCCAGATGCTCTTGCAGTTGCTTCTTTAAATCCTCCAATTCGATAGGATCCATACTATAAGCGAACTTCGAGATAGGAGTAGCTCCGAGTATGAGTTTAATTGAGAACTCTACCTCACGATCCGGGAGAATTCTGGGTAACTCTTCGAGAAATACATCGCCATATTCCCTCACGATGGACATTTCCTCAAGGTTGGAACTTTCCTTCGACTCAACCATTGGGGTGAGGTATGCTTATTCATAGGGAATCAACAACCAACCCATTGAATAATTTTTCAAAGGAGACTCATGATCTTCCTTGCATTTGTAGAGGAGTATGGGATGTTTCGGAATATGAAAAGATATTTCCTTTTCCCGAATGTTGATATGTGCTCTATATAATGAGATCCAGTCCATTCCCATTATAGCATCGAATTTCACCAAGGAAAGTATTATGATATTTTCTAGAAGAATCTTCCCACATACGTCAATAGGAGAAGAGTCAAACACTTGGGTTGCAATGATTTCACCACTTCGTGTTTTTATAGATATCTATACTTCAAGGTTTCGTGGCATTGATTCTATAGTTCTAGTAAACATGCAAGATATAAAAAAATGCATAGAACTAGAGAAAAATAAGATTTTTTTCATTATTGAGTGAATAGAAAGTGTACCTTGTATGACTTCATTATCATGCTCCACCTCTGCAGTAGTAATGGCATAAGCCTTCCCTTGTTCCTTTGGATTTGGTGGCTGCTAACGCTGATTACCCTCGAGAGCTCAAGGTTTAGTGCACTGGTTTGCAAAGTGCCCTAGCTCCCTATAGTTGTAGCGTTGTACCATGGGTGGTTCTATCCTTTCATTGGCTACATTATCCTTCCTTTTTTTGAATTTTTGTCACCCTTGAGAATGGTGTCCTTCTTTCCCACACTTGATGCATTTTTCCCGTCCCTTTGAGGAAGTTCCCATTGTGCAACATCCCACATTTTTGGCATGTGGGTCGTTGATTTTTCTTCCCACCTTTGTCATTAGATCCTCCAGCTTGAAAATCCATCATTATTTTATTATCTCCATAGCCATGGGACCATTCTCAAAACTCCATATCTACTTTGATATCAGACTGAACAACTTCTTCATAACTCCCAAAGTCTCGAATTTCAAGAGCCTTTCGAAGGTGTGGTTTTAATCCACTAAAAAATATATCAATTTTCTATCATTGTTGATAACAAAACCCGAAGCTTACCTTGCAAGACTTGTGAAATTAGCTTCATAGGTTATGAAATATTCTCCTTCTTTTTGCTTGATCTCTATAAATTATCTCTCCATCTTCATCCGAAAAGTTCTTTGTAAATACCTATTAAGAAAAATTATCTTAAAGTCTTCCCATTCCATCTCTTCAATTTCCTCTCTTGGCTTGGTGTTCTCAATCAAAGCCCACCATTGATCAGCTTCTCCATCTAGATGATAGATGGCTAGAGTCACCTTCTCCATCTTAGAACATTGATGCACAGAAAAGATCTTCTCCATGGAGTTGACCCATTGTTCCGCAACTAGTGGATCAGAATATCCACAAAACGTCGGTGGTCATTGCAGCATAAAACATTCAATAACTAGTTGCTCCCTCTTCAGTGAAGGAGGAAATTCCCCAATATTGTGGTTATTATTCATAACATGAGATAATTGGGTAAGCATCACCATGAATTTTGGAACTCCACCTCCAAAATCATTAGGGATGTCGTTCGGGAAATCGTTGCATTGTCCCTCGCATGAGTTGTTGGCCTGATTTCTCCTAGTTCCCACCTTTTTCTAAAATAGAAAATGTTATAACAAAACATAAGTAAACAAGTCATGAATAACTTATTCATTTATCAAATTATACCAAAAACATAACTTATGGGATCCCTAGGTAAATATCATTGTGTGCATATTTGTACTTAGTCTCATGTTGTAAGTTTTCTCTAGGGTTCACTAATCCTAATCCCCAAAATAACTAAACCTTTCCTCTGATACCAAATATAGCGACCTAGACATTTCATACATTACTATTACATAATTTCAATGATAAACAACATAATAGTATTACAAATAGAGGATCCAAAGGTTTAGTGTCTTGGGAAAACTAGGACCACACATAACAAATACAACATCAACCATAAACATTTATTTAATTTCTTCTTCACTAGCTTCTTAGTAGAACTTGTCTTCTCCTTAGTACATGTAGCCACCTCAGGATATACATCAAAAAGGGGTGAGATAGAAGACCAGTAAGAGGATAGATATGAACAATATAGCATGGCGTGAGCAGAATCATATCATATGCAAAAGATCATGAACATGAGAGGATCATAAATAAAAGACTTGAAATGTGGAAATGCATAAAAATGAAACATCATGTCTTAGTGGTTACCTACCACACATACTTGTGACCCAAGATACCATCTTGTTCACACATCATTTCACATTTACTCATGAGATTCATCACCTTACCCAATGCATTGGAGTGCTGTATAATTCGGGGCACACCCGTCATATTTAAACATTCATATTGTACTATATAATTCCGGGTGCATCCATCACATCATAACATTATCATTTATCATGCATGCCACAATTAAAATATAACATGAACATAACTAACCCATTAAAAGGGAAGGGTTTCATCTCATAATAACACATTCATAAACTTTGGGTTCCCAAAAAAAAAAGAGGGAACACCATACTTGATACAAGAATTGTCAACCTTGAATGAGAGGTAAAAGTAGGGTTCCTGAAAGAAGAATTCTTTTGGAAAACATTTTGATGGACATAAAAACCATTGAAAAACATGTATATACTGTAAAAGTAATGGAAATGATAAAAAAATTATCTTTGAGGAATAACCATATTAAAAATGGAGTGAAAGAGGGAGAACCCGAAGGAAGATAATTGGGTTCGAGATTTCCCCTTACCATGAACCCGAATGCTTCCTTCTCTTTAATGTCCTGTATAATGACATTATATTCATTAATTAGAAATCCAAAACCATATGTACATTAATAGGGTTCATTCTGGTTTCATTATGTCATATTATGTTCCTTTGTATGACTTATAGAGTTTAAGAACATTGTTTAGGGATATTCGTTGTTATGGTTTTTTCTTGGGTGGTTCACCAGTATTCATAAATTGATGTTTGGGTAGATGATGGGTAAACATCCAGAACTGATATTACATGTTATTAATGATATTACAGTAGATTTAATAATTTTATAATTAATTATATTAGATCCATGTGGAAGAATCATTAGATAAGAATTAAATGATGATTATTTGGGTAAATTCGAGCAGTTTTTAGATCACAACAAACTTATTTTAACTTTTCCATTAGTAAAATGGATGTAGGTTATTTCCAGAACTATAAATAGAACCTAATACAAATATAATATTCTAGAACAACCATAAAAATGGTTTTAGGTCCAGATTTTAAGGTAGAAATGGAAGAAGAGAGCATGTTGTTTTTGAAGGTGACAAATTAACACCTCATGAACAACGTTCTCTTTAATAAAATAAAAGGACGAGGGAAAGGGTGTGGGGTAATATAATATCCCATTTGAATCATAAAATTACATTATATGTATAATAATGGAGTTACAAAACAATTTTTATGAATATAGGTGGGGAGAGATCAAGAAAGGAATGTGAAATTGAAAGGAAATTAAAGGAGAAGAGGGAGAGAAATTGCCTCTTAAATCTTCCTCTTGAGATCCTCCTTAAAGAAGCTAGTCTTGGTCATTTGATGAGACCAGAAGCTTTTGGAAATGGGGGAGGTGCTAGGGAAGATTTTAGGGCAGGGTTTAGAGAAGGCTTGGAGCTTGAGAGGTGTGAGGAAAAGAGGGAGTGAAGGGTGGATTTGATAGTGGAGGGGAGAGGGGTTTCCTTAATATAAAATTGATTAGTTTATTAATTTAACCTAAGACAAGGAATAGTGAGTCTTGAACGACCATTAATTGTAATATTATAATGTAATCCCGAACCAAGTGGGATTACATCAGCCGAACATCATTGATCACTCAATTAATACCTTATTTAGCATTTATGGTTAATTATCGGATTCAACTATTCATCAAAAATTCAATTATCTCAGGAAAATCCCAAAAATTTACCCCAACAATTTTTCGACGTGTAGAATCAAAAAAACGAAGTCCATTTTTCAAAAATAAATTTCTAAATATTATTAATTTAATATTCAATTAAAATCATAATTTACTTAAAAAACTATTTTTAAGATTTAAACTGATTTTATAGTTCTTTAAAAAATTACATAGGGTCTCATAACATTATCTAAATACTATTAGAAATTGATTAAAAAACTTATGAATACATTTCAGGGAAATATTTATTCTTTTAAATTAATTAATTAATTATAATTAATTAATTATGACTTATAAAATGCCAAAAACGTTTACTAAGGTCAAATTGTCACTTTCTATGATGTCTAAATTTTATTTTTGTATTCATAGGTAATGTTACTCTTATTAACTATTCATAAGGATCATATTACTATTCATAAGGGTAGGTTGCTATTCACCAAAAATTATTTTTGTTTCATTAGACTCCAAAAACCATCTTGAACACAACCGTGTATGTCAGATTTTCAAAATTCAAAACATAGTTGTGACAACCATATGTTTGAAGGTCACTTAACACTTAGTAGTTCATTATTTTGTGTTTTCATGTTATTTTATGAAATATTTATAAGAAGGGAATTTCCATTTAAAAACATTGGGTCGTTACATTTAATGTGACTAATTAAATGATTAAAATGTGTAAGGGGTATCTCAAGGTGTTCCAAGGGTTCATGAAATTAGCGTAATGGAAATTTTGGGCATCTTATTCATGTTTCATGGTTAGATCATGTTTGTACATAACCTTGTTCCCAAACCATGATATACAGGAGGTGGGGTGCACAGTTTATAAAACCATTTAAGGGGGAGATCCAAAACATTTGACTTTTTACAAATTCATTTCACATGACTGTCATATGATTTTTCAATCTATTCTGAATTTCTAGGGAACCGTACGACTTCGACCACTCATGGATAGAGGTTGGAGTATAGTTGGTGCCTGGTTTTGTAAACTATGTGACTCATTAAAAAGATGAATATTACCAAACATACCCCATGATATTTCATGTTCTAGCCTGATTTTTCCTCACATTCTTCCTCGTTTGGTCATAGTGATGAATCATGATCCACCATGCTTCTAAATGATATATATACTTCTATTCTATTCCATTTGGAGTTCTATTGGTTGGGAATCAAATATATAGGTGAGTCTAATCCTTCCCTTGATTATCATTTCATTATTATAGCCAATGGTTTCATTATCTTCTTACAAATCCCTAAAACCCTCTAATTCTAATGGATATTAGGCTGGGGTTCAAAGGGTTCTTCAATATGTATCTAATGATATGGATAAGGGTGTGTTCATCTTCAGATTTGAGGAAGGTACACAACAAATGGTATCCCATGGTCTTTATGGTTATGTTTTTCTTGAATGGTTATTCATTCCGCCCCACTTATTGTTATTATAGTTTATGGGAAATATTTTATAAAAATGGTTGTCTAAAGGGGGAACTAATCACCTCATGATCTTCATGGGATGTGTTGAGGTTCACTTTACTTATTCATGGCCGCCCATGGGGTGTTCCAACAATTCTAAACATACAAAATGGTAATTTTAATCCAAATATTTATTTGTGAAGTGGTAGAGCCCATGATGAACTTTTTGGTATGGTATATTGAATTAAAAAGTTAATATGGATGGTTGTATCCAGACCTTCAAATATTCATAAGGGCATGTTTGGATAAATTGAAGTGGGTTATTGGTAATAAAGTGATCATGATACATGACGTATGAAATACACATACAAGGATTAAGTTATGTAATGAATGATAATTTATAAATATATCAAATGGGTAATTGTTTATGAGGATGTAAATGTGTTAAATGGGATAACTTGTAGGAATTGATAATTATGTTAAATTGTGCGAATATATGTGAATTTTGGAATATAATTAATGGGTTCTGTAATAAGTAAATGAAATGGGTTGAATGGGATATGCATTGAAAATGGTAAATGTATTAATTAGTTAAGGCATGAACTTTATCCTACATGTTGAGTGATTATTAAAGTTTAATTATTTGTTATTGATTTTATATTTTTTTTGTGACATTGTATATATGGTAATGGATAAATAATAATTTTCACATGGCGTTATTATTGTTTGTTATTGGACTTGTGGTTCTATCCCCATGTGTTGGGTTAGACTGATATTCTAAACCCCAACCCTTAATGCATGGATTAGGGAAGGGGACTGAGGCACTATAACCATAATGGTTGCATTTGATGAGACTACCTACAATGAACCTTCTGGGTAAATGTATTGTATTTATTTTGATATGTTAACACTAGAGAGTTATGGAACTGGACATATTTAATTACACATTTTAATTAATCATATTATTCCATAGTGTAATTTATGTAATTACTACCTATAGATCATGTGATTATGTTGAATTTAGTAATGATGATAGTTTATGTGACTAAACGGCTATACAAATGAAAATAGTTTAAGAGTATGTTATTAAAAAATGGAATTTTAATGTCTTTTTTCACATTTTCATTTACTTATTACGTGCTTGTATTTTCAATTTAGATTGGATATTTTGTAGACACAGTTGGTAGTATCATAATAAGATGTACTCACACCCTAAATGTGCCAATGTTGGGTACCCCGATCATATTTCATGGTTTCAGATATAGACAAAGGAAACAACCCTAATCTTGGGAGTTGAGTTGGGACTAGGACATGCATAGATGAGGATATAGTCATGGATTCAAGACCCACTTAGGGGAATTTGTCTATTTTTCATTATTTTTCTTTTCATTATATTTTTCACTTTTATCCTGAAATTATATATTTACTTGTTTAGTTGTGCCTTTTACCATGTTTGGGAAATGCTTAAATATGAATGATTCTAGTTACTACATATTGTTTATATTTATTCATTTATTTTCTCTTGTTGCTTACTATCTAAAAGAGGGTATCATATCATCACATAATCTATTAGACTCTAGATAGAAGTTAGTAGCCAATGGTATAAAGGGGGGTATGCTGGACTTCATGTTGTGACCCTACTCAGACCACCATTAAGTTTCTCCCGTGTAAGGGATGTTACAAAGTGGAATCATTGTTGCTTTTTCTATGGTATTACTAACTAGTTTGGTAGAAAGGAAGTTATGATCTATCAAGACGTGGAAATGTGAACTTTCCTGGGATTATCTAGCCCATGTATTATTTAAATCCCAAGTATATAGGGTGGGAATTAATTTTCTTGGTATGTCTCGTTACAGTTCGATGATATTTCCATATTTGGGGATTCACTTGTTTTTTTATGTGACTATTTTGTGATATTTTTCTCATTGTTGGAAGGAAATGGGGTTGTGAATTCATACATCATTTTAGAAACCTAGAGATATAGGTGACAAGCTTCATGATAGGCACACAAATGATGGGTGTGTGTGTGTTAAAAAAAATAGTGTGATGCATTTTACTTACTAGAAAATATTTGATGACTAATGTGTCTAATATGGATGATGTGGATGGGAAATTGAGAATAACTTCAATTAATTTTTAAAAATTTGTGAAAAATAAAAAGATGAGAATGAGTTAAAATTTTAGTGGAAGCATGTTCTTATTGGGAAAGGAGTTTATAAGAAAATGGTTTACATTGTGATAGTAGAAACTGTAAATTGAGAGTTCAATGAAATGATTTTTTACTATGTAAATTAATTCACCCCATGTGGGCCATAACTATAATAGGAATGGATGTGGGTAGTTTTTTAAGTAAGAATATTTTCATTGGGATAGTTTCTGTAAATTGGGTGGAAAATGAAATGTAGGGATCATTATTTGAAATTGAACAATTGATTCCTTATGTTATCTGTTCTAAGACTAGTGTTTGGAATTGTAAAGAAATTACACCATGATGGTGTATAACGATTGGGTGACAATAGGATATCACTGAGAATGATCTTACAGAGGTGGAGAGGGAAAACCTAGATATTCAAGGTAATATAGGAGAGGATAAGTTTAATGAGAACATCATTATCGTTATGAAAATGAGGGAATGCGACCCAAGGAATGTTACACCAAATATGTCTGGGTTGACTTGGGAGTTCAACTACATCATCCTCCTAATTTTCTTATAGTGGGTGGGACTTATGAAGCCATTTTCCAGTTAGAGTCTATCTAGAGGATCCTTGAAAAACTAGAGAATCCTCATAGGAGTAGATTAATGTTGGATTTATACATTTTGCAAGGGTAGGAAAAACATTGGTGGGAAATTTTTGGTTCAAAATAGCATGAAAAAAATATTTTATGGAAGGGTTTCCATGAAATTTTTCATGAACACATCTACACAGAAACATTGGGGAATTTAAATGTTGTTTATTTTATGACCTGGAATCAAGGAACTAGGATAGTGATTGAATATTATAGTCCTTTCATGGACTTGATATGATTCATTCCAACATTGGATGGGGACAAGGTCACTACATCAAGATGTATTTATTATGGACTTAGGCATAAGAAAGACCAAGATTACCATCAATAATCAAAATACATTTGCAGAGGTGGGTGATGAGGCCCTCATCATAGTAGGGAACATAAAAGAGGATCCAAGAAGTGGCTTTGTGGTCCTAGTTGGGAAAACTATTGGTGCGACTTCTGAGGGTAGGAAACACCATTTTGGGAGTATTTATTGGAATGGACGTGTGAAGAATAGTCATAATAGAGGATCATCCTCTCAAGGTTGTGATAATGTTGTTTTTACCAATTTGGTAAGAAGCGGAAAATTCGTGGTCATTTCCTTGAACCAATGATTGAGTAACAAGAATTTGGATGAATGGGGAATATTTAGAGGATCTATTGGAACACCGGATGGATGGACACAGATGTAGGATACAGTCAGATTCCAACTATAGATATGGGTTGGTTAATCCATATCAAGAAAGCAACTAGAGCTCGACTTGTTGTACTAGACAAGGTGATGGATGTTTCACTCCTCTGTGTGAGCATCCACATCATCAGAGTAGTACAACACCAGAAACTCAGATCAGTGCCCAAGGTAAGGGGCTAAAGAAACATCATGTAGATCATTCTACATCATGAGGTGGTGAGGAAAGACCATCAATTGTTTGAGGTACCATCCTTGAATATTCCAGGCTTTCTGTTGACTTATTCGGCATAAGTGAATCACATTATTTTATTTCTTCTCATTTCATGGATGTGTTAGGCATAATGGTAAAATCTATGTGTGGGGTTATGTTAATTGAGACACTATTAGGGGTGATAGTATAAAATATTTTGGAGTGTAAGGGTTGGGCTCTTGATATTGGGGGTTTGTGATTTATATGGGACTTGTTTGTGCTCGATAGGTTAGTTTTTGATATTATATTGGTAATGGATAGTATGGTATTGTATCAAAACCCATAAATTTATATATCATTGTTGACTAAAATTCATATTATTTGAAGGGGAAACTTATGTCTATCATGGTGAATGGGATGTTCGGGTAGGCTGTGGAGGGCCAGTTGGACAGTAGTTGGGTGAACTCATAGACCACGTATCTTGTCTTATGCTTGTATATGGGAATTTAAATTAGAATATATTATGTCCTACACTGGATCATTTCAAGGATTCTTTTTCATGAGGATTTCTGAGAGATTCAAACCGAGAGGGATATTTCGTTCATGATTGATTCTCTACCGGGATTGTATCTGGTCTCCATCACACTATATACAATGTAACCAATAGACCTATAATAAACTATTACTCAGTTATTTGGGTATGAAAATAAAGGGTTTATTAATCCTGGTACTTCCCCTTCGGTATCTCAAGTTCTATTCAATAAGAATTCTGATGGATCATTGTGGTTGTTTGTTGACAATAAGAGGTTCAATTAGATGAAGAATAATAACCAATATACTCTTCTGGAGATTTTTTATTTTTTGACTAGCTAACAAGTTAATTAGTGTTCGTTATGATTTATTTGAGATCTGGGTTTCATATGCTATGGGTGATACATTCTTATGTATTATGGACTACTTTCAAGAGTATTTATGGGTTGTATTAGTTTTTTGAGATGTCATTCAGGTTGAAAATTTTCCGGAAGAGTTCATTCCTATAATGAATTTAATCATTCACACATTTATGGATTGATTTTTAGTTACCTTTGATGATAAAATTTTAATGTACTCCAATACCCATGATGATAATGAAAAATATATTTACATAATCCTAAAAACTGTAATAGAAAAAAGGATATACACAAAACTAACCAAATATCATTTACGGATTGATAGGGTGCATTTCATGGGTCACATAATCATAGATGAAGTTGTGTCTATGGAACCAGAGAAATTTTATATGGGTGTGTCTTGGGAGCATCCCCAAATATATTTTTGGATGTCTAAATTTTTCTAGGATTTGAATGTTATTATCAATATTTCATAAAATACATACCTACTTTGGAAGTACCACTTTTGGTCTTGAACAAAAAATGGATTATGTTTGAGTGGTCCGAGTAATTTGATAATGATTTTTAGACGTTAACGAAGAGTTTGAACACTATTATAATTTATGATAATACCTGAACTAGGTGAGGGGAATATTTGTTTTCTAATGCGTCTCATGTTGGTTTGGGGTAGTGTTGATGTAGGATGATTACATTATTGTGTATGGATAAAAAAAATTTATGGCTCCTAAAATAAATTACCCTACACATGATCTTGAATTGGACACTTTGGATTATGACATGAAATGTTGGTGGAACTACTTTTTTGGAGAATAGTTTATACTGTCTAATGATAATAAATTCTTTAAGTACAACATGTCTTAGAATGATCTGGATAATCATAAAAAATGATTTTTTGAGTGCATGAAATACTTTTATTTTGACCTAGTATACACAATAAGAAAGGGAAATACTTGTTGTGGATTCCTGGATTCGGAACACTCATAACAAAGATGTATAGGAATCTATTTCTAAATGGATAGTAATGTAATTTTTCTCTGAGATGCATCTGGAGTTTCTAAATAGCCAAAAAAATATGGTACATGTGTCTTTAGTAGTTTATCCCATGCTTCTAAGATATATCATTTAAAATAAGAATGAGGATGTATAGTGTTTGTATTTGAAGGAATGTCTCAAAGGAGGGTAGTCAACTTCTAGATGGATCATTTCTGATAATGGAATTATTTATATTCATGACTATATTGTTGTGACAACATGTTTTCGAGAAGATTTTATGAGAAAATTCCGTGTATAAAATTGGGAAGTACATATACAGTTGACCAATATTCATCATGATCTTTGCAGGAAATATTATTGACCAGTGATGTAGAATTAACTTATAGGTATTGTGGCTCGATGCCTTACCTTTCATTAGTTGAAGGATATGAATTATCAGCCATGTGGTTTGTTGCAGCCATTAACCATTTTCATATAGAAATGGGATGTAATAATAATGGATTATAAGGATGGCCTTCCAAATATTCCTTAGAATATGGATGTGATCATATTATTGGATTACTAGTTAACTATGGTGGATCATTTATATTAAATTTGATAGACCTGCGCTATGGCCCTATTGAGTGAGTTGTATGTTTAGGAGATAATATGGCTACATGGGGTGTCACGTAATATAGTATTGAATCAAGATCCATATTTTACATCATAATTCTAGTATGAGTTACAGATAGGTCTTGGTGGAAAGGTTTTTTTGAGTACATATTTATACCTATAGAAAGATAGGAAGTCAAAGCGTACCATTATGGTTCTAGATGACATGTTGAGAGCTTGTGTCTCAGATATTAGTAGACCCTAGGAGAAGCATTTAGTGCTTGTTGAGTTTTCATACAACAATGGTTTCCAGGGTCCAATTTAGATGGAACTATTTGAGTCACTCTCAGGTAGGCCATTTATATCTCCATTGTTTTTGTTAGAGGTGTGGGATTCATATTTTCTTGTGGCAGAGTCTCATGAAGGAGAAATCATAAAAAGTTCAGATGATTCGAAAATGTATATAAATGACTTAGAGTTTGATGAAGTCATATGTGGATTAGTGTCATAATCCTCGTGAGTTTCTGGTTAGTAAACTTATTTTTCATTAGTAGTCTCCATGGTTAGGTAACTATCAAATTGAAAAATAGGGTATGTTGGAACCTAGCTATGTGGGGCTGTTTGAAATTTCAGAGTGGATCGGGAAACTAGAATACTGATTGGATCTTCCATAGTGGTATAGTGATATTCATGATTACATTCATGTTTCATAGCTTCAATATTCTCTCAATGGCCCATATAATGTGAATTATGTTGAGGATGTTGATCATGGAGCTAATGAAAACACTGAGTAGTATCTAGTTCAGATTTAGGATCATTGATAGATAGCATTTATGTGAACATTGGTGCCTTTGGTTCAGGTATTTTTGCAGTATAGTAATGTTCAGGATGAAATGTGTTAAAGAGAGTTGGATATTCCGGCCTAGTGGGTAATCATCTCTCTTTATAAGCTCAAACGTTTTTTGAAGAAAAGCTCGAAGATGATACATTTTATGGTGGGAATGTGGTAAGATCCCAAACATTATAGAGGCATGTTATTGTTTAAATTTTGGGTTCAATCCCTTAAATGTGACTAAAAAATGTTTGATGGGTATAAGAAGAACCTCGATGGTGTTCTAAGGGTTTGGGAAATGAGTGAAAAGGAAATTATAATGATACAATTCATGATTTACTATTGGAACATGGTTGGAGATAACAGTTATCCCATACCATGCTATATTTGAGTAGGGGTACATGTTTTAAAAGACCATGCAAGGGGGGACCGCCAAATTGTGAAACCATAGACAGAAGCCTTTCAAACTGTTGGTGCATGGTTTGTCAAACTGTGCTAAATTCCTATGTAACCATGCCACATTAAGCACTCTTTGATAAATTATAGAACATATTTTGTGCTAGGATTGGAAAACCATGTGGCCAAACAATCCGACTCATTAAAAATTTGAAAATTACTTAAATAATCCCCCTAATATTACGTTTTCGCCCAATTTTTTCTCCCATTATTACTCCTCCAGTAATTGTGATGAAAAAATCTCCTCCATGGTTCCCAAGGATCAAAATACTTCGATTCTAATCCACTTTGGGGCATCTTTGGTTGCAAATTGATGATCAAGGTGATTTTAATACTTCCCTTGATTCTCTTTTCTTGAATTCGGCAAGTGGTTTCACTCTTATTTTTATTATTCCCTAATACCTTATTATTCAAATGGATAATATTTCGGTGATTAAATTCATTCATTAGTATAGATCATAGGATATGGTTATCGTTGTGTGAATCTTCAGATTTGAGGTAGTTGTATTTCATGTTTTAACTCATAGTGTATATGTTGATTTTTTTTCATGCATGGTTGTGTGTTTTCCTCCTACTTGTTGCGTGTTTAATGTCCTTAGTAATATTTGGTAAAAACAATTTTCTAAATGAGGAATTGGACCACACATGAACCCCATGGAATGTATTTTGGTTGACTAGACTAATTTAGAGATGCCTATGGTGTAAACCAATGATTCTAGACATAGGAAATGGGAATGTTAAGCCCAAAATTGATTTGTGATTTGGTAGTTCCCAGGAAGAACATATTGGTATCTTTGATTAAATTAAAAATGGTATATGTATAATTGTGTCTATACCTTGAAAATTGAATAATGGATTTTTTGGAATCTATGATGTGGGTTAGAGATAATAAATTGAATTTTCTATGTGACATATAAATTGCACATAAATTACTGAGTTAAATGATGTGAAATGATAACTATGTCATATGGGTAAATTTTTATAAGCATATAAAATGTGTTAAATTTGATAACATTTAATAATTTATAATTATGTTAAATAGCTATAATATTTGAGAATTTTTTAATATGGTTAAATGGTTAAGATGTAAGGAAAGGAAAATGTGTTAAAGGATATATTAATAGAAAATGGTAAACGTTCTAATGAGTCAAGGCATGAAGTTATTCCAACATGTCGAATGATTATAAAATGAGAATGTTATGTTATTTATTTTATATGGTGTGTGATATGGTGTATGTGGTAATGGATAATTAACCCTGGGCACATGGATTGGTAGTAATGGTGTATTAGACTTAATGATATACACCCATGAGCTAGGTTAGACTAAGGTTCTAAACCCAACCACAAAGTGCCCGGGTTTGTATTGGGGACTAAGGCTCCATACCCCTAATGGTAGAATTTGGAGATACTACCTAAACTGATGCTTCTAAGAAAGTTTATTATATTTTTTGTGATCTTTTAACCCTATATATTTAGGTAACTTGACTTATTTCCTAATTCATAGTAACTGATCGGATTATGAGGTAGTTTAATTGATGTTATGCCTAACCCATAAGTTTTGTGATGATGCTAAATTTAGTAATGAGGATAGTATAAGTGATGATATGGATATAGTGGATAAAATGGATTAAGAGTTTAATGTTAATGAATGAAATGTGATTTTTATTTTGTTCACCTTATCATTTAATTAATACATCCTTGCAATTTCTGTTTAGACAAGATTTTTTATAGACACCATTTTTGGTGTCCTACTATGTTTTATTCACCCCATACTCAGGCCTCCATTGGGAACCGGATCAGATTTACTATTTGTAGGTTATGAGAAGACGAAAGAATCTTTATTATGGAGTTGAGTTAGGCATGGGATGTGCACAAATGACGATCTGTACCTAGTGCTAGGACCCACTTGGAGGTATTTGGTTGTCTGTATTTATTTTTTGTTTTATGCAATTTTTCACTATAGGCGTGACATGGATTATTTACTTGAGAAATTGTGTCTTGTAACCTATTTAGTAAATGATTAATTATTCCTGATTCTGGTAATTAATTACTATTTTAGTTACCTAATTTATTATTTGTTGTGGATTACTCTAGTATAGAGGGCATAGACTCCCCACATGATCTATTAAACCCTTATTTCTTGTCAGAAACCTATGGAATATGGGGAGGCGCACATGAGGCCATGTGAGGACCCGACTCAGACCACCATTTAGTGGCTATCAGGTTGGGGACATTAGATATTCCCCTTAGACATTGGGTATTATGGTCTCTACATATGGTGTTATGATTTTGAATACAGAAATTGGGTTCATAATAGTGATCATCATCAGAGAAAAGATCCATTAAGTGAATGGATATAAAGGAAATGATGTTTAATTCTTCATTTGGTAAGGATTCATCAGGAATATAAAATTCTTTTAATAAACTTGTTTGGGATATTTCATGTACTCTCTGTATTAGAGGCATAAAGTCTGAGATATTCATGGTTAATATTTGAATATATATAGGAACATTTTCATATACATGATTTTTTCTTCTTTGATTATGTTTCTTCTATAGTATCTATCCATGGATGAATGTGGTTCCAATAAATTGGGATGCATCATTGTATAAGAAACATAGGGAATAATCAGTTAGTTTGATTATAACCAAATGATAACATGATATTTATTAATTTTTTTTCTAGGTCATCTTATAATTTAGATTTTGAGAATCCATTATACAAAATTATTTTTATTTAAATTATTCTTCTATAGTGGTAGAATAAATTATTAAAACATTTTCTAGTGTTTTACCCAACATCACATGACCAAAATCAACCATCATTTGCAGATTTTCTTCAAATAAACAACATTGGATGGTGTGTAACAATGTATCATGAATGGGTAAATGATTTGGTTTACTATACAGACCAACATTATCATTCAATTTTGGCTATGTAAGCATCCATAAATTTCTTTTCCTGAATTATATAATATAGCTTTGAAATTTCTCACCAAGGAATGAATAAGAATCGTTTCATCATTTTTTTCAAAATGGAATGATTTATACTCCATTACATCATCTAAATGAGGGCATTTTTTTCTAATTATTCCATTAAATAGTTGGTTCTATGTGTGGTGGTATGGGATTGGGAGCAATAGATGACATATATGATTTTTTGAAGGTGACGATTGTGGCTTCCACTCTTCTCATTAAGGTTCTATGATCTTCTGTAATTGGAATGGATATGGATTTGGTTTGTAAAATTGAATACTCTAACCTACTAAATTATTTAATGATCTCAAAACTCTCAATGACACATAACTTGGATAAGTGGTATTCATAGCGCTTCATCATGTTTTTCATTGAAAAGACCAAATAAGTCCTCTTCAGGAAGAAGTAGATTTAGGGAATATGTCAAATTATTCCACTTGGTGATAAAATATATGACCATAATGTTTTCTGAGTAGTTTCAATATGAGTGGTCAAGTAATATTTATTTTTTTAGAATAGATATGAAAATATAAAATAATATTATAAAAATATATTCACTTCCCATGATCGATCCAAATTATAAACATGTATATGAGTGGAAGGTCAATCCCTCTATGGACTTCATAAAACAGTTGATAATGGACTATTATTTCTACTCATGGGTACCAACCATGGGACCACATCTAGACACAATGTTCATTTAATGCCATTCAGTGTCCCTTAATCTAATGAATGTCGAAAACATAAGATTCCAAATGTTTGGTGGAGATTGAGTTGTATCCACATATTTAGGGTAATTCTTATTTTCCAATTTTACTGGTGAGTCTATTCCATTCCAAATTCCAGTAAATATGCTAGTGGTTTAATAGGGTAGACAAACTAGAGGAAATGTCTAACTTTATTGGACAATGGACATGGGGAATAAGTGTTTAAGCCTGTTGTGAAAGATCTATATGCAATCGCTGCTGATAACATGCATATACCTTTCTATAATGACTTATCTAAAAAGATTTTTTTCACTTAACTAATGTATGGAACTATTAATATCCCATTTTCATCATATTTAAGTATATTTTTTTAGCATCCCACATTGGGAGGATGTTCTTGATTTACATTTTTAGTATCGATTAACGCTCATTGCTAATCCATAATTTCTATGAGATAAATAAAACTATTCATTAAGAACATACGAGTTAGGGATTTTCCTCTAATGAACTAAACATTGTGCTTTATTGTCCCCTTTATCTGTTCCTAATAATGAGCAATTATTTCCTCAAGTGTTATAGGGTCATCCATTTGGGTGGTGGGTGTGATGATCCAACCCCTTAAAAATTTTCCATAGTTGATGCTCATTGAAGAGGTGGTATTAGAGAATTTAAGGGAGTCCCCAAATTATTATTCAGACTACGGTTTCTGGTACACACACGTTCATTTGATATTTTCATGTATAGTAAAATTTGGATGAAAAGGGCCTACTTTTGTTCCCATATATCTTCTTCATGTTCAATCATTCCCATAGGGGTGGATACTAATGAAGATCACTGATTAATGATGATTTATTGGAATCACATGTGTACTATAATGATTGGTATTTTGGTTTCCCAATGGATATGTTCTATTAGAGGTGTGATCCTCAGGTGCAGTTGTACCCCTAAGAGATTTCATTTTCTTGTGACCACTATGAAACATTATCCTTCCCAAAAAATAAACTTCTTGGGCATGCTTTTTATTGTGTGATCTTGTGAGAATATAAGGATTTTTTTCATAAACATCCCAAATAGGGAAGATGGGTCACAATATGGGATGAACTCAGAGGGTCTAATATGTAGTGGTCCTCCTAAACGAGAAAAGACTAATTTCTATTGGGGAAGGGGATTAGGTAAATGTTCCAAAATCCTTCTGGTTGGTCTTGTTCCAACACTAGTAGTGAAATATCATATGTAGGATTTTGAATCCTTGTGGTCGGGGTTATGTTAAAATTTATCCCAAACCTAGAGGGACCAAACTTATCTTTCCTTTTTACCGCTGCAACTAATTCAGTTTTTATTTCAATATTTTCCATCTTTTGTCAGACATGTTACAAGTTTATTGTATGATCTAGTTTAGGTATAAATTATTTAAAAAAAAATTGTGTTGGTTTAAGATTGGACTTACTTAATAAATAATAATTCTTAACCATCTCAGATGCTTCATGAAAATTTCTCTCAATGTATTAATCCCTTTTGACCATACATTTTTTTTTGATTTTTTAAGGGATATTCCTACTAAGGATTCCATCATTAATGGTTGGAACTCACTTCTGAGAGACAACATGGAGAGATAAAATTACATGATATAATCATTTGGGGATTTCATAATCAGGGAGAAGGGTGAAGTGTGACACCATATTCTCTCCCCTTCCTTTAATAACAACACTATTAAGAAAATAAATGACCAGTTGATGTAACATTATTACTGTATCATGCAATGTAATTTTGAAACCAATGATTTCTATAGTTAATTTTTGGGTCCACGTTTATAGAAGGGATGTTATGTTTATGTGATTAAAAATTAATTCAATTAAATTAACATTAAATTCATATCTGTAATTAGGAATAAATTTATATTTTAGGGGATTAAGAGTCTTCCATAGGTTCAAGAAATATTTATGCATGAATTTTTCTGATAACTCTTATGAAATTGTATATTGATGGGTGGATAAGTGAAAAAACATGAAAAATACATTATTATTAAACAAATATCACCTTGTCATTATTTTGTTATCACCATCTCTAATTTGGTATTCCTATATAAGACCTTACCAATATGAATGTTCTGAGAATATGTTGTTGTAAATAGAGGGATTATGAGGAATTTAATTTTCTATATTTGAAGGAAAATGATCCAAGGTTTTTTAGGAAATATTTTTTCCTTGTTTCCATTCGATTCATAAAGTATTTCACTGGAAATGATAAGGCATCAGGAATTATTCGAATTTTCTTCTTAAACACCTCATGATATGAGGGATTTATCATAATTTATTATGAAGGGAAAATAATTTCTTGTTTATATAAAATATTACAATGGTGAGGAGATTCAAAATGAATTACATCATGGAGAGGACTACCACAAAAGATTAACGACCGAATGTAGGGAGAAATTTTGGGGTGTATACTATAGGGAGGAACTTTAATGAAGGAAATGGAAAGGGGGAAACCATATTACTATTTGATCATATAACTTTGAAGAGGTTTTTCAAGAAACTGATCCACAGACGTGTTCTCAAGATCAATAGTTTTTTTACCATGATGGAGGCCTTCATGGTAAATATCTATAAAGTGGCATGCTAGATAAACTAAATAATCATTTTTGGTTTCATCATTACGGTCAACATGGGTGAAACTGGTTGTGTAAGCCATTAATGATTCTTAATTTTCTAAAATTACTTAATGATTTTTAAAGAATTAAAATATAATTAAAGAAACTAACTATAGAATACATCCACACAGACAATGGTTCACAATAAGGTTCAACCTAGTAAGATATCGACAAGTACAAGGAATAACGCTATAAGAACTATCCCAATCCCAAGTAAATCCTCCAGTACCTACACATTAGTCACAACTAAATATATAAACATAGGTATAGAATACAATAAGATAAAAAGTGGAATGCATGAAATTAATTCACCAAATAACATATCAAAATTTCAATATGAATTTTATAAATTGGGATCTATATGATGTTGGAAATGAGTATGTGGAATTTGATCATACGTGACGTACATGATTCATGAATACACACTAAATCCCATTAATCTGTACAAAACATATTGTTCATCACCCCAAGTGAATTTAATTAATGGTAACATCAAACGAAAAATTCATTTGATACTACTTTATGGAAACATGGAGGTCCACTATAAAGTGTTATCCATGCACTAACATTATTTTTTACCAATGTCTATAACCATAATATATTCTCTATACCTTTTCCAAAATATATGAAAATAAAATAAATTTGTTCATCAACCTATCCATCTATTATAATTTTGTAACAGCCCGACCAAAACCATCGAGTTCGATCAGAGGTGTCACACAACCTCCTGTATGACTCTCCTTATGTAAGAAGTTGAAACAAATAGCAAGGGACTATGAATCAATTTTGAGAGACTATTCCCTCAGTACCAAGTAAACATTAGGGAGCTATATATATGTGATAACCAATAATAAATAACAAATAAATTAATAAATTCTTCGTATATCGTCAGTGTAATCAGAAATACCAACCCATGAATTACCAATATGGAAAGTCAGATAAATAAAACAAACAAATCAAATGAATATATTTACAAGGTAAATTAATTAAAAAAATTAATATATAGAAATATTATATAATCTCTATCCTGAAAAGTCCATTATCCTTCCTCAAACCATTATAACCATCCACCATAGAGCCTTTTCCCTTCTTCAGTTCTATTTTCATGAAATATTCAAGTGTATAAAAAATCCTGAATAGGATGTGAGTATAATAATCAGTATGAAACATCTAAAAACCCTTAACAGAAAGTCATCATATATATAGGTGAATTCCATGAAATTAATCAGAACATATAATAATAATTATCTCACACATGTTCATCACATATGTTGGATCCTCAGGGACTGACTCTACATACATCACTATATTGTCATAAAGAGCATTGATCCTCATATGGACACATTCACCTTGATGGGATATGAAAAGAACATGCGTGACATGTCATACTAGTTTGGATATCCCATTTACATGAAAAAAATGTATGAAACAAATGTCTTAGGGAATAGTTCAATATTCTTAGCCTACACACCCAATAAAAGAAGGGAGAAAAGACCACGTATGATATATTATAAAAATGAAACCTAAAAATAACAATTCAATAATAAATACTCATAATATATAACGTTAAAAATTCAAGAAATAAATATATCATATATCTAAAAAGGGCTACTCATGTGACCCTCAGGTCATCAAGCATCAAACATGGGTCTCACTGGACTAAACACACAAGACAAACAATCAGGCTAGGAACCTATAGATAACACACACTAACATATTAGGTTTTCTATAAAAGGATAAATAATTATTTATTTTTATGTTCATCAATAATGCCTAAAAACGCCACAATAACCTTAAAAGAATATCAAATCAACCCAATTTTGGATCCTATGATCAATGTTGAAAAGAAACCACACCATAATGTTAGGTCATGGGAAAACATACTAGGGAAGATCCACTACCGATATTTATCATTGTTTGATTGATGCATGATGCTAAATCCTTGAATTCAGGTTTCATTTCTATCAAAGACAAATGAATCCCTAATTTAGCAAAATAAAAACCCATGATCTGATTAATAAATTGATTATCTAATTGGTTTAGATCAAGGATGAAAGAATACAATTGTTATAGAATACAGAATGACTCTTTTTATTTGTAGTGTAGGATTGATTCATCATTCGAGAACAAAATAGGTCTTATAAGGGAAAGAGATCATAGAAAATTTATATAGACAATCCCATGGTGTTGGTAATTAAAGCTGTCTGGATGAATTAATCATTTGATTGGGGTAGGGTATTAATAAAAACACTTTAAAACCCGATGTATTCATTGCACTATATTGAACTCCACTAGATAGATGATGGGTTATAGGTACATCTGATTCTTCCTTGGAGCCACACTAGTGAGGAGGTGACCTCATCCCAACTTTCTTGTGGGAAAGATGTAGTTCAGAATGATACAGAATGTCACCTGGCCTGGCCTTATTTTGTTTTGCCATCATGAATGAATCATTCCAACCTTTAACAAATTATATAAAAACAAAAAAGAGATATACAATTTGAAAACATTTTCACCAGAAATTATAGGCTTAACATGTCATAATAAAAAAATGGTACATTTTTAAAATATTTTTTAAAATATTTAAAAATATAATATTTGATATATTTGTATTGAGATGAATATTGATCAATCAAGTCCCTAAAATTATTCAATTCAAAATATTTTAGTGTAGATGGAGGTTGTGGTATGAAATAAGTTAAAAATTTCAAATGTAAATAAAAAAATGGTGTGATGAATGTATACGTATAAAATAGTAAAACATATTTTCACAAAATATTACAATTCTTGAAAAATTATACATTAGGTCTATTATATGTTTTTAATTTTTAATGTATAAACTCTTAGTTAAAATATTTATAAAACATTATCTTACTTAAATATTTTTATTATAATATAAAATATACTTATAAGACATAATAAATTATTTAATAGTTTAATTTATGTAATAATTTGTGGGTTATTTCATGTCCTGATATTTACAAATTTTTCGAAAGTTTTTATTTATAATTTTTTATGTCTAAATTTTGATATAAGTATTTCTGTTATATTTAAGTTTAGAAACAATATAAAAAATAAATGTCACATCAAAATTCATGATATCCCCAAAATTACATCAACTTCATGCCTCAAATTAATAATTTATGTTTTAGTTAAAAACATATTTCATGTGATTATAATTGTGAAAACATTATTTTTATTTCCTGAAACATTATGTAAAAAAACATTGATTCATTTTTTACCAATAGGAATGATCCACATAATAATAATACATGTTTTTTTCCTAAAAACATTCCATGTCTATTATAATATTTTAATCTTTTATGAAATACAAAACACCTCTCACATAAGAAATAAAATACACTTGATGTTTCATGAAAATTTATTAAAATTATTGATGATAAATTTTTTTTATAAAATCAAAATACATATAATTTCAATGAGAAATTAGCTCAAAATGAATGAATATAGATGATTTAAATTTATAATTTATATTTTAACAAAAAAAATATTTGTCACATGATCATTTTCTGGAATAATAGATCATCTTTTAATAAATCACAGGGATAATGATGGTTTATACGTTTATCAAATGTATGAATACACCACGCATAATTCAAAGGGGTGATATGGTTAATATAACTAATTGTATTTATTTCTGATTTATAAGTCTCATTTTAGTTCACAATATGCGTTATATGATAAAAAATCATCGAATGAGATCATATTGTGATGAAACTTATAGATAATGACTATTGATTAATTATTATTCTATAGGATTGAATCTTTAATAAATTAATCATATAGTGTAGATGGAATGCTTGGACATTAATTTATTTAATTTTTATTATTTAAGATTTTAAAAATTCACAACAAATAAAAAAATTATGAAAAATAATATATATGGTTAAAAAATATTATATTAATAATTTCTGATTCATTTGTGAAATACAAGAGTGAACTACATGTTATTCCAATGTTTTGTGAACTTTTAATAATAAGAATCAAATTTATTCAAAGTTAAAGTGACACGTTAGTTCCAAACACGCATCACATGCTCCATTATGAGAAAATTATATTTCTTTATAATGAAACACTAGAAAAAGAAAATTTTATTAAATTTTATTTCAGTTATACAAGAAAATAATGTCCTTTAAGGGCATAATTTCACTAGTATATCTAAAATGTTGTGCTTATAAATTAGAAATAAAATTTTAGTTCATAATAGTTAGAACATCCTAAAAACCAAGGAAAAGGACTAGATTTTCCGAAATCCTATCAAAAATGTTTATTGATTCATTTGTCACATACATAATTAATATCATGTAAATATGATATGTAGTGAAAATATAATGTTTTAAATTGTATTTTCTTATTTACCCATATAATATGTACACAACACAAGTCACATAGTAAAAAAGGTGGAAGCTTGGAAATATTTTCCTAAAAATACACTTCAAGGAAAAATTATAAAATATTTAAATCTCAAAATGAACTTCACATCATTATAATTAGAAATATGCATGGAATTATTAGAAGTTCATGTTTGAAATTAAATTGAAACATTTTAGTTCAAAACATGCATTACATTATAAATTGTTATTAAACGAGATCTAAAGTTAAATAAATTGTAGAAAAAAGACCATTGATTCATTTATAACATTTAAGAATTAATTTCTCATTTTTTTTGAGGTTTTGGTTTGTATGTATTAAAAAATGATTTTGTTTCTTATTTCTAAGCCTTATCTTAGTTTAGTAGATGGATCAAATACTCAAAAAAAGTAAATGAGACTGCATTATTATGAAACTCTTAGAAAATGACTATGGATTCATTTTTCATTTTTAGGAATGGATTGTGAATCAATATAACACATGGTATTTCAAGTTTGGTAGATAGGGAATTATTCCGTTTTAGGTGTTTAGAAAGTAAAAAATGTATATCAAACACTCAAAATTTAGAAAACAAGTCTGGATTGCATGAAATTCTATATAAACAATTGACTAATCATTTTTAGAATTATGAAATTGAGAAATCATAATATTTTAATGTGAAATTCTCTAAAGGATATAAAAATTGTGTTTTAAATTATAATTTTTCATTTTAATGCAAATTTTTTTCACAATATCAAATATACGAAAATGAGATTAAATTTTCATGAGATACTTAGATAATAATTACTAATTCATTTATCCTACACAAGAAAAAAACATTTCATTCAGAGGCATAGTTTGGTTGGTATGAATAAAAGTTTGTGTCTTTAATTTTAATGTCATATTTTAATTCAAAATAGGTATCTATGCTCAATACAAAGAAACATATATTATATTTTATTGAAATTTTATGACAATAATTATTGATGCATTTCTCACATGAAGGAATGAAATGTACATCATTTTGGCATGCAGTGTGCTCAGAGTTACCTAATATGCATTTGTTTCATTTCTAATTAGATTTAATTTATGTTACTTTTTATCGATATATAATATTTAGTCTATTATTATTAAATAAATATTATTCACTTCAATTACAGTATCATTTTATATATTTATTAAAAGTAAATGAACTATAGATTCGATGACACAATAATTTGAATTTATTCTATTTATATTAGTATTAATATTTTTAATATTTTTTAATTTCAAAATTAATAATGTTTAATATATTAACTAGATATTTTATTTAAATTCATATCATATAAACAATTCATATGGAATTAAAATCTTGTCCTCAATGCATATCATTCACCTTGGTGAGGGGGTAATTTTAAAAGTATGATAAATGATATCACGTTATCGATAATTATATTCTAATAAGTTCAAATTCAAATATCAATCACATAAGCTATCATGATCTATTCTCAAACTAAAACATACAAAAGATTAGTAATTGATAAGGGTAACAATATTAGTTACTAAATTCATTCTAATATATTTTACATAACATTCAATGACCTAATGGATAAATCACTCTTCCCCAAATCTATCTTTCTTATTCCTCCTTTACTAGGTGAGGTACTTTTATAGCATGTTGAGAAGAAGAATTAGACACATAAAATGGGCTATTATTTTCTACCCATGGATACACCATAGAGGATGGATTTTTTCCCTGCCTCACAATTATCTTCATCAAACCCTAGTTATAAAGACAATATTAGATGCTCTACATGTTATATATACACTGTGTTTCTTCATTTTTATTTCATTAATTGTTTTGGTTCTTCACCATTTTTTAACGTGGGAATTTTGGTTTCTTGTTTTATAGTTGATTTGTTAATTGTTAATTAAATCATAGAAACCAAATACTAGTAGTAGAGAGATACATTGAGATTTGATAGAAAAAATCATTATTATCAAACGTAATTTTTATATTAATTTGTAATACTAAATTGGAATAATAAAAATGATAATTATATTATACTTTGGTAATCCTTATAACATATTATTTTAGGGGTTATGATATTTTCCTTCAATATGATATGTTTTATCATAGATGTAATTATGGAGGAAAATAATTATCTTTCTATATATGGAATTGTATGATATTTTCAATCCAATGAGCAAAAATAATCATTTCATGTTTTCTAAAATACATTATCAAGTTATAAAAGTGATGTCTCAACATAACAATAAATATTATTCCCATATGATGATGGTTAATTCTACATATTCAATGTAAGATGATGTTATAGCAATAATCACACATCAACTCCTACAATGGTCTACCATATGTTTAGTGCTAATATAATGTGTGGAAGATATCTTAGTCCAATTGATAAGCACCATTTCATGTCTTCATACATGGTAAATATTTTACTTATCAATTATAATTTATGATCGGTAATGATTTTTAGCACCGCAAATTATATCATATATTACGATATATCCTTAAAGAATATAAAATATTTTGTTTTGTAATATATGTATGATAAATTGAATTATATGGTATATGAATTATTTATAATTTATGGAAATGTTATTTTGGGTTATTAATTTAATTTATTAAAACTGTTATAGAATAATAAATTATAAACTATTTATAGTTAGTAAGTATAATGCTTATGAAACATTTTTCAAATAAATATTCCTTAATATTAATTGGTAATATTAAAATTAATTCTTCCAAATTATATGTCATGACATATTATTTCTCGTTATCTGATTTTATATAGATAATATTAGAGAAAATTATATAGTGTTTATAAATTACAAAATATGGAATAAAAATATATAACAGCTTATATTTAATCTTTTAAAGATTTCAAAATTAATGAATTTGAATTGTTCAAATTGAAAAGTCTGTATTTAAGGAAATTATTTAAACCATAAGTAATGTAATTTTAATAATTTATATGATGAAATAAATAAAATTAAATATATGATATTTGTATTTTATAAATTTTTTACGTAATAGTATTATAACATAAAATGGTTATATTTTATTTAATATCATATATTTAGAATATATTCCATATAAATACGTTAATGATTCTTATTATCGATCATTTTCTCGTGCAATTATCTCTTGATTACACTCCACTCTACACTAGGGTACCACCCAATTGATGCAGTAGGATCATCAACCATATCTTTCCCTCCCACTCAGTTCCTACAAAGGTGTTGTATGTTTTTTTATTCAGAATCAATTTGATCATACTTCACTAAGGAGTTCATTTCCCCATTTGCCTAATTCTTCATCTACTTCTGGCTTGGTGGCATGACTCATCCTTTTTTATCCACCATGTTGGATATTATTGTCTTGTTCTAGGCCTGATGAAATATTCTCATTGGAGGCCTCTGTACTGGTAATGTTTTCGTGTCATCCCTGGTGGCTCCATCAGGCATACTGGTGATCCTTCTAGGCTAGAGTGGCACTAAAATATCCCCCTTGACCTGACAGTGAAAAGTATCTTCATCGAGATTTGACACACATTGATAGTGAAGTGGGGGTGCAAGTTTCCTAGTTTTATTTCGTGTCGGTTGTTTGGTGTCCAGTGAAATGGGTTTCTAGATTCTAATACTTTCTTCTCATTTGAATATTTTTTGCTTTTAACCTCTTCCATCTTGAGGCATCATCTACTGGTTTTTCCATATTCTGTCTACTCCTCAAGTGTGATTTGTGTGTGATGGTGAAGTGAATGATTATGGGACCCACATTTTTTGTAGTTTGAGTGGTAGAGGTGACTTCCTGGGTGTGATGTCTTACTAGATGAGTTTTTTTAAATTATTTTTGAATTATTTTTAAACAATTTTTTGGTTAAAATTGTTTGAAAAAATAGGCATTAATGGTAGCAGTGGTGATGTAGCCTTCCCTCCCCTCCCCCCACATTTGTCCTGGAATGATAACATTGAAAATAAGGCTAGAGGGTTTCCCTATTCGCTACTGTGTGAGGTGAAAGGAGGAACATCTGATGCCTTCTTTTCTTTAACTCCCAATAAAAGGTCACCCACCACCTTCTTGTCAATTTCATTTTCCCTCATCTATCTTTATTCTACTATTTCTCAGTGTAAAAAAACTCCGGTTCGCATTTGGTGGATTCTGTGGTCCAAAATAAAACTCTTTTTGCAAAGCATCATTTAGAGGTATTTTTTATTTAATTTACTATTATTTATTTATTTATTTGAATTATATTTTGTTATAAATATTTCAATTTTTATGTAGTTTTGTTAGCACTAAATATTATTTTTATTATTTTATTAATTAGTTATATATATTTTTGAATAATTATTATTATTAGTAATTGTTATGTAAAGATTATGTATAGAATAACATATATTAAATATTGAAACAAATTTATAGAAAAATGATTATGTGGTTATATAAGTAATCAAATCCCTGTCTGGATACCGAAAAGCATATGTGTCTATGGTACATATGTAAATAGGGGTAAAACCCGAACACACCACTTTGAGATAGCCTCTAATATGAATTGGTTAATGAAAATGGGGCTCACTTCACTCCTGGTTTGACACTCCCATGGGATATTCTTTAGATGATGAAAATATTATTTATAAACTACTATAATACCTACAAAATGAAAAATCATATCAGTATTTCTATCAATGATAAAATGATTATTATGATGATATAGAATGAGATGGACAAGGACAGAGGAATTAAATAATGAAAGATATTATTTGCAATATAATTCTTTTTTTGTTAGTTTTAAAGATGTTATTTATAACATAGTCAAATTATTTATATATTGTATAGAAATAATACTTACTATAATTAATGATTAACTATAGATTAATTACTGAATAAATTAGGATTAAAAAATTAGTACATATAATCAACATCAAGAAATTAATGAGGTAATTATTGCAGACATTGATACATGGAGAGACCACAATACATATCATCTGTTATGATTTATAAATATTTGTAGCAACATGTGGAAAACATCCCACAATGATTATATGAAGAAGGAAATCATGAGGATTGGTACACAATGCATTTTTTATTTTCTACTATTTCAATGAAAAGATAAAATCAATTTATGTGAAATATCATCTCTTCTATATAGAATATGAGCTGGATCAACAGTGGTATGAGGAATGTTTTTATCAAATATGTAGGGCTAATCAAGAAGATCATGATTATATGATACAAATTACAAAATAAAAATTAAAATTGGAATATAATGGGTGGAAGTGGTATGAACAGAAAACCACAAACATTGTGGAGTTCATCCATACTATCTTCATGGGGCCTTGAAAGTTAACTATAAATTCCCTAGTTAATGATACATTATATTTTTTCATGAAGTACACTGTTGATAGACAAAAACTAACCTCATATGGAATTCTAATTGGGTTATAATACGGAAGACACATTTAATGAGAGATTAAAAAAATATTGAATAATATTCTAGTTATCTAACTGACTTTTTTTGATAATAAGACAGTCGATATGATGTTCAAGATAACTCAGACCCCATCAAAAAATAGCATCGGTGGAAAAATGGTGGTATTAATGGAAACAAAGAAATTTCAATGTAGAAACATTTAGGTCTTATAGTTTCCATGTGCAGAAGCCATCACAGCTTGTGCATTTTTAAACATATAATGGGAAGAATATTTTGATCTAATGTATGAGATAGACTCCATTTATAACTATTATGATGCATCAGAGATTCCTATTGGGGTGTTTCTTTATTTCCCAATGCCCGATGTCCAACTGATAATGATAGCTGACATCGACTGGTTGGGTACCCATGTCAGACCGAAGGACATTATGATGAATAATGAATAGGAATAACCTGAAGAACATGGGTAATGTTTGAAATGCACCATATTTTATCAAGAAAATCATAATTGAAAAAATTTACCTAACATTGTTTGGTCATGTTCACACTCTCATCCACAATGATGTGTTGTCTTCATTGTGATATTCTTCTACTGGAATTATATGTTATTATCTATTAAATTTACATCATTTTTCTAAACATTATGCTACTATAATTCTAATAAATATTTATATAATTAAATAATAGTATCATATATCATAATAAAAACATGTTATAAAATTTATGTATAATAAAGATTATACGATCAATCATCTTTTTCAATATTAGCTACACTATCAGAATCATGATAAAAATATTTTCAATTTATATTGCAATGTTTTACCAATGTGTACTAGTACAGAGAGTTTATACCAACTATGAAAGGAGCTTGTTATAGTACACGACTAACAACCCTGGTTAGTACTACTGATTCTATTACACTAGATGAACTACAAGAAATAATTTGTGGGAAATGAACCACCATGCAAGAGGAATAGTGTCAACGGTAGAGGTGATGGTATTAGTTTTTGTCACCACCATCTTCATTGTCACTATTTATCTAGAATCGTGGTTCATTTCCCATAAATTATTTCCTGATCTTTAGTTATTTCTATATAATCCGGTGTACATGTGATAAAATAATCATGAAACATACCATAATGTGGACAGTCATACAGCAAATACAAAGCACACCATTTTCAAATAAAATTTTACATAACGAAGAAAAACTATTTATATATATATATATAAATATAAAACAATATCTTACAAAACACCTTTTTCTATTTAAAAGAATACCTTAACAACACGTTAGTAATATGATTTGTAAAAAATTAATAAATTGCCCTTTATTTTGGTAAAAATTACATAATAAAACAATATGAACAAATTTGGCATGTTTTTCATTCAACAAGTCATAACATACTGCTAACCATGACATTATATTTACATATAACACTAAAGACTCATTTAATTTGTTTATATAATGTTGGATCATACCATACTACTCAATGAGTAGGATATCCATGATTCTCAGGAAGTGTTTGGCGGTGGTGAGGATTGATTGATTAGGGTGCGTCGAGCACACCATTTTTATCACAGGGAGACTCCACATGCCATTAGTCCATACTTGTGTCATGAAGGATTCTATGGAATTGTTGTATCAGATTTAAAATTTATCAACCATCACCTCATTGTTGCCCTCATGGATAGGTGGAGACTAGAGACACACACATTCCACCTGCCTGAGGGAGAGATTACCATCTCCCTCTAGGATGTGGTATTTCTTCTCAGTATTCCCATCGAGGTGGGACCCATTATTGGACCCACTCGTGCATCTTTTCCTAAGCTTGTTCAGCGACTGTCAGGAATCAACATTTTGTCTGACTGTTGGGATACAAATGGAGAATCTATATCTATTACATGGTTGGAGGAGCAGATTCCACATTTACCTGATGATACTAACTAGTAGACTCTCATGAATTATGGTCGTCCATATGTAATACAGCTCATTTGAGGGACAATGCATGTTGATCACTCGAGGATGCATGTGGAAATGATGTATCTACCCCTACTGGAGGAATATGATCAGGCTTGGATATACAAATTTGGATCATCCTTCTTAGAATACTCATATAGAGAATTATACAGGATATCCCACAGTGACCACACAGATCTCGGGGGACGTGTCATCCTCCATCAGACGTGGGCATGGTAGCTAATCCCCTCTTTTGGCCATTAGTCTGTTAGTCCTGTAATCTCTATGGAGGTGATGCATGATGCTCTGTGTGGCACTATTATTATCACTCTCCTCTATTGTCTTTTTATGCTACTAGATGTTGTTGAATTTAATTACTCATTATTTTTCACTATCGATTTTGTATTTTATAGGTGGTACTAGAGAAACAGTTTCTTCGTGGTTCCATGACACCATTTGGTCACATATCATCTCATGTTGGATTGTATCTTAACAAACATTGTATGTATATAAAATCTAGGACTTTCAAAAAAAATTAACAATATCCCCAATTTTGGTTTTTAGTATGATGTCCTTTAAAAAATGTCACATGTCATTTCAGATTTCTTGGATTCCATATTGGACTATAATGGACCAGTTTCCATCATAATGCACTGTTCGGATTGAGGATAATATGTCTATAGTGACCCTCATTCAATTCCATATTATTGAGTGGCAATTAATTGATATATTCATGCTCCATTTTTGTTGTCTTCAACAGATTCCATTGACATCGATACAAAAAAATATGTTGCATGATTTGATAGTTAAAGGGATCCAGGAAGAGAACGGGCACTGAGAACATGCCAACTTTCTTGAATACTGGCATAGTTATGAAGAGTTTCGTATCTAGCGTGTACCTATGAATAGATTCTTTATTTTCGAGTAGGTCTAATAAGATCCATGGTATATACTGATGTCAATACTATATCTTACCCGACATAGCAGAGAGATTCATAAGATTATAAGTCTCTAAATTTTTATTAGTTTGTTAATTGAAATATTTTTTAATTAATTTCGAATCTCTTTTTAGGGAACTCAATCAATTTATCTTGTTCGCATGAGTGATGAAAAGGATGAGGGGGTCTTTAGCTAGGAATCTGTCCATGCTGATGCGCTGTAGATGCTAAAATCATATCATGAAATTTCCAAGAGCATCATCGAGAGTCCATCCTATAGAGAGGAGGTTCCTACCATGGAGGATCATCCCATAGTAGCTGTTGGTCATGAGGATCCCCAAAAATTATGACATAGACAAGATCACGCTACACGTGAGTCCTCACTTGTTAAATAGACAGTGGTCGGCCCTCTAGTAGAGAAACCTCATCCGATTGAGGATGACCCTTAAGAGGCATAGGATCCGTCTTTATTTATAGTATATCCACATTTCTCTCCAGCATGGGGTCCAAATCTATCACATAATATGGGTCCAGATCCATTATAGCCTTGGATTCTAGTTCCATGATAGGCTTGGTTCCCCATTATGATGATGGCTAGACATTTTACTACCCCAGTGGAAGAATGATCATGAGTGTAGTACAACATGTAGTTGACAACTCCTCCCACTGAAACACAGGAGGATGATGTTATTTTTGACATTCTAGTGCCTAACTATGAGCACTTTCCGGGTCATCAGACTCTCCAATGAACTCGAAGCGGGATTCCTATTCACAAACCACCATGTGTCACAGAATCTCCTCCTCATAGATATATGCATTGATTTTACTTATTAATTTATAAGTTTTAGGTCTATTGAAATGAATATACTATTATTAATATCATCCATTCATATATGTTTTTTCATTTTTAAGTTTTAATTAATATTTTTGGCACAATTTATATTTTCTAGCATTCAATGTCGACTAATTTAACCAGAGGAATATTTATCACAATTCATGTAGCTATCTTTAAAATATTTTAAAATATATAGTAGAAAAAATTGTAAATAAAATATAAAATATATCCTAAACATCTGAATAGTTATTGAAAATAAATAGTTTGATAAATAAAATAAATAAATGAAAATATTTGAATGTATGAAAAGTTACTCAAATGTGAGTGTGAAATGATGGAATGTCGAGGAGGATCAAAATACACGTACTTTACTTTGAATGCCAATAAAATATCAACTATAACGCTCATATGAAAGAAATTTAAAACATTTATAAAGCATATAAGAAATATTTATTAATATATTATTCATTCTATAGTTTATATTTTATACACTTTCAAAGTAACATAGTTGAATCATTTTTATGTTTCAATTTTTGTGTCTTTGAATTATTATAAATTACTTTTCATTATCATTTGTTACGAAATTATTTTTATATTGGACTAATTTTATATAGGTTTAATCAATTTTTTAATTATCATTTATATTTTTATTATAGATTATACTTTATCTGCATTCAATGTCAAATAGTTTAATCTTTTTAATGTTTCATGTTGGTGATTTTGATAGCTTATAAATTATTTGTCATCAACATTTTTCTCCAAAATTCTTCTTTTTTTGAGTATTTCTTATATGTTTAATCCATGTTTTAATATTAATTTATATTGGTATTATAGTTTATATTTTATAGGATATAAAAGTCACGTACTTGAATCATTTTTAAGATTCATGTTGGTGGATTTGAAGGCCTATAAATTTTTTTTCATCAAAATGGGTTACAAAATTCTATTTATTTTGAACAATATCTTATATGTTTAACCCATATTTTAATTTTAATTTATATTGGTCATATAATTTATATTATATAGGATTTCAAAGCCATTTACATGAGACATTAATTAATCCAACATCAAAAAGTCAAAATCTTTTTCCCATGAAAGGAAGAACCTGAATCCCACATCAAGAATGAAAAATGATATCCAAGGAAAACCACCTTCTAAAAAAGTTCCATGATTGGATGTTTATATCATAATCTATATTTTTGTAATGATATTACTAATGTAAATTAAATAAGAAATAAATTCTACTTATATATATATAAATCAAATTGAAAATAAATATGATAAATATATAAAAAAGAATATTTAAAATTGGATTTTATTTATTTTAGAGAAATTGTGGTAGCAGTGATGCCGCCTTTGATGAACATTTTTTTAACCTATGATTTTTAAATTTTTTCGAAAAAAACATTAAAATAACTCCTTCCCCGATACTTTTTGTGCTTTTCTAGTCATCACATGAAAGTGGAGAAAATATCATTTTCTATGGTGATTTTTCAATGGGTACATGATGTTATTTGACATTGTTATTTGATATGGATTTTATCAAGTGGTGATCCTTGTGAAGAGCCAAGCCATTTTTCTAAAAGAGGTTTCCAAAGATGATAGGGATCATGCACAACCTCATTCATCACATGGGTGTAGAGCATGAGGAATTTCCTATCATCATTGAGCTCCAAATCAGCAGTCTAGTTGTGCCGGTCACCCTTGATAGTTTTGAAATTTGTAATTTGGTTTAATTTAATTTGTGCCTATATCGATTGAGCTTCAGCACTTGATAACTTGTAGGGTTATCACTTATAGAAAAAATTTAGTTTATTTAAAAAATTTAAAGAATGAAATTTTTATTCTATTTCTATATAAATAGATTATTTGACGTACTTCATATTTATAAATAAATATAAATAATTTATATTTATTAATTATGTAATGTCTATAAGAGTAGAAAAATTTGAATGTGTTTATAATTTCATTATACATTAACTGATAATAAATTATATCTCTCATGTTTAATATTTTTCATTATTAAATTATTTAGATTAATCACCAATTTCAATTAATAAGAGAAAATTATTTATTTTATAAATGAATTTATGATTTAAATAAAATTTTAATGTAATACCATGATAATTTTTGAAACTTTTGTTTTTAAAATATATATAATCCTTTTGATATATTTCATTACATGCAACGTTGTGCTTATCTATTATTAAATATGACACCAAGTATAACATTTGATACTCTCCATACCTAGTTTAATTAAAATTTGACATACTATAAAATATTATTCTTTATTTCTATATTTATCACCAAAATGGTGGAATAGTGGTTAATAATATGATTAAATAAATTATGAAAATATATTTTTTACGCATTTATATAAAATTAATTTTTTGACCAATTAATTAATAATGAAATTAAAGCCCATGTTAAAACATCAAAAATCATTAAAAAAACTATTTTCATGTGAAACAAACGTTTTACATCAATAAATTAAAAATATTAACTTTTGATAAATGATTTCAAATAAATTTATATATTATATATTCAATAAAAATTTCCATATTCACTTAATTTGTTTTTTAGACAATAGATAAGAATAAATCTATTTTTCTGCGTATGATATATATTTATTTAAATCAGTTTTTTCACCTTTTGGACACTTATTTTAAAAGTTGTTTTTTCACATTAAGAATTATTTTTTAAAAAATTAAATTCATTTTTGAACTATTCATTCCAAAATTACATCAGGGTGTATTTTTGATAAATTTATAAGAAGGTAATTTTTTGATGAATAGAGAAAATACTGCTTTTTATTAAGAATTTTCATATATATTTAATACTTTTAAAAACTAAAAATTGAATTAATATGTTTTTAAAAATAAATTTAGTTCCATTTTATATATTTATCAAATTTAAATAATTTGGAAAAAAATCATTATAAATTTTAATATAAATTCATTTTCAACATTTCATCATTTTTTCATTGGAAAACAAATTTTCCATCATGTTTACAGGAATACTTATAAATTTATATTTTCCAAATAGTTTCATTGAATTTTTAAAAATTTATTCCATATTTTTAATCATCATTATTTATATTATCTAATTTTTTCAACTTTATTTATTTACAATAATTAATAATAAAAATTGTAAAAATTATTTGAAGTAGTTGAGGAAAAAATGGGTTTACTAAGGGTTAAACTAAAATGATAAGGGTTAGAAATGACCCAAAACATATACAATGTCCATTTTATTGAAATTTTACAACAATATAAATCCTTGGTTCTTGATTCTACAATTTTATATCACCGTGGTATGTGAAAAATGTTGGAACCCATATTTCTCTTCAAAATTTGTAGTTTCACCACTCACTTCACTTCTAAAAGGTCAGCCCTATCATATCCTCTTCGCAAGTCAGAAAATAGTTATATTTGAATTTATGTACACACATATCTTCCTAAAATATATTTCATCATCCGAAATGACTTATTTATATTGTAAACAAACCTATGAAAACGTTTTTTCTAACAAAAAAAATTTTCTGATGAAGAGGAAACATCCTTAATCTAGTGTTTTATTTTAGTTCATCCGCTAACTCATTCAATTTTTATTAAACCAAAATGATATAATAACTGTGATATTTTAAATATCATGAGATGTTATTATGATAATTTATTATCCTAAATTTTACACCTCTTTCATCAAATTTATTATGAAATTAACTTTCATGAGTATGATAGACTACTACTTTCCAAACCAATGTTATTTATTTTCTATAACCACATATCATAGATGGATATAATGATTAAATTTTTATTCATATATTGTATTTATGATATTATTATGCTAATGGAATAATTATATCTTATGTGTCTTCATACTTTCCATTTTGTGGGAATACGATAATGTTATTTGTGTGTATGGTGGACTACAGCCTCATGAATCAATGCGATTCACCAACACTTTATGTGGAAGTTTAAAAATATTTATTTGAAGAAAATATATTATATTTAGAACCTAAAAATTATTAAATAATAGTATTATAATATTTTCATTTCTTTTTTTCATTCTTTTGGGATAATGAAATCCATATTTATACGTACATACGACCTACCATCTATATGAACAATGTATTTAATTTTCTATATCTATTTTTCACGCAATACTCTAAATATAGGGGTAATTAATATATATGATAATTATACCATGTTTAATTTTTTTTATATTATTTAACCATTATTAATGTATGATATCCCAAAATAACAAATCATTACATACATGAAATTTAAAGGAGTTATTTCCGGAAACGTGCCCTTAACATGGAATTGTTAATAATTGGGTAATAGAAGGTCATACATAAATAACTATACATTCTGATATATATATATATATATGGGCTTCTAAATGTTTAATAAAACTAAAATTAATAAATAGGATGTTCTAACATTTATGGTAGTTGTTCAAACTTATAGTTAGGTATTTCTATCTTAGTTTTTACTTTTGTGAGACATGTTCCACAATCACGACTTATTTATTTTATGTAGTGTAAATATTACCCATAAATTTATTTAAATATTATTATACTGACAAAATTTAGTATTAACATATCAATTTTATGATATCTTTTTCATGGGATTTATAGATCGATATTTTTGAATGTGTATGTTTAATATGGTTCAATCATATTTTTTATCTGGATTTTTTATGTTTATGATTCCGATGATGAGATATTATGATCCCTATCAGAATAAAATGTTGAAATTTCATCCCCTAATACAATTTACTGATAGAAAAATCACTATCTTTATATTACACTATTTATGTACTCAATATTTAAAAATAATTTTTTTAAGGAATATTAAATTTTTTCACTCTTCGTTTGAAAATCCTATTTCATCCAAAATAATTTGTTCAAAAAATGTTTTCAAACATGTTTTTAGAATAATCCAAATGATCGATTGAAGAAATTTTACCCATGTTTTACCATGATTTAAAAATCATTGAATAGGAATATTTAATTCATTTTCCAAATAATTGGTTATGGAATTTATCAAAAATGTGAAAGTAATCATTTTTAACATGTAAAAAGTGATTTTTATTTTCAACCATAATGATAAAAATAATATTTTAAAACATATTTTGAAAGTTTAAAATTATATTTCTTAAGAAATTCATTTCAATTTTTTAAATGAATTTTAGGTTATAAATATTTATTTTCAAAATGGAAAGGCTATATTCCTCAATTAATGTTCCTAGATATCTTTCAAAATAATGTTCTATATATGATTTAAACCATTGATATTACATATACATTAATAGGGATATTATTTTAGATACATTCATTATTACTTCTATGTATGCTAATTTTTTAGGTCGATGATATGTTTATGAAATCTGTTTTTACTACATAGGTTATGATGTGATGATATGACGAACATTTTATGATCTTATTGGACAAATATGCATGATTTTCATTAAAGATGGGGGTTATGTAATAACCAAGTAAGGTGTTAACTTTGTATCCAAGAAGGGTGGGACTTATAACTCCCCATAATGAAATGGGTAGTGCATTCTATCACATGAGATAAAAATGAGAAACAAGTCTATAGGCTTCATCCACTATGGGAAATCAGAAGATATTGATAATGTATGAAAAATATTTGCTTCTTGATCCAAATTGAGAAATAGGTACTACCTGAATCACAATTAGAAAAGGTGATGATTCAAGATCCACTACGTTGATTGTCATGGTAGTTAACCATTCCATATGAAAAGGTTTTCAATATTTACGATGATGTCACAATTTTATGACCTGAGATTGTGGTTCATGATTGATTTATGATTAATTCTAAATCTTATGTGCCGTATATTTTGAAATGATTTTCTTCCATGAATAATGTTTATGATCTACTAAATATTGGGTATATACTTTGTATGTTATGTACATGATCACATACCATTATTCTTATATTATTATTTCACATGATCATAGACTGAAATATCTTCTGTTTGACCTTACTAAACTTTCTAGCTCATAGTTTCTTATGTTTCTTTCCCCACGATATGAATAAAGGTTTATGTAGGGTATTTTAAAGAGTTGTACTATAAGAGAAAATCTCTATGGGATATGTTAGAGATCATTCATGAAATAATAATATTGTATTTATAGTATCTAAGGAAACTAATCTATTATATTCCTCAATCAAGTTATTTAGAAATATATTTAATATTTATCTAAAAAGATATCATATTTATGTATGAACAGACTAAGACACAATAGTTGGTCTCAAAAGAAATGTTTTAATATATATTTTGATATTAGGATTATAAAATCAATATTTAGAACCATAGGGGTAAATATAAATATATGAAAACATCTTAATGTTTTTATAAGAAATAGATTATGTGGATTTTATAGAAATAAATCATTTTCTAAAAGCTACAAGTGGATGTGGCTCTTATATCGATATTTCCAGCTGTAATAAATCTGTAAAGGGTGTATAGATCTAGGCTTGATTGTCACATGGTACATGAAAATATTCCATTCTACACAACTAGTTTGACATGCCCATGGGATATTTTTTGTTAATCAAAATTTTATTTTCAAACCATGAATAAGGATTTAAATAGAACTATGAGCATGGATGAACTAATTTAAAGGTAGTGTTCCATTGATATAAAATAAGATCTCACTATTTAGAAAACATATAAATTACATTTCATGATAATGTGGTTTCCCACTATGAATATTGTTACTCACGCTATGATTATATTTTTAGTAAATGGAGTGAACCAGATGGAACTGGATCCACATTGAATGTGATAGACAATGTTTTGATGACCAATAATATGGGACGATAATAGTAAGATATGATTTTGTGATTATTAATAACCCCTTATCATGATATATGTTTAACAACTTGGAAATTAACCAGTGTCAGGGTGGGGTATTCCAACGGGGAAAGATTATTTAGTCCCTAAATGTCAAGAATGTGTGAGGAAGAAAACATGTTGATGCCTTAGAGGAATGGGATGGTTTTTCCTTGTGGAAAATATTTAAACAAATCAATTAATTCTAGGGGAAAATTAAATTGTTGGTTAATGAAATATATGAAAATAATAGTCTCCATAATATATCATCAATGTTTGAATGTTTCAAATGTAGAATTTATGTTTATCAGGAAAATTGATGTCATAATAGGAGATATCATGGATATAATTAGCAAGGTTTTATAAGCAATAAATACTACTTTAATGATGAAGAGAATAGAAACGATATATCAAAGGTATATGATGTTATTAATAGTATTGTTTATTTCTAATTTTAGAAGCATGATTAAATTGATGTCGGAAAATGTTAATTCATGATTCATATTTAATGTTTTATTAAATATGTATTAAGATATAAAATAATGAATCACATTTAACAGTTTTCAAATGATGTGGGATTATGGAAGTCTTAATTTTTTGTATTTATATTGTTTTATAAAATTAATATTTAATTGTATAAGGATTTTACAGTATAATTTTTCTATATGGATTTTCAATAATATTGTGAATAAAGATGATTGACTAGAATCTTGATTTAATGAAATGGTAATATTTTATGGAAAGAACATTATTATGGTAAGATAACCCATAATATGTTAATGATTTTTAGATAACAATTTTGGGATAAAGAGATGATGGATATGAATAATGTAAATTGGATTTTATTGATGGCCTTGGAAATCATTAATGATTTGTGGGAATGTTGTCTTATGATATAATTAATAGATATTATAACCATAATGTATTTATTAGATATATTAAATAATCTATTTATTTATTCAAATAATGATGAAGAGCTTATGTTTTTATTTGGATTATGATAATCCAACATTTTACAATGTTTTATGAAAATATATGACCAAATTACTAAAATATTTGGCATGAAAAAATTATGATCCACCTTATAATATTTGAATATTTAATGTTTAGTTTATTTTTCTAATTTTATTGGTCTTCAACATAAATTTAACCAATTATGGAATGGTTTATTCTAATATTTGGACGACGTTTTAGAAATTAATGTATTACCCCACAATATAATTATTTTTCCCTATTAGATAACTTGTTCTAACAATGTATATTTTAATAATAAATAGATATAGAAGGAATTTAATATCATTATATTGTGGATGTTGTGACATGATAGTGTTTTGGGCATAAAATAAATTTATCTTAATTTTTTGGAGTTATATATGATGTGTAAATTGATCAAAAAATAACCAAAGGATAAAATTGTACTTGCGATATTAAGTAATGTTAATCAGTTTCTATATTGGTCCCTTTGAAATTATTGATCATATAAGGAATGTATTATATTTATTTGAAATTACACTGAACCTATCTCATGTTCATGAGGTGTTCCATGTATCGCCCATGAAGTTGTATATACCTTATACATCACATGTACAGAACCCATTGGTTGTATCTCTAGAGAATTATCATTATTTTTTTGAACAACTAGTGGTGATTCTAGATTATATAAAGAAATTTCTTCTAAAAATACCACTCAATGTTTTGTGACATATTTTTTTTAAATAAATAATTTTTTATGATATTTTTCATTACACACAACACCAATTTTGGCTTTTGTTTCATGTGACATTGAGTAACCTGCAATACAGGAAACACTGAGTTAAGAGGAAGCATGGCATACTATTAAAATAATATTACATATTATGATAATTATCACCTAGATTTTATAATGGTAGGTATTAATAGTAATAAATAAAATATGAAAATATATGGTTTAAAAATATATATAAAATGAATCCATTGAATAATAAATAATTATAAATGAAAATAAAAACAATTTGAAAAAAATGAAATATTTTTTAAAAAACAATTCTTTCACAAAGTAATATTACATTAATTTATTAAAAAAATAAATTTTGATGAGTTATTTTAATTAAATTTATATATAATAAATTCATTCATATTATTATCATTTATCTTATGTGATTTATAGAAAAACGATTATTATAAGTCCAATTATATACTTCAAACTATATTTTTCTAAAAACAAGTTTTATCACCTTTTACATACTAATTTTAAATTTGTTTTACATTTGAAACATTTATTTGAAAAAATTATATTCATTTATGAAATAATAATGATAATAATATATTAGGATGAATTTTGTACACTTTTCAGAGGAGGTAAATATTTTGACGAATACTGAAATCTGCTGCGTTTTATAATGAATCTTCATTTATTTTAAAGAGTTTAAAATTTTAAAAATTATTTCAATATGAATTTAAATGTAAAATTTAATCAAATATATATATATTTATGATTTATTTAATTAAAATAAATTTCATAATTAATTTTTATATAAAATCTTTTTAAATGTCTGAACATTTTCAATTTGGAAATACACTTTTTCACCACGTCTATAGGATTAATTTTAAATTAAAATTTCACAACTATATGAATGTAATTTAAGAAAATATATTCCATATTTGGAATCGTAAAATTTTATATTATATAGTATGATCACTATAATTTTTTAACAATATGAATAGTAAAAATAGTAAAAATTATTTACTGTGGTTAAGGTCAAAATTGGTTTACTGATGTGTTAAACAAAACACAAAAGGGTTAAAAAATACATAAATCCTATAAAAAACCCATATGATAGAAATATTCAGACCTTATATATATAATGGGTGATTCATGATCCTTGGGGATTATGAGAACCCTTGGTACACCTTTTTATTTTCCAAAAGAACAACTTTTTCACTCACCTCACATACAGAAGGTCACCCACTCTCTACTCCTACTCACACATCAAAGAAAAATTATTTTGTAAATAACCTACCGAAATTAAATAAATTATTCTATCTTATCATCTAATAAGCCATAGTATTATTTGAAATACAATTTCAGAATATTTTTGGTGCAAACCAAAATATATTTTCGGAAGAAGAGGTAACGTCCCTATTCAATCATTTTATTTTAGTACTTCAACCATTTCAATAAATTATAGAAAAAAGTGATAATATAAAAACAATATTATATTAAATATAATTATTTTTTATTATTTTAATTGAATAATATAAATACTTCTCATCTCCCATCAAATGGGGTTTAAAATCATCATTCGTGTGTACAGTGGACTACCGTCTCATGAACCAGTGTTATCTTTTTCCCAACACCAAATATCATGGATAGATATAATGAACGATATAATATTTATAGATGATATATATAATATTATTATTCTATTTTATTCATGATCTCACATGTTAATTCTTAATTTTATTACTATGGGAAAACGATAACGTGCTCTATGTGTATGGTGGACTGCCGCCTCAAGAAGCAATGTGATTTATTCACACATTACAAGGAAGATAATAAGTATGGGTTTAATTAAAATATTGTATATATATTTAATAAAAAAATATATTTAATGTTTATATATTATTAACCTTTTTCCTTTCTACTGGGAAAATTGAATCAATATTCACACATACGTACAACATATCATCTCAATGAAAGATGTTATTAATTTTCAATATATAACTTGTATGGATCAATATATAAACTTGTATGATGAATATATATGATATTAATATAATTTTTAACATTCTGTAGATTATTTATCCATGATAAATATAACTAGACCAAAAATAAAAGATCAATATTTATAATAAAAACAATGTCTTTCTTTCCCGAAACACGACTTTAAAATTGAATTGTAAATAAAAGAGTAATAAAAGATCATAAGTAAATAATATATGGTATGTTATTTATATTAATTTTTATATAATAGGTGTATAATTTAATTATATTTATTATTTAATATGTTTATATGTGCATGAATGAATTCAAGACTTATGGAATGGGATTTATGTCTCACTTTTTACTTTTGTGAGACATGTCCCATATTAACCATTTTTTTATTTTATTCAGTATATGTAATACCCATTATTGTATTTTATGATTATTATACTGATAATTATTTTTCATTACACATCCCATTGGATATCACACATTCAAATGATTTATAGTTCCAAATTCTCCATATTTTTATGTGTTTTAGGATTCATTCTCATTATTTATTAGGATTGTTTGTGTTTGCGCTTTTGATGATGAAATCATATGATTAATCTCCAAATAAACACATGAATATTTTTCTTCTATGGTTATTTAATGTGAATACATGTCTTAAATGGAATTTCCTTTCATTATAAACTCAATAGTTCTATAGAACGAGTTTTAATAAAACCCAATTTTATTTCTCACATTGGTTGAAAATCTCATTTCTTCCAAAATCATATTTTATAAAACTATTTAAAAAATTGTTTTTAAAATAATTAAAATCATATAAATAATAATTTTTTAATAATGTCTTACCTTTTTAAAAAAATAATTGGAAAATTAATATTCCATTAATTTTCCAAACAAGGCTGATTTGGCATTTACTGAAAATATAAGCGAAATCCTCATTTTAACTTGTATTGAATGAATGTTATTTTCTAACATCATGACCAATTCATTTTTTTGAATCATCCATGATAAGTATTAAAGGTTAATTTTAGAGAATATTAATTCTAATTTTTTTATGTATTTTACTTTTCAAAAAAGTATTTTAAAAATAGAATGGATACGTTCCTCAAGTAATGTTTTAAATTACCGAAATGCATCACTTATGTGTTTCCAATGTTTTTTAATGAAAATTATTTTGAATTTTTTATATGTTTTAAAAAATTTTATTTCAAATTGTAATGAATATATTCCTACAAAAATGTTCAATTTCATCTTTCAAATCATATTCCATCTAATACATCATCCTTTTTGGTTAGTTTTTCCTTTCTATGAATAATATTGAATGATACCCTCCTAATGTTTTGTCGGGATGGTTAATGTTTATGTTTGTGAAATATTTATGAACCCCACTTATTTTTCATGGGTTGTGAAACAATGTATTTATGAAATAATAATGTAACCCATTTTATCTTCACGGGTTATGGTGTGATGATATGATGAATGTTTTATGATCATATGGTACAAAAATATATTATTTTCATTCAGGATGTTGGTTATGTTTTAACAAAGGATGGTGGTTACGTTATAACCAAGAAATGTAGGAAAAAAATCTCCCTCCAATTATTTTGTAAAATATTTATATGTCATGAAATAATAATTGTAAACAAGTCAATGTGTTTGATCCACTATTTAATACAAGTGTGTCCTAATCCACAAAGTAAAATAGGTGATCAATCCATATCCAAAATATAGATGGTCGTGGTAGTTACCTTGAAATATTAAATGATGTCCCATATTTTTGACGCTAACACGATTTCATGACATGATAATACAATTATTGATTGATATATGTCGATTTATCACTCTTATGGTACATGTTTTCTGAAATGATAATGTTTTATGAAACGAATATAGTTTATGATCTATGAAATCCTAAGTATGAAATTTGTAGGTGATGTCTATGATAAAAAACAATAATAATTATATTATTCTCTCACATGATCATAGAATTATATATCTTATATTTAACCTTACTGAGAATTTGATCTCAACCTTTCTAACATTCCATTCCCTATGATACGAAGAAAGGTTTATGTAGGGTAATCTAAAGAGGAGTACTATTTAAGAAGATATTTTCTGGGGATATTAAAGAGCATTCATAATATAATAATATTGTCCTTTTAGACTCTAAAAGAACAAAATCATTATGTTCTTATAGAATGTGTTTATTAAATTTATTGAATACTCATCTAAAGAGATGTGATATTTATGAATTAAATTCCATGTTTTTTATAGATAAATAAATTTAGTAACTTTTTATAAATCAATGTATAGCTTTATTATCTAGATGCGATAATTGAATTTGTTTTATCCGATATTAACATTGGATTTTATTTGATGATGATACATAATTTTAATGATTGAATATATTTTATACATATTTGGTGTTAGAATTATGATAGAATTGAGGTATCTATTAAGTAATGTAATCTTGGGTATAAGGAAATTGGTTTTGACTTCTCACTTCCATGAAGACTTATTCCATATCTAGAAAAGTAAGTATTGGATATTTATGGATCCAATCATACTCATGTGAGGATTTTTTATTTAATAAAATTTTATGGTCGTAAATTAAAGGCTTTTAGGAACCTTAGATATGGGATTTATCTGGATATGAAAGTATATATTTAGTTTTAATCTAGGTTAGTAACATATGTCATGGGTAGGTTAAAGAGATAGACATCATTTTTGTTTGAACATATGTATTTAGAAGATTGAATATGATTCCATTCTAGATCATTAAAATAATTCAAACATATAGAGTGAATATAATTAGTTAAGATGGTATAATTTACTCCCCTTAGAAAATTAAGTGTCAAATAATATCTAATGGGACATGTGAAAATTCCCTGATAATATATTAGGTTTAGTAATTCCAAATATAGGTTCCAAAACATTATTTTGGTTAAGGTATAAAATTAATGAGGTGATCCTAACTGTTAGATTTCTCATTGATGGAATATTCATTAGGTTATCCTTTTATGGGGAAAATTTAATGTATAAATAACGTAGGTATATATTTTAGATAATCTAAATGACATATTTTTACAATTTTCTTCCACTTAACTATACATGATTCATAAAATATATTATTGACATTTTGGAAAACTGTATATTTTGAAGGCGTATTTTCATGATTAATTGATATAAATAATTATTATTTATGGATCCTGGACTACTAAACCAAATTCTAAAACATAGACACAATCATCATTTTAGGAGGAACATATTTTATAAAATTTGTAATTAAAAGAATTTAAAACATGATACTCATCAGATAAAATATATTTTGGTAAATAAATCTCAACTTCTTCATAAGATATATATTTGACATCAATCACAGAAAAAGATATTATTACTATAAGAACCATTGTACCATAGTATATAAAGCTAGGAAAAGTTATTATGTGTTAAAAATTTATATACCCTAATGAAATACAATTATCCCCCATGACTGATTGACCATTGAGAGAGGGTGGGGTTAAATAAATGGAATTATTTTGAAAATACACCCTTTTAAATTATTCATCATTAACATATTTATGTTAGAATATGTGGAATATTAACTCTCTTCCTCACCAATTATTTATAAAATATAAGTACGGAGTATCACACAAGGTCTAACGTTAATTTTTTGGTTGTTATTATGACTGGATGAAATCAACAATCATAGATTAAACACTATACATGAAAGAAGTTACACCATAGACACTCCTAGTATGATGAACATAGAGACCCCCTATGTTCCTTCATCACATTACTTGTCATAAATCCCCAACCACAACTCCATTGCTACAATAGTTTTTCTCCAAATAAACAATGTTTTCCTTTTACACCTGAATTATTCTGCATTGTTATATGTGATTTTCCTCCATCCTCTAAAAGGATATGATTCTGTCATGTACTCCTTCAATTCTATGCATCCATGTCTTTGTCAAAATACTAACAACTATCTTACTGAGATTTTTCACATCTCTACTTGATCAGGTATATCCTCATTCTTTATGAATACTCAGGTGGAATATGTCTTCATTGATAACATTAATCTTCATTATTATCCTATGATAAAGTTAAGTATCCGGATTCTTAGAATTATCTTACACCTAGTATTTGTGAGCACTCAAAAACAAAATTTCTTATTATTATCTTCATTTATATTTATATTCACTGACAGTAATATCATGAATATTATTATTTAAGAAAAGGGAGTTTTTTAATCTACCTTATATTCAACAATATCTAAGATCCCCTCTGAATTATATTGTTTAACGGATTCATGATTTATCTTGTATTCAAACTCACTGGAATTGTTATTCATGAATTACTATTTAATCATTGAATTAATCGACTGTTTACATCTTTGAATTCCACCACAAAATTCAATATATTAATCTCCTTTGAAATATCAATCCATGTGGGAATGAACTCATTATAATCACATGCCTACATTGTCATGTGGTGTGACTCACTACTTAAAATTCCAACATCCTGCTCAACTATCCGTCATTTGATCTCAAATAGGATTATCATTATATAATTGATCTTGATAATTTAACTGATGAAGATTTGTTAACATTTTATATTTTTAATTAATTATATTTTATTTAATGATTTAAAATTATGAAATTATACATTACCACATTTCGAATGATTTTATAAGTCTTACTTTTTTCTCATTCCTTTATTATTTTTAGGTTATAAAAAACTCATATACTCATGAAATCATATATATTTTCATTAAAAAAGTACTACACATTGGCCATGTGATGCATAGTCATACTCAAAATTATGGTTCTCACACATGATGTCTGATATGGGTTCTCGAAGTCAAAAAATTTGTGTGAATGTCATCTTCTTAGTAGTGATGTTATATGATTTCCTTAAAATATATATGTAGATATTGAATTCATATAAAATGTCGTACATGGACGTCTTTTGGTCCTCCTCATTATTATATAGTGAACAAAATCATTATTTTAAAGTCTTATACAAAATAAATATTTATACTACATGACATAATGTCATTTGATTAGCCCAATGTTTTGTGATTTGAAATACTAGGAATTTTATAACATTATACATGAAATTCCAAACATCAAGAAATGATTTCAGATTTCCTCCAATGAAACTTCATCATTTTGAATCCTATATTTGATACGGTAAAAACACTTAGTACAATATCCTTCATTTATGGAACTCCATGGATGGTTTATCACAATTTAAATCTATATTTCTCCTTTCCTCAGGTTCTATCCTCATCCAATGAATTAATGAAAGTATTGTAGAAAACATTAGAGAATTAATATTTGGAATATTCATTTATATCTCTCATCTATTTCTCATATGATGGATTCCACCTTTAATTTTTCTATAATGTTTCTCCAATAAGAATCACATCTCATATTATCCTTTCAATATACCATGCTAACAGCTCACTGAACATCATCATTTCATCACAACCCTGTTTAAATAAAGTAAACTATTCCCAATTATGCAAAATAGTCCCCCCTTTTTTTAAAAAAATACCAAAAAATTTATTAGTCAATATTGGTCATCCCTCTATATCCCCCATTATTTTCAACGAATACAATGAGAATACCAAGGAATGTAAAAAAAATTCTTAATTTTTAAAACTCTTATCCTCCCAAACAAAATATGAATAACTACCTTAGTAAACTTGTTCAGAATAAATATTCCACTTATATAATTTAACAAGAGAATTTATTTATTCTATTATATGTAAACAAGGGCTAACGCATTACAGAATAAATGATATATTACACCAATAAATAAGGGTTTTCTATATAATAATCAATACGTGACATCAACATATATACAATAAGTCAGATCATCTCTCAGGTTGTAAAAATAAGTATTTCATGGGAAATATCTGAAATACAAATATATAAATTGACCCATCATACTAGTTCATATTAATGTCATAAATTTCTCTTACTCCTTATTTATTTATCAACACACACTCCAAATTTATAGAAAATTTTGATACAATAATAAATAAGGCTTTATTTTTGAAAGTAAAATGCATTCATTAGTTATTTTGGGTCTTCCAAAAATTATATATTCACATAGATTGTGAAATTTTAAAATATCCACCTCATGTTTTCCAAATAAAGAAATGAGAAACTAAATTCATTTTCCTAATTAATTTTTAGATTCACCATGATGAAAATATTATTTTATTTATAGGGTTTAAAAAACACTAATATCCCCTTTAAATCTATCAATTTTTATACTAATAAAATACATAATAGGGAATAAGGAGGGGAAAATTGGGTCTTCAAAAGTTAAACTAAGGATGAGAATTTTTTCTCAACATGGGATTTTTTTTTCATCCACATATAGTGTGATAATATTTAATTCCGATCCTATTTATAATTTTAGTTTCATTATTTTTCATATATTCTATTGTTATTTGATCTCATCTGTGTGATTTAGTTCCCTTCACATCAGATGTCCGAGAATGATCGCTTCCTTTTGATTGAGTCATCATTTAATTTTATTCTATAGTTCTAGTCAAATTATCAAAAAGGTGTTAATTCCATGGATATCCTTCCCATGTATTTTATATGAAATCTCTTTATCTTTTAAATATATATTTTTCTATAAATTCCCATGATTATCAGTCTCTTAATATAAAATCACTTACTTTTATTCATCATCAGAAATAATTTATGTTGTCTCTATTTTTTTAAAACCATAATAATTCCAAATAAATAGTTATAGATTATATTCTTCGATTTCCAAACATCCTTTGACAACTCATTTAGATTTAAAAAATTGTTAACCTTGCATGAATTCTCATTTAAAATGTTCTAAAATTTTAGCCATTTTATCTATAGGGATATTCTCAATGTAACACATTCATATACTCCTAAAATATGTATCCTATTTGATTTTATCTACAAAATAAATTCCCATATATCTCAATGGTATTTTTGGTTGAAAAATTATTTATGTTTTTTTTTCAATTTTTGGTTTCTATTAAGACATTTCACATGTTTTACCAATATTATTCCTTGATTATTTCCTCTTTCGGGGTAGAGAAATATAATATCGGATGAATTATTAGTTATGTATATACATTCAATAACACAAGAAATAACCTATACATTTTTATTTCTGACATTAATAGTTAATATTTATATAAATTATCTACTATTTTAAAGGTAAAAACTTATCCTCTTTTCTCCTAAGGGTATAGGTATCCATGGAATTTAATTTCCAACATTTTATAAGGATGAACTAATCTTAGTTTTGTTGTCCCATACCACCAATTATTTTATTATTATAGTTTTATCATTAAAAATGGTAGATCTGTTTTTAAACTCTTTAGGTGTGAATTTTCTCTATTTCCATCGACTAGTTTTTTCGTATCTTGAGGAGATTAAGTTTTAGTATCAATAGACCCATGGAAATAGTCTCTAAAATTATTCATCTATGTTTTAACTAAAAGGAACTAGGATTATTTATCAGACAATTATTCTTCCAAAGCATACATTTTCTTTTGAGGATCACTAAGTATCATCTCATATCCTTCAACCATTAATGTATTCTTTTTTAAATTCATAAAATAATGTTTATTTTCTCTCATAATCCTACTTATTAATATATTTTTTTAATTTAGTTTCAAGCATTATCTTTTATTTCTTTATATGTTTAATCTAATAAAGATATGATTCAAACTCACCATTCAGTTTAAAATTATGTTTTTCACTTTGTTCTCCATGATAATAACCCCATGATGAACCAAAACTCACCATAACGTGTGAACTAAAATTGTATTTTTCAACTATGTCAATAATTCATTATTTACCTTTATTTATTTATTATTGAACATATGATCTTTATACTTATATTATTTTTACTTTTATCTTTTTATTTTGTTTTCATCAGATATTTTATCCTCCACATTTGATTCATAATATTCAAGAAACATCTATAGCCAATATTTTAAAAAATAAACAACTTCATCACAATTATATAACTATGGTAGATTCATTCCATTTACATTTAACTAAACCTTATGAATAATATTTAGAAAAGATAAAAAAATTTGTTGGAGTATTCAAAATTTAAATATCTTGAATTTTAAATCACTAACTCAATGAAATATCATTTCTCATAGCCTCAACATTCTTCTAATATTATTGTTCCTTATTGATAAATGAATCATTTCGCTTTTCATTGCATATGATAATTTTTTCAATATAATTTAATTAATATTATTCCTTATATTCCTAGGATAAAATCATGTAATAAAATCTATCTAGAATGTTTCCCAATAGATATATGATAATGGTGCAATACTCTATCATTTGACTAAACCCCTGAATGCTTATCATAATCTCATTGACCCTTTTGATGTATTCATTAATGGTGTAATCATCATCTACATATTTTCTATCAAATATTATCCCACAATCCCAGAGAATGTAATCTATGAAATTGATATAATGTTTATAGTATCTTATAATTTATTTCCAAAAATATAATTCATAGTTTAAAGCCACATTACATTTTTCTATACATTCTCTAAAATATAAATTAAGATATAATTTTATTTGTATTCCAAAAACCATTAAAATCATAATTAAATAATATCAAAGAATCCCATATAGAAATGTGTAAAATAAAACTATAGTAGCATTATAAAAATCATGGTCAATCGATCATAGGTGGGGAAACATCATATTCCTCTCGTAATGGAATATTTTTGCATTGAACATGTGATCGTACCTCTTTTTCATAGTTTTTTTATTCTATACACTCAACACAATATTGTCTCTTTTGAGTGACCCTAGACCTGTTCTCTAAATCCACATGGTATTCCACAAAAGAAATTCACAACTCAAGGGGGGGTGGGGTAAATCAATTATTTTGTTTTATTAATTCCCCTTTTCAAATTCACACTCTTGAACTACATAATCTTTATATATGTAAAATAAAAACTCTAAACCTCTTCTCATATAATGTAGACCAAAATAGTGATAAGAACATATGGGATAAAATGATAAATCCATAAAACCCCACTTTTTATTGACTAATTAGGCTTAAGAGTCACATATTTAATACAAAAAATCAAGTTGTTAAACCATAGGAACTTCGAATCTAATAAACATAGAGTGATAATATGTTCCATTTTTCACATGATTGGCTATACACCCCATTCAGAACACCTTCATCATTATAGAATATATCCACATTAAAAAAATATCTCCTTCTACCCTGGGATAAACATAAAAAACTTTATATGATCTTCCTCCACAAATGCATTGTATTTGTTTAAATCATGTACTATTTTATTCCTTACAACCATGTATTCTTTAAAACATGAAATCCTAAATTGATCATCTTTCCATATGATCACATGATTTGGTTTCTCATGAAACATTATGAATTCTATTATATAATAGTCCTTATTTATCATTTATGTATCATATATGTGTTCTCCTTCATCCTATTTTGATATGGTACAGTATAAAAATTTTCATAATTATCTCACAGTTATTAGTTTCATGTAATCCATATCAATCACTCTCATATGTCACTACCTAAAAATTTAAATTCACAAATATTAATAAAATGAATAATATTCATTTAATAAATGTAATTTTAGAAAATACATTATCTTTGGATGAATCTGAGATATCCGCACATTTATATCCTTCAATGGGTTACTAAATTTTATTTTATTAAAATTCATTTGAATTTTCATTTAAAAATTAATTTTAAAAAGAATATATTAAATATTTTATTCATTTAATTATTTTACAAAATAATATTCATTAAAAACCATCAAAATATATATCCATGTGTGCATGAACTAGTGCAGATCATTTGGAAGCATTGGAATAGGGCCTAGAACTCACATCAAAATCCCACAATCCTCTTAAGTTGGCCCTCCTTTGATGCCAACAAGGATCATAATCATATTGTCCATCATGAATCATGAATAAATGAAGAATAGTTTACCTTGAATCATAAACAATAATCTCCCTTTATTTTAGAATTTATAAATAATTTTTTTATACTTTAATGTGAACTTTTATGTCATATAATGTTCTGAGACTTTCTTGAATTTTCAGTTTTAGATAAATCCAAACACACACAAAGAAAAAAAATCTATCAATAAATTTATATGAATAAGTAATATAATGAAAATTCAAATGTCTAATTCTGATGCTATAAGATGATGTTATACAAGGGTTCTCAATAATATACAATCATCATGAAATTAATATACCTAATATTAAATTATTATGATTTTATCATTGACATATATAAAATCCATATACTCAATAAAATCCTATAATGAAGTCATATAGTTATAACCCAATTTATATAGTGATCCAAAGTCATATGATGATGTCATACCCTCATGTAAAAATCATGTGTCGTGACATAATGTCATCTGTTCTTTCTAAAGTATTTTTATTTCAAGACATACCCATTTTTTAAATACCAAACACAAAACACAATTCATCAGAATGTGAATTTAAGTCCATTATAATGTAACACCACCATTCTAATACCTTCAACCAAATGTTTATAGACATTACGAAGTGTATCCTTCATATATATAACTCCATGGATGGTTTCTTAAAAATTCAAGCAATATTTTTCTTTTCCACCTATGCTATATTAAACAATGAAATTATCCAAACTATTAAAAACAACAATATAATAATAATTAAATGTATTTTACATTTATATTATCTCACTAATCACTGCATTATATCAGATTCCTTGATTTTATCAATCAATGTTCATCAATTTAATAACACATCTCCCATTATTTTTTGTATATTCAATGTAAGTAGATCACTGAACAACATCAGCACTTCACAATCATATTGAAAAGAAATAAAACTAAACTCAAAATAGTAACAATATATATCTTCACAAGAAGATAATTAATTATTTTATTTGAATCTGTATTCTAGGGTTTCAATAGAGGTATAAAAGAACACAACAATGTATTCATTATTGTTTTTTACTAACTGTATAATTCATTATATGTTCATTTTTATAAATGTTTATAAAATTTAAATGAGTTTAAGGAATTATTAACATATTTTATCAATTTATTGAGGAAGACGAATTGGGCATGTTATGTCATGGTTTTGGTGCAATATAAATAATACATATTGTTTAATGTTCAAACCTAAAGTAGAAGTACCAGTTTGAAATTCCATCAATGATGGGTTGAAAGTCTATAATAGGGAATTGAAACCTATAAGAAATATTTAGGGAAATGCATCCATATTATATAATTGTATATAATTACTAATGGGGTTTTGAGAAACTCTATAACATTTATATGTAATGTATATTTGTTATAGAAATTAATTATTCATTTTTGAATAGTATATTATACGAAATGTATAACTACAAATATTTTCAATTTATATGAGTTTGACATCAAGGAAATAATTGGTAGACCTTGTATTTTTTTTAAATTTATAAATAAAAGTACTGATAAATCATGTAATTAAACTAAAAGAAATTATTTGTTCTCAAATTAATTTGAAAATCTTATTTCTATTATATGGTAAGATAATGTTTTTGGAAATAATGATATTTTTAAACAATACGGGATATTAGTTTTAAAACCAATGCATTTTTATTTGTTGTATTTAATATCATAATTTGGAATAATTTAAAGGATAAAAAAAATTATACAGGAAAAAATAGTGTATTCAGGTGTTTCTAATAGAGAATTTATCCCACCACTACTAGTAGAATATATTAATGAATGATATTCTATTCATGATAAATATTTAAAAAAATATAATACTAAATATTATATGGATAAAATTGTTTATTTTTCAAATATTCCAACAAATAATAAATATGATATTTACTTAACATACTAGAGTTTGTGTTTCTTAGAATTTTAATATAATGAAAATATATTGTCTAAGTGTATTGTGGTATTATTTTCTGGAATCAAATAAGTTTGAGGTTAATGAATAAAGGATTGTACCAGATAAATTATGAATTTTATTCCACTAAGTACTTAATAGGTTTATGGTATTTCCTAAAAATATTAATGTGATAGTTATATTAATTACTAGAGGTATTTTTATATTTCATGGTGTTGGGATCATTATGAAAGAATGATATATGTTATCATGATACTTCGAGTTAAATGTTATTGAGGTAAAATTCAAATATTTATCATATAATTGACAATTAAGTTTTTAAATGAAATTTATATGATATTGGTCATTTATGAGGTTTATAATAATTTTATTAAAATGAAATAAATTATACATTATATTTCATATCTTTGAATTAATTCATAAATTAATCATAATCCATAATTAATATTTAAATGGGGAATCACAACAATATGTATGTGTGAACTATGGGTAAGCCTATGTAATATTTATTCTCCCTCAAAATACTCTTTTATCTACATCTATAGAATGTGAAATTATCATTCCATAGGGAGAAGAATAATCATACTGAAAATATGGTTGATTTAGTTTCAAACTACGTATAAAATAATGAAGAGGGATTCCTTTAGATTCCGAATTTTGATGTTAATAAAACCATAATTAAGAAGTTAGTATTAGTGGATGAAGTGTTGAATGGTAATTTTTTATGATAATTGATATATAATGTATTGTTTCAAGTTTATCTAGTGGCTGATCATAGGAATTAGGGTTTCTAGCAGTTTCTAATTAATTTATTATATATTAATAAATCCATAGAAAACAAAAAAGAATTAAACAATTTTGATGTAATGGAATCTAATTTTTTATATTCTACTGATTTTAAAATTTTTACAATATATTATATGACTACATTTAATTTATTTATGATTTTATTTATTTTTATTTCTATTTTTATTAGATGAAAAATATATATTTTGGTCACAATAGTCATTCTAACCCATTATCACTACTAAAACCAACTATGAAATTACACATTTCCCATTTCTATAAAAACATTAAGAAACTTAATACATTGTGAAATGTTTTACACTATAAAATATTACCTTTTTATATCTGCATTCATTATATAGAACATTAATCTTTACTAGTTACATTATTCTTTATAATTTATATACATTTAAAAGACATTTTCATTATTTTTGATAGGTTTTTCTATGATAGTGTAGGTACTTTTTCATGCATACACTTGTTTTTTCAGTGTACATAATTTAGATTCATGACATTGTTCTAAAATATGCATACTTATTTAAGAGAAATGTGAGGTGTTATTGCCTATTTTTTATTGTTTAGTCCAATAAACTCAATTAAAATTAAATATTATATATACTTTATTAATTATCCTAGAAAATTTAGATAAATTTTACTTATAAAAGGAAAAAAACACACATATTTATATAAGTAAAATAATATATAATTTATGAATAATTCATCATTTTAATTATAGATTTATGTTGTCAAACCTTTAGACAATATGGGAATAATGTAGTTTTATGTGTTAGACCATGTATGTGTATGAGTGTATTTTTTTAGTTAGTTTTGAATTGATAATAAATCATTGAATTGTGAAAATAAATCTCTATAACTGATTCCCAATTTTTTCCCATAAATTTCCAAAAAACATAAACCCCTATAAAACCATGAAAAATACCAGATTACTGATAATTTTCTATAAATATTGTTTGAGATTGTGAGACTCCCAAAAATATCATGGAATTAATTATCAATATTTACATTGAGAAAATTTTAGAATATAATGATGTCATGAGAGATGAGAGAAATTCTATATAGAATTACGTTTCAAATTGATAATATATTGAAACAAGGGCATATAATGAATATAAATTCGAGTGGAAAGGAATATTTGAATTAAATTTTTAAAAATTACATGATAAACTACAAGTGGAATGATTGAATTGATTTATTTACTTTTGAAATGTGGGTTTAGATGTGATTAATATGTATTTATTTTGAATTAATTAATGATATTATCTTAGGAATACATATTTTATGTGGGAGGGGAGAATAAAATGTGTTAAATATTTTTATTTTTTTATTTTTGTTTCATAGAATTAAAATCCCTCATAATTTACAAAAATATGACATTGATTTTAGTTTTAGTATTATTGGTAATTTTTTGGGTGAAATTAATAATTCAACATAGTTTATATTTTAATGAAATTAAGTATAATGTTTTCTTTTAATTGTATAGTATAAATCTTTATATGTTACTATTTTATATTATATATTATTTAAGAAATTTTTGGAAGAAATTATATTTTATTATTTATTATATATGGTCAAACCATAATTCCATTACATTGATTTCTATATGGTGATAATCATATAAGCCAGAGAGGTAGTCATATATATAATATATTAAGTTGAAATGTGATTCATTATGATACACTCATATTAACTTAGATAACATTTTTATACACAATATTCTATATATAATTTTACTTACTATATATACTATTTTATACAAGTTTGAGTAGAATATAATGATGCATGATTGAATGATATATGGAAAATACTTGTGATGGGTGAATGTGCACTCAAATTGGATAATATTTAATTAATTTTAATGATTTTTCATTTGATTATGTTATCATAAATTCCCTGGTTAATTCAATTAACATTTTAAGCCTCATTTCACATCATTGTATATTTCTTGTATCAAATGCATTTATATCAACATGTTTTTAAAATAATCATAGAAAACACTATGAAGATTTTTTTAATGTCGAATTTTTAGACCAACTTAAACAAATTATATGAAATGTGTTTTTATTATAGATAAAATAAATATTGGAAATGTATTATAGAAGATAAATTTCATGAATCAAGTAACTTTTAAGCAAAGAAAACAAGACACCCATGAATTAAAATAGATATGTATACAACAATTCAATTCCCATGAAGCTAGATAATTAACTATATTGTGATTTTAATCATCTATAAAAACTCATTCAAACTTTACCAAGATAATTGGGATAGTTTTGTGGTTATCTAATCATTAAATGATGAATTTTTAATTTCATAGTTACTTTTATTATAAAAAATACATCCTGTAATTTTTGGAATAAAAAAGATATGAGAACTCTAATTGGGATATATTTTTCCTATCTTCTAGAAGATAAATCTATAAAACCTTCATCTTCGAATTATATACCAAAATTATTCAATATTTTGGTGCAATTAATTTCATTAAATGTACAGGTAAAATCATAAATGGAATCTTATAAATAATGTAAATTCAAATATCCTCCCACTTTCCATCCCACTATCGCCTACCATATTTTAAGGGAAGCCTTAAACAACAATTTGGTTGAGTAAAGAATATACCAAAATATTATTTTAGGAAAATTTAAATGATAAATTTAATTTATTTTGGTGTGTTAAATTCTTTTATGGTAACTGTTAAATTTTCATTATTTATAAATATTTTCATATGTTTTCCAAACATACTATTGTATAGGATACAAATATATAGTTCTCCTAGTGATTCATGAAATGGGATCAAATATGATTTAGTCCTTATTACTTTAATTTCACAATAAACCTTATAAATAATCCCATTGTTCTTCATTATTAGTCCTGAATAGGGTGTGGTGGCGCTCCATGCTTCATTTCAATACCATATGAGAGTTATCCCCTTGAATGAGACCATTTCCAATACCATGATGTAGTGATTCGAAGAGGATATTATAATGTATGAATTTTTTATAGGACACTTTATCTTGTTTAAACAAAGATGAGACCAGTATAAAACACTCTTGTAATGTTGAGGGTGTGACTGTTAGATTAAGGAATCCAATGCCATCTATGGCTCATGACATGGGATAAATGTGCCTCATATTTGGAAATTAGTCATCACCCTATGACCCTAAAAGGATATTAAATGGCACTAAATATGTAGTTCTACATGGGTGAGGGGCATTTTAGGCATCATATATAGTTTTTATGGGATTTATATAACTACATGAGGTTGTTTCTAAAGGCCTGAATCAGTGATCTAATAAAGAGAGTATTGTGCTTGGAAATGTGGAAAGACCCATTGTAATTATTATTGTAGATTTTGAAATTGTATACATTGTCAATCGATAATTTATAAAAGTCACATCAAAGATTTTTGTGTTTTTGGGGATTACTAGAGTAATATATTAATGATTATATAAGTAACAATTCACTACATGACTATAATCACCTCATTGGGAAGGTAGAAGAGATAAAAATATATTAATGTGATGATTTTTTTTGAATCAATGTATATTTATAATTATTTATTGGAGCACATAATAACATTCATCAATGTTGTGACATCGTGGATAAACAATAATTGATAACAGTCATTATTTTGTAATACCATCCTTTTTAGGATTCTTACAAAGCATACTCATGTGTCACCTCACAAATGTGATAAAAAACATAAAATAAGAAAATTAATTTATATTAGTATATTGTAAATTTTGTTGAAACATGAGACTTCGTAATTTAATTATAATATTTATTACATTTCAAGATTTTGAGTTTCATGGTATAGACTACGATAGAGATATCATTTGGTGAAGAAGAGTCAGTTAGATTTTATTAGGGTTTGAATGAAAAACATTTTAGAAAAATGGTATATAGTGTTTCAATATATAAATTGGTGGAACTAAGTGAATAAAAAAGATCGAGGACTATGCCATAGAATAAATGTCACATTGTGATAGGTTTATTTATAATTTTTCTTAATTTTTATTGATTTGGAACTATTTCCATTAGAAAATACCCAATTTTTTTTGACTTTTGTACCCTTATGATTTTCAAAAATTGGACATAGTATTCATCCGAAGACATTAAATTTTTTTAAGACCAATCATTGAGTTAAATGTAGTTGAGGAAGAAATACAAGCTCATGTAGTGAAGTATTTATCCTTCCATAATTATTATATACTAAAGAAATTATAAAAAAGTAACATGATGGGTTGTATTTTTCATTGTGTTTTTGTGGTTTTTGGGACATCCAATAATATTACATTTCAATTTTTATAGTGGTGATCTACTAAGAGTTAATAAAAAATTTGATTTTTTATAGATATTTCTAAACATTGATTCGTGTTTTATATTTAAATATGAAATTTAAAAATTAAATTGAAATATTACAATATACTATGTATCAAAAAATCTATCAAACATAGTTTCAAAAAAAATAGATAAAAATCTATTTTATAGAAATAATAATTTAGTAGTGGGGTTTTTTTCAATATCTCTAATTTGAAGGGTAATTTTGATCAATATTTATTACATTGAAAATTAGTATTGGGGGGAAATATAATATCTTAATATCATTTAATATATTCAAATACTGTACAAATCATATTAGAGAATACTAGTTATTGCATGTTTCTTAATATTTTATTAAAATATTTGTGTCTTCAACCTATATGTAAATTATAATTCTATAACTCTATTAAAAGACAAGAGTGAAAGAAAGGATGAGGATGAAGACATTGGGTGTGTAGTTGTCTAGTCCAAAATATTGTAATCACATACTACTATATTTGTGGTTAATTTACATATCAAAACGTATTTGATATATGCTATGTATCACCCTCTGTTTCTAGTCAGTAACCCTATATTAATTCTTTTAAACTATGTAATGTATATGGTTGAATTTTCAGATAGTTTATAGATATTTTGAAGTGTTTTTGGGGACTTTATAAAAGTGTATAGTATGGAAAATCCTAAAACACCTATAAGAAACTGTGTATAGTGAGACATGGGAAAAAGGGATTGCGCACCAGCAGGGAATATTATTCCCAAACCATGGATACAATAAAGAGAAACTATGTGCATCGAAATAGTGGATTTAGGTTATTGAAAAATATTCTTCAGCACGGGTATCACATAGTTCATACAACATGTGAGACAACTATGTGAGGTTCATCCTTGAGGTAGTGGTTTTTTACAGTTAGTGCATGGTTTTCTTAAGCGTGCAACTAAACATTATATGGATAAAAACCAAGATCTTTAAAATGATGATCTAGGTTGGATTTGTGTTTTTGGTCATTTTATTACACAAAAATGGCCCTAAATTATTATTATTATATAAAAAAAAATGGACTCCTTCTCATCTATTTAGAAGAAATTCAAAGGCTTCTATAGGTGTTTTGAATCAATATTCCTATAGTAAGTGATATTCTTGTTCATTCATGGTGTTTTTTATGAGATACAATTCTATATCTCTATTAGTTTCATAGATATATACTCTTTGTAGATATATAAATGATAGTGGATGAATAAAATTATGATATTCGTCTTGTTTTTTTAATATGGGATGATCTCTAAGGTTGGTTCATGGAGATGATACCCAATTTTGTGATGTTTTTCATGTCGTTTATCATTTTATCTAATTTCTCAAAGTACATGGATTCACTCTCAACTACTATATTTAGAAATGAAGTATTCATTTGAATTTTATTATTTTCTATGAAATTTATTGTGAATGTTTGAGGAAATGATGGGTAAAAACCCTATTGAGTGACACTTTATAGAAACATCAAAATTGTGTGTTTTTGTAAGATGTTCATTCATTCTAGATTTTAAAATTTAGATTTTAAAAAATAGATTTTTTTGAATTATGAAAAATGTATTAGTAGAGAGTTATTCAATATAATTATAGTTTTTTTTAAATTTATTAATTAGTTGTTTAATGGCTTTCAATAAAATAATCGTTTTATTGAAATTTTTTAAATGGTTGTTTTGGAATTAGTTATTGGAATAATGGTGGTGTGTTTATGTGAATTCATGATGGATAAAGGTGATGAGTCTCTAACATAATTAGTTGTATGCCTAAGGGTTAGCTATATCAATCATCTAATGGTTCACTATGATATGTGTTAGTGAAAGGATGACTCGCCACTCATGAGTATAGGGAGGTTCAAGTTTCATTCATGATAGGATGTGTGGATATGTGGAGTGGAATAGATTATCAAAAAAACTGATCTTTTAAATGGTTTTAAATAATTTTTTCTTATTTTTCTAAGAAAAACTGTTTTTATTAGAAAACGTTCTAATATGCAATTTTTTTACATTTTTATACGAACTATTGACGTATGCATTAAATGCCTACATTTTATTGTGTTTTAATTCATTGATATACGTTTTTAAATGAAAATTCTTACCAAAATTTGGATAATGTGACATTTATTTAGTTTTATCATAGGACAAGTGAAATACATTGAAAAGGAAATAAGAGAGAAATTTTGGAGCGAAATGAAACTTCACATCATAAATGAAGTGATGTGGTGTGGCACTGTATTGTCCTGGATGACCATGGAGAACTTCTAAGGGAAAAAACTGAAGAACCGAGGGAAAATGATGATTCTAAAGAATACAAATGTAATTTAACATCATGAAGCATCATTTAACAATTTATATATTCATTTCACATCCTTCCACAAACTACGAGGCAACATTGTGAACCATTTCATGTCAGGAGGCCATTACATGACGTGATTCACCAATATATGTCACGAATTCAATCTCTCAACACTAAAAAAATCATTAAAATATTCAAATGATGTGAAACTCATTTACACATCATGACTCCCAAATACACATTAGGAATGGAGTCAAAGTTCCCAATCAACGAAGGAGGTTTTCTTGAGTTTCATGCAAATTCAAAAATCATGGTGGAAAACTCGTATCAAAATAACACAATGTGAATCACCCTTAAACATATGTAAATTAGTGGGATAATTTTTATGTGATACACTTTGGTTCATATAAATGGTGGGATAGGCTATTGTTTTTTGAGTATTCAGATCTGGAGGCCAAATCATGGAGCGATAATCTGCCGGACCTTCTCCGAGTTCTTTCAATATTTTAATTCTTCTTAGTTTTATCCTCCTATAATATTATCTCATCACTATTATGTGGGGGAAAAAATTCCATGTGATATGCTAATGTAATATAATGGAGAGGGTTTATTATATTATTTAGTTTCAATAGTTCATGTATTTGGTTTGTGAAATTTATTTTTCAACTTGTAATTCCTTTATTTTTCTTCTATCATAACCATTGGCAAATGAATTAAAAAATATCGTAAAAATTTCTCTATTGAAACCCCTAAAAAAGCCATGATCATTTTTGATATTAGGGGAAATTAGATTTAAATTTTCTATTGGTGGTAACTTAATTTGGAGAAATTCTAAACTATATGACCAATAGAAATAGTATACTGTCATGTTAAAGAGAAGATACCATGACCATTGGATCCTCCTTATCTCGAATCTAACACCAATTGTGAATTAATAATCCCATTGTATTAAATAAATATCAACATAAACCATAATATTAAAAAACCATGGTGCACATTCAAAATATTTTTTCAAAAAAAAATCTATATGTGTTCATCCTTTGCATTTTTTTCAATAAAACTCCACATTTATAATAGATTTAGAAAATCTAATATAATTACATATTTTGAAAACTTAAATAAAATAATCTATATATCTTTATGAATAGATCTCGACCTACTACTACATACATTTAAATTATTCAAATATCACATTCTGAGTTATATATTGTTTTTCATCATCCCAATGGGAAATAATGATGCCCTCATAGGCCTGTGTAATGTTTTAGAAATTGTTTTCTAAAAAAATTTAGTTAAATTTTTATAAAGTGTTTTATCCTAGTGACATGCTTGCATAAATAGTTGGTGAAAATATACTGAGTTTTATTACTCAAACCTACATTGGAAGATGTGTTCTTTTGTTGATATCATCTATTGGGGACTCATTGAGGTTGTTTTTATGATATGATCTCAGTACTGAATGCCTGCTAGTGGCGGATAATCCAAGGATTATCATAGAAATTGAACTTTCAATCAGATTCCCACCACATGAGTTAATTAGATTAGGGAAGTTGTTTCAAATGGTGGAAAATGATCATTTTCCATGTTCTACCTAGGTTCTGCATTGAGTGTGGGCTTCGGGGCCCTTCGGTGATAGTATGTCTACGGTTTTTGCTTGGAAGTTCAGAACTGAGGTTGTCTACATTTGTTGATTTTAGGCTAGATAGACATTCAGGGGGAAGATGTTACAGTTGGTAATGGAGGATGATAAATTTCAAATTCTTTGATGCACTCTCTTGACTCATCGGATATGGTCAGCCCTAGAGAGTCCTATATGAAAGTCTTTTCATTGGATCAGGGGGATGAGTTGACCTCTTTGTCCATTAAATTTAATCTCATCAAGAGTTATCTTTTGTCTGAAGCTACCCATATGTTGTCCTTATCGGTGCCTTTGAACTAGATTGACCTCCTAGACTGTCCTCAACCACAGCTGTAGAATTCGTTGGCATCCCCTCCATCTTTTTTTTCAGATCTCTTCACATCTGCCCCTATATTTTTTAAATTTCTCTCTCTTCAATAGCGTGGGTGGGATGATTCCCCTTATGGACAGGTCTATGGTGTGTAAGACTCTTGAGGGAGTGTTGAAGGAATTACGATCCTCCGAGGGTACTCCTCATAGAATGATTCTAGTCTCCCTACTTCAGGAGGACAAGGACTTCAGTTCTCATCCATCTTCATCGAATAGAAGGTATTCATTGTTCGATCTAGCAGATGATTCACTATTTCGATGTACAATTCCTCCTAACAGTCAAGGGCGGTAAGTGGGTGTTTTGGGTTTGATCACTCGAAACAAGTGAACGGTGGCAGGGAGGTGGGATCCCTTTTCCAATGCAGGATCATCTGGTTAGAATGCCATGTTGGTCCCCCTATGATGATTTCTCTAATTATCTGGAATTCTCGGGGTATTGGGGTGTAGTGAAAGACAACATTCTTTATGTCCAAGTTTAGGTCGTCTTAGGACTCTTTGGTAATCCTCGAAGATCCAATGAAGAAAACATGTAAACTCATCCCTTTCTCCAAGAGTTTTCAGGTGTGTGGGGTGTATGCATTGGTTTCCAGCGAATAACAAATGTTGGGTTTTCTTGATGCGCAACATGAAAGTGGATCTGGTGATTCATATAGAGCAGTGTATTAATACAAAGATTTCAATTGGTGAAAATAGATTTTCTTCTTCATTGTCTATGCCAGTTGTGATGTTATTTGGAGAGGTTATCTTTGATGTCTTTTGGAGTCCTTTAATTTTGAGGGGTCGCCTTGGTTCTTTGGAGGGTATTTAAACATAATTATGGATATTTTTCAAGAAATAGGTGGGTTGAGGGGTTTCAACAGTGGAATGAAATATTTCTATAATCTTATTGTATCGTTTGCTCTTAGGGATATAGGGTTTTCTGGTAGTAAGTTCACATAGTACGATTACCATAAAGGGCCTAACCATATCTGGAGCTACATGGACAGATTCCTATATAACCTTTAAAGACTGATTCATTTGGTCGAGAATAAGTAACTCATTTGTTTTGGTCTCATTAAAACCATGCTCCTCTCCTGGTGAAACTCCAACGGTATGTGTCTGGGCCTAGCACTAAATTTTACTCTATGGGTTGGCATTAAGATGAAGGTTTCAATGATGTAGTGAGGTCTTCGTGGAATGACCAAGAGGAAGGGAGGTTCTGGGTTGGTATTGAAAATCGGATAAAGTGTCATATGAAGGAAATCAGGGTATGGTTTGTGAATAAACCCATGGAGTATTATGGTGTTGAGATACAAGATGTGGAAATAGACTCTATGGGGGATGCTTTAGAAATCAGGTGGGATAAATCTTCTTTCATATAGCTTTGTGATAAGAGATTGGTGCTAGCTGGAAAATTGATGGATATGGAAAGGGACCTCAAGCAGTGGGCTCGTGCGTGATGGTTTAAAGAGAGTGACCACAACACAGCCTTCTTCCATGATTTCCTAAAGGATAATAGAATCAAGAATGTTAAACTCAGTTTAGGTGATGGATCCTTTACTTCGGATGTGGATGTTGTTGGTAAATTCTCTCTAGACCACTTTGAGGCACTAATGTATGGACCTACTCTTATCATAGAGGGTTCCTCCCATCCAGGGAGAGCTTGAGTAGGGATTTTTGGAGTGCATCCCTATGATTATGACTAGTTCTGACAACATACAGTTAGTTTCTTTCCCGAGTATGGAGTATATCAAGGGGGAATTTTCCGTGATGTCCCAGAATAGTGCCCTTGGACCATATGGCTTATCGGGTTACTTTTTTACGGGAGAATGGGTGGTGGTGGGTGCTCATGTGGTTGATGAAATTCAAGAATGTTTTCGGAGGAGACCCCTGAATAGGAGTGTCTGTGCCTTGAGATTAATTATAGTTCAAATTATTAAGGATACATCTATTCTTAACCACTATCGTCCTATTTTCCTTTGTAATGTCTCCTCTAATATTCTGGCTAGTCTTATTGCCAGAAGGCTACGCAGCTCCATCCCAAGGTTTGTGTCTAAGTGCATCATGGTTTTATTAATGGTTTGAGTATCCAAGGGGAGATAAATTTTTCTAACAATATGGTGAAAGATATCAACGAAAGATACATGAGATACAATGTTATCATCCATGTGGACATGGACAAAGACTACGATAAATTTGAGTGGAGTTTCCTCATTAGAGATTCGAGAAAACTGGGTTTTCATGAGTGGTTTTGTGATATTTGTATTAGGTGTTTCTCTTCCTTGTGTCTCTCTATAACTATTATGGGGAAAGTTTTTGACTTCATCAAAACCATATGTGGTGTTCATTTCGGTGAACCTCTCTCATTGTCTTTAATTATCCTTGCTCAAGAAGCACTATCCAGGAATCTCCATAGTTTCATGTAGGAGGGAAAAATCCTCCCTTTCCTCAACTGGAGGTGAAGTGTGATGGTCTTCAATCTAATGATTGCTGATAAATTATTGATTTTCATTAATTGAAGGAAAATTTTAATGAGAGGTTTCATGGAGGTCATGTTCACATATAGAGGTTTGAGTGTTCGATACATTAATACAAGGAAGATTCATGTCTTCATATCAAAGATGTGCTCCGGCAGGGGCTACACGGGATTCCAAAACATGTTGGGTATCTAACATGGGTAGTTTCTAATGACTTATCTTGGTACCCCGCTCTCCTTTGGATGCATCAAGAAGATCTTTTTTGAGGATATTATCAACAGGATGCTGGGTAGAATCCTCAACTAGATGAATAAATTCCTATATTTTGGCCGACGTGTGGCATTGATTAATAATGTGTTAACGTCCATACCCATATTTATTTTATCTACCATTTCTCTTCCAAATGGTTTGATTGATAGGATGAATAATGTTATGACTAAATTCATGTGGGATGTGAATCTTACTGGTCTTTACCACTAGGCCTCTTGGAAGAGCCTGGCTAGACTAGTGGAAGATGGCAGCTTGGGATTACATGACATTTCAGAATCTATACAAGCATTGCATGTTTTTCTTGCTCAGGATATTATTGAGGGTGGTTCATTGTTGGAATCCTTTCTCAAAGACATATACAAGAATCATTGGGACGATGGGGAGACACGTAGATGTCATCCTTTTGGCTTGGAAGGGTGTCTGTTTCCAATACTAGAAGAGTTTTAGAGATACTTTCAGTGGATTGTGGGTAAATGATAGATAAACGTATGGTCTGCAAACTGGGTGGGGGAGATGCTGTATTTTCCTGGTTTCTTAGATCCATGATGTTCCTTCATCTAAAAGATGGTACCCAAACCTGGTAAGGTTTTTTCTCCATTTGGATCAGTGGGAGGTGTTCTATAACATTTCCATAAATGATGAGGTAGGTATGTTATGTTTCACTGGGTCTAGTTTGGGGTCCTTCTCGATGCGTGACTACATGATTCTCATCTAAACAGGGGAACTGGTCACAGGGGAAGGATTGTTGTGGCACAGGCAGTTTCCAACTAAGACAAATTCCCTTATTTTTTTTCAAGAAGAATACGATTCCAACATAGAATAATGTTCAAAGTAGTGGCAGTCCATTGGCCTCTTGCTGTTTTTGTTGTTCTCGACTAGGAACCTAATCTACAGTGCATCCTTTCTTCCATAGTGAGTCAGAGTCTTCCTTATGGTCCTTAGTTAGGAAACGGATCTCCTTCATGGAGGGACATATTACCTTTAAAACATCCATCACTTATTGGTTACATGAGGTGGATTAGAATAGCACAGAGTGTGGGGGTCACTCCCTAATTTGGAAGTCCTTTTGTTGGCTGGAGACTTCTCCCTTGGTAAGCAGCCAACTTTTCCGACCTAGCAGCTTCATGGATAGTAGCCAGCAGGAGAAATTTCAAGGGTTGATTCACCAAACCTTGATGTTGTAGATTTTTTTTCTTTATAAGAGAGAATTCTGTTGTCTGAAATCCATGTGTAATCCTCCGACGAGTTTCGAAGAAGAGAGAAATATAGTGACGCTCTGATGATTCTCCCGTGGATGTTGGAAAATAGATGAACCACATAAAAATTCCCATATTTCTCCGTTTGTTCTCGGTTTTGTGTGTTTGAGGAACCATGAACCTTCGCAACACCCCAACAAGAGGTATTAGAGGCGATTCGGAGCGAACGGAGTTGAACCGGCAATGCGAGGATGATTTTTCTGGTGGCTGGAAAATTGAAAGTTGTTGGAATATTTTTCCAAGGCCAGATCCGTGAATAAGACGACGAGACGATTCCAACGGCACAAGTGGTGATAAAAATGGAGTTGAAATGATCCTGGTAGGCTCGGTCAAAATATGTTCAAACTCGTGGGTGGAAAGTACTCCCGTTCCGGAAAAGATGGAACTATTAACACAGCCGGCGAAAATTCCGGCGAGATTCTGGCAGGAACTCCAACATGCCACGTCTACGCCATGTCAGCGGGTGATCTGGTCTGTTGATCGTGTTCTGAACATATCATGGTCAATTGGTGTCTGATTTTGGTGATCCCGGAGTCGATTCTGACTATTTTGACCATTCCGAACATATCTGTATCGTTGGTTTTTGAAATTCTAACTCTATATTATGCTTAAAGAAGGGTGCGACATCGACGGTGGTGATCGTGTTTTGTGATATCGACGATGAAGGGTGGGTGAGCACTACAAATATTTGATATAGAGAAGTTAGATGATCAAAATAAGTTAGGCTTGTGGAAATGCATGGTGAAAGATCTTTTAGTGCAGCAGGGCATGATCAGACCATTGATCGGAGAAAAGCCCAAGAAAAATATTTCCGATGATTTGGTAGAGCTTCAGATGTGGGTCATCAGCACAATTTGACTATGTTTGGAGAATGAGGTAAAGTACTCAGTGTTGGACGAGACATCACCGAAGGAGATCTAGAGGAAGTTGGATCTGTGTCATATGGAAAAGTAGCTGACCAACAAGTTGTTACTGAAAAAGAAACTGTACCTATTACAAATGGGCGAGGGAAAAATTTGTTGGATCACACCAAATAATTCAACAAGATCATGACACAGTTTTTGGGTCTTGATGTGATGGTTGGTGAGGAAGATAAATTTATTTTTCTTTTATCATCCCCACCATGATCATTGGATGGTATTGTGACTGCATTTATCATGGGGAAGGAGACATTGAAGCTGGATGAGGTGATGGCGTCACTTTACGATTCGAAGACATTCTGAAAACCCATGATGCATTCAGGCAAGAATATCATGGTGATGTGAGATGATAAACATGGGAGGAGCCGACATCGACAGTCATGAGGTAATGAATGGTGGCCAAAATCCATGGGACATAATCCAAGTGAAATCACGTGTTTCTGGTGCGAGAAAAAGGGTCACTATAAAAGTGATTTTGGAGAGCACAGATGGTACATTGTTGGGATGAAGAAAGTTAAAGAGGAGGATGCAAACATCAAAATATTATTAACAAATGATGAAATCTGTGTGACAACGGGAAGTATGCACTCATATGAGAAAGTTGAACGGGGAGAAGTGCAGTTTCATTACTGCAAAAGATACAGACACATGAAGCGATAATACTAATTTATAAAGATGAAGAACTAGCATGATCAAAATCCAAAGGAAAACAGATGGGTTCTGGATTCGGGGAGCACGACACACATATATACGACAAGAGGTAAATTTGATACTTTTCAGCAGGTGTAAGACTCAGTGTGATTTGGTGATGGTTCAACATGGGAGGTTCGAGGAATTGGGACAGTGAAATTGAAGACAACTAATGGAGGATTTTGTAAACTGGCTGTTGTGAAATTCATTCCGAGGATGAGACAGAACATGATATCATTGAGAAGGATCGATGAAAAAGGTTTCAAGATTTCCATAGTAGGTGACATGTAGGATGTCTCACATGGGGATTCAGTGATGTTTACTGGGAAGGAGTCCCAAGGGTTGTATCATTTGATGGGGACCACAGTCAGCCCAAGATTGAGTGAAGATGGTGGAAGTGCCACGTCATCTAGCATGAAGAAGCGTGTTCGATTTGCTGATGATGTTTTCGACACCTACAAGGAGACTGCAGGTCCCGATTCTACCCCAAATTGGTCGTGAGGGGGATATTTGTGGGGGCCACTTCTAATTTTGGAGTCTACTTTGTCGGCAGAAGACTTTTCAATTGGATGGTAGCCAACCATGCCGACACGGCATCTTCATGGACAACAGCCAGTGGGAGAAATTTCAATGGTTTATGCACCAACCCTTGATGTTCCAAATTTTTTTTTCATTTTAAGAGAGAATTTTTTATTTGTGTAATCCATGTGTAGTCCTCTGATGAGATTCGATGAAGAGAGAAATATCGTGAAACCCTTCTGATTCTCCTGTGGATGTAGGAAAATAGCTGAACCATGTAAAAATTCACATATTGCTCTGTTTGTTCCTATTTTTTTGTGATTAAGGTACCACGCATCTTCGCTGCGCCCCAACATGGAGTTCATGATGTAGATTATTACTTTCAAATCCATCTATTGGACCATTTTGGAATCCCAGAATCAGGTTCGTTTGGGTCACTGTCTCTCCCTTACCATCTTCCAGTTCAGTAGTTGGTCACTGTTGGTGGTACTGGGTTCTCTCCTACAAGGGGGTAATGTTTTATTCTCTAAATCCATGTTTTTGTATAGACCTTTCATCGGTAGCAGGTGTATATGATGATGGATAAAATAGACACCCCCACTAAATGGCCTAATTCTTAATGTTGACGATTATTTCTTGAATGGACAAATGTAAGGTAGGGTCTTCTTAGATACTGAGCCAGATCATTTATGTTCGGTTTGAGTGATTTTTATGGATCAAGTGGATCATTGGGGGTGAAAATCAGGGCACTCCATTCTGGTATCAGGTTATGTAATGGTTTTTTCCTTCAGGTGACTGAGGTGGAGTCAGACTCTGATGTTCAGATCAAGATTATATAGTGGAAATGCATAGCTCTGTGGGAGTTAGAATACCTATATATAAGTTGATCGTTGGACACTAACGGAGTCCAGTGGGTGAAATATATTTGGAAAAAAATCTAATTGTTCAGATGATACATTTGCTTGTATGGGGAACATGAAAGAATCAGTCATCATCTTTGATAGTATGGGGTCTCTCCTTGTGAAATATAGAAGTTTTTTCTGGGAAGATTCCATCAGCCTCAATCATTTCAACCCCCCTTGAGGCTCTCTCAGTTTCTCTTTGGGTCTTACACCCCCCTTTTTGAATAAAAATAATCTTTTAGTTAGTTTACTTTGATTTTTCTTCTTATACTATGGCACATGGCTTTATTTTGGTTTTTATTTAAAATAAAATATTTGATTTATCATTCATTATTTCATGAATTATATAGAATTTAATTTGTTATTTCAATTTTTTGTTAGGGGTTTATTGTTAATGGTAAAATCATCCACCGCAAGTATTGAAGACTTTCGACATTTCTTTTCAGCCTTTCACATCTTTGGTATGTCACATAACTTCTAGTAATGCCTATACACCTTCTCAAGACAATAAGAAGGGATGGTAAGTTAAAAATAGTCTTAGTTTTACTCAGTCTAATGTATATTTGAGAAATCTGGTTTTATATTTTTGAGACCGTGTATAAAATTGGTATTCAGTTTTTCGGTCTTGAATTTGATAGTCATTTTGGTTGATTTATTATGATGGGATGGTGAAAAGAAATAGGTTCATTGGGGCTTGAAATGTAGAGAATAAAAAGATTTATCTAATCTTTTTATGCTCAATATAATGTTACCATAGAGTTAGGTACATAAGTATTTTCACGACACATAAAGGATTTGGAATCTCATTTCCATGGGTTAAGCCAATTATATGACAATGACCTGCATTAGAAAAATGAATTCCCACTAGGAATACATATTTTATTTTCCATAATGATTTATGATTTGGTGGAAAATAATTGGATTTTGAAAATTTTAATATTGGTTTAAAATGAAATATTTTGAAAAAGATAATGATTGTGTTATTCTGATTTTTTTTATTTTCAGAAGAATGAAGATATATTTTGAAAATGGTTGATGTTGGAAAAGGTTGCCTTTAGAAATAACTTTTATGATAGATTATTTGATATAATTGTAAATAATATGCAATTAATTGTTAGACAGTGAGACTTATGGTTTGTTGTAGTGTTTTATTGAAAATAAAACATGATAGGAATCATATAAACCAACCAATATAAGATGTAGACAGTGTTGTTTCACCCGAGATTCAGGTGAACCGACAGCTAGTTCAGTGAATTGTCTAATAATTTCAGCTAATGGACATTAGGAACTAGAGGGATAAGCCAAGAAAAGTTTATTATTCCATACAGTTCCAAAAGAAGAATCCACCCATATTTTGTGGTCTTTTAGAATCTGGAATGGTTATGGTGTGGCTGAATAAGATGAATTATATATTCGATTTTATTATCACACTAAAAGATCTGAAAGTAAGGATGTCGACATATGTACTAGTGGATCATTCATGCTAGTGGTGGGATCTAATTGGGTAGTAAAAATTTTATCAAGGCCTTGTTTTGGATAATTTTTAATATTTTTTCAATTAAATATTATATCCCCACACATTCAAGATTCATGTAATGATGGATTCTTCATCCAAAACCAATAAATTCTATTTTGACAATGTATGTGGATAAATTCATGAATTTAGTGCGTTTACTACATGACGCTACTGCTAGTGTGTCCTCAAAGGTGCACATATTTGAATTACTGATGAGATAGGAGATTCACTGAAATATCATTATGCTCTTTATTACATACTACACAGAGATGGTTAATAGAGTGATAGTGGCTAATAGGGGATATCATGAGCTATGGGAGGAGTAACTATGTAATATCCAGTGGAAATAGTGGGAAATCTAATTTTTTGGGAATGTGTAATAGGGAAACCTATTTATATAGTGGTAGAAAAAATCAGAATAAAATGGATCAATTAGTGACACTTCCTCCAAAATTGAAGAGTCATCTTATAGTTTTCCAATGTGGTTCATTCGACCACATGAAGAAAGAGGTCATAGAACCACTGAGATCATTCCATAATTGCAACAATTTGGGTCATATTTAGTTCTATTTTCATAGTGCATGAGGTTAGTGCATCAGAAACTTCTCTGGTTATGCTGGATTTGTATATTTTGATGGGATGAGGTAAGCATAATTCCTCTCATCAGTAGAACATAGCTAAGCCTGGTGACTCTAATAATTCCATGACTCTTCATAAAGGGAAATCTGAGTAGGGAAATAAATAAATAAATGATGAAATAAATAAATTATATGGAGATGATCAAGTGATTTTGGATGATCATGTTGGACTATCTATGGTGATATGTATGATTATTTTGAGTTTCCCCATATAAATGTATTTTTTGGTACTAGTTCATCCCATTACATTATTTTCTCTTATGCTGATTATTTTCTCAATATAAATGCTGAGATTATTCATTCTTTAATAAAATTGCAATCTACTTGTGGTAATGGGGAATGTAGATCCATTGTGTGTAGAGAATGTTCTATAACTATTTATGGATCTGAACTGACAAGGGATTTATATGTATTTGATATTAATTCCTATGATATAATCCTGGGTATGGATTAGTTGGAAATGTTCAAGGATCACATCGATTTTTATACAAGAATGTCAAGTCTCACAACTACTGATTGCATTAAACACCTCTTTATTAGAGAATGGAGTGAAAGACACGTGAAAATAGATTTTTGGCACTAGTAGTTGGAACTATCTCATATCAGTTGGTAGTTTATTCTTTAGCATCAATGTAAGAGATTGAGAATAATAGTCTTCCAAAAGGAATGAACCAATTTCTAGTTGTCTTTACTGATAACTTCACAGAGTTTCCACCTATAAGGAAAGTGGATATTATTATTGATCTCCTCCTAAGGACCAGTCCAATTTCACGTCCATGTTACCATATGGAACCAATATAATTAAGGTTCTTAAATGTGTAGTAGTAAGTGATGAAATGTAAAAGGTTCATTAGGCCTAAAACATTTCTATTTGTATCACCTGTATTGTTTTTGAAAACTGTGGATGGAAATATAAGTTTGTGTGTGGATTATCATAATCAGAACCATGTTTTGGAAAAATAATATTAATCTATTTCAATTATTTTATTATATCTTTGATCAATTGAGGGGAGCTTAGTGGATCTATATGATTGACTTGCAATCAGGATATCACTAACTAAAAGTTCAGAAACTTGATATTTCGATGGAATATGTCAGAAGAATATATAGACATTATGAATATGTGCTAATGACTTTCAGTATTAGAAATTCAAGAGTGGTATTTATGGAAGTGGATAATTATTTTGTGGTGGTGTTTTAAGATGAAATATTTTGGTATTCAAGTATGAAGGATGAGCATGAGAAACACTTAGTGACAATGTTTTGATTCATGAAAGGCCATCGTCTATATAGAAATTTATCTATGTGTGATTTTTTGGATACAATATGTATGATTTCATGGCCATATAATTTTTGAAAGTGGTGTATTAATTTATTTAGAGTAGATAAAGGATGTTATCTTTTTATAATCTCTAGATAATGTCTTCAAGATATATAGTATCTTTGGCATAACTTGTTATTACTAAGACATTGTTTATGATTTTTCATGAATATACTTGCCTGTAATAGATTTTACATTGATGAAGTTCCCATTATAATGGATTGAGGAATGCGATATATGTTTTAAAGAGATGAAATTTCACCTTAATCAGCACCAATCATGACATTTCTTGAATCAGGATATTGGTATGTCGTATGTTGTAATTATTTGGGATCAGTTTTTGGGTGTGTTCTCATTTAAGGGTATCATGTTTTTTTTATGGATCAAGGAAGTTACAAGTGAATGAGAATAAATACACAACACATGATTTAGAGTTATATTTTTGGGTATATTCATTGAAAACATGTCATTATTATCTATTTACTGATAAATTTATTTGGTTTTTAGATCATGAAATCATGAAACATATTTTCTGACAATTGGATTTGAATTTTAGCCAATGTTGATGGATAAAGTATATCAAAATGTTTGACATTGACATAATGTATACACTAGGAAATGGAAATTCTCTAGAAGATGCATTAATAAATAATTAATATACTATGTTAGGTAAAGATGATTCAGATGGATGTAATTTGATTTTGTTCCTAGCCTACATGCACCGAGAATGTGATCATCTAGGTGAAGTTGTGCTAATCTTTCTAGTTTATATTCATGATTTCCTAAAGATGGTTCAAGAGGAATAGAAATATGATGCATATTACATGGCTATGAGGTACAAAATAAATGGTGGGGAGGCAATTGAGTGTTAGAGGGTGGATGCGAGTTCATTTTTGGGGTTCAGAAATCAAATGGATGTACCTATGGCTTGTCAAGAGAAACTTCTTTATGCATACCACCATTCAAGATAGGTTGTCCATCCCAGAATATAAAATATTTATAAGGCATATAAATATCAGTTTTGGTGTATGGAATGAAAAGGAAGGTGGCCGATTTTGTTTCAAGATTCTTAAATTTTCATCATTTTATGTTAGAAAATTAATGATCCTTAGTTATTCTGTAGCATTTAAATATTCTATTGTGGAAATGGGAGATGAAAGATATAGATTTTGTCATCGGTATCAAGAGAGACGATCAGAAATATGATTCCACATGGGTGATAGTGGATCGGATCACAAATTCATCACATTTCATCCCTATTCATGAAACTCATATGGTGGAGGAGATTTCAAAAAATCTATATTGGATAAGTGATAAAGTGGCATGGCATACCAGTTTATATCATATCAGAGAGAGATCCATGTTTTTCATCTCATTTTTAGAAATCCATATTGAAGTTCTATTGGGGATTATTTGACTATGATTATGGTATATCATCTTCAAATGGATGGCAAATCCAACAGAATGATAAAAATTATGGAATACATGTTTCAGTCTTGTGTAATGGATTTGGGTGCATCATGGGATAAGCACATACCCTTGGTGTATTTCTTATATAAAAACACTTATCAGGACTCGATACATATCGATCCTTTTGTATAATTGTATGGGTGTACTGGTCATTCTCCAATTTGTTGGGTGGAAAGAAGTGAGACATCACTAGTTGGGCTGACCCTTGTCCAAGAAATAATAGAGAATATTCAGTTGATCGTAAAATGGATGGATATGGCTCAGAGTTGAAAGAATTCATATGTGTATCATCATAGATAGTAGTTTTTCATACTAGGTGAGCGATCATTAGTTTTTGAGAATCTCTCCAGGGCTTGAATATCAATGTTTTTGGAATCATGGAATGTTATATCCTTGATAAATATGGTTTTGTTAGATACTAGAAAGGGTTACAAAGGTGGTATATAATTTGGAATTTTCACCACAGATCAGTGTGGTGTATAATTTGTTCCATTTATCTCAATTAAAAAGTTATCAACATAATCTTGACCATGTGATCTTACGGGATCACTATGACCAATAGTCAGATGCTTTGTTGGTGCACATTCTGGTGTGAATTATTGATAGTACAGAGAATGTAAACTATGTAAAAATCATCAGTCTAGTTAGGATTTTGGTGAAACATAGTCAGAATTAGAATGAGACTTGGGAATGGGAGAAATAAATGAAATATAAGTGGTTTGAAATCTTTCAAAGTACCAATGGTTTTCAGTAATTTGGGGATGGAAGGAAAAATGGTTGGGAGAATGTAGCAGCCAAGTTGGAAGTAAGTAACCCTTTATTTATGTTTATTATGTATGAAAATTATATGTTTCATGTTTGGGAGTGTTTGTAGTGATTTGGAAATGTTTTGGGGATTTTCTACAAGTTCACAGTTGGTGCATAGTCTGAAAAAATAATGAAAAGCCTATAGGAAACTGTGAACAGTGATATAGGGGAAAAAGGGAAGGCACACCAATGAAACACTATTTTACCAAACCGTGCACCCACCAAAGATGACCCATACGCATTGAAAAAATGGTTTTGGGTTGTTGACATAATGGCATCATCATGGTTGGAAAATGGTTTGAAAACCATGTGAGACAACCATGAAAGGTTATTCTTTGATCTTGTGGTTAGTGCATGGTTATCGCATGGTCTTTTAAACCATGAAAATAAACCATACAAGGATAAAAAAATAGAACCTCAAATAGTGGATTTATGTTTACATTGTGGTTTAATAAATCATTTTCTAAAAAATTTCCATAACTAGGGATTTTTCAATCTCAATGTTTGTAGATCCTCTTGACACCGATTTGGAAACATCTGGAGGCATCTCTTGCTGTTTTAAATCCTAATTCCCAAGTTAAGTGATCGATCATTGTTGTTTATGGTTTTTTTCATAGATCTACTTTTCTATTTATATATGTTTCTTATATCTAAACCTTATGTGGATAGATACAAGATAGTGGATTCAAAATATGATTAGTTTTGGATTGATTTATTGTAGGTGAGAGATTTAATGTTTGTTTTTTGGCAATTCAACCTTGTTCTGTGATGTATATTGTGTTGTTTATTATTTTCCACAATTCCTCAAGGTTGGTGGCTTCATGATTGACTAATATATATTGAATATAAAGTATTTATTTTAAATTTACTATTTAGTATGAAATTTATAGTTAAATTAATTTGAAATATTTATTTGCAACCATTTTGAGTAGCGGGTTGTGGAAACATGGAATTATAAATTTCTTAGAAAGTGATTTGTTTCTTGGTTTTAAAATCATTATTTTAAAATATGCATTTTAGGGAATTTATGTAAATGAATTCAAAAAATCATTAAAATTTTAGTTATATTTAATTGAATTAATTATTTTTTGACTGATTTTTAGTAAAATAATGGTTTTAATGAAATGTTTGAAATGTTATTATTCGCATTGGTTTTTGGAATAATGGTTATATGTTTTCATGTGAGTTCTATATCAACTTAGTCATTTCTTAAATTAATATTACATCAATATGAAGTTAAAAAACATAATAATATTACATGACAAGGATCCTATGGTTTAGTTTTTAGGAATATTAGGATAATACATAACATTTACATCATCAAACAATAACATTTATTTTATTCAATCTTCTACAGCTTCTAATTGTCCTATGAAAACTCCTTAGTACACATAATCACCTGAGGATATACAAAAAAATGTGGTGAGATAAATCCCAGTAAGAGGATAGATACGAACAATATAACAATGGTTGAGAATAATAATATCATAGTAAAAGGTTCCTAAACATGAGAGGAATCATTAATAAAAGACATGAAATATGGAAATGCATAAAATAAAACATCACGTCTTAGTGGTCACCTACCACACATTGTTGAGAAAAATATTAGAATTATGTTCGCGCATCATTTCCCTTTAACTAGTGATATTAATAACATTAACCAATGAATTGTAGTGTTGTATAATCCAGGTTTCACTAGTGACATCAAAACATTCATACTGCATTATATAATTCCAAGTGCACCCGTCACATCATAACATTTACATTATCACACATACCAAATTGAACATATTTCAAGATTAAACATAAAATAAACCATTTAATGTAGTGTATTTAAAATAATAAAATATATATTAATAAACATTTGGCTCCCATAATAATGAAGGGATAACATTATTGATAAGGAAAAATCAACGATGAGGGAAGTTGAATCAATCTTTGACAAGTAATAAAGAGGGTGTTTATTTGTAAAAAGACTTCATTTGTATGAAAACTGGGTTTTTCATAAACTCAATTATAAAAAATTTATAACCCAGAATAGGTTATATGAGGATGAAAAAATGATTTTTAAAGGATATCCATTGCAACGTCCTGACCCCAGTTACCCAGAGTATGTGTATTATTACATAACATTGGTATGATTCAAGGAAATGATGTCTGTAATTATCGATCAGTTTAGTAGCCATGGAAGTACTAGACACATTCATAAAGTTTACATTACATTATAAAATGAAAAACAAAAACAAAACATTGTCTTCTTTAAAAGTATTCATATCCCATATAATATCCTTTCAATTCATTCATAATATACCTCTTCAGATCCTGTAAAAAATTAAACATAGAAAGGTTTGAGCTCAGATGCTCAATATGGAAAACAATATAAAGGAATCATTCATAGATAAGCATAAACATTTTAAGGTAATGTAAGACTAAAACATAAGCCTTTTAAAAATAAACTTCATCATAATATGGATATGATAGATAACATAATGCCATTTACTTTTTCACATGGATATTCGACTAGTTGAATAATCACATGCAATATCGATAGCCAAATTCGTAATGATCAAATGCATAATGACAGACTTCATAGACACATAGTCAAGGCCTTGTTTCAAGACTATAAATAATTTTTTTTTCAAGGCCTCATTCCAAGACACTCGTTTGTCTTATGAGCCCTAACGCTGCATCGAGGAGCTATTGCGGGCTCCACCTGTCACTTACTAAGTCCAACGAATTCCTCATATTAAAAGGATAAAACATAACATAAACATTCATATTAAAAATAGCTTATGAAATTTTAATACATTAACCATTAACCATGAATGGTATAAAAATAACACATCCATAGTTATATATATCTCAAAACCTTCAATAAAATATGGATGATTTGTATCCTAATGAATCAACTTAAAACAAGTGTAAAATCCATTAAAGGATGTTGACATATATGAAATCAAAATTATTTGAGAGAAATATCGGTATATTTTTTTAAAATCATTTAAAGTCACATAATTATAAAAAAAATCTATTTTTAAAATATTCTTATAATCATGTAAGGGAAGCTTCGACGATGTTATAATGGATGAAACATAGCCGCACCCGCCGTATAAGTTAAAAAAACATTCTTTCCTTAATTTTCTCAAAATGGTTATAAAGTACCTTGTTCAAGAAAATGATGGATAGATTACTTTCAAAACATCAAAGGTAAAAAAAGGGTATAAATTTATTTTACCCATTATCTTGGAAAATATAAAAATGTTTTGAAATACATTTTTAAGAAACATGGATGTGGATGATAAAAGAGTCCCAGTAGATACTCAAGTATAAACAACCTCGGATAAAATGAGATTGTAAAATTAACCCTTAACTTGTACATTTTCATCGTCAAGGGTATTTTATACTCTTGTATAATGGTTAAATAACGGTTATTAAATTATTAAAGAACCATATACATAAATATTATATCATATATTATCTTCTAATATTGCATTGTTAATAATATTTCTGTATTACCTTCGTTTCAGGTGTTAACTGATTCATTTTCCTTAATAAGAATTGTTATGTATGTCGTGTTTGTTATGGATAGGAGGTATCTGATTCAAATCCAGAAATATATTTTGTTCTTAAAAATTATTTTTAATTATAAAATTAAAATTATTCTTGAATGGTTACGATGGGGAAATGGATCTCATCACATTCTTGGAGACGGTAATCCGTTCGTACGCACGAGCGACAATGTCATTAATTTGATATAAAAATAATTTGTAAATCGATGGTATATCAAATATATACATAATAATTATCATGTTATATTTATTATTTACATATATTATATTTCATTATTATACCCATCCAAAATGAATAATTTATTGAATAACAACTACTCTAGGACGTGGAGACGGTAAGCCGTACTTACGCACATATGGTGACATTGTCATTCATATGATGGATAGAATAATGAATATGGATGTACCATTTTTAGAATAACATAACAGTATATTTAAGATAATGGATTTATTATTTTAGAATGGAAACAACAAAGGAAGAGAAAGTGGAAGAAGAAAAGAATTTGAAAGAGGTGATGAAATATTCACCTCTTCATCAGGTTCTTCCTTTTTATTTGAGAAAAAGGGCTCCTTAGGTTGGGTTTCTGATCAAAATAAGGAATCTATGTTGAAGGGATGATAGTTGAGAGGATATTTGGGTGGGTTCTGGCCCATCCAAATGGATATGGATATGTGAATTGAGAGAAGGGGGTGCCCTTTTATAAGAGGGGTGAGGGTCACCTTAAGAAAAGATTGAAATAATATTTTATTATAAAATAAGTTTCGGTTTATAAAGTCTTAAAAATGATTTATTTCAAGGTTAAGATAGGGATGGGTCGAAATCCTTTAAACAAATGGGTTTTATCCAGGTTTAGGTTACCATATTAACCTTATCTTTTAGATATAACTCTTAGTTAAACAGTCTGACATTTACCATGTCTCTTTGTATTTTTATATTATATGGTTAATAAACATACAATAAATTTCTAAGAGAACCCCAAGTGTTTCATTATAGATATATATAACCTTATCAATGTACATTGGCTGAACATTAGATTTTTTTGAATATTATATCAATAAGTAATATAGTATTGGTTTTGAAAACTCATTTATGTCAATTTTGATGCTATTTAGTAATTGATATATTAAAGTCCAAACAACTTTATTACTTCAAAATAAATTTAATTTATCATACCTAAAATGTCATATTAACCTATAAAATTGGTGGAATTCATCAACAGTCACAATTTAGATTTATTTGGATATTTTTAATATCAATTATTTTAATATTTCATTAATAGGGTAACTACTGCATCATCATCGTGTCATAAATAAATATATTTATTTAAATTATAAAAATTATAAATAAAATACCATTATTCAAGAAATAATTTTATATTTCCAATGAATTTTCATAGTCAAATTTATCATATGGATGACCCTATATAAAAATGTTTTATTTATTAAACGTTGAATTTAACACTTTTAACTCTTCATTAAATTAAATAATAATAAATGTCCTTATCTAATCCAAGTGGACCAAAAGGATCATATTTTTTTCTAATGGTTGGTTATGGTAAAATAAACTTATCCTATAGAATTAGGACATGTTTTAGGTTAATATTAATATCATTTTACCATTAATTACCCTATTTAATTTTAACTGTGGTAAATAAAAGTTAAAAGTTACTATTCACCACACAATTTTTTAATCTTATTGAACCGTATTTTACTTACTAATATCAACCGTGTCTCTCAGTTTTTTGAAATTCAACTCACAGGAGTGGAAAAATTATGTTTTATGATAATTTTCAAATCATATTAGGAGGTTGAAAAAAGACGAAAAAATTCTCAATAAAAGTGTATATATCAAAAATTATTATTAAATGACTCCAATTAATTACATTGAAATTATATAGGTATTATTTATCTATTTTAACATAAAATATATTTATATAATATAACTAATTATTTAAATAAAAATTCGGTTTTAACAAATAGCGCAATGCTTTTCCCTCTTCATCCTACCCCACTAAAAATGTTCCTTCAAATCACAATACATCTTGGTGCTACTAGGGTATATAAAGAAATTGGAGCTATGGTAATCATCCAAAAAAATCCCTTTTTATATCAGGTATATCAGGAACACAATGTATCTTCCCAAAATTTACATCTTTAATCTTCTTTTAAAATTTCTCATCATCAGTCTGAGAAATCATTTTCCTTTCCAGTAAATATGGTTTGGCAAACATTTGAAAAATTATTGATGTTATACCTTCAATAGTTATTCCCATATCCTTCTTTACAAGATACATGAAAATTGGATCTCTTTCAATACTCATCTTGTTCAAAACTCCATTATTCTTAATGCTCAATGAATCTATCACATGATTTTCCTTCCTCAGGTGGTAGTTTATAGTGAAATAATAATCCTTCAGTAGTTCAAGCAATGATATTTGCCTCATGTTGAGTTCTTTCTGAGAGAAAATATACTTCAAACACTTTTGATCAATATATTTCTAACATTTTTCACCATAGAGATAGTGTATCCATATTCTCAGAACAACGATTATAACTGTTTAGTCAAGATCATGAGTGGGATAGTTTTCCTTATGCATTTTTAGCTGTCGTGATGCATAGGCAATAACCCTATAATTATGCACAATGAAACAACCATGTCCTTTCTTCGAAGCATAACTATAAATAAAAAACCCATCATTACTCGATGGTAGAGTCAAGATAGGATCATTGACTAATATCCTCTTTAGTTCTTCAATACATTCTCCACACTCTTTTTCCCAAACAAATTCAACCCATTTACATGTGAGCTTGGTTAATGGGTTAGCCAATTGGGAAAAATTCTGGATGAAACATCGATAATAACCTGCTAAACCAATAAAAATGCGTACCTAAGTTGTACATGTTGGTTTTGTCCATTATTGGATGTCTTTTGTCTTATAAGGATCATCAAAGATTCCGTCCTTAGAGACAGTATGACCAAGATAATAAATCTCCTGAAGAAAGAATTCACACCTGCAAAATTTCCCACAAAATTTATTTATTGTTAGTGTCTTTGGGATAATGATAAAGTGATTTTCATGATATTTATAGATTTTGGAGTATACCCAGATATCAATAATAAATACCAATAAAAATTTATTAAAATATTCCTTGAAAACTCTGTTCATTAGATCCCTGAAAACAAAGGACGTATTAGTAAGGCCAAAAGTCATAATGGTAAACTCTTAATTCCCGTATGTGGTTCAAAATGCAATATTTGGAATGTCTTCCTTATTACGCATAACTGATGATATCCAGATCGAAGGTTAATCATTGAAAAATATTGAGCTCCATAAAGTTGGCTGAATAAATCATCAATGTGAGGTAGGGGGTAGTTGTCATTATTGCTATAACATTTATCTCCCCGTAGTCAATGAACAACTTCATTGATCCATCTTTCTTCTTAACAAAAAGAATAAGAGCTCCCCACAGAGAAACACTAGGGAGAATAAATCCCTTATTACTCAATTCCTCTTGTTGTTTCATTAGTTCCTCTAATTCCACAGTAGACATTCAATAAGGGGTCTTCGATATGGTCCTTGAACCAGGAATTAAATAAATAGAAAACTCAATTTCTCACTCTGGAGGATGTCCAGGTAAATCCTTTAGAAACACATAATCATATTATTGAAAAATAGGTACATTCTCTATTTTGTCATTTTTTTCTCATCAATAGAAATTTCATTCTCTTCCTCCATGATAATTGAATTTTGTTGAGCTATTGTTGGTGGATTTAGATAAGAATCAGGTGGTGATGTTTTTTCTCTAAAGATAATGTACTTATTATCATCATTGAAAATTGTATCCCCCCTCTTCATAAAATATGTTTTTGCAGCATGGTCTGAAACCCAATCTATAATGAGGATTATATAAAATTAAATCATGGGTATGACGATGATATCAGATGATAAATAACATTTATATGCTCTAATGGGAACTAATTCACAAAAATATGTTGCAATGATACTTCCCTTATGAGTTTTGACAGACAACTCCCTTGTTAAATCAAATTGGAAATATCTAATTTTCATAGAAATTTGGGAAGATATAAATCAATTCGATGATCCAAAATAAAATATAGAATTTTCAAAACATGAGGAAACCATTAAATTAACTTCCACCAAACCTTTCATATCATCCACATAAGAAGTAATGATAGTATAATCTTGGCCTTGATCCCTTGGCCTTTGCTGAGGTAAGTTTCCCTGATTCTTAGGACATTTATTTGCATAATTCTGAATTTCTCTATAGCTGTAGCATTAAACATTGAAACCCTCTTTATTCCCCCTTTTGATCAAGAGCATGGTGTCCTTTTTCACCAAACATATAACATACTCCCATTCCCTTTAGGCAAGTACCAAGGTGTTTTTTTCCACATTTAATACAATATGGATGTTCAACTTTTCCTTTGTTCCGCTTATTTCCATTTCCAGAGTGTTCAGTAGATCTCTTCTTCTCCTATTTTTCTTTAAATTCATAAGACGTAAATAATTAATTTTCATTCTTGATAACACATGAGACAATATATTTTTATAATGATTTGGATTGTGAGACTAATTCTCAATGGAGAAATGGTTTTAACCGATCAACCAATTGATCAATCATATGCTTTAGGATACTTATATAATATGTATCATGCCTTTCTAAAATTGTAAAGTTAGCTTCATACTTTGTGAAATTCTCATTTTCCGTTTGCCTCAGACTCAGAAATTGACTTTCCATATCTGCTCAATGGTCACAAGGAAAGTATTTTTCAATGAAAAGATATTTATAATCCCTCCATTCCATATTTGACACTTCTTCATCTTATTTTGTGTTTTCAATTAATGACCTCCATTGATCTGCATCTCCCGTGAGGAGATAAACTGCCATGACCACTTTTTCTATTTCGCTACTCCCCAAGTCATGATATATTTTATCTAAGGATATTATCCATTTCTCAGCTACAAATGGATTTGTAGTGAAATTGAATGTTGGCGGTTTTTTCTTCATGAAGTGGTCTAACATTGACCCTCTGTATTGTGGATCAGGGTGCTCTATACAGGTACAGTCAATATTCATAACCTGAGTGAGTTGTCCCAGTATGGTGATAAGATGATTAGAACCTGTTTCATCACCATATCCACAATGTTATAAACTATATTATGTGCATTGATATGGTTTCCATTACTTCCTCTATGTTCTATTTCTATATAATGTCATACACTAGATTAGTTTATTAATCTAAATACATAATTCCAAACTTGTAAAACACTTCACAAAAATTGAACATTTTATGGATATAATTGATAATCATAAAAATGTTTTCCATGAAGAGATATATACTCATAAATCCTTAATAATATGTTGTAAATAAAATTTGAATGATCCTATGCATATCCCTCGAGAGTGTCATAACCATTACTACAGCAAGGCCCATTGTCTTACACCAGTTTCCGTTCATGTCTTGTTCAGATCAGTCTTTTCAGGTTTTACCCCTAGGTATATCTGTGCTAGATCCACCTCTACCAGCTCATATCTAGACAAGGACGTATTTCTTAGAAAACTCAAAAAATCTCTACATTACCAAAATTTTAGGAAGTTCTTCTATACTAATCCTCAAAGTCTATCATAGGGTAACATTCTCTAATAAGAGTTTTTCTAAATCTAGTTTCCATGTTTTATACTAAAATTTTTCTAATACCAAATTTAATTCCCCAACCCCAATTACCTAGATTTGGTTCATTATTACATAACATTGGCATGGTACAAGGAAATCATATCTCGAATGACCGATCAGTTTAGTAGCCTTTGATGTGCTAGATACATTCATAACTTTTACATTACATTATAAAATGAAAAAAACCCACAACATTGTCTTCATTAACCACAGTTATATACCATAGATTATCCTTCCAAGTCAGTCATAATATACATATTCGCATCCTGGAAAAAATAGAACTTTGAAAGGGTAGAGCTCAGATTCTTAGTAAGGATAACAATATAGCAAAATCGTTCATCAATTAGAATAAAAATATTAAGGAAATGTATAACCCTACAACATAATACTTTTAAACATAAAATTCAGAATAATATGTCAATGATAGATAAAATAATGAAATTTAATTATTCACATGGATAATCTACTAGTCGAATAATCACACGCAATATCAGTAGCCAAATTCATAATTATGGAATGCATAATTCTAAACTTCATAACCACATAGTCAAGGACATGTGAAAAGTCTACAAATAAGGTTTTTTCATGGCCTTGTTACAAGATGATAGTTTGTCTCATGAGTCCTACCGATGCATCGAGGAGCTATTGTGGGCTCCCCCCATCACTTACTAAGTCCAATTCAATCTTCATATGAAAAGGTTGAAACAAAAATTAAACATTCGTATTAAAAATAGCATACGAAATGTCAATACTCTAACCATAAACCCTGAATGGTATAAAAATAACCCCTCCATAGTCAAAAAAATCACAATACCTTCAATAAAATATGGATGTTTTGTATCATAATGTATCAACTTAAATCAAGTGTAAAATTAATGAAAGGATGTTGACATAGATGAAATCAAAACTATTTGAGAGAAGTATCTCTTTCTTTTTATGATATCAGTTAAAGTAACATAATTATAAAAGAAAACATTTATTTTGAAAAAATAATTATAATCTTTTAAGGTAAGCTTTGATGATTTTATAATGGAATAAAATATCCACACACGACATATAAGGTAAAAATGCATTCTTACCTTAATTTTGTAAAAAAAGGTCATAAAGTACCTTGTTTAGAAAACGACGGAACGATTCCTTTCAAAACATCAAAGGTCAAACAAGAGTATAAATGTCTTTATCCCATAGGCTAGGAAATAGTAAACATGTTTTGAAATACATTTTTATGAAACATGGATGTGGTTGATAAAGGAGTCGCAGAAGATACTCACGTATAAACAACCTCGGATAATAAAGAGATTTTGAAATTATACCTTACCCTGGACTTTTCCTTGGTAGAGGGTATGTTAACCTGCTGTATAATAGTTAAATCAAGTTTATTAAATTATACAAAAAACATATAACTAAATATGATATGAAATATGATCTTCTAATATTTATTTGTTACTACCATTTTAGTGTTGTCATCATTTCATGTGTTAACTGATTCATTTTGCTTTTTATGTTTTGTTACATAAGACATGTTTGTTATGGATAGGATGAACTTTATTCATATCCATAATGATATTATGTTCATAAAAATTATTTTTAATCACTAAATGAAAATTAAGGTTTAATGGTTACGATGGGGAAATGAATCTCATCGCATGCGTCGAGACGATAATCCGTACGTACAGATGAGCGACAATATCATTCTTTTGATATTAAAATCGTATGTAAATAGATGGTATAACATATATATATATAATCTTTAATATTTTATATTTATGATTTAAATCAATTATACATAACTATTAAACCCATAAAAATGAATAATGTATTGAATAAGAACTACACCACGATGTGGAGACGGTAAGCCTTACGTACGCACGTATGGTGACTTTTTCATTCATATGATGGATAGAATAATGAATATGGTTGTACCATTTTTTTAAAAAACATCAATGTATATAGAATATTATGGATTTCTTATTCTAGAATGGAATAAACAAATAAAGGGGATGTGGATGAAGAAATGAACTTGAAAGAGGTGATGAAATATTTACCTTTTCTTTGGGTTATTCATTTTTATTTGATCAAAATGTATCTATAGGACGGATTTATGATAAAAATAAGGCCTCTATGTTGAAGGGAGGATAGCTTATAGGATATTTTTGCAGGGGTTGGCCGTTCCAAATGGCATCGGAGGTCTAAATTGAGAGAAGGGGTAGATCTCTTTTATAAGAGGGGTGAGGGGCACCTTAGGAAAAGATTTAAATATTATTTTATAATAAAATAATTTTCAGTTTCTAAAGGCTTCAAAATGATTTATTTATAGTATAAGTTGGGTATGGGTCTAAATCCTTTCAAAAAATAGATTTTACCCATGTTTAGGTCATCATATTAACCTTATCTTTTAGATATAACTCTTTGTTAAATAGTTTGACATTTACCGTGTCTCTTTGTATTTTTATATTATATGGTTAATAAACATACTATAAACTTCCAAGAAACCCCCAAGTGGTTAATTTTTTATATATATAACATTATATATGTATTCTGGATGAACCCTATATTTTTATGAATATTACATCAATTAATAATATAGTATTGATTTTAAAAACACATTTATGTCAATTTTCACATTATTTAGTATTTGATTTTTGCTAAATTCCTAACAACTTTATCACTTCGAACTAAATTCATTTAATCAACTCTAACATTTCATATTAACATATATAATTCATGTAATTCATCAATATTCTCAATATAAATTTATTTTAATATTTATAATATCAATTATTTTAATTTTTCATTAATAAGATAATTCCTGCATCATCATTGTGTCATAAATAAATTTAATTACGTAATTTATAAAATTATAATTAAAATATAATTATGTAAATATTTTTATCTTCCAATTTATACTTATAGTTGAATTTAACTTATATAAAACCGTATATTAAAAATGTTTCAGTTATTTAACTTTGAATTAAACACTTTTTACTATTTTTTAAATTAAATAATAATAAATTTCCTAATCTAATACAAGTAGACCTAAGGGATTATATTTTATTCATAAGGTTTCTTTTGGTTGATATAATATTATCCAATATAATTAGGACATGTGTTAGGGTAATAATAATATCATTTTTTTCCTTTAATTAACCAATTTACTTTTAACAATGGTAAATAAAAGTTAAAAGTTACTATTCACTAGAAAATATTTAAATCTTATTGAATCACATTTTACTTACTGATATCAACTGTGTCTCTTGGATTTGTGAAATTCAACTCACAGAAATGGTAAAATTAAGTTTTATGTAAATTTGAAAATGCTCATAGGAGGTGGGTAAAAGACAGTAACAAGTTCAATAAAATTATATATATCTAAACATATAATAAAATGACTCCAATGAATTAAATTGAACTTATATAGTTATTATGTATCTATTTTTACCTAATATAAATTTAAATAAAATAAATAATTATTAAAATAAAAATTAAATTTTAACCAATAAAGAAGTATTTTTCATTATTCATCTAAAATTGAATGTTTTCAAAAAAACAACAAAAAATAACCCTATGCTAATTAAGATTTTCACAATTCAAAAATAAATTCCATTTTGAAAAATAAAATTTATAAATTTTCAAAAAGTGGGTCTTACTATTCATTACGGCTAGTATGATTGGTCGTGGAGTGTTAAAATTCCAAGTTGCGTACAATGCACGCTATTGTATTATTCAAAGGGAAACATATTGTGGAGGATTGGGGTGTTACATCCATACTACAAATGGGTTTAAAGAGGGAAAAATAAATGTATGAGTGTGGGGTTTGAGAAATTCCCCATACCTTTTATCAGAACGCTTTCTTCACTTTCATTTCATGTATGGCCACATTATATTAATTAATTAACAATTCCATTACCTTTTATACATTATTACGATTCATTATGGTTTTATTAAGTTTATTAATGATCATTTGAATGAGTTGTAGAGTTTTAATTCATTGTTTGGTGAATTTTGTTTTTTATTGTTTTCATGAATGGTTCACATGTATACATGAATAGATGTTCATGTAGAACATGGATAAACATCCAAAAATGATATTTCATGTTAGTAATGATATTAAAAAAAATTAAATGATCTTATAATGAATTATTCTGTATACCGTGGCAATGAATAATTAGATAGGAAATTAATGATGGTCGTTTGGGTTATGTCGGGCATTTTTTCAATCACAAAGAACTTGTTTTGTTTAATCATTTTGTAATATGTACATAAGTTAGATACAGAACATTAAATAGGTTATTATATATATAAAATAATTTGGTTCAACTATAACTATTGTTTCATGAACAGATCTGAAGGTGCTAAAGGAAAATAAAAATATTTCGTTCTTGAAGGTGAAAAATTAAAAACTCAGGAACAATGTTTTCAATTCTAAGAAAAGAAGAGGATAAGGGGGTGGGATGATATATTATTCCATTAATATCATAACATTCTAGTATATTAATGATACTATAGTTACCATACAATTTGGATGAGGATTGGTGGAGAGATATTAAGAAAAGAATATGATATTGAAATGAAATTAAAGGAAAATAGAGAGAGGGGAATTTCTTCTTGAATCCTCCTTAAGGCACCTTGGATTGGTAATTTGATGATACTAGAAGATCTTTGGACGTGGTAATGGGGATATAGAATATTTTTTGACTTATTTTAGACAAGTATCGTAACTTGAGAGGTGTGAGGAAATAGCAGTGTGATGAGTGGTATTTATAGTGGACGGAGATGGGTTTTCTCAATATTATATTCATTAATTTATTATTTCTCCACAAGACAGGTAATAGTGATGATTTCATGACCATGAATAGTAATATCTTCATGTTATTTCAAACCAATATGAATTACATCAATATAACATCATGCATTACTCTATAATTAACATATTTAGCTTATTTTTTAGTTTGTAGCATTTCATTATTCATCAAAATTTCTTGTATTTCAAAAAAATCCCAAAAAATCTCCTTAACCATTTTATGATATGTCGAATTCAAAAATTAATTCCATTTTTCATAAATAATTTAATAAATATGAATATGTTAATTTTTAATTGAAATCATAATTTACATAAAAAATTACAGGTTTTAAAACTTTTATTTACTTATTTCAAAACATAGGTACATCATACTTTCTCTTAACTCCTATATAAATATTATCATACTTATGGTAACTATTTATAAGTGAATGTTTCTATTCATAAGGGTAGGTCATTATACATAAATCCTGATAACTATTCCAAAAAATTATGTTTCTTCCATCAGACCCTAAAAATCACCCTGAAAACAACAGTGTATGTCATATTTTCAAAATTCAAAACATAGTAGTGGAAAAATTTGGTTTAATGGTCACATAGTGTTTAGTATCATTATATTTCATTTTGTTTACTAAAGTGAATATATTATAAGTCCTAATTATAAGGAGGGAATTCTATTGATAAATTGTTGGGTCGTTACATTCATCCCCCATTATGAAATTTCTCCCTCGAAAATTCATTTTACATTAAAAGGTGATGGTACTTCTACCTCATCACCTCCTCCAGTTCCCAACATTATTCTTCAAATATATGGTTCATCCACTAAACATTAACAAGGAAGGTTGTATTTTTGTGTAGTACTTTATCTCTCTGGTCCAGAATCCTTACTGGATGCTTCTCATAAGAGAGATCATTTCAATCTATACCACCTTTGAGTTCAGTACATCTAAGGGATATGGTATATAAATCCTTAGTAGTGAAACATGAAACACATCATGAACTTGAGCCATATTTGGTGGAAGTGCAAGCTGATAGTCCATGGAACTTATGCGGTCAAAGATCTCAGAGGTGAATATGTACCTTGGTCTTAGATTCCATTTCATTCAAAATCACACAACTCTCTTCCATGGTGATATTCGAAGGAAGAATTTATCTCCAACGTTGAACAACAAGTCCATTTGATGGTTGTTATCATAGCGCTTTTTCCAATTCTAAGCATCATTGATTTGATTATGGATGACTTGAACCATCTCTGTCATTTATTGCACAAGATCAGATCTAAGTATCTTCTTTTCCAACTTCATCCCAACATGTTGGAGTTTCACATCACTTTCCAAATAGGGATTCGTATGGATCCATTTTAATACTTGAGTAAAAGTTACTATTGTATGAGAAATTAACCAATAGGATATGTTGATCCCATCCACCTTTGAAATCTAAATATATACTCATAGCATATCTTCTAGTCTTTGAGTAGTCGTTTGCAATTTTCCATCATTTTGGGGGTGATAGGCGATGTTGAAATTTAATTTAATACTCAATGCATGTTGAATAATCCTCATAAATTTATATATGAACATGTGATCATGATTAGAGGAAATTGACAGTTTAACACCATATTGTCTCATCATTTCCTTCACATATATCTTTGTTTCTTGTTCAAGCAAGAGTTCTTCCCAAATAGTGATAAAATGGGCAGTCATGGTGAGTCTATCAACCTCCACCCAAATCGCTGTATTTCCCATCGACGTCTTTAAGAGACCCATGATAATGTCCATAGTGACATTGTCTCATTTCCACATGGGTATAGGCAATGTTTTCATCATCCCTTTGGATATTTGTCACTCTATTTTAACTTGCTGACATACCAATCACCATGAGATATATTCCACAATCTCCTTCTTCATGTTATCCCACTAGAATTGTTCTTGGAGAACTCAGAACATCTTAATGATACCAGGATAGATAGAGAATATTGATCTATGTGTATATTCCAATAGATCCTTCTTTACCCTGGGTGATGCAGGCACACAAATCTATATTTGGAAACAAATAACACCATCATAACCAATATGGAACTCGTGCATCTTCCTTCCTTTAATGCATTCATCTTATTTGTAACTCTAGCTCATCCATTTGTGACTCCTTAATCATCTCTTATATTGATGGTTGAAAAATCATTTTTTCATGGTTGGATGATTCCCCCGACCTTCTGATTTCCAAATCCATCCTTTTCATTTCCAATAAGATAATATCTTTCTCAATACGTAACATGGATAGAGTATTAGGTTCATTTCATCATTGAACATCAGAAACATTTTTTACCTTATTAGGATGATAGTGAATAGAGCAATAATAGTCCTCCATTAGCTCTAACCATATTCTTTTATGCATGATGAGCTCCTTTTGTGTGAACGTATTCTTCGGCCTCCTCTGGTCGGTGTATATGTCACAATTATCACTATAAATGTAGTGCTAACAGATTTTCATGGAAAAAATCATGGCTACCAGGTTTTGATCATGTGTTAGGTAGTTCTGATCATGGATGTTTAGGTTCTGTGATGTGTTGTCTATCCAATTATAATTTTTCATGACTACCCAACCCAAGAAATTCTTTACAACATCACTATATATCACAAATAATTCTCTACTTTTTTATAGTGTTAGTACTGGTGCATGGATCATCCTTATCCTTATCTCCTTGAATCTTCCCAAACATTGTTCAATCCTGACATAATTTACCCCTTTCCTTGTTAAATTAGTAATAGGTTTTGACAATCTTGAGAAACATTCTCAAAAAACAATGGTAGTACAAATCTAATATAAAACATCTATGAATTTTTTTGACACTAGAGTGTCTAGGCCATTCCTCGATCGGATTTTTTTTTGAGGGGTCCACAGAAATCCCCTCACCTATGATCACATGTCCCAGGAATGTGACTTTCTTTATCCCAATTTCACACTTGCTGAACATGGTGTACAACTTATTGTTTCTCAATGTCTCCAACAGAAGTCTTAGATGTTGTTCATGTTGTTCATTTATCTCAGAGGAGATGATAATATCATCCACAAACACTACAAAAAAATCTATTGAGGTAATATCTATTGACTCTATACATCATATCCATATAGATTTTAGGGGAACTAGTAAGTTCAAAGGGCATCACCAGAAACTCATAGTGCATATACCTTGTACAGAAGGCAGTCTTCTGAATATATTCCTTCTTCACCTTTATCTGATGATATCCAGAATCAAGATCCACCTTTGATAAGTATTGATATCCTTTTAATTGATCAAACAAGTCATATATCCTTTGAAGAGGATACTTTCTCTTTTTGGTGATCTTGTTGAGTTAATAATAATCGATGAAAATCCGCATTGATTCATCCTTCTTCATCACAGAGCGCACTGGTGCACCCCATGGGGACACGCTAGGATCTACGAACCCTTCATCCAATTTCTATTGTCTCAACTTGTTTATCTCCTCTAGTTTGATAGGAGCCATCCTATAGGGACACATTGAGATAGGATAAGCTCCTGGTATGAGTTCTATTGATAACTCTACCCAATGATCCATGGAAAGTCCAAGTAACACTTCAAGAAATACATCATTGTATTCCCTAATAATGGGCATTTTTTAAAGGATGGTTCTTTCCTTTGACTCAAAAATTTGAGTGAGGTATGCTTCTTTATAGCATATCCACCCCCACACCGCTGATGTATTTTTCAATGGAGATTCACAATCTTCCTTTAATTTTAGAGGAGCATGGGATGGTTCTAAACATAAAAAGTTATTTCCATCTATCGATAGTTGATATTTTCTCTATATAACGAGGGCCAATACATTCCCATTATAGTATCAAATTCCACCAACAAATGCATTACAAGTTATTCTGGAAGAATATTCTGACATATTCCAACATGAGATGATTCAAACACTTGTGTTGAAATGATTTAACCACTTGGGGTTTTACATATATCTCAACATTAAGGTTTTAGTGCTTAAATTATCTAATTATAGAAAACACACAAGATATAAAGGAATGTGTAGAAATAGAATCAATTAAAACATTTTCCATTCTTCAGTGAATAGTACGTTTACCTTGTATGGCTTCATTTTCATGATCCACTTCTGTAGTTGTGATGGAATAATCATTCCCTTTTTTCTTTTGGCATTGGTATCTGTTGACACTGATTACCCTCAAGGACTCATGGTTTAGTGGACTGGATTGAACAGTTCCCTTTCTTTATATAGTTGTAGAATTGAACCATGTCCAGGTCTCCCCTTTCATCAACTATATTATACTAAATTCCCATGTCTTTTCAAAACTCTTGAGAATGGTGGCCTTATTTCCCATACTTGAAGCATTTCCCCATCCCATTGAGGTAGTTACCATTATGTAGCCTCCCTCATTTTTGGCATTGGTACAATGAGTTTTCTTCACACATTTATCATTAGATCCTCTATCTTGAAACATCATCTTTCATTTCACATCACCATTCCCATGGGAACATTCTTCCAACACCATCTCTACTTTTAGGGCACACCAAAAAACATATTCATAATGTCCAATGTCCCGAATTTTAAGAGCATTTTGAAGATGTGGTTTTAATCCACTCAAGAATCTATCAATTTTTGTATCAACGATGATAAATAAAACTGACGCATACCTTTCATTCCTTGTGAAATTTACATTGTAGGTTGTGAACGATTCTACTTCCTCTTTCATGAGCTCAATGAATTCTCTCTCCATCTTTGTACAAAGAGTTCGTGGGAAATACTTGTTAAGAAGCATTATCTTAAAGACTTACCATTCCATATCTTTAATTTCGTCTCTTGGCTTGGTGTTCTAAATAAAATCCCACCATTGATTTTCATCTCCATATAGATGATAAAATTATAGTGTCACGTTCTCCAGCCCAAAAAAATGAAGCACAAAAAATATATTCTCCATGGAGTTGACCCACTTTCCTACAAATAGTGGATCAGAATACCCACTAAACATTGGCGGTCTCATAAAACACTGTAATGTATGTTGCTCCGTCTTAGGTGGAAGAGGATATTCCCCATTATTCTGGTTATTATTCATTACATGAGATAGTTGGGTATGCATCACCATGAATTTTTTAACTCCACCATCCAAATCATTTGGGATGTCATTCGGGAAATCATTTCATTGGCCCATGCTTGATTTGTTGGCCTATTTTCTCTTGATTACCACCATTTTCTAAAATAGAAAAGTTTATAACAAAACATAAGTCAACATGTCATAAAATTTTCATTTGTAAAATTTAAACTAAAATCATAACTTATGGAATCCCTTTGTAATGATTCCTGTGTGAATATTTGTACTTAGTCTTGTACTAGTGGTTTTCTCTTTAGTTCATTAATCGTAATTCCAAAATTAACTAAACCTTTCCTCTGATACCAACTATAATGAACCAGATTTTTCTTACATTACTATTAAATAATTATAAAGGTAAAAAACATAATAGAATTTCACCACAAGGATCCACAAGTATAATTTCATTAGAAAACTAGGACTGTACATAACATTTACAAAATCAAATATAAAAATTTATTTAATTCATTCTTCTCCAGCTTCTTATTTTCCCTTGAAAAGTCCTTAGTACACATAATCAAATAGGGATTTAAATCAAAAAGGGTGAGCTAAAATCCTATTAAGAGGATAGATATGAAAAATATAATAGTGGGAGAGAACAATCATAACCTATTCAAAGGATCATGAACATGATATGATGCATTAAAAAATTACTTGAAATGTGGAAATGGATAAAAAAACATCATGTCTATGTGGTCGACTACAACACATCATTGTGAAAAATGATTGCATCATGTTCACACATAATTTCCCATTAAATAATGATATTAATCACATTAAACAATGAATTGGATCACTATTTAATTCTGGGTGCACCCATCACATCATTACATTTATATTTCACTATATAATTCTGGGCGCACCTATCACATCATAACATTTACATTATCATGTATGCCACGTAGAAAATATGTCAAACTAAAACATAAAATAACTCATGTAATTGAATTGGATTATAATCATAAATAATACATTCACAATCATTTGGATACCATAATAAAGAGAGTATAACATTATTTACATAGAACAATCAATGATGATTGAAGTTAAAACAATATTTGAGAAGGAAAAAGCAGGTGTTTATTTGTAAGAAGAGTTCTTTTGAAAGAACATTGGGATTATCATAAACTCAATTTGAAGACATGTGTTACCCAAAATAGGTAATATTAGGATGATGAAATGATTATTAAGGAAAATCCATATAGAAAAATGGATTTAATGATGGAAAACTCAAAGTATGAGAGTTGGGTTTGTGAATTTCCCCTTACCATGAATCCGAACACTTTCATCACTTTAATATACTGTATAAAAAAAAGTATATTCGTTAATTAACAATTAAAGAACATTTTATACATTAATAAGATTCATTATTTTTTTATTACGTTCATTTATGGTATTTTGGATGACTTATAGTGTTTAAATTCATTGTTTTGGAATGTTCATTTTTTATAGTTTTCATGAATGGTTCACTTGCATTCTTGAATACAAGTTCATATAGAAAATGGATAAACATATAGAATAGATATTTTCTGTTTTTAATTATATTATAGGAGTTTAAATGATCTTATAATTAATTATTTTAAATACCAAGTGTATGAATCATTATATAAGAATTTAATGATGGTCGTTTGGGTTAATTCAGGCAGTTTCTCGACCACAATGAACTTGTTTTGATTAATAATTATGTAATATGTACATAAAAAAGTTATAAAACATTAAATATGATATAATACATATAATATAATCTGTTTAAAACATAAAAATGGTTTCATGAACATATTTTAAGGCAGTAAAGGAAAATGAAAACATGTCATTCTTGAAGGTGATAAATTATCACCACACGAACAATGTTTTCCATTCTATAGTAAAAATATTTAGAGAAAGAGGATGGATGATATATTATAACATTTGTATCATAAAATTTTTTTATATGTAAGATACTGTAGTTTTGATACAATGTGTATGAGGATATGTGGGGATATATTATGAAAAGAACAATGAAATTTAACAGAAATTAATGGAAGATAGAGAGATGAATTACCTCTTGAATCATCCTCAAGGAACCTTGAATTGGTCTTTTCATAAGACCAGAAGACCTTTAGACGTGGGGGAGGTGCTAGGGAATATTTTTGTATAGTTTTTAGGCATGGCTTGAAGTTTGAGAGGTGTGAGGAAATGAGGGTGTGAACATTGGTATTTATAGTAGAAGGGAGAGGGGTTTTCTCAATACAATAATAGTTAATATATTATTAATCTACATGGAAAGTAATAGTGATGATTACATGACCAAGAATAGAAACAAGTGCATGATATTTCAAAACAATAGGGATTATATCATCAGAACATCATACATGACTCAACAATTAATGTATTTAGATTTTTGTGTAAATTATATAATTTTACAATTAATCAAAATTTCATATATTTGAGAAAAATCCAAAAAATCGCCCTATCAATTTATCATAGTTTATAATTTGAAAATTAATTCCATTTTTTAAAAATAATTTTCTAAATATTATTGATTTATTTTTTAATTAAAATCACAATATACTTGAAAAATACAGTTTTTGAAACATTTATTTACATATTCAAAAACATAGGTACATAATACTATCACTTATATACTCTATATATACGATCATATATAAGATTAATATTTATAAGGGTACTTTACTAATCATAAGGTAGGTTAATATTCATAAGGGTATGTTACAAATCAATTAAAATTATGTATGTTCTGATAGACCCCATAAATCACCACGAACACAATTGTGCATATCATATATTCAAAATTCAAAACATATAAGTGGAAAATTTGTGTTTAATGGCCACATAGTATATACTATAATTATATGTCATTTTATTTACTAATGTGATTATATTATAAGTTGTAATTATACGACGGGGAATCCATTGATAAAAAATTGGGTCGTTACAAGTTCAGGATGGATAATGGTAAAGAGTATTCCCCATAATTAATGGGATGGATAATTATCAGGTCTCTCCCCCATAAAATTGTTCACTAGGTGATGTATTTGTGAAATGATGACTCACCAATCATTTGTATAGGGAGGTCATGTATGCATGCATGATTGGATTTGATTTTATGTGGAATGGAATAGATTATGCCAAAATGGTACTCATAATTTGTTTTAAATAATTTATTGTTTTTTCCTTGGAAAATGTATATTGTTTGAAAATTGATTAATATAGAAGTTGTTTATATTATTATATAATCCCTTTTAGATTTTTTATGTCAACCGTTTTAGATAAATGTTTCTAACATTTTTTATCCTAGTTTCCTAACAAGGGGATTCATTGGGGAAAATCTACTGAGTTTCATTACTCACCTCTACTATAACACATGGGTTCTTTTGCAGATATCATCAATCAGTAATGGGAAGAGGTAAAGTGTTAAATTTCTCTATAGTTTAATTGTAATTAATTTGATGTTTTGGTGAAATTAGAGCATAGAGCATGTGAAACTTCAGAGTTATGTGGCATGTTTTTTTTTGTTGGTCTTGTAGTATTCCACTGTGTATTTTTTTTTTAATCTTCTTTAGTGGATCTTAGATTTAGTTTTGTTCTTCTATAAATGAAATTTCTGAGTTTTATTTCATTGTATTATGCATCATATATCATTTATATGGTTGATTCAAGATTGGGTTGATGTTTTATTCTTAAATGTAAAATCACCCCCTCATATAATGTGGCCCTTTGGGATTCATTTTCATCCTTCAACATCTTGGGGTTGATTTTTAAGTCCTATTAATTCCCTTCCACATTATCAAGATAATAATAAGGTAAAATACATTGCATTATCATTATATTTATCCTATTATTGATGAACTATGAAAAATCATATATCCAGGATCCTTATAGTTTTCTTAATCAAGTGTATGTACAAAACTGATTGAAGGGGTCATTCCAAATGTGAATACATGTTATAATATGTTTAAATGATAAAAAATGTTTTCTGAAGACACATAAATCCCCCTCTACCTCACATTATTAGTGTTTACAATGGCACTATAGGTTACAACAAGTGGAATCAGATCTACAATTTACTTCTTGGATTTGTTGAGGGAAATATTTTATCACGAAGAATATCATGAATACAACATTGTTACCTTTATTTAATGGGATAAAATATCATATTTACATGAATATAACTATGAAACATATATGATAACTTAGGATTTAAATTTCTTCAGTGGTACTATATAGTGTTTTCCAAATTGGTCCCACTAGAATATCAATGATAAAATCTAAAAAGATGATATTGAATGATGATCCTAGTACTCAAAATTCACAATCTACACTGTTATCTAATAAAATATTTATGTAGTTGATGTATATCTTTATATAAATATAATTTTGGGATAAAATTTATATCATTTATAAATGGGGAAGAAATGTAATAAAGAAAAATTATAATTAATGAAATACAATTATGATGATTTGAATATGATTTCTATGGAAAATGGGAATGGAATCATTAACTATAATATGAATTTTTTTGATTCTCTAGGTTTAATTTTTATTTAAATCAAGGATTTTGAAATTTTAAATAAAATTAATATAATGATAGGTCCAATTAATAACCCAATGATTTCAACACATGAAGAAGTTAACCTTGGACAATTTTCCATTGACTACTTATATAATATGTCATCCACATATGAAAAACGCTTGAAGTAGTACATTTTTTATATGATTATTTAAAATATATAGAATTAAAATAAATATACAAGAATGTTTTTTATGTTTATTAAAAAATGATGATAAAATTGATGAGTTTTCATCACATGTGTAATGAAAATGTAAAATGGGAAAAGAAATGTTTGAGTGTAGATTATCCCTATCAGGTATTCTCTTTGAAGATTGGACATGCAATTGAATAGTGTATAAAGTGATATGATAATGGAGATGGTCATTAAGATTTATCCCTAAAATATAAGAGGATATTTACCATTGATGTAAAATTATCGGAATATGGGGAATTTGAATAAAATTTTAGAGGAAGGACTTGATAATTAGAGAGGAAAAATATATAGAGTAATATCCACTAAAATACATTCATATACAGTTTATATAGATAGAGAATATGTGATGATATATTGTGTGGATAATTCAAAAAATAATTTTTAAGATAATGATCAACCATAGAGAGGTGTGTGTCTCATAATTTAATTGAAAGAGGATCTATAGGATCTTTACATTTAGATAAATAATGATAAAAAAATTATGTGTATTAAATGTGTATTATGTTTATATTGATGGACATAAATAATTCATTGATCATCGTGAAAAGGTAGTCCATGAAAGTGAAAGTAATAATGTTAAATATTAACAACCAATGAATTTCATCTTGAATATCTATGAAATTAAATGATAATTTATGAATATTATATGTATATTAAGGAGAATGTTATGAGAATTTAAACACATTAGATGGATGAAATATCTTTGATAAATAATCATTAATGTTAAACTAAATAATATGGTTTGAATAATATGATTTAATATTGTAAATAAATAGGAAAGTCATAATAAAATGGTATGTTTTAGAACCTGAATATATTAGGAAACACTGTGTGATGAAATTCCATTTTCCAAGGCTAAACCTGGTCTGGGATATGATTGTGAAACTTCAATGGAAATTTTGGTAAATAAGAAAAAACATGGTTGTAAATGAGATAAGAAAGATTTGATCCATTTAGAATGTTTCAAAACCCTAGGAACTATTAAAAAAACTAAAATTAATAGATAAATGAAAATATCATTGTATTTTCATTTATTTAGAGTTATTTTTTGAGTTTGTGTACGAACCTGGTTTTTGCTACGAAAGACTTCGGAATATTCTTGATGTTATTCCAGAGCAGCCCCTTCAGGCGACGTGCGATTCCGAGCCCCTGCAAAGGCCCGTAAATTTCAAGGGAATTTTTTTTCTTAATTTTCTTTGGAATTTTACAAGAATGCAGTTTCTGACGGCACCTGATTCTGAGGCCCGGTGTGCCCGAAATCATTTTCCGAAGTTTGGCTCGGGTACGTTCAGTGAAAGAACGAGCGGGTTTTTCTAACTTTGGAACCGGTGCTCGGAATCAAATTCTAAGGGCACCGATGGAATCGTAATGCCGGTATTTGCTTAGAAACGCCTCTTCCGGAGTTGTGTTTGCTCGGGTGAGGTTATTAAATTTTTTTGGGGTTATGTTAAGAAATAAAATAAAGTGGTGCGACAACTTTATTTTTATTTCACTTAAATCCGCTTAAAGCCACTTAAAGCTGTTTTAGCTGAGTTGAAGCGGATAGGGTGGAATCCAAAAATATCCTACCATCTTGGTAGGATATTTGTGAGGTGGGGCCCGCACGAGCCCCACCGTTTCTTTTCCGCTAAGTAACGCACCCACGAAACCCCCTTTTTAATGTAAGTCAACTGATGCGTTTTATAAATTCTTAACGCCCCTATTAATTGGGCGGTTAGTTTTGTTACAATTAATTCTATGAATTAATTCGTTCGTTACTTATCCTTTTTTCATTTGATGGCATGCAATGAAATAAGACCAACACATGACTTCATGAGGATTGTTTGTTTAGAGTATTTGACAGAAACCTTAACTCCTTCATCCTCCTTCATGAAGAACGCGAAGAACACGAAGAACGCGAAGAATGCGAAGAACTCCGACCTCCGACGAAAGGGTAACAAAGAACACCGAGCCCTCGGAGATCGACGACGCAACGTCGAGTACTGCGACGCCAACGCTTCTTCCCCGACGGTCCATTCCCGCGACAATCGTCGATCGACATCTTGAGGTAGGGGATTGCGATCCTTTTAAATTATTTGTGGTTTATAAAATCAACATGGATTTAATTGTTATAATTAAATCTGTATGTTCTGGACCCTCGAAGATCGTCGACGCGACGCCGTATTCCGCGACGACGCGACGCTCTCCTACGACGCGACGATCATCCTCTTCCGTGACGGTCAATTCCGCGAAGAACTCGTCCGACGACTACGACGAAGTAGGGGTCATTTTGAAAATGATTTTACCTTTGCTTTTTTTCCTCTAAGGCAAGAACGTGGACCAAACATTTAACAAGTTGGTTCGCAGATTATTATTTCGGGTTGTGGTTCATCAATTGCTGGGATTTTATGGTGTTGTTTCAAACCGCTAACGTGGTGGCTACGGACCAACGAACAAGTCCGAACCCACCTCCCTTTGTTCTTGGTGTGCGGAATGGCGGACGACGACAAAACGGGTCGCATAGACGATTTTTTGATTCCGCAGTGAAGATCAGGACCCAGGAGGAGCTTCGGCGCAGAAGGAATTGAAATCGGACCACCTGAGCAACTCCGGTGGCCCGCGGACCCCACAGGCGACGCGGGTGACCGGCGCAGCGGCGTCGGCAGCTGGAGGCGGCGGCGCCCTGGCGCGCCTCCAGATGGAGCCGTCGTGGCAGAAGCCGCGACGGCGGCAGCCAACCAGACCCACGACCGTGTGAGTCCGGCGAGACACAGGACGCGGCTCTACCACGTCCGCTGACCAAGCGCGGCCCCAAGCGGGGTCGCGGCTCCTCTTCCCGTGGGGACAGGACGCCCCGCGGTTCTCTCGCTCGGCCGCTCGGCTGAGCCGAGCCGAGCCGACCCACCGGTTCGTGCCGGGTCGCGCCCAGGCCGGGCCGGGTCCGACCCGGACCCGGGTCGGGCGGACCCGGTTTGGGCCGACCCAGGGGGGGTTGTTCCGGGTATGTCCGGGCCCAGACCCCCCATTTCTGGACCTTTTTAGTCTTTTGCTCATAACATGAGCTAAGAGCCTCCGAACGACCCACCGTCAGCGGCGATGTGATCCTTGGATCAAGACGGTCGTTTCGCTATATAACACTCAAGGTTTCGGAATACTTTGGGTTTGTCCGGGCTGCTTCGTACACAAAACCAATCGGGCCCGTGGAGCGGAGACGCTCATATCTTGAGCTTCGGACGTCCGATTGACTTGCCGTCAACATTGTTGAATTCCTCTAAGTTAGATGGATCTTTTTGCTTACTCTTCCCAAGGTTTGGACACAGGTGGAGTACAGTCGAGTTTTTTTTTCCTTAAAAACCAACCTGGCCCCTGGGACGAAAAAGCCAATAACTCTCAGACCGGGCGTCCGATTGACGCGCCGTCTGCGACGTTGATTTCCTGTTGGAGATACGGATCTTTTGAATACATCAACTCTGGGCTATGTGTCAGTTGATGTATCAGCCTCTCGGCTCGTGGAGCGGACCCTCCCGAACGAGCTTGCTGTGTGCGGGAACCCTAGAGCTGGCTGCAACTGCTACTGGGACGACAACGACTGTACAGAGATCCTCAGTGTATTAGACTACAACGATGATGAAAAAAGTATGGGAATCCTCCATGTTTTCGGTAGTGACTACTATGGTACATCTTGGGATACGTCAACTCCGGACTACATGTCAGTTGATGCATCGACCTCTTAGCTAGTGGAGTGGACCCTCCCGGAACGAGAATGATGTGTGCAGAAACCTAGAGCCGGTTGAGACTTGAAGACTGCTGATCGAATGACTCGGTGTGTTACGAGTAGCCCAGTGGAGAGTTATTGGTTGTAGCGGAAGACCCACAGTGGAGGAGCGCTTGGTTGTAGTCGCAGACCTGCGGTACTCAACAGATGGAGTACCTCTGGAGGCAATGAGGGGGAGCGCTTGGCTGTAGCGGCAGACCCACGATGGAGGAGCACTTGGTTGTAGCAGTATGGGGGAGCGCTTGGTTGTAGCGACAGACCCACGACAGAGGAGCGCTTGTTTGTAGCGGCTGACCCATGTTACCCAAACGAAGGAGTACCTCTTGAGGCTATGAGGGGGAGCGCTTGGTTGTAGCAACAGACCCATGGTGGGAATCGCTTGGTTGTAGTAGCAAGCCCACAGTACTCGATAGGTGGCATACTACAGAAGTCCAAGGTGGAAAATGAAGCTCTTGGTTGTAGCGGCATAACCACTGTACTTGATGGATAAGGAGTTTCCCAATTTCTTTGGGTCCAACTTCATGATCAATCCTTTGTGGGTCCGACGACTTAGATGAATCAGTGGCAATACCTGATCATCTCTATCGTCATACAAGAAGTATACATATTTGAGCTGAAATCCTGTTTTTCTTTCCATTGTGGATTGTGTTGTGCTATCCTGTGTGGATTTACGTTTTACTTTCCTTTGTAGATTGTGTTGTGCTATCCTATGTGGATTTACATTTTACTTTCCATTCTGGATTGTGTTGTGCTATCCTGTGTGGATTTACATTTAGCTTTCCTGTGTGGACTGGGTTGTACTTGGGCTCGGTTGTTGGAGCCGAACGAGAATTGATGACTTATGTATATGTATGGGAATATACATAAGCAGTGTCAGATGTTACTTCGTGATTGTATCTTTCTATTTTGGATTATCCTTTGTGTATTCTGGGAGACCTTTGGGGGTCTCGGGGTCCCTACTGAGTAACTTATACTCACCCCTGCACGGGCTATGCCCGCACTACGTTGTGTTGGTTGCAGACGACGGACAACACTGATCGTGGTTGAGGCTTGCAGAGTAGGACGGTACCTGGAGGTAGACCACTGGGCGGGACGTGCTCAGAGCAGTCGGCTGGACTCGAGGAGAAGTGGAGGCTTTCTGTACCCACGCTTCAGGTGGTATTTCCAGTGGACAACTCGATGTTTCGGCTTTACTTTTGAGTTGATTTTTTCCCTTTCCAGTTGTACTTTACTTTCAGTTTGGGTTTGTATTGTGGCCCACTTACGTTTCTGCACTTACTGTTGTACCAGTTTTTACTTAGTTATTACTTCTTCATGCTTTCTCTGTGGTGTTTGTTGTTTACTTTACAAAGGAAATGCCTTCTCTTTTTCCAGGATTTACGCCTTGGTGATAGTCACCAGCCCCTTGCCTATGGAAGGCGGGTTTGGGGTAGTCAAACACGGGCCCCGAGGACGTGTCGTGACAAATTGGTATCAGAGGATTTCGGTTATACCGCATACTCTGATCTTTCTTCTATGTAAAGCAATAGTGTTAAGAGTATTGAGTGTGGTTATCAGTCCAGGGAGCCCAGTGTTGGTGTGGAGGCTGACGTATCCGTACACCAGGACCCTGACTTCTTATTTCCGACATAATGCACGAAAACATTGATTGCATGTGTGTTTCAAGTTTTCTTTGTGATTACTTAGTATATGCTCACCAAGTATACTGTTCTTACCGAGGCGCACCTGTTTACTTTTCAGGATGGCCCCACGACGGCAGCCAGCTAGGGTTCCAAGAGTTGAGCGTGATGACATCCCACCGAGCGACGAGGCCTCAGTGCAGGGACCTTTGACAGCAGAGGCACCGGTGGTACCATTACCTGCCGAGCCTCCAAGGCTTCCAGCCCCAGCCGCTGATGTTGCACGTCGCCTTGGAGCTCTGCACGAGTTTCAGGGCCAGCGACCACCTAGGTTCCATGGGGAGACAGACCCCGAGGCAGCCATGGACTGGCTGGAGGCGGTTGTACGAGTTTTCCGGTTAGTGAGGACACCAGCAGACCTTATGGTGGTCCTTGCAGGGAGCCCCCTGCATGCGGTAGAAAGAAGATGGTGGAGCTTGATGCTCCAGGTGAACAACGAGGCATCACTCCTTTGGACGGACTTTGAGAGCCTTTTTCGCTCAGAGTTTGTCCCAGCCACCCTCCGAGCGGGGCGCATCCAGGAGCTACTAAAACTCTGGCAGGGCAGTATGACAGTAGTCCAGTACGCGGCGAGGTTTAACGATCTCTCACGCTATTCCACAGACATGGTACGAGACCCATTCTTCAGGGCCTGAACCTTCGAGAAGGGGCTCAGGCGAGAGATCAGAGCTTCAGTTGTTTCTCACAGCATTCCGACACAGACAGGGGTGTTGGAACGAGCCCTCTTAGTGGAGAGTTTCCTTGCTGAGCAGTCTCCAGCAGCAGGACCCACCACTAACCGTTATGTGGCAGAGTCTTGTGCAGCGGGTAGTAGATAGATGACGTAGTGGTCCAAGAGGAATAGACCTACCGTTTTATGACCATGTGACACAGGATAGTTTGTACGAGGCACCCAAGGTGGACAAAGACTCACCATGAGCGGACAGTGTTACTCCTGCGTCGGGGTTGGTCACATGGCTCGTGCTTGTCTGACCCGCCATACGGATGACCAGAAGATGAACGAAGGTCCTCTCAGGCAGAGGAAGAGGTTCGATCGAGGCGGATCACATGGAGTAGGAGACTGTGGTGGGGGAGATGGCCATGCAGCTGGAGGTGGGCGACGCTTAGAGGTGTTGCCACCACCACCACCAGGAGGTCCACCCCGGCCGCAAGGAGCTGGTGGACATGAGAGAGCTCAGCTTCAGGCAGCTGAGGCCTATGATCATGGCGCTCCGAGAGCAGATGGATAGGAGCAGGACTAGCTACAGACCTGGAGACTTTTGTTTATGCTGCTTCTAGCGTTGTTGATGCTTGTTTGTAGATGTTTTGTGTCTTTGTACTTTGAGCTATAGTAATAAAAGACACTTTTCTTATGGAGTTTACCTTCCCGTCCTCTCTTTTAGTTGTTACTAAGAGGTTCCGGTTTAAAAACCATTGACTTGACCCTCACATCGAGATGCCTACTGGAGGAGACCCAGTGAACACACACTGATGACAACAGTGTGACTCAACCCTTAGAGGTGAGAGTAATGGTTGGATCTCTTGGTAGTATCGTTGAGGCCTTACGACGTCATCCTTGGTATGGAATAGTATCATCCATGTCAGGATTGAATGTATTAGGTGAAGAACATGGTTCATCCAGGGGATGAGACCGGATTTCTCTTATCGACAAAGAAGAAATCTCAGTATCTCTTTTAGGACCAGAAAGGTCCAATTCATCCATGATCGGATGAGGACAGCTTAGAGCCGGTAGAAGTCTTATGCTGACAGGAGGCGGAGGCCACCAGAGTTCGAGGATGGCGACCATGTCTTCTTGCATGTCTCACCTTGATGTGGATTACAAAGATTTGGCCGAGGCGGCAAGTTGTCTCCATGCTTCATCAGACCATTCCAGGTCCTCAGCAGGATTAGCGAAGTGGCTTATCGTCTGGCTCTACCACCTCAGTTGCACCGGGTGCACAATGTCTTCCACGTATCTCAGCTGATGAGATACGTGCACGACCCGATGCACATCTTTGACCATGGGGATCTAGATGTTGATGATGGGGCGACTTTTATGGAGGTCCCAGTGGAGATCGAGGATCGACAGGAGCGGGTCCTATGTGGATGATCGATTCCTCTAGTGCACATCAGATGGTAGCATGGAACCTCCAGGATAGCACATGGGAGTGGGAGGCTCAGATGCATGCTCAGTACCAACATTTGTTTCCCTAGTTTATGATGTATCATTACGGGGACTTAAATCCCTGAGGTGGGAGTGATGTAAAGACCTTTAAATTTGAAGGAAATTTTTTTTCTTAATTTTCTTTGGAATTTTACAAGAATGTAGTTTTTGACGGCACCTGATTCCGAGGCCCGGTGTGCCCGGAATCATTTTCTGAAGTTTGGCTCGGGTACGTTCAGTGAACGAATGAGAGGGTTTTTCTAACTTTTGAATCAGTGCTCAGAATCAAATTCTTAGGGCACCGATGGAATCGTAGCGCCGGTATTTTCTTAGAAACGCCTCTTCCGGAGTTGCGTTTTCTCGGGTGTGGTTTATAAATTTTTTTGGGGTTAAGTTATGAAATAATATAAAGTAGTGCGACAAATTTATTTTTATTTCACTTAAAGCCACTTAAAGATGCTTTATCTAAGTTGAAGCGGATAGAGTGGAACCCAAAAATATCCCACCATCTTGGAAGGATATTTTGGAGGTGGGGCCCGCACGATCCCCACCGTTTCTTTTCTGCTAAGTAACGCACCCGCGAAAACCCCTTTTTAATGTAAGTCATCTGACGCGTTTTCTAAATTCCTAACGCCCCTATTAATTGGACGGTTAGTTTCATTACAATTAATTCTATGAATTAATTCGTTCGTTATATATCCTTTTTTTCGTTTGTTGGCAAATAATGAAATAAGACCAACACATGACTTCTCGAAGATTGTTCGTTGAGAGGATTTAACAGAAACCTTAAGTCTTTCATCCTCCTTCGCGAAGAACGTGAAGAACGCAAAGAACGCGAAGAATGCGAAGAACGCTGACCTCCGACGAAAGGGAAACTAAGAACACCGAGCCCTTCAAGATCGATGACACGACGCCGAGTACCGCGACACCGATGCTTCTTCCCTGACGATCCATCCCCGCAACAATCATCGATCGGCATCTTGAGGTAGGGGATTGTGATCCTTTTAAATTCTTTGGGGTTTATAACATCAACATGGATTTAATTGTTATAATTAAATCTGTATATTATTGACCCTCGGAGATCGTTGACGCGACGCCGTATTCTGCAACGACGCGACGCTCTTTCGCGACGCGACGATCATCCTCTTCCGCGAAGAACTCGTCTGACGACTATGACCAGGTAGGGGTCATTTTGAAAATGATTTTACCATTGCTTGTTTTCCACCAAGGCATGAATGCGGACCAATAATTTAACAAGTTGGTCTGTGGATTATTATTGCGGGTCGTGTTTCATCAATTGCTGGGATTTTATGGTGTTGTTTCAAACCACTAACGCGGTGGGTGCGGACCAACGAACAAGTCCAAACCCACCGCCCTTTGTTCTTGGTGTGCGGAATGGCAGAAAACGACAAACCGGGTCACAGAGACGATTTTTTGATTCCGTAGAGAAGAACATGACCTGGGAGGAGCTTCAGCGCAGACGAAAATGAAATCGGACCACCGGAGCAACTCCAAAGGCAGGCGGACTCCACTGGCGGCGCGGGTCTCCGGCTTGGCGGCGCCGGCAGCCGGAGGCGGCGGCAGCTGACCAGACCCACGACCGCGCGGGTCTGGCGAGACACGGGACGCGGCTCTGCCTTGTCCGCTGACCCAGCGCGGCCCCACGCGGGGCCGTGGCTCCTCTTCCCGCGGGGACAGCACGCCACGCGGTTCCCTCGCTCGGCCGCTCGGCCGAGCCGACCCGCCGGTTCGGGCCGGGTCCCACCCAGGCCGAGCCGGGCCACTCTGGCCGGGCTAGGCCGGGTCCGACCCGGACCCGGGTCGGGTCTCCCCGGTTCGGGCCGACCCAGGGGGGTCGGGCCGGGTCGGTCCGAGCCCGGACCCCCCGTTTCCGGACCTTTTCGGTCTTTTGCTCATAACATTAGCTATGGGCTTCCGAACGATGCGCCGTCAGCGTCGATGCGATCCTTGGATCGAGACAGTCTTTTCGGTATATCACACTCAAGGTTTTGGAATACTTTGTGTTCGGCCGTGTTTGTTCGTACACGAAACCAACCAGGCCCGCGGAGCGGAAACGCTCATATCTTGAGCTTCGGACATCTGATTGACGTGCCATTGACTTTGTTGAATTCCTCTAAGTGAGACAGATCTTTTGGATTACTATGCCCATGGATTGGACGTAGGTGGAGTATGGTAGGGTTGGTTTTTCCTTAAAAACCAACCGGGCCCCTGGGACGAAAAAGCCAATAACTCTCAGACCGGGCGTCCGATTGACGCGTCGTCGGTGACTTTGAGTTCCTGTTGGTGATACGAAACTTTTGGATACACCAACTCAAGACTATTTGTTAGTTGATGTATCAGCCTCTTGGCTCGTAGAGCGGACCCTCCCAAACGAGCTTGCTGTGTGCAGGAACCCTAGAGCTGGCTGCAACTGCTACTGTGACAACGACGACTATACAGAGATCCTCAGTGGATTCGACTGCGATGACGATGAAAACAGTATGGGAATCCTTCGTTTTTTCGGCAGTGACCACTACGGTACATCTTGGGATACTTCAACTCCGGACTACATGTCAGTTGATGCATCGACCTCTTAGCTCGTGCAGTGGACCCTCCCGGAACGATCATGCTGTGTGTGGAAACCCTAGAACCTGTTGAGACTTGAAGACTGCTGATCGAACTACTCGGTGTGTTACGAATAGCCCAGTGGGGAGAGCTTGGTTGTAGCGGCAGACCCACGACAGAGGAGCGCTTGGTTATAGAGGCAGACCCGCGGTACTCAACAGAAGGAGTACCTCTGGAGGCTATGAGGGGGAGCGCTTGGCTGTAGCGGCAGACCCACGACGGATGAGCGCTTGGTTGTAGTAGCACAGGGGAGCGCTTGGTTGTAGCGGAAGACCCATGACAGAGGAACGCTTGGTTGTAGCGGCTGACCCGTGGTACTCAACAGAAGGAGTACCTCTAGAGGCTATGAGGGGGAGCGCTTGGTTGTAGAGGCAGACCCATGGTGGGAAGCGCTTGGTTGTCGCAGCAGTCCCATAGTACTCTATAGGAGGAGTACTACAACAGTCTAATGTGGAAAATGATGTGCTTGGTTGTAGCGGCATAACCACTGTACTTTATGGAGAACGAGTTTCCCAATATATTTGGGTTCAACTTCATGATCGATCCTTTGTGGGTCCGACGAATTAGATGAATCAGTGGAAATACCTGACCATCTCTATCGTCATACAAGAAGTATACATGTGTGAGCTGAATTCCTGTTTTTCTTTCCTTTGGGGATTTTGTTGTGCTATCCTGTTAGGATTTACGTTTTACTTTCCTTTGTGGATTGTGTTGTTCTATCCTGTGTGGATTTATGTTTTACTTTCCTTTGTGGATTGTGTTGTGCTATCCTGTATGGATTTACATTTTTTTCCTATGTGGACTGGGTTGTACTTGGGCTCGGATGTTGGAGTCGAACAAGAATTGATGACATAGGTATATATATGGGCATATACCTAAACAGTTTCAGATTTTACTTCATGATTGTATCTTTTCTTTTTGGATTATCCTTTTTGTATTCTGGGAGACCTTCGGGGGTCTTGGGGTCCTTACTGAGTGGCTTATACTCACCCCTGCACGGGCTATGCCCGCACTACGCTGTGTTGGTTGATGACGACGGACAACGCTGATCGTGGTTGAGGATTGCAGAGCAGGATGGTACCTGGAGGTGGACCACTGGGCAGGACGTACTTGGAGTGGTCGGTTGGACCCAAGGAGCAGTGGAGGCTTTCTGTATCCACCCTTCAGGTGGGATTTCCAGTGGACAGATCGACATTGCAGATTTAATTTTGAGTTGTTTTTTCCCTTTCCAGTTGTACTTTACTTTCAGTTTGGGTTTGTATTTTCGCCAACTTACTTTTCTGCACTTATTGTTGTACCAGTTTTTACTTAGTGTTTACTCTTGCATGCTTGCTCTGTGGTGTTTGTTGTTTACTTTACAAAGGAAATTCCTTCCCTTTTTCTGGGATTTATGCCTTGGTGCTAGTCACCAGACCCTTGCCTATGGAAGGCGGGCTTGGGGTAGTCACGGCACTGGCCCTGAGGACGGGTCGTGACAGCCCCTGAGTGGCCGGAATTAAATTTTCAGTGCGTTCACACAGGAAACGCCAAATAAATGCGATAACTTATAAACGGTGATCCAAATCAGAGATCCAAGTGTATGGATGGGTCCGTAATAGGGTGTTTACCCTTGGAGCGATATAAAACATGTCGGCGCGGGACGTTTGGACCCCTCACTCACTTTCGGAACGTTACACGGATAAATTAATTAATAAATTTATTCGTTTAATTTTGAAATGAATGTATCACTTAAATGGTGGCTTGGATTGGAAAACCGAGGGCGCTGTTGAGTCTGGAGCATGTTGTTTACCCTAGGAGGGGTGTAATTTTTGCGGGCGCGGGCCGTCAGTGAAAAATCACTCCAGGGGTGTTTTCGTAATTTGGCAGCTTTGTGCGTTCAGTCTTATAACTTTTTAACGGAAGATCAGAATCAAATTTTGAGAACGCCTTTGTCCTCAGGGTGTGGGGTTTACCCTAGTGGAGGCTTAACCTCGACCCCATCAGATGTTTCAGACGCGGGTTAAATTTGGGGGTTTTTAATTAATTAAAATTTAATTAATTTTTCCCTTAAATAATCAAACACCCCTTTCCCTCCTCCTCCCCCCTGCATCCTTTGGTGGAAGGCAACAACCCAAGGAGATCTCCTTCAAGATCCTCCTCCCATCTCCATCCTCTCCAAGGCGTGGCGGCCGGCATATCGTCGAGAAGAATCGGGCGAAGCCCCACGAGGTAGGATTTGTCGTTTGCATTTACTTTTCCCGCACCTATTTTGAGCTCAAATTTTTGTATTGAAAATCTGTCTAATTATCTAAAAAAGGCCATGAATTCATAGTAGTGTTGTTTTCCTTTCCAACACATCTTTCTGAATCAAAATCCGAGTTCGTCGGAGGCCGGGGTAGATCGTCGATGTTTGCGGGTCTTCCAGGCGGCTCAGGCTGATGGTGCGGAGGCGGAGGTGCTTGGCGCAACAGCGGGCGGCTTCAAGAGGGTGTCGCAGCGCGCGGGCGGCCTCAGGTGTGTGTTGTGGCATGAGGCGGCGGCTGGACAGGGCGAGGGGGTGGCTTCAGGAGGAGGCCGGGGTTCAGGTGGAGCGTCGCGGTGCGGCGCGCGACCCCCATGCGGCGAAAAAGACCCGCACTGCGCGGGTCTTCACATGGCTGCCATGACCAGCCCTCACTTCCGGTCTGCGCGTGGACTGCGAGTCTACAGACGGCCCGCGCGGATAAGTCGTGGGCCAGTCCAGGCCGGGCGGACCAGCTGGTCCAGGCCGGTCCGGCCCAAGGGGCCTTGCCCCCTCGGTTTTCGGATGCCCGTATTTTCCGCTATGGGTGTCCGTTTTGTGTGCCATCTGCGGCAGTGGGACCGTATCGATGAGACGGATCTTTTGAGATGGTTTTGGGAATTTTTAATTCCTGAAACGAGGCGCCTCAGTGTCGCGACTCTTGTTTAAGTGTTTTGACATTTTTTTCCAGGGGATTTTGTTTTTGACAGCACGGACGCGTTCGACGTCTGTATTGAGTGCCATCAGGGGCGTTGGGACCTTGGAAACGGGGAGAAGCATTCCGGTGTGGTTTCGGGTGTTGAAGTCGAAGTTGAGGTGTGGGACCCCTGACCCATCTATTTAGCTTCGTGATTCTTGTAGAAACGTTTTCATCGGACGTCCATTCGAGGCGTGCGAGGAGTCGATGTTGGGTGTTTTTCCGAGGGCATCACGTTGGCGCAGTCTGCCCGCTGTAATTCCGCATGATGGTGCGGGGCCCGTGAGGGCCATTTGGGTGTTGACAGTGATTTTCCATCTTTATCACCGGGTGTCCGTTTTGGACAAGTTATTAGTCTATCCTGTGTTCATTTTCGAGAGGATCGCAACGGTGCGATCCGTTGGTAGCGCTTCGGGACCAGGGTGTGGGTCCCGCGTGGTACTGCTCGTGCGCGGGGAGCATGAACGTATCTTTTTTTCCGTATATCCGTTGCACTCAAGTGAGTAGTACTTTTGACGTGTTTTCCCGAGTGGATCGCAATGGTGCGATGCGCCCGACTTTTTTCGGGGCCGAGGCTCTGGATCACGGGATGTCATTCGGGCGTGAGGTGGTGTTGGTGACTTTTCTGTCGGATATCTGTTGGAGGCGAGTAATTAGTCGAGGTCGAGTTTTTTTTCACAAGTATTACAATGGTGTGATCCGTTTGGTTGTGAGGAGCCTCTTGAACAATCTTCATAATTGTGGAAGCATGAAAAGTGCTCCAGTGATGGTTCGTCCTACAATTTTTGTAGAGAACCCTTGGCGTGTGAACGTGCACTCTTGGGAGAGTGATATAAATGATTCATAAGATGTGGTTCGTTGTGCTAGGGCCTTTGTGGTGGATTTGTTACGTTCACACCTTCGCATTGATGATGGGTGTCATGTGCACGTTAGCCTTTGGCCTGGAGACGTGGTATACTCAAGGAGTACATGGGAGCGCTGGGAGGTACATGTGGATGTTGGTACCTGAGAATGTTTGTGCACTTGGTTGGGGTTGACTTGGGGCCACACGTCGTGTGGTCCCCACGTGCGTGTCGTGATCTGCTTTGCGTACTTTTTACCTCTCGTGAATTATAGCATCCCTTGTTCTCGTTTGTTGACCAGCATGGTTGAGTTTTCCCCTGGTCCTCTTCTCGATGGTTTGGCTGACAGAGATGGTTTGTTCCTCTGTTTCATCGGCTGTGAGGGGTTTCAATACCGTGCAATTTCACCGGACTGTGGCACCATTTATGACTACGAGTGTTCATGCAACATGAGTGTTTTCCCCACTTTCTGTGATGATATGCCTCAGTCCACTTTGACAGTGACTCAGCGGATTGGAGCGGGATCACCTTGTGAGGCCTGGGGAGTATTTCCCATCACCATGTTTTTCTTGGTAGAGTTATTGTGGATTCGGTGTGACCAAAACTTTACGTGGGCACCGATCCTCTACCCAGGAGGTTGATCCCGCAGGGCTGAGGTCATTTCCAGTGGGGATGAGGTTGTTTCGATCAGGGATCGCCAGTGGGTTACCATCCAGCAGGGATGGCCAGTGCAGTGGTGTTCACTGAGCAGTCCCATCCAGCAGGGATGGCCATTGAAGTTCCATGCTTACCTCCAGTGGGGCTAGGCAGTGGTCCCCGATGCCGGGCATACCTCCAGCTGGGCTGGACAGTGGTCCCCGATGATGGGCTTACTTCCATCTGGGCTCAGCAGTGGTCCCCGATGCTGGGTTACCTCCAACTATACTGGGCAGTGGTCCCGTCGCCAACATTATCTGGGTCTCCCTCCAGTGGATTACCATGTTACAGGACTGGTCAGTGTGGCACCCGTCGACTCTTGCCGGGTCTCCCTGTTGTGGGAACCCGTTGACTTTCTGGGACCGTCCAACGGGGTTGGGTAGGGGGTCACCATTCAACTTTGAGCTGACCTCTCAGCTGCGGGGTAGTTACGAGTTGTGGTTTGATGTTACCCCAGGACTCTGAAGTATGAGGATTTCTTTCTCCACCGAGACGCATCCTTGTGATGTGACCTAAACCCGTGTGAGCGAGTCAGTGCCGCCCAAAGCGGATAGTGTCGAGGTGCGGTGATTGAGCCCTTGATATGTAGTTTCGGGCAGATGTGTGGGATTCTTGGCATCGATGATGTTTACTCCTGGGACTGTTGGCGACTCTCTTTTCTTGGGCTGAGCTACGGGATGGAGATCCCCTTACGACCTTGTTTTGCACTTCTTGTCGAGAATATGAATATGTATATACCCTGTCCTGGTACCCACTTCTTGGGTTTGGTTACTCTCCTTCCAGGTGAGGTGAAGACGCGTGGGATATGCCATGTGCTTTCTGTGTCTCACTACTCATGGTTGGATGAATCTACTCTCCTGCTATAGGTAGCAAAGACTCGACGGGAAGTTCATCTTTTCACCGTTTCCAGCTCCTTCTGTCTGTACGATTCTACCTTCTTTCCTCTTGTTGATTTGACCTTGACTCTTTAATGTACTCCTTACTTAACTCTCTGTTGTATTCCTTTACTATTCTCTGTTCGCTCTACTGCTCACACTTCGGTACCTCCTTTGTTTCTCCCTCAAGCCTTCATGGTATCCTACTGAGTATTTTTATACTCACCCCTACATGGGATTTACCCACACTTGGTGTACCCTTGCTGAATACAGATAGGTTGGTCATGATGTTAGAGGTTCTTAGGAGCATGGGAGAATGTACCATGTGTGGTGGTCAGAGTTGGGTTCTAGTTGGGAACCCTTCCAGTGGTTTTTCCTTTATTTTACTTGTCGCCGGGTTGTGGAACTTTTTGGTTGGGTGCGTGTTTTTCCCCTTTTCTTTTCAGTTTACCTTCAGCTTATACTTTGTACTATTTTGAGGTCCATGAACTCTTTTGGTTATTTATATCATTTTCCCTTTGCATTTCTTTTTACTCTGTACTTTTTCATTGAGTGTGCTCTGTTTGTGTGTACAGGTACTTAGGAAAAGGCCTCTCCGAGTTATTGTGCCTTCGGCGCTGGTCGCCTTCCCCTAGCCTATGGAGGTGGGCTTGGGGTAGTAGCGGCTCGAGCCCGGGTAGGGTCGGGTCGTGACAAAGTGTTATCAGAGGTTGTTCATTCCTTGGGACACTATTCGGACATCCCTAAAATAAAAGGAATTTTTTGGGATATAGGGTAACAGTGTTAATGTGTCTCGAGAGCGGCTCTCAGGCCTGGGAGTCCAGTGATGGTGCGGCGACCGACGTATCCATTCACCAGGACCTTGATAACCCACTTGTCGACTCGGCATGATGAGACACTTGATGCAGGGAAAATTGGTTTGTGCATCACAAAGGATTGAGTCTTTTACTATCCTTCTTGAGTCAGCTCCCCATCATTGTTATTGGTATATACATATATGCTCATCTGACCGCGACACTGCTTGATAATATTCACGATATCTCCTCGAAGATAGCCAGCCCAGATACCAGCTTTGGTGTGTAACGACGACCCTGTGAGCTACAATGCAACAGTCCAGGACCCATCATGCGGGCCCTTTCTCCTGGTGGACTGGTAGCAGCACCCCCACCTGTTGAGCAGCAGACAGCTTCAGCAGAGCAGACTGAGCTTGAGCGCACTCCGTGAGTTCCAATGGCAGAGACTGCTGAGGTTCAGTGGTGAGAAAAACCCTTAGGCAGCAGAGGTTTTGCTAGAGGCAGTGGTTAGCCTTTTCAGGCTTGTGCAGACGCCGACAGATCAGAGGGTGGCTTTGGAAGCCAACTTTTTTTTAGGCATCTTGGCGTTGGTGGAGTCTGGTGACTCAGTTTCTTGATGATTCGTCGCTTTCATGGAGCAACTTTCAGTTGTTGTTCTGTGAGGAGTTTTTCCCCTCCTTCTTTCACTCCATTCGAATTCAGGAGCTCCTGCAGTTTCAACAGGGAGGGATGACGGTGGCCGAGTAAGCGGCTAGTTTTGCAGACCGTGCACGCTTTTACCCGGACATGGTCCATGATGACAACATCTGAGCACGGAAGTATGAGCAGGGTCTCTACCGAGATATTTGTGCTATCATAGTACCCTTGTGTATTTCCACATATCCCGGGGTGCTTGAGCAGGCTCTGGAGATAGAGATCTTCCTGTCACATTCTAGATTTAGTGGTGATAGCAGGCACGTTGGAGCCGAGACGTCTGCTACAGCTAGTGGGTGTCGGCAAGCAGAACCTTGAAACATGTGGCTTTATAAAAATTAGACTCAGGGGCATGGTAGTACACCAAAGTGGCGTCGGATGGAACTAGTTCACCCCAGAGAGGGTTGGTGCTATGCTTGCGATTGGAGAGGTCACCTGTCACAAGACTGCCCGACCAGGCATGCAGAGACTTTCGGGCAGGCAGCAGGTGCACCACCACGATAGAGGAAACATCTTGATCAGAGTAGCGCTGAGAGAGGTGGTGATAGCAGAGAAGAGGGAGGATCTGGAAGTTGGGGATGACCTTACGAGGTCTTCCCATCACCATTGGGTGGTCCACATCACGCTCCGGGAGCTGACAGTTGGGACCATGGGCAGCCGCGTGCTTTGGATGTTTATGATCATGCAGAGCCTGAGGTGATGAGAGGTATTCTCTACAACTCATTTACCTTTTTGCAGTAGAATTATTAGACTCTGTGTGTGAAATGACTTTTCTCCCTGATCCTTGATCGGGTTGTTACAAGGGTGGCGTGGGGCGTCGGTGTAACCCTGTGTTGGTAAGGTAAAAAGGCATGTTACTTTTTTCTCTAGTCGATGGTGTCAACTCCTTCACCTTTTAAGCTTGTAAGAGATCATTGGTTATAGGAAATAGACTGTGGAACCTTGTGTAACCAGATATCCTTGGGTGTTTCACCATATGGATATTCTGAAGGAGGGAATCACCGGGCCTTGTTCCAGGTTCGGGCAGTGATTCCAGTCGCGGCGTGTGACACAGAGGTTCGATTAGGGAGGTGACCTACCCTCGAGAGCCTTCAGGCCGTGTGAGACCATGCAAAGGGATGGAGAGGTTCCCTACCACCGTGCCCTAACCCCAAAGTTTGGAGTGGGTGCACAACATCGGCAAGGTCCGACCTCACGTGAACAGATAAATCCCTTGGTCTGTGTGCAGTGGCGCAGAGCTGTGCGAGAATACTTCTGGGTACGGAAGAGCGGGGTGTGGGCTTAGTACCCGGTGTTTCTCCCTTGTTTTTATTTTCAGGGACGAAAATCATGAAGTATGGAATAATGTTAGAACCCGGTTTTTTCAACTAAAGACTTTGGAATATTTTTGATGTTATTCTAGAGTAGCGCCTTTAGACGGCGTGTGATTCCGAGCCCCGAAGTGGCCGGAATTAAATTTTCAGTGTGTTTACACTGGAAATGCCAAATAAATGCGATAAATCCTAAATGGTGATCTAGATCAGAGATCTATGTGTACGGATGGGTCCAAAATAGGGTTTTTACCCTAGGAACGACATAAAACATGTCGTCGCGGGACGTTTGGACCCCTCGCTCGTTTTCAAAACGTTAAACGGATAAATTAATTAATTAATTTATTCGTTTAATGTTGAAATGCAAGTATCTCTTAAACGGTTGCTCGTATTGGAAATCTTAGGGCTTTGTTGAGTTCAGAGCATGTAGTTTACCCTAGGAGGGGTTTATGTTTTGAAGGTGCAGGCCATCAGTGAAAAATGGCCCCAGGGGCGTTTTCGTAATTTGGCGGCTTTGGGCGTTCAGTCTTATAACATTTGAACGGAATCTCAGAATCAAATTCTGAGACACCATTTGTGCTCATGGTGTGGTGTTTACCCTAGGGGAGGCTTAACCTCGACCCCGTTGGATGTATCAGATGCGGGTTAAATTTTGGGGTTTTTAATTAATTAAAATTTAATTAATTTTTCCCTTAAATAAACAAACTCCCCTCTCTCTCCTCCTCCCCCAACATCATCTGGTGGAAGGAAGCAACCCAAGGATCTCTCCTTCAAGCTCCTCCTCCCATCTCCATCCTCTCCAAGGTGTGGCGGCCGACAGATCGTCGCAATGCTTCGGGCGAAGCCCCACGAGGTAGGATTTGTCGTTTGCATTTTCTTTTCCCGCATATAATTTGAGCCCAAATTTTTGTATCGAACCTCTATAGAATTATCGAGAAAATCCCATGAATGCGTATTAGAGTTTTTTTTCCTTTCCAATGCATCTTTCAGAATTGAATGCCGAGTTCGGAGGAGGCCGGGGTTGATCGTCGAAGTTTGCAGGTCTTCCAGGCAGCTCAGGCGGATGGTGCAGTAGCGGAGGCGCTTGGCGCGGCAGCAGGCGACTTCAAGAAGGTGTCACGGCATGCGGGAGGCCTCAGGCGGGTGTCGCGGCAGGAGGTGGTGGCCGGCCAGGGCGAGGGGGTGGCTTCAGGAGGAGGTCGGGGCTCAGGCGAGCGCCTCGGCGCGGCGGCAGGTTGCCAGGGAGCTGCGACCGCTGGGTCACGACGAGTGACCCCCGTGTGGCAACAAAGACCCACGCCGCGTGGGACTTCAGGCGGCTGCCGTGATGGACCCGCGTGGCTAGTCTGCGCGCGGACCGTGAGTCTGCGGCCGGTTCATCTCCAGGGGCCTTTCCCCCTCGGTTTTCGGACGCCCGTATTTTCTGCTACGGGTGTCTGTTTTGAGTGCCGTCTGCGACAGTGGAACCGTATCGATGAGACCGAACATTTTAGATAGTTTCGGGAATTTTAAATTATCTAAACGAGGGTCCTCAGAGGTGAGATGTGTCTTTAATTTTTTTGATGTTTTTTCTGGGGGATTTTGTTTTGGACGATGCAGATGTGTTCGACGCCCGTTTTGAGTGCCGTCAGCGGCGTTGGGACCTTGGCGTCGGGGCGAAGTTTATTGGGTGGTTTCGGGCGTTGAATATGGAGTTGATGCATGGGCCCCACGGCCTGTATTTTGAGCTGGGTGCAGCTTTTAGTTACTTCTTCATCGGGCGTCCATTCGGGGCGTCCGAGCAGTCGATGTTTGGTGTTTTTCCGAGGGCATTACGTTGGCGTAGTTTGCCCGCTGTAATTCCGCACGATGGTCCGAGCCTCACGAGGGGCGTTTGGGCGTTAACAGTGGTTTTCCATCTTTATCACTGGGTGTCCGTTTTGGACAAGGGATTAGTCCATACTGTGTTATTTTTCGAGAGGATCACAACGGTGTGATCCGTTGGAAGCGCTTCGGGTCCGGGGTGCAGGTCCCACGTGGTACCGCTCATGCGCGGGGAGCCGGAATGTATCTTTTTCTCTGGATATCCGTTGCACTCAAGTGAGTAGTGATTTTCACTTGTTTTCCTGAGGGGATCGCAATGGTGTGATGCACCCGACTATTTTCGGGTCCGAGGCTCGGGATCACGGGACGCTGTTCAGGCGTGAGGCGGTGCTGGTGACTTTTTCATCAGTTATCTGTTGGAGGTGAGTAAGTAGTCGATCTCGTGTGTTATTCCACGAGGATTAAAATGGTCCAATCTGTTTTGTTGTGCGGAGCCTCTTGCATGATCTTGTTAAATGAGGAAGCATGAAAAGTTCTCTTGTGGTGGTTCGTCCTACTATGTTTGTAGCGGACCCTTGGCGTGTGATCGCGCACTCTTGGGTGAGTGATATAAATGATTCATAAGATGTGGTTGGTCGTGTCTGGGCCTTTGAGGTGGAGTTGTTACGTTCATGCCTTCACGTTGATGATGGGTGCCATGTGCACGTTAGCCTTTGGGCTAGAGACATGGTATACTCTGGGAGAATACGGGAGCGCTGGGAGGTACATGTGGATGTTGTTACTTGAGAATGTTTGTGCACTTGGTTGGGGTTGACTTGGGGCCACACATCATGTAAGCCCCAAGTGCATGTCATGATCTGCTTTGCGTTCTTTTGACCTCTCGTGACATAGAGGGTCCCTTGTTCTCGTTTGTTGACCAGCAGGGTTGAGTTTTCACCTGGCCCTCTTTTTGATGGTATGGCTGATAGAGATGGTTTGTTCCACTGTTTCTTCAGATGTGAAGGGTTTCAGTATTGTGCCCTTTCACTAGATTGTGACACCGTTTACGACTACATGTCTTCGTGCAGCGTGGGTGTTTTTTCCACTTTCTGGGATGAGATATATCGGTCCTCTTCGATATTGATTTAGCGGATTGGAGTGGGATTGCCTTACGAGGCCTGGGGAGTTTCTCCTATCACCCCATATTCCCTGGTAGAGTTATTGTGGATTCGGTGTGACCAACACTTTACGCGGGCACCGATCCTCTACCCAGGAGTTTTTTCCAGCAGGGCTGAGGTTGTTTCTAGCAGGGCTGAGGTTGTTTCAAGCAGGGCTCGCCAGTGGGTTTCCATCCAGTAGGTATGGCCAGTGCAGCGATGTTCACCGAGCAGTACCATCCAACATGGATAGCCAGAGCAGTTCTAGGCTTACCTCTAGCGGGGCTGGGCTGTGGTCCCCGATGTCGGGCTTACTTCCAACTAGGCTGGGCAGTGGTCCCCGATGCCGGGTTACCTCCAGCTGGGCTGGGTAGTTGTCCCGTCACCGACTTTAGCTAGGTCTCCCTCCAGTGGATTACCCTGTTACGAGACTGGGCAGTGTGGCACCCGTCGACTCTTGTCAGGTCTCCCAGTATTGGGAACCCATTGACTTCCAGGGACCCTCCAGGGGGGATAGGCAGGGGGTCTCCTGTTGACTTTGAGCAGACCTCTCGACTGAGGGGCAGTTACGAGTTTTGGTTGGACGTTCCCCCAAGACTCTCAAGTACGAGGAGAAGTTTCCAAACCGAGATGCGTCCTTGTGACACGAACAAAAACCGTGCGGGCGAGTCAGTTTCGCCCAAAGAGGATAGTTTCGAGGTGAGGTTATTGAGCCCTTGACTTGTAGTTCGGGGCAGACGTGCGGGATGCTGGGCATCGATGGTGTTTAATCCTGGGACTGTTGGCGACTCTCTTTTCTTGGGCTGAGCTACGGGATGGATATCCGCATACGACCTTGTTTTGGGCTTCTATTCGAGCATATGAATATTTATATACCTTGTTCTGGTACCCACTTCTTGGTATTGGATACTCTCCGTCCAGGTGACGCAAAAACACGCGGGGTATGCAACGTGCTTTCCGTTTCTAGCTTCTTGTGGTTGGAAGAGTCTACTATCCTACTATAGGTAGCGAAGACTCTAGGGAAAGCTCATCTTCTCACCGTTTCAAGATCCTTGTTTCTGGACGAGTCTACCTTATTTCCTCTTGTTATGTTGAGATGGACTCTTTGCTATACTCCTTACATCACTCTCTTTTTTATACCTTTACTATTCTCTGTTCGCTCTACTTCTCACCCTTTGGTACCTCCTTTGTTGCTCATCGATCCTTCGGGGCATCTTACTGAGTATTTTTATACTCACCCCTCCATGGGATTTTCCCGCACTTAGTGTGCCCTTGTAGACGACAGACAGGTTGATCATGACGTCAGAGGAGCTTAGGATCTTGGGAGCCTGGACCACATGCTGTGGTCGGAGTCGGGTTCAAGGTGGGGACCCTTCTAGCTGTTTTTCCTTTATATTACCTGTTGTCGGGTTGTGGCACTTTTTAGTTGGGCGCGTGTTTTGACCCTTTTCTTTTCAGTTTACCTTCAGCTTTTACTTTGTACTATTTAGAGGTCGATGCACTCTTGTTGTTATTTATATCAGTTTCCCTTTGATTTTATTTTTACTCTGCACTTTTACATTGACTGTGTTGCGTGTGTGTGTAAAGGTACTTAGGCAAAGGCCTTCCCGAGTTATTGTGCCTTCGGCACTGGTCTCCAGCACCTGGCCTATGGAGGCCGGCTTGGGGTAGTTGCAGCTCAAGACCAATTAGGGTTGGTTCGTGACGGTTTGTTAGCCACACTCTGTCATATTTCATGGAATATGAATGTAATTTAAAATTAGAAGCTATTTCAAGTTGTAATGGAGAGTCAGAATGAGTCATTAATAATATAAATGAAATTAATTTTATTATTACGATACCAATTTCTATAATATTAATCATAACATAATATTTTTTACGAATAGATGATCCAGATATTCTAAGGTATGTCAAAGGAGAATGGCTGAAAAGAAATCTAGTTAAATTTTTATGAAAACTATTTTTAATCCTCTTGAATAATAATAATTAAATCAGTATACTTATACCTTATAAAATTAGGTGATATCAATAAATGTATAAAATAATTTTTAATCTCTTAAATGAAAAGGATAATATTGAGAAGTAAAATTTAGTTCAAATTTTATTGATTGAATAAATGAAAAATAACACTTATATTTTAGGGAGTAGGTGTTCATCAGATATGACTGGTAATATAAATTTATTGAAAAAATTAAAGGGAAATGTTTGTGGAATAATATATTTTGTAATTGATATGTAATTAAAGATCAAAGGATGTGGCATGTCCCTGATTAATGGTGATGAATTAAATAATATTTTCTTACGCTATATTGATTTAATTAATCAAAATTAGTTGAGTGTGAAGAATCTTTTTGACCTCGGATAAGATGTCACATTAAATAAGTTATGTTGTAGTATCAAAGTAAAGATGATTAATTTTCTAATAAATTGTTAGATAAAAAATCAATATATACATGAGGTATAATGAAAAGGTAATAATTGTATTCTAACAGGGGAATAAAAAAATAGCTTGTGGTACTGGATATAAGGAATCATTAATCATTTATTTATATATAAACTGTCAATGTTATATGATTTAGTTTATAATAATCATTTAATGAAATAAAGGTAAAAGATTTTGGATTCCAATATTAAATGATATATGGATTAACATCACTATCTATTGATGAATAAGTGTGTGAAATGTTATCTAATTCTTATTCATACCAATATTTGATGTGTAATTATTTATATTGTTATATATTTGAGAATTTATACAACATATTGTTTTGTTATAATAAGATGTTATGTTTCATGTATATGTAATAAAAGAGGGTTGTGTGGGATTGAATAGAATTATTTTGATGAGGAGTATAAAATGAATATATAAGAACTGTAAGGATTTTAATATTAGATAATGGAACAAATAATACTTTATATGTAAATGAATATTTTCATTAAATTTATGGTATTAACATGATGTTCCTTCGGTATGAGTCCCCTAGTCATAGTTGGATTATTGAACAAAAAAATAGTATGTTAAAAAACATGGGAAACATAATGTTTGAAATTTTTAATCTCTCATCCCTAGTATATAAAGTTTTACAAGTGTATTTATATACTAAAACATTCAATATCACTCAGTGTAAGTGTTGGGAAATAAAATTGGAAATGTGGTATGGAATTAATCCCTCGTTAATACATTATACTGTGTTCAAAAGAAAATGATTTATATAAAATAGTGGATGGAATTAAAGAGAATCTAATGATATGGTGGATGAAGGAATTTTACATAGATAATAATCAAAGAGTAGTATGTTCTAGTAAAAGTAAAAAAACTATTATTAACAGAATTGATGTTAAGGTGGTTGAACATAACAACAATGAAAATTATAAAATATTTATTCAAATAGAAATGTTTTAATATATTAGAGTAATAAAAGTATATCTCATAAAATCTAGAAACATAAAATTGATGATTATTATAAAAATGAATTGGTGGAATAAAAATTAGAAGAATATAGTTACATTTTGGCTTAATCAAGAAGGAAAAGTGTCTATTTTGATCCAAGAAATGTTATAGGAGAAAAATATTATTAAAAATCAACTCTGAGTATGAGGATAATGGGGAACACAACTATAAAATTAGAAATAGGAAAAACATAATTTCAAGAAGAATAAATTGAAAAATAATGATTGAAATATCTGTATGATGAACAAGACCATGTTAATAAAAATCAAACATGGGATACTGAGGAAATATATAGAAATCATAAAAATATTGGAATAAAATGGGAGTTTAAAAACAATGTTAATGATAATGATATAGGGATATTGAATAATTAATGGATGGAATGTAAATGTTATTAACAAGTTAAATGCATTAATATTGATGAAATATTTTTACCATTACTAAGAATTAATGCTATTATAATTTTATTTGTTTTTTACAATGAATTCGTAGATTATGTAAAATGGATGTGATAAAATAATTCATAAATAGAGTCTTAAATGAACACATTTTTATAGAAAAAGTATATTTATGGTACCTTGATGATAATGATTCAAAATTTATGGTTTGAAAAATGATTTTTATGGATTAAAGGAAACACCCCATTTTTAGTATGAAAACACAGATTCATTTCTATGAAAGTTGGAGTTTAGGATATAATGGTTTATCCACAACCTCTGTTTAAAAATTTCATAAAATGAATAATTTATGGTCATGGTGTTTACATATGATATGATATAAAAATTAAATGATAACACTTCAGTTAACCTAATTTCACACAAAACTGACTTCATAATTTTAAATATCATTGATTGAAGAGTTGAGCAAATTTTCAAGGTTTAAATTACATCAAAAGAAAGGTATTATATTCATTTCACAATAAATATATTCAGGGTAATTATTATTTAAATTCATAATGGAAGAATAAATTCCATTCTAAACACCTTTAATTTTTGGAAGAAACAGGAAAGTATGAAGACAATTATTGAGTATACTAAACTCTACACAGAAGAGTCAATGGGAGTCTACCTTAATTTAATCTAACTCAGCTAGATATATTCTATGATATATTCTTGTGAAAAGAGCTTCAATTTTTTCTTAAAAAGGAACACATCATGGATGTGAATTGGTTAATGAGGTGCAATTAGGGAACATTTAATTATATTTGAAGGTTTAAATATATATTATATTTAGGTATTTTAACTAATTCATTTTTAAATTGATCTACTAAAATTGAGGATTGAAAATCCACAAGTGGGATATAATTTTATGTAGTAGGAAACTATATAGTTAGGATAATTAATATAATTTATTATGTTGTTTTTTTATTATAACATAAGAAAAATATATTTTAATCACCAAGGCCAATAGAAAGGTAATATTGGTGAAATAGGTGATGAAAGATCTTGGTGAGTAGTCCTACCTCCAATATTTATTCAAAATAAAAATAAAAATTCTATTTAATTAAGAAATAAAATGATATAAAAGCCTTATATGAAATTCATTATGATTTTTTACAACATTATAATGGATAATATGGATAAGAATATTGTTTATTTGTAATTTTTTTAACAAAAATTAATGTGTAATATGTCTTAACAAACCATTGGATACACAAGTTTTGATGAAGAATATGATGTAAATTGGAGATTAATCAATTCCTATAAACTAACGAGGTGTGGATTCTCTTATCCCCATTGTAGTTATCGGTAGTTTTGGATATTAATTATTCTTGTAGAAATTTAAATTTAAATACATGAATATATTGGGAGGCATGATTCATTATGATTTTTATGGAGGTCAATGGATTCAAATTATATTAATTTATGGATATATTTACAGAACATAATTATTTATTATATTTCATAGAATGATATTAGTGTCTCATCTTGTTTTTTTTACAAAACATATCCTTTCAATGACATTTAATATTTTAAGAATAAATGGTATATGAACATGATATGAATTGAAGTAGATAAACCATTTGAATTTTATTTTTAAATGGAGAGAATAAATAAATTGGTGGAATATATAAAGGGGAATATAGAATGACTATATAGGTTGAGAATGACTGTAGGGGGATACTATGGGGTGAATGCTATGGGTATCATGTAAAATCATTGAAAAATATATTTAGATGTTTTCTAAACATATATAGTGTTTGAAAAAAATACAATATGTGGGACTGTTGAATAAATAATTCCTAATATTGGTTGTTTTCAATTACTGGTCATTTTTAATAAAAATAATCTTTTTTGTTCTTTTTGTAGATGACTTTAGATATATTTGGTAGAATCGGAAAATAATAGGTCATGTCTTAACTATATGTGTCACACTAATATCGTAGGATATCTTAAAATAAATGTAATGTTATGATTCATAAGATTGATTTAAACATTTGTAAGAGTAATATGAAAAAATAAAAAGATTAATCCATATCATAATAATTTTTCCATTCCATAATATATGATTGAAAATCTTCAGTAATATAGGCTTTTAGAGGATTATTTCACTATGAAATCATGTTTCGTAACACGAATGAGAGAGAAATTAAAAAAGGTAAATATACATTTCATTTTTATGGTTATTTTGGTTGAACCATGAAACTTAATACTTGAAATATAAGATTTATAACTCTAAAAATTTTATAGTTTCATGGTACACACCTTGACAGATAGATCCTTCCATTAAAAATTGTAAAATTATTTAAGTGGTTTTTTAATGAATTATTTATGCCTCAAAAACTGAGATGATTTAATGATTGATTATTTAGTAGATTTTAGTGACAATGAAATTTGGGTTCCCAACCCATAGATGTAATTTAATGTTGTGGATGGTTTAATTATAAAGTTTAGTTATTGTTTTTTTGATGAATTATTTTCATAAAGAATCTATAAGGCTTTGTTTATAGGTTTTGATATTAGTGGGTTTTTATGGTTTTAAATCTGTTGAATGTTTAATCTCATTAGAAATTTGTAAAGGTTCACACTTAGTCATTAAATGTTTTATTAAAAAAAATGTAATTGAGGTTTTCATGGAGCATTATACAATGTTTTGAATGACCATTATGTTATTGATATTTTAAGAAGAAACCAATATCTCAAACCATTGTATAAAATTTGATATTCATAAAAAAATGTTGTATAGATGTTTTTAGGACATCCATTAACTATCCATTATTTTATTATGGTTGATATTAATAAGTATATGATAAAGTGGAAATAATTGAAGAAGTTTTTTTAGAAGATGATATTGAGTATTAATTTTGAATTTAAAATTCAAATATTTTATGGATATAATGTAATGTACTTTTTAGAATAATAGAAATCACCCAGAATTTTTTAGAGAGAAAATTTAGATAGAAATCTAGATGTTTTGAATGTAGGGAATTTATTTTTGTTTTGATTTGAATATATTGATTTTTTAACTAAAGTGTGATCGTTATAAAAAATAGTGAAGTTCAAAATTTAAATAAATTGTTATTTTTTATAATATTGAAGATATTGAACTAAGGTTCTTAGAATCACGGATAAAAACCCTTTCCATTTAGTGTAGAATCATTTATTGGTATATTTTTATGTTATAAAGAAATGATGGATATTTTATACAACCCTCTTGAAAATACAGATTGGAAGAGGGGTAAATGTTATAGTCCTTAGTTGAGGAGTGGATTTATAATAAATATAATAATTAAAAACATGTTATGTTTTTGTAAATTAGAATATCATACAATCATTGACATATGATTAGTAAATGTTGCCCATTTCAGGTGAACAATGTAAAATCAATGAACCATTACATTTATTTTTTTCCATTTTATTGTTCATTAAAAACAAATTAAAGATTAATTTTCCAAAGAGAAAAAAAATAATTTTTTTCAATATAAGAAGATTTTTTTTTCAAGAAAACATAATTCAACCCACTATATCTAGGTGTACAGGGTGCATGATATATAACAGTTAGTTTTCTAATTAAATATTTCATTCTTCATACGTATTTAATTTTACCTCTTTATCTTATTAAAATTATGTAATATAATTTATGAAACTCTTCCCACAAAGGTGGTGTACTCATTATTTGATTATTTTTTATATTCAATACTACTTATATAAGTGAAATTTAATTTTCCATTGAGATAATTCGATCAATGCACATATAACACAATAATAGTTTGAGTTAATAGATTTTAATTTGTTGGATTCTATGTTATTTTATGCGATTTAAATCTATAACTATATCCTTAATTAGAGGGATCTATTCAATGGTTTGTTTCCTTTTTCGTTATTTCAAAATTTCATAATATCGTACCACATGTGCTAAATTTATTCTATGACTTGGTGTGATCATGGAAATGAATACCAATGTGTTTATATGATTAAGCATTGAATTTAATTGGGATATATTCAGTGAATTATAAGTTGTGTTTTTATCTTATTTATTGGATAATTCTTGAATAATAAATTTGAAACATATTAATAAAATCATATTCATTCTATCGCTTGAAAAAATAGGCTACGGACTTATCCTTATCAATAAATAATTTTCCTCGTGAATAAGATAAACAACTAAATTTTTTGTATTGAATAAATGGTGATTTATTTTTGGGATTTATTCTCTAAAAATAAACCTCTATGCTTTTTTATAATCTTATGATCTGATATATAATAAACTCCCAGAAGTAATGTAAACAATAATTAATGAAAGAATGATACATGAATTTTTTTAATCTTTAGTACCATGGTTGGTACCAATTCCTTTAAGCGATCATTTTTTCAACCCATGACATATATTTTCAACTATAAACACATATTGATACACTAGGAATCATTGTGATCATATAATGAATCATCCACATCTAAACTATATCTAACAGTGCATCATATGACCCCACTAGAAGTTATAAATTCATTTTAATTGGTTTATAAATATCATAGAGTGATTAGAGTTAAATAAAAAACTAATGATAAGGATAATTAAATTGATCCTAAAAGATAATATGAATCATAATATTCTCACATTTTCAAGAAATGTAACATATTTTATTTAGTAATGAACCCACATCATCCATCATATCTTACTTCTATAGAACATCCCAGATATGCTTCTCATGACTCATTTTTACAAAATAATTAGGCTCTATTTACTATTTTATCTATTTTGATCCCATAATTACTACATTATACTCAATTAATGTCTTTTAGGGTCTATACACAGTTTGTTCATAAAAAACTACTCCCATTTATTTGGTATTCTAAATATTCTATAATTAATTATATTCTATAAATTAATTCCATATAAGACTCTAGAGAAATATATAAACCAAAATATATAATATTTATCATTATTTGTTTCCTCAATTAGATATTCACATGGGGATGGTCCCACTATTACCATATATTCTATTCTCAATTATCCTTTTTATCTAATGAGAATGTATTTGTATCCTTATTCTTGTATCATCTATTTTTTTAAATTAAAAAATTCAATAGATTATTTTAGTAGTAGAAAATACTAGGAAAATAATTCAAAAATATATTAATTTGAGAACTCCATATTAGTGTCAGAGGGATATCAACTATTAATTTTAGTAAATTAGATTTGGTATGTTATTCTCCCAATATACTTCACGAGATGACATGATAGATCATAAAATCACATAAAAACAACTCATATTGACTCAAGTCACAATGATCTTCATGTTTCTAATAAATTCTTTATCAATATAGAATCATACCATTTTAATTTCAAAATAATTATTATAATTGATTTATCAAGATATTTAATTCTTTTAAAATATCAAAAAATTTCATAGCTAATGATTCATATGAAGATGATTCTAATTACATATCAAATGTGTCAAATTAATCAAATAATATACTATCTAGACCCATGAATTTACATTTTTTTCATATAAAGATAGGTATATAAGGGTAAAAAGTCCCTTGAATATTTCCATGAAGACTACTTCTACTTCTATTTTTTATATACAAAGATATTCCATATGAGTAAATTAACCCATAAAGTGTAAGAAATGGCCATTATAGATTCACTCCTTTATCAATTTTCAACCTCAAATATTATTTAAAAAGATTAAATTCCCTTTATAGGGAGTCCAAATGACTCTTATATAATTTTAATGACTCTAAAATAGGTTAACAATGAATCATGTAATGTTTAAATAGTTCTTGACCTTTTCAAACTCATATAAACCTAATCTGAAAAATTGTTTTATAAAAGTAGCATGGATCTTATGAATGTGTAATTAGTTGATTTATAATTCTTTAAATAATTTAATACTTACTTCAAATCAACCAAGAGAAACATTAATTCATCATAGAAAATATACAATCATATCAAGAACAATAAAACATTATATGAAAACTCATAAGATCCCCAGAAATTCTCAATACTAGTTGAATAAAATACAATACATTAATAATTCAATCGGGCACTTCAGTATCCCCTGTTAGATTTGTATTCAAATTTATTTGACATTTTTAACTCCACTAAACCATTGTTTAATAAAAACAAACCAAATAAACTAGAATTACTAAATAATAACATTTATCAAATAAGAATTTCCTTGACGCAAAATCAAATAGTAATGGAATATTTTAAAGAATTAATTATTTATCAGTGAAAAAAAATTCTTCGAGGTGGATTTGATGTTCTTACCCTCCATCATGAACGAAATTTATTCATTTCCCCCATTTAATAAAAACCATATATATATATATAATAATAGATAAAAAAATTATTTCATAGACTCCACCGTTGAAAATGATGTTTATGACAATATATTCCCCTTTGGAAAGATCATCCAAATACTTGTAGGGGATCTTACAACACATCACTAATTGAGAGGGAAATGTTGAAGATATAGTTTCACATGTAATTCGTAAATCCTCTCTATAAGAACTAGTTTTTTAAATACAATATCTATTTGGTCATTTTTTGATACATTTCTAACTACAATCAAATTTTATATTATTTTAATTGATTAAATGGTATATGAAATCAATATTATTTTATCATGAGTGTTTCATTGGGTTCATTGATTGATCAAAAGAAATATTATTATCACATACAATACCTTTTCAATTACAAGTATTTAAAATTAGATATTCAATCTAAGCATTCAACCAATATATATATGTTTTTGTATATTTTTCTACTATAATTTTTCCACTTCTATTATCAATGAAAATGAAATCTATTTCATTCTATTGAAACTCAAACTATTATAATTAAAAAAAATATTCCATTTGATTCAAAATTTATATTTCTGAAATCACTATCCCTGTCAATATCTATAAATCCAATGCGATTCAATTGATAATTGTTTTTTACTAAAGACTATAATTCGATATACATTTGACATATATGAAAATTATTTTATTTTAAATCATATGAGTCACTTTAGGATCATTTAAATGTCACGGATAAAGAGTCACTACATAATCTATAACTGGAATTTATGTTATTAGATTATGTAGACTTCATATATTCAACGGTAATCATTCCAAATCATAGAAGATCCTACATCATTTATACAAAAATATGCAACAAATTAAATGAGTGTTGAATCTTATATGAAATCTATTGTTCAAAAGATCTTCAAAAATTATTTTCAATTCTTTTCGTTGGAAAATATGATGTATTAATCAGTTTTTTAATCTATAACAAAAAAATGTATCCCATTTCACCCTAAATGGACATATTATAATGAATCTTCACCTATATTGTAAATTATTTAATAACATACCGCTTTTTAACTTTGAAATAATGTAAAATAAATATATACTATAATAATTATTTAATAGATAGACATATCTTTCACATAATGTATATTTTAAACCTTTCCATTTAAATAATAAATTAATCATAAGAGAAAAATACAACATATAATTCCAAAAAATAGAGTAATTTTTTACACCATATAATTTATTATTCATTCAGAACACCATTCTACCATATTTTTGATAACAAACAAACCAGTTTGTTTAATAAAAACATCTCCTTCTTAGACTCCATTTTGAAAAGAAAGAAATCACATCAATTAGAAATAACGTGTAGTGTCGGTATGATTCCACAACTTGAAACATGATTATTTATTCTAATATTTCGACTATTGAAAATGTATCATTAAAATCTATCCCTTTCATATGAGAATAACTCTATGATACCAATACAAACAATTTATTTATACATCACCATTTTTATTCAATTTTTTTGGACTACCCACTTGGTAGTAATAATATTTTTAGTTTTAGTAATTGTATTATGTTTTCATGAAGAACTCATCTTAGTATGATTAATCTATTCATTCATATATTCTATCCACTCATAATTCTAAAATACTTCTTCAACTTTTTAATGGGTGACTATACCAATTGTTTAAACCCTTTATTAATGTTTGGAGAACTGATGTTATAGCATATACCAAACTTTTCCCAAAGTATTGGCTATAATGCAATTGGGAAAGCCCTATACAAATGGTTCATAGTTAATGGGTGTTATAGGATGTTTTAATTTCTTATTAAAAATTGGTGGTCTATAAACTATTTGTTTAATTTTATACCAAGAGTTCTAGAACCATTGGTATTGTCCTGCGACCCTCAATTCCCAATGAGTAGTAGCCCCACCATTTCAAACAGAACCTTTAGGTAAAAAAATCACCTATAGGGCCTACAAACATAACCTGTAAATTTAAAACCATCAATAAAAAATATAAAATCAAACATAGAATATAATACAACCAATAATAAATAAAATATCCACAAACTAATGAAAACATAACTTCAAAAAAACAGATCCTACAATGCAACAAAAAGAACATCCTCAACAAACAGAAGGTGAAATAAAACCAACATCATCTCCTCAAAGATCCACAAACCAATACACAAAAAATGATAACACATTAAATTAGTTGAGTAATTAAAATAGTGATAAAAACTAAAAAAACATCATATACTAAATCATCAAACATTACATGTAATAAATATCAATCAAAAAATGTAATGGATCAATAAGTCCCTCATCACTATCACTATCATCACTATCATATTTTTCTTCAGCCTCAGCCTCATCCTTAGCCTTATAAACATCCTCATCACTGACGTAGGACACACCATATTCATCTCCATCATCACCAAGATCTTCCTCGTGGTCATCCATTTCATCGCAGTCCCCTGGATCATCATCATCCTGACCACAACTTGGAAAAGTACCCAGTTCACTATATAATGTATTCATTGTAAAAATATATGTACCATAAGTAATAGTAGACATTTGTTTAAGTGATAGGCATTAATCAACCATCATATTCCAAAATTCATCATTTTCCCTTTTATTTCTTTCTCACACATGTATAGACCTTTTTCATCCTTTTTATCCTTAGCCTTTTCTTGTGATTCCCATGCATTAGATTTTTTCAACAAATTGTTACAAGAACCCTCAACTTTAGTGGGACAATATCTAATCGTTAAAATAAAATTCCCTATTCAGTAGCATACTCTTCAATGGTGTTCAACTAAAAAAATGATGTAAGTTATCATTTTGGTCAATTATGGTAGGATGCTAGAAATGAAGGGCCTCCAAAGAATATTGTTACAAATATAAATAGTATATTATGTAAAAAAATTATATTGAAATTTTAAATCAAAAAATTATAACACATAATTTTTTAAATATTAGTTTATTCCCATGCTCCATCATTTATCTTTCTTCTGGAGAAAAATAATTTTTCTCGAGGAAAAAATCCTTTAATATTTAAAACCCCCCTCTACAATGAAATTTAATATAGGAAACCATATATTAAAATAGGTTATTAATAATGAATTTCATAGGTAAAATATAATGGATATGTATTATAATTATACCCAAAAGGAAAAACATATGGTGGATTAATTATAACTATATATAACTAAATGTGTTATCAATAGATATAACATATATATAAGTGAAATTTTCATCACTGTATTCAATAATATAGTGGTTTTTTGATCACCATACTTAATTATAAGATGAAAAGGTATTACTATAACATAACGAAATATGCATGAATGAGTTATTATCACTGTATACATGACTATAGCTTAAGGGAATTATGTTTTGGTATGATTTAATAATAACTAATGTGTTCCTTAAAAAATAATTTTTGGATTTTAAATATATCATATGAGTTGATTTGATTTAATGATTCAATTAAAATTTTCTTTATCTAACCTCTGAGGCCCAATATTTATTTGGAACCCCTAATTCAATTACTATGATACAAATCCGGAAAAAAATAATTCTTTTTCATGGGTTTTCTCTAATATTTATATTAAATTATTTTCGTTTGATTCAATTTAGATTATTCTAGTACAGTTCCATTCTAAAAAGTTTTAGTCCAAAAAATATTCATTAATGTTTACTAAGATTGATTTAGACTAGTTTTATTCATTTTAATTTGATTCTGTTCAGTTTGGTATAAGTTTGATTGTGGGATGTTCTATCCAATTCAATTCATTATTTATCCATTTATGTGTGTTTTTTAGTTTGATTTTATGGAGATCTATTCCATTTGGTTTGATTTATTTCATTATTATTTAGTTCTATTTTGTGAATCAATTTGATATACTAATATTTATTTTAATTGAATTTTTAGTTTTATCTTATATAATTTCCATAAAATTAGGATGGTTCATTTCTATTATCATCACTTAAATATACTTTAGTATAGTACATGTTATGCCAATTTATATTGTTAATTTGACCTTTTTTAGATTGATTTAGTTTAGTTTAAAAAATTTCAATTTGGTTCAGATCTGGAAGACTCTATTTATTTTAAGTTTGATTGATTTTTTTAAATTAAATTCATCTATATTTTGTTATATTTTAGTAGTTTCAAATTTATTCTATATAATCAAAAAAATTATTTATTTTTTTATAATTTTATTAAATTATATTTTTGTTGGTTCAGAGTGGTTTTTTACATAATATTTGGTTCAATTGTGTTTAGGTTGGTTTTAGTATTTTTAATAAAAATACATTACTTGATAGTGTATTTCATTTGATTTACCTCTACTTGAAATAGTGAATATTTTTATGGTTCATTTATGTTAAAATATTCATGTGATAGTTTAGATTAGTTCAATTGTATTTGATTCTGTTTGATTCAATTAAACATTATGCATGTCTACCTAATTTAGATTTATTCTTTTATGTGTCATTCAGTGGTATATATGTCATGTAATGTAAAATAAATTCGGTTCAAATATATTTGATTTTGGTCATTTTGAAAAGATTCTATTTAGTTTAGTATAATTCATTTTTGAGTTGTTTGTATTGAGCTAGGGTTGGGTTAGGTTAATGTTGTTTTAGTTTTTTAGTGGTTTATATGGATCAATTCCATTCAATTATAATTTTTTTATTTCATTTAATTCAACTTTTTTTAGATTAGATAATTTTTGTTTTTATGTGATTTATTAGGATTCTATAATTTTTTTTAATTTGTCCTGGTTTAACTTGAATTGGAGGAGACATTTTAGTTTAGTTTTAATTATTTCAGTTTGGTTTGTTTTTATGATTTTTGGGGATGAAAAGGAATATTTAGTAATATTTTGATTTGGTTAGGTTGGATTGTTTTTATTTAGGACATTTAATTTGAATTCAGTTTTGTTATTTTAATTATGTTTATTTCATTTAAGTTTTGTTCAATTCCACTCAGTTTGGTTTGGGTTAATTTGAGTTTGATTGTTTTTTTCTCAGTTCAGTAATGGTTACTTTGGTTTAGGATATTTCTATTTTTTTCCATTTGGTTATAGTTGTTTTAGGAGACCATTATATCCGTATTTTTCATCCTATCTATTATCTTATATTTATGGAAGTAAATCTTCGAGGAATAACTCCCTAAGGCCATGGTAAAATGTTTACTATAAAATATGAAGTACAAGAATTAGATTCCTATTATAGAGGGATAAAACATAAAATCTTTGATTCATTTCTCCAGTAATGAAAAAATCCCAAAAAATAATTAATATTTGGAAGGGGAATTTGAATGCTGATTGACCCTAACAGTTTCATGAGATAAGAAAAATTAATTACAACTTTGTAAATGAGTTTTATACCAACTTTCTCCCAAGGTATGGCATCATAGTCTTCTGCAAAGTGTTGAGTTATGTCAAAACATCCTTGTTTTTTTAAATTTTTACATGATGATATTTAAACAAAATAAAAATAATAAAGTATATGTTAATGAAAATCATGTAATTTTCATTTAAACCCCTCAAATGTTTTTAATACCATGGACTTGGAACATGTTAAATGAGAAATAATTTCTTGATGATATTCTACTAGACAACCATCCATGATTCCTATGGAATTTAAATCCCTTCGATCTATATCACATTGACCACTATACAACGTAAGAAAATAACCTCTCCAGATCTGACCAAATTCCATAAGTCATGCAGGCCTCATATCCTCACAAATTGGAAAATTAAAATGAAGATGGGGCCAAAACATTAATTCATATAAATACAATAATAATGTAATGGTAAATCTGATGAATTTTTTTAACCATATTCATGATTAGGAATCATCCTTTAATTCATTTTGAAGGTGTATCTTGGAGTGTGGATGGATGTGAATGATGTCAAAGTTTTTAGAAATCTTATCCAAAAAAACACCTACATTGACATCATAATTTTCCAATAATTTTTTGACCTCACTATACACCACTATCAACTGCGTGTCGTGGTTCTATACAGCATGAAAGCATGGACGCCCATGCCGCTTATCAGTATATCCAAATATTATATAATAAATATATATATATTATCAATACATATTTTAATGAAAATAAAATATGGTAAAAGTGTTAGTATGGATCAATTAACATACATAGGGAAGTCTGATCAGTGTGCATCACTATATCCCAAGGAACTGAAGGACCATCAACCTATATTGATAGAGTGGGTCCTTGTGTAAGATCTATAAGTTGAGAATGTGTCGAATTAACAGTCATTGAAGCAGGAATGTAGTATCCCAAGGAGATGAAAGAAGAAGTAAAATAGGATGGCATATATTTTTGTAAAAATTAATAATAAGGATGAGGAGTTGGAATCATCCACAGATACATAAAAGAGATGTGAGGAGCATCAGATGAAAATTAAGGGTCAAACATTGATGACATAAATATCTTTGGTGTATGTAATAATACTACAGGAACCGAAGGTGTGGTAGATTGTACGTCGAGGGGAGGGTTCAGGTATTATCATATATGCCAACAGAAGTTCCCAGCTATAGTATCAATCCTCCTTGAATCCATATCTAGAGCACTTGAACAACTATTCTAGTCATTGAATAACAGTTTCTTTATTGGTGGATCATGATTAAAATTTAAAAACAGAATTAATAGCAAGAATTATTTTTTTGATATATAATATTGAAATAAAATACTAAAAATGGGAACTAGAGTAGGGATTCCCATCCCACCCATTCATCGATTATTGACTTCATTATTTTTTCTACATAGATCATCAATGTTTTTCATTTCCATCATTTGAAATCAAATATAGAATTAATAATAAATCCATATCTAATGTGTAACTCAAACAAGAAAGAATATGTGGAATAAATTAATTAAGTAATATCACTTATTCAACCAAATATTAGATATGTAGTGATATAAGAACACATTTGATATCTACTATGAATAATATCATAACCTAAGTTATGGCTTAAAAAATACGTTCAAATTAGCATGTTTATCATGCATATGATATAGTTTTCCCTTATTTTTAATTCGATCCAATTTAATTTTTGTTAGTCAATTTTTTATTCATGTCTATTGATTATGTTCTTTGTCTATTTTTATTTTTTATTGGTCATTAAGTCCATTTTTTCCATTTAGTTGGTCATTTCTCAATTCTAAATTTTATTTGGTCAGTTAATTAATATTTTGGGTTAGGTAATTTTTCAATTCTATTGGTTATGTCATTATTATCATTATTTTGTATTTTTCTATCAATTATATTAATAAGTCAAATTCAATTAATCCAATTTTTTATAGTTTAATTATATAGTTTTTTTGGTTTTGTAGGTTTGAATACAATCCAATTCAATATTAGAAAATCCAACTCAAAGAAAACTTCAACTAATAAATATTGAAAATTTACATGAAGGTCATGTTGGATAAAAAATATATGAAATAAATTGTAAATTAATTTTTTTGATCCAACCTAAAAAATAAAAGATTATCTAAACCAAAATAACTTATAACATAGATAGATGATTATATATATTTCCTTCCTAAACTTTAGGTTCAAAATAAAATTTGAAAATTGAAGTATTTGATTCATCATAATTAATAAATAGATTAGGGCCAATGAGAGAAGGGACGGTGTCAATTCCATCATCACCATCTTCAGAAATATGTCTTTAGAATACATTACTAATGAAACAAAATTTGGGTTGAAGATGATATTTGACATCATATTATTGATTCTCCAATGATGAAAATTGTTTCTTAGTACCTTTAAACATGTATTCTAGTATTAAGAATACATTATTTTTGGCAGTTTCCATTTGATTAATTCATGTAAATGGAAACATACAATAGTTCTTTATCCTTGGGGGACTTTTCTTCCAAAGGCTGGAATTTGTTAAGATTGAAATTTATGATACTAAGGATCGTACATTGATTTAGAGGATGGGAGGTCAGACAAATCACACCTTTTTGGGGGGAATTTTGGTCTACTCTGAGAATATATTTATAAATTTAAGTTATTTTTATGAATCATTTTTGACTCACCAAGTATAACATAAGTTTCTATTGGAATTGGAAATAACTTATTAACATGTGTAAAATTTGAAATCATCAGTATGTATTCATGGTTATTAATTAATGGAGATATATGTATGTATTTTAGGTTCTCTAACAATGGTATCCTCTCATATAATATTTCAAGATTATTTTAATCATCGTTATGATGATACATGTTTTTATGATACTCAGTGGGGCACACTGGAATTTATTGTCATCTAAGGAGATGAAGGCTTGTTTTGATTTTGGGATCATTCCCATAAAATGGGCTACCTACATATCCCTCTGAATGCAATCACAACCCTCGTAGTTCAGTGTCACTTAATGGGACACATCATACATTTTATGTTTATGTTATAATGAACTATCCATATAGTTTAATTTCATAGGGTATGGAAATCTATGTGAAAGGTGATCAGTCAATGTTTGGTGTGGGACTTATGCGGAATAATCTGAATGAACTTGAAATGCATATGGGTTTCCATGTAATAGTAAACCCTGTTAGGGATATGGACCAAGGATAATTGGGTTTATTTAAGTTTTTAGGTTTGAACGTCAAGGTAGCTTCCTAATTATCCCATTTGGAAGAGAATCAAATCCCATGTAGTTCGATGAGTCTCATTGGAGAGTATAGTCCTTCTGTGAGAAATGAGTTTGGGCTAACGTTATAAAAAGGATGCGTTGATGTTTTGGGGGTTTAATTTGAGTAATATTCTTAAGGAGTATTCCCAAATTAAGGGTTTTATGGTTGGATTCTTGAAGAGGATATCAATTGATCTTGGGTCTAGAGAAGGCTTCCTATGTATTCCAATTATGGTGGGAATCAGAGTTCTCATAGTTAATTCCCATTGAGTGTTTGTGCAAATGTTGTAATCATCATAAATCTTCAATCCCATGTGATTCATTCCCGGTATGAGAAATAATAGGATTTGAATTATTGAACAATGACACATACACTTTTCCTCCTCTGTTGGTGGAAGAGGGAGTGCCTACGGCGCGACGGTGTTTGAGGGCAATGAGACCTGGGAAGAGGGTGTGGTGACCAGCCTTCCCTCTATCCTCATTACATTGGACAAGTGTCAAATGTAAGGAAAAGTTGATGAAGATTTAGGGGCATCCAATAGGATGGCTTCCCAAAAATTTATCCTTGTAGGGGAAGGGGAATTTTCATTCTCTTGAATGAAAAAACACGCGTTAACATTACCTTTCCCACCAAATATTTAAGGTTTTGGATCTCTGATAAGGGAGAGGTCAGGACCCAAACCCTTATTCATAGAACTAGAAACATCCAAAAACTATTATTGTTAGAATGTTCCATGTGAATGTGGATATTCAAACACATATAAAATCCATGAATCCTAACTGCATTATGAATCAAATGTGGGAAACATCAGACTATAGAATTACAAACCCAAATCGGAGACACATTGATGTATCATTCCTATAGGTTTGATATGTTAGGAGGTGTTTGTGGAGGTCTCAATAGAATCCCTTTCAAACAAGGGAGCCAATTATGAAGAATCATTACCCTGAATGGATTTGAAGAGGGTTGATGGCTTTTAGACTGAAAAGAGTAAGTGAATCAAAGAGTAAGATCTAAGTAGAAAAGGGTGCAAAATTAGGCTTGGGAGACCAGATATTCACTTAAGTGATGAAAACAATTTATGGTAATACTTGAGAGAGACCTGGATCCATCCTTCATGAGTATTCACAGGTGATCCCAGAAGTGGGGCACTCAAGTTCCTTTAAAAGGAATAGGTGTCGCACAAGCGTTTATGATTTTGGGAGGTTGGCCGGTTTTGGTGCACAAGTCTTATGGGTTTGAAACACTAAATGTTCTTATGTCCTATGATCCCCCCTCAATTCATCTGCTTTGGGTGTTAAAGAACAACATTGAATGTTTCAGAGGACTTAGGAAAAGAACTAAAGAAACCAGAGCGTCAATAGGGCTTCAGGGAAATTCATCCGTACAAATGAAGGACCCAAGGGTCTATTTATATGAAAAAAAAGACCCTCGAAAAAATAATATTAGGCACACAAGTACCTTGAACACCGATGGTGACTTGGATAGACTAAGGTGACACATTGAGGGCTTAGAAAAATAATCACTTCATTCAGCTCCAACAATGGTGGCTCACATGTGTTTTCGCATAGGTATCTTCGGAGCCTTTTTGGGGACTTAGCCAAAATAATTGATTCATACCGTGGGGGTTGTGCCCCCACACCCTGGATTGGGATCCATGTTAGGTTTCAGTCCCATCCCTTTTCCCTGGTGCCTTCTCTAGCATCATTAACGACATGAAGAACTTGTACTCACACCATATAATTTTTGAGCCTGGTTGAGGATATTTTTCCGAAACTTTCATGGAACACATTTCATGGTGTATACACAAATACATATGGTTCATTGGTTGTAAGAGTTTGAGTCAAGTCAATAACTTGAAATGAAAAATCATCATTAAATTTTCCATGCATATTCATTGAATCAAACCACTATAATTTCCTCAGGGTGAATAAACCATGATAGTAATAATAAGATTTTTATATTCTCTCAACAAATAAATAATGAGATACATTTTCAAATTAAGGTATACAATTTTATTTATTATAAAAAAAATCTATTCTGACAATTACCATAAAATAATCATTTTTTTATCATTTTTTTATCATTCCATGGTAATAAATATGTACCCACTGACCACATTTTATTTTCATTCATCAACCACAAAATTATGACCAAAAGGCAATGATTTTGTTTCCTCAAAAACAATAACCCCAAAAAAACCCAATACCTAAAATATAAAAAAATATTATACATAAGTATATATTCATTTTATAAATTTATTATAGTAATATTTATACAATAAATTTCATCAATTAAAAAAATAATTTCTATGAAACGTATATCTCCTTCTCAATGATAAAGAATAATACTTCCCATTTATCATTTTTTATGTTCCCTAGGGAAAAAATAGAAATAGTTTACCATATATATAAAATTAAATGCAATGAAATAATATATACATGTCTATTTTATTTACATTATGCATTCATCGAACAAATCATAGTTAAAAATATGTGTAATGTTCTATCTCTAGTTCTTCAGGGATTAATTTCATCAATGTATATATTCTAGTAATTACCCCTTGTGTGGATGTGATTGAGAACTAGGATTATTATTTTCCTATATTCCTACTTCATTTCTCATTGGTTTTTTCCATCTCATTATCAGATCAGACAAATAATTTATACCAAAATCCATATATTCTTAATCCATCTAACCTTTGATTATAGAACCATTGGGATGATTTCTATTCCACAAATAAATAATTAATGTAAACATGTTTCTTTTATTTGGATACATCCAATGAAAATAAATAGGTCCTCCAAGAATTATTTAATATAGAAGATGGATTGTTATATGCATCGTGCTTATGGAAAATGTTAAAAGAAATATTTTCTATAGATAGTAAAAAATTAATTATTCTTCTACAAACAATTTTTTGCACTAATGACATAAAATAAATTCAAAACATATACCTATAAATAAATGGCAAAACCAAATAACTAACACCCCTATATCATTGGATAAAAGTTAATAGATTTTTTTTGTAATCAAATCATGTTGAAATATTTGACAACCATGATTCTTCAATGGTTTTTTCTTCAAATCTCTCTTATTAACCCAATTTTATATGTTTCTTAAAAAACATCAAGAACTTTTATAGTATCCGGTAAACCAAATAATTGATTTTTTATGTAGTTTTCGTCACATAACATGTACATAGAACATTCTATTTATTATCAATGACTCACATAAGATTCAATTATGTTCTGATTCCCCAATACATCAAGTCATGTTAACATTATAAATCATATTTTGTATTTCCTTTAGTATTAAGAATAATGTAAAAAAAATTTACACATGTATTATATTTCATGTGCATTATATCTAAGAAATGACATAACAAATTGGTCTAAAAATAAGGAAACTCAAAAAAGATAATCATTTTCTTCCAAATATAATAGGATTTAGGGGAAAAATTATTCATATTTGTAGATTTAATTTAACCCTTCCCAAATGAAAAATTGAAAATTTATAATTAATTAAGCACATCAATTCTAGACACATGATGAGGTGGTTTTTTGGTCACTGTGGTATTTTCAAATCATCAAAGATTATTTCTATATGGATAGTCCATTGGCAGGAAATATCAATGTCCCCTAAAAATGAAATTACCATGATATTTAAGTATTTTGGATTTTGTATTCTTTATCCAAATATGACATTATTGTTTTATATATGTTCACCTTCTAGAAATCATTATATAACTATGAAAATAATTGATTGTCTATATAAATGTAGCAGACATAAGAAATATGTCTTTTGAATATGAATCATATTTGCGTACACCCACATTTCAAAGTTGTTTCAACTCTTATATTTATGTATTAATTTATACATCTATACCAATTTCATTATTATAAAATAATAATATGAGTATAATTATTAATGTTAAATGGTTTTTCATAAAAATACATCGAGGAAGGTTATAAATGTGTATGAAAACTGCCATGTGTTTTGTGAAGTAAAAATATTCCCCCAAAAAAAACTAAAACTATCCCATGAAAGTCACATCCTCACATTGGGCATCTCATCTCTGAAATAAGGATACTGTGTATCTAATCATTTTCATGAAAATAAATCTATCGGGTGAAGAAACGCATAATTACTCTCTATTCTCTCAATATCACACTATCATATTTTCATTTACATTTATTTGAAATGAAATGATTCTAGAGTCTAGGGATTAATGGATAGTTTCACATTACATTATGCAGAACAAGGGAAGCTATTTCATTAACATTTAGATTCCATTGGTATGTCCCACATTTTATATACTGATTATTTTCAATCCCCTCCTCTTAGAATAAGCTTTAATCTTCTAGGAAATCTTGAATTTTGATTTTTTTAGAAATCCATGTACCTAAACTAAATTACATTCCATATATTGGTTTGATGGAATATATGAATTATCTAGATTAAAGAAATTTAAAATGAAAAAAAATTTAATTGATAGAACTTTTATAAATCTCATACATTGTTTTCCCATTAAACTATCAGATTAAAAATTCTAGATTCTTCATTTTACCACATTTCCAATATATTGGATTCAAACAAGCATCATTCGTTTTTTTCAACTTATCAACATAATCATTTTCATTAGAAACATTTTTTTCTTGTATCAATGTATTCTTTCGACAGTAACCCTTTCTTATCATGATGATGAATAAATAGAAACTGTTTATTTACCAAATTCTCAAATCCAGTCTTCTCATTTGGATCATGAGCATTTTCAGATTGAATTTTCTCCTCATTGTGATAACACACATTATCATTTTTTTAAACCCATATTTTATTATATGGTAGTTAATTTTTCATGGCTCAAAAAATGTATTCAAACACAATTATATCATGGGAAATCTATGTGAGCACTAACTAATGAATTTTCATATAGGAAATCTGAACATCTATCCTACTTGTTTCAAAAATCGATTGAGATCTGGTTAGTTTCATATATATAACCTCTATTAATTATGTAAAAATATTTTTATATGTTGTTTTGTAAAATAAATTTCATAATATTGAATTTAATAAAAAATATATTTATGGAAAAGAGAACTATTCAATATATATGAAACCATAACCGACAAACTAATCTATATGTGAATCAGAATATAAAAGACAAAAAACAATATATATAAGAAAATACCGTAAAATTTAAACCATGATATTTAATTCCATTACAGAAATGAGTAATACCATGTCAAATATATCAAGGCTTAAAGATTTAATTATGAAAATATTTCCTATGGAATATAAATATCTAAGGGTAATAATTAAATGTGATGTAATTGAGATAATAAATTGATGAGGAATTATAGACCATAGCATATGTTCCTTAGTTACCCTCTCCTAAGTGGTGGAATTAGTTTATGTATTTATTGTGCATTGATTTAATTTAGGAATATCTATGAATAAAACATTAAACATAAATCCATGAACATGGTTTTGGAATAGAGGTGAGGGTGCTGATTTCAGTAGTGCAGCATGGTGTGGTGCCCAATTGTGTTTTTTGGCCGATCATGCATGGAACAAAATTTTACCACTCCACCTACAATCATGGCGGTCTCAAATGCACTATGATAATTATGAGAGTTTCCACGTCATTATTTGGTTCCCAATAAATCTCTATTTTTATTTTTTATTTTCTTCCTTGTAGACTGGAATGCCTCACTTTCCCCACTCATAACTTATCAAACCTCCTCTACTCCTCAGACCCCTAGTAACCCATCACATCCCTATTTTTTCTCTAACCTCTAAAAAACCCACATGTCCTATTTTCTTTTTTTCTTTTTCCATTTTATTTTCTTTACTTTTTTAATTTATTATATTTTTATCTTCTATTTTATTTATTTTTATTTTTACTTTTAATTCACTTTATTCATATTTCTCCGTGAATTTTTTTAGTTCAGTATATTTTTGTCCAATGTATCTTTATATTTTCATTATTATTTAAAAAAATATAATTAAATAATTTTATGTTAAGTAAATTATTTATTTATATAATAATATTAGTAGATTTTATTAAACAGATTTTAATGCATTAGGGATGATTTGAATTATGAATTTTGGATTTTCTTGATTTTTTAATTGCTGTTTCAAATTATTAAATATATATATATATATATACAAATATTATTATGTAATTTATATTAAATTATTTTCTCTTATACTATATAAAAATAGGTTGTAATGCGATTTGTATCATCGATATCCCTTTATAAGTCCATGCCACGTCACACCGTTAGTTGAGATTGATTACTCTTCCCATGAATGATTATCTTTTTTTATCCCATTTATTTTTCTAATTTCAAAGATATATTATGTGTATATATTAATTATCTACCAAAATAAAATAATTTTCTAAAAAATATGGACTAAATAGAGATTTCAAGATTTCCTAGTTAATTAATTTTAATAAGTTTTATTATGAAATCCAAGTGTGTATATAAATTCCTAATACTCTATTTCAGTGAGATTTGAGAATCAAAATATTGGAATTAATTATAATACTATTTAAAATGAGTAGCTAATATTATTATGGAATGATTTAAAACTTTGGGTGATTATTGATTATTGAAAAAAAAATATTGGGCATGATTGATTATTTTAGATACATTAATTTTCTTTGTATGTTTTATGAACTTTGTTGTAATTGAAATATTTTTCAATGGTTTTGTTTTAAAAGGATATTATTATAGAAAAATTTCTTTAACTATATTCTAATGATCTAGTTATAACATGATAAAAAATGATTTCTTCATATAAGTACACCCATAATGTGGGATCCGTCATGTTTTCGTATAGTGGCTAATGTGATATTGATATTGTGTATGGTTTTTGAAATCTTCACTATTATGGGACTTGATTATTATGTATATATTCTGTGAAAATGTGATACTTCTATGAATAGTGACCACATGCAAGGAAGGATTATGATTGATTATATATATGTAGACACATACATATATATATATATACATATTTTGATATGTCGATATCTCACTTCTCTGTAGTGTCATGGGAAACCATGGGTATCGATTTTATAAATCAAGGTAAAATTATTTCAGTAGTTAAGATGGAACAATGGAATGTTTTCCCATGTGAGGATTAGACTATGCTTTTTAGATTTTACACCTTGTCCAGGTAATGTATGATAAAAAAGAGTGTCTAGGTAGTTGAATGGCATCAGATTCTATTAAAATGGATATACTATTTATGATTTCTGAGAATTTATCTTTGAATCATAGGTGTTCCCATGATAATTATGGTTGATTATCATTTGACTATTCCATAATGGTTGGGATTATACAATTTTCAGGAACATTTATTTTTTCTTTCTTCACATTGATCTAATATTTTCAAATTTCAACTCTTTTCATAATGTTTAACACCAATAAAAATTTCCTTCCAAAAGTATGTATTTATCATTTTTTGTGTTCTTTATAAACTGACATGAACATATTGTTCACATTATCTTATTACTTCCACTTACATTATTTACTGAAATATATATGTTTCATTATTTACTTGAAAAAATATGTTTCTATCAATAATTCAATTAATTTTATGTATTTGGTGGAACATCAAGAAATAAAACTCTTGAATCTGAACTCATTATTTCAAATCCCTCAAATAGTAAGACTACAGAAAAATATTCAACTATCATATTAGATTTCAAAATTCTATTATTAATCAACATTTCCATTAAAAATGTTATTATTTGCACTCGAATATATACTTTGATCATATCAATGATTTAAATGTATTCTTACACATCAGGCCAACTTATTAATCAATACTTAATGACATGTAATGCTTCTCAATATAAAAATAAAACCTGAGGATACTCTTATATACAGAATATAATATTTATAAACTGAATAATTAACATAGAACATTCATAAACTAAAAATATATAACATTGATAGAAAAAATCATATAATACATATTTTTTGAGATATTCAATCGTGGTGGTCTTTTTTTCAGAAAATATAATAAAGTTATATGAATTTTTTCAATCACTTAAATATGATGATTAAAATTTAGATGAATCTCCACCTATAACATCAAATACTAAAGATAGTTCCGACATTATGGAAAACAATAGAAAATATAAACATACAATAAATGATTAGTTTGATATCACTGAAGATTAACCAAAAATAAAATACTTATAATAAAATCAAAATTAAATATAGAGATTAAAATAAACTAAATAGAACAAAAATAAAGTATAAAATACAATAATAATAAAATTGAAAATTTTCCAGAATAAACGCAAACCGAACAATTTTTTTTGATCTAACCTAGTACATATGAGCTAGATATAAGATTCTCGAAATCATTCCACAATTCCAAAAAATTTAAATTCCCACAAAAACAATAATATGTCTTCAGTTTTAGGCCAAAATAATAATAAAATTGATTTTTCACAGAATACCTTAATGATTGGGTTCCCACTGATTTACTATTGAAAAATATATGAAAGGTAATAAATGAAATCATCACTTGGATATTTATGAATACAGTCCAATGTTGCTGTTGGAGGGTATATATATTATATCTAGATTGGAGGATGGGAGGGAGCATTCAAATGTGTGATCGAAATTAGATCATGATGTGAGAGGCATTACTCGGTCTCAAGATAGTAGAGGGGTATAGCGTTTCTCATGATTGGGTTGGGAGGAGGGGGAAAACGTTGGAGGATTAGTGATGGGAGAAGGAGAGTGTGATGTAGAGTTATGATGAGAGAAGGGGATAGAGAGGGTGATCTATCATTTTAAGAAATTTATGGAGGACCTATACCAATGGTTTTCTAAATCCGTTGTTGTAGGCATGGAAGTCCTAATTGTTTTTAAAACATTTTGCGATAAACTTTGGTATAATTCCATGTCCCAGTGGTTAGGGAAAACAGTTGGTATAGAGGCATGTGTATAACACATATTTCTAGTAGTGTTAAACAATATTTGGCTCAATCAATGACATGAGAGTAGTATTATTTATATGTATTTCTTTTATTCCTATAAAAAATCATATATTCATGATTTCAACTGACATTTTCCAAATCAAATAGATTCCATAAATCAAAATTATTTTATTTGTCAATTCTAGAAAATTCATCTTTATAATTGGTTTTTTTCTAAATCAATATCAATAGAAATTTCCTCTTTATCAATTTATTATTTATTTTATATTATTTAATTCTACATGTTGCTTATTCAAAACATTGTGAAATTCTTTTTTTTGTCTCATTTGATGTGTAAAGATTCTCAATAACACTCATATCAGAATGATAAACCTATTTTCGTAACATATTATTATAATATCTATATCCCCATCAATTTGATAAGTATCCCACGAAGACCCTTTTTTATCTTTTTCATCCTAATTTCTATGATTTCTATTTTTTTATTTTCTTGTAATAAGACTTAAAAATATATTAATAGTCTTCACTATTGGTGATTCCATGTGACACATTTCATATGATTTCATGTGTGACTTATGTATTATGAATAACACATTCAGTATCAATAAAAAAATACATTTTCCTTCTATTTTGAAGAATTATTAGTTTTTGTGTTCAACCAACATTTTTCTACCAATTTCTTCAAAATCAAGGTCTTTCCTTTATACTATTATATCTTTATAGAGAGTGTAAGTTTCATGGAATTATTGTTTGAACCCTCGATTAAAAAGATATATTTAAAAATAATTATTTGAGTATTCATGTATATTATTAGATCTTGAAAATTTTATATACACACCATGATTAATCTCATCATTCCTTATAAATTTTTTGAACATTTGAATTTATTTAGGCTTGTTTTATCATTAAAATGAAAATGGTCAACTTGATGAAATAGATATTTATCTTAATAAAAAATAATTCACCACTAATTTACATTAATTTATGTACTCTATATTAATTAATGTGAATATAACTAGCTGGTCTAGTACACTCTGTCTCATCCATGGTGTCAATACCTTGAGACACTTTCCCATTATAACAAATTTTAGAGAAACAATATCCCACTAAAATAAATTTATATTAGTTAACTTTCTACATTATACATTAAAATTTAACTCATATTTCACTAACCATTATTACCAAGAATCTTATTCCATAAATGGTGTGTAATTTCTTCCCTAAAAAATTGAATTGGTCGGATAAACAATTTTAAATGGATTGTCAATTATTCTTCTTCCTATGTTGATGATCCATACAACCATTGATATTTTTATGATAAATCATTATTTAATTTAATCCACCTTCATTTCATCATCATGAAGGTGTTGACACATAGAATATTTTGTTTAACCCCTTTAACATAGAGTACAACATTAAATTTTTGAATTTTATTATCAATGATGAAACATAAAATACTACTATTTTTTATAGATTTCATTTTCAATAGTCTTCACACCAACAAAAAATTATGTTGTATTCTTACATATTTTTTAAATTAATTAGTATATTAGGGAATAAAATATTGTAGGATCATGATTTTCCCCCTCTAGGATTTCATAGAAGCTGTAAAAATAATTATTTGTCTTTTTTTTGTATTCTAAATTCCTTTATCCATCTTAGTATATGAATATTTCCTTGTATGATTGGTCATGAAATCTTATTTAAAATGACCATAAACATCATATCAATAATATATTTCAACCATTTTTAGAAACCTTATCTATATAAGTGAAAAATTGTAATTTTCTTATCACAAAATGGTTATTTATTGAATCACTTCTAATATTTCTAAATTGATCACCAATGATTCATGTTTCCTACCTAGTAGTGACATATTAAACCAAAATTAATAATATTTTTCTTAAAAAATAATTATTAATTTTAATATATTCAGATCTAGGGTCTTCCATAATGATAATAGTACTGCATAGAAAAATTTTGTTACTCATTTGTCTGAATATATGATTGTTTTTTCCATGGGATTTATATTCATCATGAAATAATTTTAATATTACATGATGTAGAAGAGGGTTTCTCATCATTAATGATATCCCATAATATTCCAAAATTTAAATTCATACATTAATTATTATAAATATATAATTATATTTTAATTTTAATCATATATGACATAACCTATCAATTTTTTAATTTATGTGATCATATTGTGATGATATAACAATAATTTTCATAGTGTTATACCAAAAGTCATTCATCATCTTAAACCCTTATTACTTTTATTTCACTTTAATTTTGTATAATTTAACTCTTTTACTTTTTGAACCTATTTCTAATTGAGATCATTATTATTTTTGTCTCTTTCATAAAATTATATCATGTTTTTTTCAATATGAAAAACTTCTCATTTGTTAATATCTTCAATTAAATTATTCATCTTAACATTCCCCTTATTTAGCATATTTAGATCCTTTTTCAGTTTCTGTTTTACTCAAGATAATATTTAGGTTTATCCTTTAGAATATTCTATAGATGTTATTTCACCTACGAATTATTTACTAATTTACGATTCTAAATATTTTTCAACATGATCCCTCAAGTTTGTAAATTTTTCAACAGATTATTCGTCATATTGGATTCTTGATAGAGTGTTATCCTATTCGAATTTTCTAATCATACATATTATATTAATCATTGAAAACATTTTTGTGAATTCACTTGATATTTTCACTTCATTTAGGATTTTAACATATTAATTTTTCTTGAGATCTAGCAACTTGTTCATTATAAAAAATTAATAAACATTATTCTTTGGGTGGTTAAATAAAACCTACCTATTTCTGCTATTATTTTTGTACCATGGAGGGAGATTTTCATTACACATTCTCCTTATATTTTTTAATTTTTTTTGAAAGTAGAAACATAGTTCAATTATAGTTTTAATCAACTAACTTTCTTTAGAATCACATGATTCTTCAGCTTCTTTATTCTTGATTCATAGCTTTCTCATGCACTCAAAATAAATTTTATCCTTCATAGTTTTTTAAATGAATTGATATTTTTGATTCTGAAAGTGATGATATTATTGTGAAATGTTTCAAGTGGAAGATCCACTATATCATATAATGATGAAATTTTAGAATCAACTATATCTTAAACATTTATCATTACCTTTTAGTATTATTTTTTCATCCATATTTTTTACAAATATTATATTATTTTTGACCATCACATTAACTCTTGTAATGTTTTAATCAATGTTTTATTCATTGGGAATATTCATATCATCAAATATACATCTCAAAAAATGAACTATAACTTATTTAACAATAAATTTTTTTGATAAATTATTTAATATATTTCAATGATTTTTTATTTGTTTATAGCTTCATAAAATATGTATAAACCTTTTGGGATAGAGAACTTAGAGTATTATTTTGATAATCCTATCAACATCAAAATTTCAATAAGAAGGAAATATATTTTTGATAATGTCTCTATTAGGGATAAATACCACTATTGTTTCAACTATAAGATCAAGGCTAAGAATACAAAGATCAAGTAACATATTTTTGTTCATTTAAAATAATTTTTTTCCATCAATAGTGTGTAATCATTCAAAATTGATATAATTTAAAAATATCCATCCTAGGAAACTTATTTATATTATAATGTTTACATGAGATCCCTAATACATGTTTAAGTTCAATGGGAATGTGTTTCACCAATAAAATGGGGTTTTCATTTAGTTCTGTAACCCATTCATATAGAACATTAATCAATTTAATTCCTTTTTAATTTGATTCATTTTTAAATATAATCACCAAATATAGATTTAAACATTATATCCAAAACCCTCATAAAATCTATATATCATTAGATAACTTATTCGGACTCAATAAAATCAACCAACCTGACTATGATATGGGTGACCACCTTAACCTATAGGGAAAACATGGGAGAACCATTTTTTGTTCCATTCTGAAGGACCTAATAAATTAATTTTACAAACTCTAATAATATTTTTCTGTAAATTTATATATTCTCACACAATATTTGTCTGATCCTTTCCCTTTATATCATATATTGTTAACCCCATTATATATGAGACAATTAATACCAACTTGATATGGTGGATAGTTCTACGGATGATGAATAAAGTGAACCTCTTGTTTGTTTATCATTTGACCCATATTATCCCTAAACATGTATCCTTAAACTCGATTCCAATTATATAGAGGTTCATCCATGTGATTCCATATTAATACTAGGTTGGAATAAATTCATAAATCCAAATTATGTATCTCATAGCATGGATAATATGATGTATCAATCCATGAATGATTTCTTCAAACTATCCTGGAAAAGGTTTCCCTTATGCATCAAACATATTTCCTAGGGAGAAGATAATGTTTTATTTAAAACCCATATCCTAAAATTATTTACCACTTTTTCCAGAATGTACATATAGATTAATTACATTCATATCAATATTTTAATGACAATATTTAAGGCCATGGGTCATATCCTAACCATGGGTCTATTGAAATAGTGCCCTGATCTGGTCAGTCACATTGCCTCAAGGGTACCTCCCTGTATAAATGATGCTACCGACTAGCAGTAGTTGATCAATTAGACAATTGTGGGGAGACAATATCATCATAATTAGAGTAGAATAATGGTATAATAGGTATTTAAATTTTCAATATATAAAATAATATATATAAAAGGTAGAACAATGAAAGGTAATAATAACTGATAATATGGATTACGCCAAATATAAAACCATGAATTCATGTCTGGATGATGAAAAAAAATATATATATCATCAGTTAAAATATATTATAGTACATGAATAAAAAGTAAGGTAGTAAATAAGTTAAAAATTAATAAACCATGTCATGCTTAGGATCCTCATGGGATGCCTACCAAACAATACCTTATTTTTTCCAAGATAGATTATCTCTAAAATGATGTCACCTAGTACATAGATAAGTAAATATAAATAGAAATTTATTTATATATATATAATTCATATTTATGAATTTTAATAGACTTATATATAGATATGTGGGGCTATTCAGGAATCCAGGCCTAACTCTGGTGTCCCAGACTAGTCACAAAAATCTCATATGTTAGTAAGATACGATGTTATAACTGAGTATCTAATTGTATAAGGGAAACTATTACAAAGTATCACAATGTATAAGGAACATCATGGTTGATTATCAAATTGTATAATGGATTCCTTACATGAGTGTCACAATTTATAAGAGATCACATGCCAGTGTTTCACAATGTATAACTGAATCCATGCCCGAGGATCATGATGTATAAAGGATGCCATGCCTGAGTATCACAATGTATAAGGGATACCATTACCAAGTATTACAAGGTATAAGGGTTTTCATGCATGAGTATTAAAATGTATAGGGGATGACATGCCTTAGTATTATGATGTTTAATAGACTTGTTTATCAGATATAACATGAGTAATCAATAATGTCAGGTGTGAATACATACACAAAAGATTCACTAGGATCATCCAAATTAACCATCCTTTTTACTATTTATCAGGAAGGGAATGTACATATGGATTCCATAATAAAATCAATCATATCATTTGGTCCACTTCATTTATGAGCATAATCATGAAGTATTTCTTAAATTCCATGGCATTAATTATTCAAATATTCCCATTTAGATTCCCTTTTTTTAAGAAGATAATGCACCTCATATGTGATTTTATTAAAAAATGTCCCATGATGGTTATCATAAAAAAATTAATTTATTCAATTTAATCACCCCTTACATGAAGGGAATAATTATCACACATTAAAAGGTGATCAAAATTGTGAAAGGCATTATAATTTCATGTATTTAAAACATCCTCCATTGAGGTTGTTTTTAACTATTACAGGATGCATATTTTACGATCATAAATGAAACACCCCCGTAGGGTGTGGTTTAGGATTATGTGAAAACCTAAATGTTTTGACATAATACATGTGTACTATTTAATTTTAGCATTAGATACTACAAATGAAATACCACATTAATAGGTCTTAAATAGAAATTATGACATACTTAATAACTGATTAATTTATAAATGGGAAATACATTAAGGGAAAAGATATAGTCCAAAACATATACTTAGGGAATTATAATTTTCCAATATAAACATTTAACATGATCCTAATTGATTGAAATAAAAATATTTCTCATTCACCTAGAAAATAGGATTGAGGAGATCACATTGTTTTAGAATTCAATATCGAATGATAAATGATGGAAATGAAGAATGAGTAATCGATAGATTTTGAAGGGTATCTTGTGAAATTAATGACACTATGTTTGGATCTCGAATAGAGGAGAACCAAGGATCCTTTAGAGATAGAGAGGAGAAGATATTGATACCTCTTAGTTTCCCTCTCATCTCCTAATGAAAAAATAAGGGTTTGATCCCACCTTAACATATAAGAAAAGAGGCCACACATGATTCTTGTTGTAAATGAAATCAATATCCTAAATTCCATGGGGTAAGCACCCATGATTTCACATCCGGAATCCTCAAAGTACACAACCCATGAAACACATTCATGTTGGGAAAATAATTTAAGACATGAATGGCTAGTTGTGTTAGTTTCCAATAGCCTAGTCCAACCACCCTTACTCTAATGTTATTCTAAGCCCCTATCATCCAAAAAATCATATACCATGTACCAAATATCACTAGTACACATTAGAAACCCTTATAACCTCACTGAACTTCCAATATTCTGTATCAACCCATCCACTAATGGATTAAATTTCAAACATGCATAGAAAAATCATTGATTGAAAAACATGGGATCCTACATTATCCTGACCGTAGAACTTCTTGTCCTAGAGGATCCCTATTAAATTAAGAAAATAATCACCCTACCTACTCAGCTTATTAATTATAATTTAAATATATGTGTGGAATTTATTAATTCCCCGCACACAACAAATATCAATTTTACCATTAGACGCATAATCTATTAAAACTTGAGTTAGTGACTGTATTGAAACCATAAACCCCAGTACATATCTTACCAGATCCAATTAGAATCAAGAAACAAATACACAATCTTATTTTCCTTATCCAAAATATTTTTATTAACACCATAGGATTCATCATTTAATGGTAAATTCAAAACCATGGTACCTCCAATGTTAAAATTTCTTACTTAAGAATGCTCATATTTTCATAGAATTGTAATGATGCTCACAACAAAATTAATAATTTTATTGAATTATAGAATCCCAATTTTAATCATTTATCCATGTCAAGAATTCTTTTTATGAATTTACTTGGATGTATTTCAATACACTCACCTCATCCCCACCACATTCCATGAAGTATCCCCTCACCAGCCACATGTGAGAAAATAGACAACTTTTCAAACCATCTCTAATCAACTAAATTAAAAAATTCTTAGCTTAGACAACCAATGAATTTAAAATACAAGATTCAAATTCCTTAAAATGATGGTACATCTTTATTACTCTATGGATATTCATTTATATCTGTAACAATTTTTTAATTAAAACTCTATCTGAAATGATAATTTATGATGTTTTTCCATAACACGAACATGAGTGTAAACTAGATCCAACACACATGGATCATCACCCTAAAGAAAACTCAACTGAGTCGAAATGATGTTTGAGATAACCTCATAATAATCCTCTTGATTCCAATATTTTCATCCAAGGTATCCCATTCTTCGATGTTTACTTGTGTTATTCGGTATATAATCAAAATTTCAACATAAGAAAACATTTATTAACCCTAAATGAGACATATTTCTTAGATATAGAGTCAGAGAGTAAGTTGGTGACCTTCCAATATTGAAACCGTACTATCACTCAGGAAAATAAAAAATCATGTGACAACCCTACCTCTATAGTAAAACTCCCACTGAGTCTATTTACAGAAATATATAGAGAATTCTAATTTGATCAATATATAAATAATGCACTCTCGGGTTGTCCTAGATGATTTTACGATATGGGACATGATTGTCACCAAAAAAGAGTACATTAATAGGATATGAAATATTTCCTGTAAGACCCAAGAAACTTATTTCATCTCAAAGATAATGGGTTTGGTATGGTTTCTAACCAACTGTATACATTGACATAAGATATGAAGAGTCAATCCACCTATGATGACTTCTTTATAGGAATCTCTCTAGTAGCTTCTGAAATATCACATATACCATATTATGATTCCATTAGCATCCAATTATTCTTGTGGTCTTTCATGAATATCCACATAATTCTATCTCAAACTAAATTTTCTTCATGGTTTTCTCACATGAACAATCATATCATCATTATGCTACCTAAAAAGTAACAAACACATTTAAATCATACTAGCCCCATGGGAATTAAAATCAATTTTAAACATTTCCAAATGTCCCTCCCTCTTTGAAAAACCTATAAATGGAAGGAAAAAATTTCCATGATTGACATGATTCAATCCACTTTAGAAGTTTCCTAGTTAACTTTTATTGAAAATTGGAACTCATCCTATAACAAAAATTCCCTCAACCACTAACCGCAGCTCCTAAACATGGAAAACATTCAATTATCAGGATCCAACTTGAAATATTTGACAACTATAAAGTTATAATAACACTAGATTAGTTTTCACATTTGGAATACAATTAAACCCCTATGATACATGATCAAACATGTAAATTTAATTTTATATAGAGGGAAAACTAAATAGAACAGTAGTGGTAAAACACTCAGGCCTTTTATGACATCATCCTAAGAAATGGAAAATTTCATATTTTCATTAATTCTTATGTTATTCAACCTCAAATTTGACCTATGGTCAAAGCATAACATCTCATGGATTAATCGATTTAGACCTAACTCATATAGTTTGTTTCACCATTTTATCAACTCAATGTCTACAACATGTTTCACTGTGTAGTACCCCCATATTTCACTAATACAATGACCTTAATTAATAATATCCATAATATTATCAGCCTTATGAATTCCAATATATGATGGAATGTACAATGGTTTTATCCTAGAGTTTTATTATTCTATATAACTAATAATCTAGCAAGATATATCTTGAATCATCAAATTCAGAAGAAGCAGCAGGTCCAAAAGTCCCAAAAATGGCTGACCCTACCCTAGGAATGTTTAACCCATTGAAACCAATCACTAAATGATGTTTATAACCTTTACCAATGTTAATGTTATATCATGACAAACCATTCAACATTTTTATTATTTTAGAAACCAAACATACAAATAGAGACAAACAACAACCGAATGAAACATAACCTATTAAATCATATCACAACTTTTTACAATTAATTAAGTATTAATGGATGTACCTACACTAGGATATCCAATTAAAAATTCATAATGTGTTTATGCAATAACATGTTCATGACTGAAAGGTAACTAGACATATCATCATAACCATTATAATTATGAGAGAGAAGAATAAGTCAACATGAAATAGTCACATTCCAATTCTAAGGAAACTCACTAAGAAATATTAGGATTATCCTCTACACAAGGGTTTAAATGAAGAACTTCACTTTAAGATTTCGATTAAGACCTTAAAATAATTCACATTAAATTTTAGTAATTCTTCCATGTATCCAAGAATGATATAAGAAACATCCTTTTGGAAATTATTTGCTTAACAAAAATATTTTCATCACAAGGTAATTTACCTTATAAATCCATTTTATCTATTTTATTTGTCTATAATATATTAAACTTACATAGTTATAGAAAATATAAATTCCAATATATAGTGGAAAACTACCTTTATGTGTTAATTTAAATTTTGAGTAACCAAACCCTTATAACAAGTACAACTCTATAAAAGGTGACGTATATTTATTTATTAACGGGGGTAGATTTTGTGAGACTCCACCATTTATTAATACATAACTCATATTAGTGACTGATAGACCATTAAATAAACATCCCTACATAGAATGGAAATAAGAAAATGGTTTATTGTTAAATAATATCAAATTAAAGGTGATCTGTAAGGGACACGTCAGGATAATATGGGTTTAGCTAAGTGAAACCCACCACAATAATATTTTTCTATGATTTTTTTGAAAACACTATTAATGTGTTTATCTCATAAACTACATTCCCCAAATTGGCTAATTGTTTGTAGTTGTGCATTTATCAATTTAATCATATGGGTCATCATTTCCAAGTGATAGAGTTACTATCCTTTTTATTGGAAACCATTTCTACAAGGATTTCATTTCTGCATACACATATAACAACAATGGTTAAGATAGATGAATTTCCATTTAATATTTATAAAGGTACTTATCACTATTAATTAAAATTGGCATAGATGTAACTAATACAACGTTTTCCCATTGAATTTAGAATATAATATGGTATTATGTAATGATGATATTATTTGAGTCACACTTCATAATTTCTAAGTCCCCATATATCTCATAAATATATATTATTCCACATTTAATCACAATTGTAAATGTTTCATAATATACTACCAATGGTAAATTTTTAAAACATATCAAAATCAGGGGGTTAGATTGAATTCCTCCATCAATATATGTGGGTACACAATGATTTTGATGATGGAGATTCCTTATATGACTTACCAAAAATCAAACTCCTTACAAGATTTGATATAAAAGCCATAAATATAAGAAAATATGGAAATAATAATGGAAATACTCTATATAATAAATAAACCATATAAGAATATTAAATAAGAAAATAATTCTAAAGAGTTACATGAAAATTTCATATACTCAATTCAGATATCAGGATATCAGGTAGTCCAATAATGCAACCAATATGGCATCGAATGTTCATGGAATATGCATGGAATTTGAATCTATGTGCCTATATTGATTTATGTATCAATTCTACCTTACCATATTTGACCATTTTTAAAATAACATAACATTATAAATATGAATTCAACATTAATTACACCAATAACTTAGGGTGAAATTACTATCAACTATAACAATGAATAATAAGAACAATATTCCCATCCTTTCTCACTTACTCTTTTCACCGTGCATAGGGTGATCACTTTAAGACATGAATATTTATAAAGAACTGACACATTCCTATAATATATTATACCAACCCAAAGTAGTGATATAATGGAAAATAAACTACCAAGATACAATATCTTCACATCCCAACATGTGATCCACTGAACCAGTTCCACAATCTCATCTTTCACAATGCCTCAAGAAATCCTCCCCTTATGTTAGAGGTTGCTGACTAGCAGTGAGGGCCAAATGAAGGTGTGATGGGGAGACTATACCCTCATGATCATATTATAATAGAGGTATAAGAGGCAATGAAATATTTAATATTATAAATAGTGTTAATAAAATATATAATAGTGGAAGAAAGCAATAACAGATAAAATGAACATTGCCAAATATACAAACATGCAAGCATGTCCAGATGTGGAAATATATACTAAAACAATAATATATAGAAGGATGTACTATCCAATATATTAGAAGAATAATATTTAAATAATTATAAAATGAAATATAAATGAAGCATATTGTGCTAAGGATCTTCACAGGACACCTAGCTGATAATACCTACATCCCCCCAAGCTAGAATATCTATGAAAGAATGTCACAATATTCACGTGTTTATATAAATATATATTGACATATATATATGTACTATATATTTAGAAATATTTATATCCATATATATATATACATTGTACATGTTAAGATCTAGGGTGTAACTTAAGGCATAAATGACTAATCACAAGCCTCACATAAGGATGTAAGAGGGGACATTATACCTGAGTATCACAATGTATATCTGACACCATGATCAACTATGAAGATGTATAATGGATTCCATTCTTGAGTATAAAAATGTATAATGGATTCCATGCAAGGGTATTACATGCATAAAGGACACCTTGCATGAATATCACAATGTATAAGGGACATCATGACCAATTATATCAATATATAAGGTGTGCATCTTTTAGTATAACATTGTATAAGGGATGTAATTCCCAATTACTATAATGTATATGAGACTCCATTCCTGAATATTATGATATAGTATAGACCCATTTATCATTTTCAACATAAGTAATCATGAACTCCATATTAAGATAAATACTAAAATGTTTCACCTTGATCACCTAACTGAATCCTCTCATTTACAATTAATAATGAAGGATATATAAATACAAATGCCATAATATTATTAAATTATATCATTTCGGCTATTTCATTATTGAATTTTTTTTATTTCATGGGAAGGACCCTAAATATCATTATTCAAATAATACCATTTAGATTACCCTTCTTATTTATGAAGATAATTAACCTCACATGTTATTTGGTATTATATGATCCATGTTGGGTATCATTCCAAAATTTTTTAATTAAATTTCATCACCCTTTACATGATTTATTAATCATCTCACCTAAACATATGATCAAAGGGTGTATATAAATATAATTTCATGAATTTAAAACATCACCCAAATATGGTATTTAAAAATCATTGATAATGAATAAGTCATGTTTATAAATGAAACACATCCAAGGGGGGTCGTTAAGGTTGAGGTGAACACCTAAAATAGTTGAATTGTTTTAACTATGTCTATTTAATTTAAGCATTGGTTTCTACATATTAAATTTTACATTTAAGAGGCATCACAAAAAATACTAGCACGAACGATAATGGTGTAATTTATAAATAAGAAATAGATTAAGTGAAAATCTATTGACCACCTACCTTATACCCAGGTAGTTCAACAAGTAAATTATCTTTAATTAAATCATTCCAAGTTAAGAGAAATCATAATAATCAACAACCACCTAGAAAATGGGGAAAATGATATCACATGGATTTATCATTTCATATGGGATGATTTTCCAAGGAAAGTAGAATGGGTATCAAGATATTACCAAGGGAAATCTAACGGGATTAATGAAAATGTCACTGGATCCTAGACAGAGGAGATCAAATGATCCCTAATAGAGGGAGAGGATATGCTTCTGAGATATCTTGGGTTCCCTCCAATTTATTGAGGAACAAAATATGGGTTCATGACCCTAATAATGTTAAAAACCCATCCTCGCATGATTCACAACATGATGCATATTTACATTGTGAATTATTAAGGGAAATCCCCTAGCCTTTCACATCTTAAATCTAATCTAGACACACACCATGAAAACCTTTCAAAGCATGAAAGGAATTCATCATGGGGAAGTTTAGCTATATCTATTTTTAATTTCCTTGGCTATCCTTCCTCTGGTATTCGTTTGAACCCAAGGCTTCCACCAAATAATAAAACTGATCCAAGAAATCACTTATATATATTCAAAACCATCGAACCACACTGAAACTCAAAAAATATGAAATGACCCATCCATTAATGGGAAAAATTTGAAACCACCAAATAAACATAATCTCATTCGAAACACTATATCGTAGAACATGTTCCCACCTCATAAAATGATAATATCCATGATGAAACAGTTACAGTTTTCATATATGATCAAGATAATAGTTATTTAAATAATCCGATACCATTGTCCATTAATTATTATGAAAAATTAATAATATATTTTCACAAAAACAATTTATCCACCACAAGACAAATTCACATTAACATAGAATTAAAAAACATTTTGAGAAAGATAGATAGTATTCTTATGAACATGGAAATGTTTTAAAGATACACTGCACATTATACATTACAATGTATTTTAAATCCTAAAAAATTAAATATTTTATGATGGGTTATGGGTATAATAAAAATAATTCATAAACATGATGTGTAATAGGTCCATATAATATAAATCCACTAATGATGGATATGTGTATCTATGCAGTCTTTCTGTAATAAGTGATAAATGGAGAACCTGTATAGATTATAATAATCATCCCAAATATTTTGGAATACACATACATAGGGATGATGAAAGGGTCTTGGATAAATTTGCATCCCTCTATATAAAGGTCAAATAAATAACCTGTAGAATTTTCCTTGATGTTCACTCTATTTAAATTATTAAAAAATTTTGGAAAAACATTTCCACAATTTTGATAATTTTTTAGACATTCATTAAAAAAATATGATTCTAATATTGCATCAAAATATGTATTTAAATTATTTAAATATTTTTAATCCTTGATTCTAAAAAAAATTAATCCAACGAGTAATTATTAGCCTAAATTATTTTCGATATATAATTGAAAAAAAAATTAGTCACAGGGTCAGAATCACAATTAATTATAATATTTTCAAACATGTAATTAGTTTAAAGACAAACAATTCAAATTGTAATGTCAATAGCCACAATTCTAACAAACCATCAATTTACACAAATATAATATGGGAATTTAATAACTAGATCAAACAATGTCGAATTTTTTCTTCTATTAATACATGAGAATTGGTTTATGTAAATATAGAAAACTAATTTTAAAAACCCATACCAAAAAATTGAATTGAATATAATTAAAAATGTTGTGGATCACATGCCCAATTGATTTGTCCCTTCATCAACCATAAAGGGAGAATCTAGTAATACACAACTGATTCTCAAATTATACTATATTGTGACTATTTGGATAATTGTAAAAGATATTTAGAAATATGAACCAATCATTCCTCATCCATTTGATACGTCTACAACTAAATATCAAGATTATTCACCACCCTTAATATTTGAATAATCCGATGATAACATAGAGGAAAAACTACCTCATAAATAATCAACATAACTACTATATTCCATCAAATAAAAAGGTAAAAATCCCAATTTAATCAATGTGAAAATTAAATTTAAAATTTCGGTAGTTTTAAACATAATTTTCCCTTTATTGATGATATCCAAGCCAAAACAACATAATCCATTTACCATAATGAAATTTATACATTAAAAGTAATATTTCCCCATTAAACCCATGACTTTTTGTCTAGTAATATGAAAACCATCATCTTGGGAACCATGCCTCCTAAGATAAAGGACCACAGTTGTCAAAAATTAAATATGGTACTATGAGTGAAAATGGTTATCAAATATATATATTTTTTATAGTAGAATATATTACCATATCCCATATTATGTGTATTATCAATTGGGGACTAAGAATCTTGATCCCATATTTTTTACCCCCCAACTCATTGATTATATTTTTCAGGAACCTATGTTTATATTAAATGATGTTCTATTATAATATTATAATTTCCTATATACTTTAAATTTCATTTTCCATTATAATAATTATAAAAATTATATTTAATAACCACCCATTATCAATTGGGTTATCCCGTCCTTGAAACAATATACACATTCACTATTGTTATGAATTAGAATGTGACTATAACCATTTTGACTTTGATACTTGAAAAAACATCTATAATAAAATAACTAAATTATATGATGATGAGGTAGTTTAAAAGGTGCATTGGTTAGGAAATTTTGAATTTAGTTCAATGATAAGGGGTTTGTTGGATTCATCCTCTGAATATTTCTATATTTGTATCGAAATTTCCCTCGATGTTAGTGTGGTGTCTAGGTGTTTCGGGACCCTAGAAATAAAATATTAAAAAATCAATGTATTCTAAAGAACATGTGTCAATAATTTCAATATAAATTTATTTCCTATTGTTTGGAACCTCATTTGGGAAATATGAGACCATAGATGACGTTATAACATGGTTTTCACCCAAGGAATGATCTAATGTTCATTTGTGTTAGATATTTCATGGAATGTATCTATTGGTGGTGAATTTAGAAAAACAATTATATATTTTATTTATTTTATTTTAAATGAAAAAATGTAAACCCGTTTCCATAAGTACCCTAAAATGGAAAATACATTGGATTGTACAAATAATTATATGATATTAGATTGTGATAGTCAGATAACACCATTGGAATTATGATCATGGATCATGGATGAACAAATGAGAGATTGTTTAAGAGACAAATAACATAGAATAATCCTCTTCATTATTGGTGGTGGACAAGTTCATCACCAATGATCATTCCATCACTAAGGTATGGATCATAATTTGTGGATTCTTCCCTTTTATTAATGACTATGAAAGTTATTACTATTAATTTTTTAGGAAATATTCATTCACAGCATAAACCCAAAATTGAAAAATAATATTTTATTTATTTATTTATAATTGTTGAACCATATATAACCCTTTTGGCTTCAACCCTACGTATTATTTGGTAGAAATAAAATCAACTAATATTAGAATCATATTATTGTTATTATATTCCCCCACTATTAATTTTGATCTTCATATTCAGCCCATGGGGTCATGGTTCAACATTAACAGGTATATTAAGAGTGTGATCAAACCCTTGAACTCATGGTGGTTGAATTAATGACATAAAGATTGAAAATTTATGGATGAATCAAAGTTGTAATTGTGAGAATGTTTTTGTCATCCTAGATTTCAAATCAGGTGTGTTGATAATGGGGCCAATAGCCTCAAATGAGTGATCATATTTTTTGTTTCTAGCCTTTAGAGGCCAAAGATAGACCTTTAGTGATGAAACCTTCAATTCAGGGTGCTCAAAAATTTAGAACTGTGGAGTAAATATAATATCAGACATCTATATTATGTTCAGGATTTACTAGACATGATGACCAGAATATATGGTTTTAGTCCAAGAATACTTAAAATATAGTCTCCCCATAATGGTGTGTTGTTTTTTGGTGTATGATAAGGATCACATGCATTGAATTTACCTTACATGTCATGTGAACCTCTACTGGTGGATTAGTGTGTACTCCAAGATTACATAGGAATGGGATTTAAATGGAATATGATGATAGACACGAGTACACGGGCATGGTGTGGTGGCCATAGACTACCCTGGTATATAGGCATCACCTAAAGTATACATATACTATGGGAAGTACACGAGTGAAGGCTAAGGTAAAATGTTTTTTCCTTAGGTGGCCTAGAAAATCCATGTATACCTAGTACATTCTGTGTAGTGAAATATCGAAATTCATGTTGTGTTTATTAATGGATAAGAATAGGTGTCTATGTGAGGGTACACACCATCTAACAATGGTACAAATTATGCACCTCCCTCTAACAATTAAACCTAAAATCTCTCATCTTTCAGGACTCAGATTTTTCTTATGAGTGGAAAATGTTGAGTAGTATCCCAGGAAATATGTGATTGGAGACATCATAGTGGATTTTAAATACTAGAAGAGGTTATACAAGTGAGACACATTATCAAGATACTTTTTATTGATATCATTGATTGCGAAGTATCATCTGATAGATGTTTAGGTTGGAAGCCTCCTGTTAAAAGATGGTTATGAGACCCCATACTCATTAAAATTTTCAACTAGTACCCCATTGACACGCTGGAGAATAGTTCCTCTATTGGTCCTGTGGTACTCCCCTAATATGCTATGGAATGCTTCTTTTATCTAATAAGTGGAATGACCATATTTTACCATGGTGAGGACCCTCCATTGTAGACTATACCTCCACAAAAGTGGAGTATAGTATAGTGATGTGGGACCTCCACATATATTCATGTTTTGTTACACATGGTCTTGAGCATCAGAGTTTATCTTTGGCGATATAGGCAGACTCACCATACTTATTTTGTTTTTGGATATAGAGACACACATTCTCACTCCTCTGGATTTAATTTTGAGAATATATGTTATGTTTAATTTCCCCATTTCAATGGGTTTAGATGACTTCTATTGTGCCATTTTATTAATCAGTTTTTGTTCTTTTGTAAATCTTAATAGGTGTATAAATACTCCCCCAGCATGGGATTCTCCCTGATGTTTCATGTTTTATGCAGACGACCTACCTAAAAATACTGACATCGGGGGAGCATAGTGATACATGGATGCATTGATCACATTCCGATGTTATACATGATGATTAGGAACTAAGATCTCATAATGTTTTCCTCTACATAATTATTGTATGTATGATACTTCATTTATAGTTTTACATGTGTTCATACCCTTTAATCATTATTTTTTCACTATCGTACTTTGATGTATACCCTATAGGTTTTTATGTCGATGGTGATACTCAATATATTATAATCCATTATTATTCATCTATAATTTGTCATGGAGAATGTTTTCATTGTTCAATACGATAGATTAGGATAAGTATCCCCATTTTACTATATTCTTTATTATTACTTGATACAGTACCATATACTACTAGATGCTGGATTATGGTGTTACAATAAAATTTATTCCATCCAATGGGTCCCCACTCGTATGGATCGCAAAAATGTGTTAGTATAGGAAATTCATCCTTAGACCATATTAGAGTTAGATACATCAGGATAATTGGATGGGAATATAGTGAAATTGTGTTAGAGTGTATTTAGTTTATCTTTCAGTATAAGGAATCTAGTGCTGGTGTTGAAGCTTATGTATCCATTCACAAGTACTCTGACTATAATCTTCTCGACTCAACATACCATGACATCAGTTATAGTGAACAAATAATATATGAATCATGTAGGATTTAGTCCTTTTATTGTCCTTATTTACTCAACTCCTCATATATATATCTATATTCCCATCTAACAATGGTATGTGATTTTAAATTTTTGGGTGTCTCCATAAAGTTAGACATCTAGGTTACCAATATGGGATCATGATGATTAACAGTTCAATGATGAGGCATCTGGTTTTTGCTTCAAATATGTCAGGAGTTTTTACACTCCCTATTAAGAAGAATATAGTTCTAGCAAGTCAGTTTTGTGATGGACGTAGCATTATTGAACTACATGAATTCTATAATTAAAGACGAATGAGGTTCCATGGAAATGAAGGTACTGAGGTAGTGGAGGATTGGAATGGGTTAGTGGTTTGTGTCTTCGGTATTTACTTGATCCTTAATGTATCATTTATTTGTGATCCAAGCTAGTATTTTTGATGGAAGAGAAAGGATATGGTTGATTCTGATTATACTGACACATGATAAAGCAATGATCTAAGGTTTATTCTTCCAGAAGATATTATGTGGTGAGTATTACCATTATTTCATGCACTTCATATATATTAAATAACAATTTGAGATAGAATATAGTGATATTGAGGAGTTTTAGTCTTTCAAGTGGCTTATTGACCTCATGCGTTACTCCCTCAATATGATATGGGATGGATTACTCCAAGAGTTGGAGTTTGATCAATGCCTACATAGAGACATATATGACAATGTGGTATCCAGTTGAATTTAAAATTATGATTATGTACAATAGGGGTCTCTATATACTATGATCACTCTAGTATAGCGGAAATAAGTAGCTGGAGCCGGTGGTGGACATTATGGTTCTATGGAATCAGTAGAAGGAATTAGGAATAATTCACCTGACTATAGCCAAAAGATAATTTCCCATAATTGAAATCAGGAACATAGATCTATAACATAGTTCTCATATAGGATAACTAGTTTTTCAAAAGTGGGTTGATTTAATTATTGTTATGGGATAGGTCACATAGCTCATGAATACCTGACATTTTATTTTGAGGTGCGAATAAGGGCACTGGATGGACCACAAAGACCAATTTTTCATCAATATCAAGGATCTCATAGGAATGGTTAGGGAATCACCCTAAGAGGCATTATTGGAAGAGTAATTTGTGTATATATTTAAGGAAGAGTTCATGGTGGAGGGAAATGTTGTGATCTACTTCCACAAACACTACAAAGTGGACCACACCAGGCTAAATGAGCTTGTAGTCGGGGTTTTGGGCAACTCTGACCATGATAGTCATGAGACGATTCAATACATGATCTGTGTATCTTCTAATCTTGGTACAGTACATTTAGAGAAATTATTATTCTATATATAATATTTTTTCAATTTTTATAGAATGATCTTACAATTAACACTTTATCACTATAGTTATCGATTGAGGTTTCTATGTGGAGCGATTCTTCGATAACATATATTTTCATATGTGGGAGTTGGTGTATGGTACATATAGTTTCTTATGGGGATACATGTTCATCATGATGAAGACCTATGATTTCATCTTGGATATGGACTAGTTTTATTTTGTGTGAAGCCAAATTGACTATAATAATAGGTGTGTAAGATACCTCTATAAAATGGGATGAGATTCCCCATTTCAGTTGAGAGAGATCTGAATGATGAGTGAGTGGGAGTTTTGAGAAGGAAAATCCAACCCATCACCCATAAGTTGGTGATCCTTTCCATTTGTTTAGTGTCATCCTCAGGTATCTAGATTTCATAAATACTGGAATACTATATGGATAACTTTCTTGAAGTTATTTCAGAACTAACTCCATGGTTTGAGTGAACTTATTTATTGATACAAATTATGATAATTCCTTGATATATACTTTGGTATAATGTATACCCCCGATCAAGATCCAAAATATGATGAAGATGTTTGAGGACCTTTATGAGAAGGGTTTTATCAATCCTAGTGTGTCCCCCTACGAAGCTCCAGTTTTATCAATCAAAAATGAGGAAGATATATTTAATCTTTATATTGATTATCATTAATTTAATGAGGTAAAAATAATGAATATGTTCCTCCTTGATATGTATTTATGAACTCATTAACTATTTTAGTTGTCTTATTTGGTACCCAAAGATCGTTGTCAGGTTCAACTATCACAAAATGATGGTTTGCAATGATTATATTCTAATGATGAAATTTAGATTTCACTCCACAAACTCTCATATTCTATTGATTCCTTTTGTTGTGAAAAAATATCCTACTATGTTCATGGATCTTAGGAAACATGTATTCCATATATAAAAAGATTGATTCATAGTTTTACATATAAATGACTGTAAGACCCCAGGTAAAGAAAGAATATGAAATTTTCATATTTATCCATATTTGTGAATAAAATATTGATATGACTTTAAAGGGGACTCTATGCTCTATGGCGTACCCAACACACAACAACGAGTTTCTTGAGAATCTTACGTTGCACTCTAATGATAAAATAATATTATTTTAAATGGGAGTTAACATGTAGCCATTGTAATGGCGGGAATGGATAGAAATAACTAAAATATGATTATATATGTTTTTTAATGTTTTTACATTTATCCAATAAAAGCTAAAGTCTTAAAATACGGAAAGAATTAAATTTTAGCTGTATATGCCCTAGTTTTCACTAAAGGATCACTTATCACCTTTTAATGGAGAACTATCATTAAATATAGTTTTGATCACTCTTATACATTATTTTGGACCAAATAAAACTCTTATTAAGAATCGGGACATCAAATTTTACTTTGTGTAATTTTCTGGTATTTTTCCGATAAAGTTCATTTTTTAATGAATAGTGTAGAATGTTGTGTTTTAATTCAAAACCTCTTTTTAATCTAATTTATTTATATGATTAGATAATATTTTGAATTGGTTTTAAAGTTAAATTAGAAAATATTTTTACCATTAAATCCAATAGTGGCCGTTGGAATCAATTTCACTTTGAAATCAGACTTAAACTAGTGTCAATCTTTTGATACTTATAGTTTCATAAAACACGCTATTTGTCATGACAGCGGGAATTAATTATTAAATTAATTAATGTGACTTATATGTTTTGAATTTTGTAAAACGGACTTCATTTTTGAATTCAGAATATCAAATATAGCTTAGGGTGAATTTTTGGGATTTTTCTGAAAAACTTCAATTTTTGATGAATAGTGAATCCACTAAGTGGTACTTATAAAAACTGATTTTCCGTTTAAATGAAATTTTGCCATCTTTGTGTTTTGATTTTCAAAAATCTGACATACATGTTTGTCATTAAGAAGTAAAATATGGTTCAATGAGATTAAAATAATTTTTTGGTGAATAGTAACTTATTAAGTTTTTAATCGCGATTAGTGGTAATTAGTGTAGTTTAAGGTAAAAATGATATTATAAGAATGTGAAAACACCATGACACTTGTCCTACACCTATTGGGTGAGTCATGGGCGACCAAGGCAAGCCATGGGACAACTTGGGGTCCCCATGGATCCACTTTAGTTGGAAAATGACATTAATATATTTTTATTTAATGTTAAAGTGAAAATGACACTAACATAAATTGTTTTACTACAATAATTGTTAAGTGGGGTTATACAAGTCCACATTTTGATTATAAATAGTCATTGGAAAGCTAAAAAGATTTCCTACATCATAGTATTTTTTTTATAATTTTTATACATTAAATAAATTAAATTATTTATGACATAATAATGATGCAGCGATGGCATCATTATTTGACGATTTAAATAAAATGGAAAGATAATGTAAAATCTATGAACTACACATGTCCAAAACTTATTGGTTGAGTGTATTTCGAAGCCTTATCACCTTATCCACGAAGTATATCAATGTGGGGCCTTTTGAAACCGAAACACATTTTCAAATAAAGTAATATTTCTTTACTTTCCAAAAGTGCCCCTCCTCTCCTCTTATAAAAGGCCCCCACCTCTACCTCATTTCACACACTCCTCAAGCCTTTGTCTCGGCCAACCCCTGCCCATTTACTCTCTCCACATCCCTCTCCTCATCCTAGAGGATTCCCTGTGGGAATAATCCTTTCAAAGGATGCCTTTAGGCTCAAATCAAAAGGAGTTACACTTATAAAGGTAATTCATTCTCTCATGTTCATTTGTTTTATTTTGCTTCTCCAACCTGCTAAACTCTTTTTATTTATTTCTTTTGTAACAACATCAGTATCTTAAATATACTAGGATGTTGTTATAAGATTTATTCGAGCTACACTCTCACACAACTACATCAAATGGTTAAAGAACATACGGTTTCCGTGGATGGCGAAATTGTGCCTCCCGAAACGATGATTGTTCAATACTCATTTAACAACTTAAAAGGTGGCCATTATTATGTCACTATTTTTATATATGATATATAATATGTTTATGTTATACTTATGCTTCTGTATATTTCATTTGTGTCTTACCTTTATGGCTTCCATTATGGGTATACTCGATATCTTCATTTTAGGAAGTGCGGACTACCGCCCCCTCAAAGTGATGTGATTCGTTAATGCCATACGTGGGACGTATAAAGGATGGATTTAAAGTTATTATATATGATTTTATACTGGAATTATTATTTACCTCTATATCATTATTATTTATTTCCATTAAAGTATGAGATAGAAATTAAAGTAGCGTTCATGCGTACGTACGGCTTACCGTCTCCATGAACGGTGCATTTCATTTCTTATCCCCAAATGTAATGTACTATTATAAGTACATATATATAATGGATATATATGATTTATGATACATCTAAATGATTAATATAATTCTGGAATTAAAATATAAATACCTCTCATATAGTTTTAATTACATTAATACGACATAGAAATGAAAGTAGTGTTCATGCGTACGTACGACTTACCGTCTCCATGAACGGTGCATTTCATTTCTTTCCTCTAAATGATTATGTGATTTTATAAATACATGTATATGCTGGATATATATGATATATATGATATCCAAATCAGGAATGTCATTTTTGGATATAAAGAACCTTTGACCACACGAACAACATGTATTCATAAGAAGTCCACTTTCGATTTAAGAACCAAATATCGACAAAACAAACATGATTAACTTAAATGATTAAATAATGTTTATAACATGGTAATAAGTGATATAAAAGGAATAATGAACTTTAAAAAGTTTCTTAAGGAAGTATAAATTAACTCAGGTTTATTATTCAGGAGATTAAAGAACGATCGAGTCAAGTCAGACCCGAGGTAAGGGATCCTACAACTCTCTTTCTTTTTAAGTACACTCTTTTATGTCATTTCATTTAAGCTCATATTTCTTATTATTGGGAGGTTCTTTTATATTACTCCTACTTTAATTTTTATGTTCATGTTATGAGAGACCCTATTCTCTCTCATCAATCCATTTTGGATGTTTGGAGTGGCACCGTTAGGCTGCCGAACTTTCGTAAGAGATCTAACCTCTCTCTTTCTTTTTAAGTACTCTCTTTATGTCACTTCTTTTAAGCTCCTCTTTGTAATGTTGGGGGATGTTATTTTATATTCCTCTTTATTTAAATTTTATTGTAATGTGATGGGATAACCTATTTGATCTCATCAATCCATATTCGGAAGTTTTATGTGGTGCTGTTAGGCTGCCGAGTTTTCGTAAGGGATTTTTCATCTCACTTTTATTCCCGTGAGATTTATGCTACATTTGCCAAAAATTCCATTGAGTTGTGTATGTAATTCCCATTATTCTACTCTTTGTGTAATATAATTTCATTTATGAGTATTTACATCAATTATCTATTGTCTTTCTTTCATGGGGTGTAGGTTTTGAAAGATACCCAAGTCGGTAAGGGAACCTTTCACCCTCCCCTTTTTTAAAAGACTTCTTTTGTTGGGTCTTTTAATTTACATATTGTTATGTTGGGATATGTTCTCATATATCCTTATTGATGTAAATTTTATGTCCAAGTGATGAGATACACTTTTTATCTCTAATCAACTCATTTTGATGTGATGCCGTTAGGATGTCAAGGGAACTTTTTAACCCAATTTCGATTTCTTTGGGTTCAACATGTAGTCATTGAATATATCATCCATTGAATATGTGTGAATGACCTTTTATTGTTTTACACTTAATATCCACTTATATTGGGTGTATTTATATTTTTCACACATATTTTTGAGATTGATTTGTCCTTAATTTAAGGATACCTTCTTTATAAGGGATTTCATCACATTTGACATTTCTATTGAGGGTTCATTGTTGTTATGCACCAATTAACTCTTATATGGTGTATATGCTGTCCTTTGGAGTATTATATCATGAATCCTTTTATTCTCATGATATTATAAAGTTCTGACTAAATGTTATTCCTCGATTATTTTATTCAAGTGTCTCTAATTTTGGTAAAACCCCTTTAACCAAAATATCGTATTAAATGTTTTAATTATTTGTTCTTATTAATATCCATGTTTTCAAAATGGTTTTAAGGATTTATTTATATGGATATTAATGGTTTAAAATATTAAAAGCTTAAAGGTGGTATGGGACACTTTGATTCAAAAATCTCTTTATTAAATCTTTTAAATGGTTTTGGAAATGGTTTCTTTTTGAATGGATTCATTATTTCAATATCCTAAAATGTTATATTGTGATTGAAATGTGGAAATGTTAGGTTTCCTTTATTCATGTTTATGTGATATGATTATGTTATGGTTCTTGGGCATTGTTATGAAGAACGGGTGGTTCCGTGATAAACTAAGGGCGGGTGAGCCCGATATAGCTCTCCAATGCATTGGGTAACACGAAGGAGTGAAACCTTAAGGTTTCTCCGAAGAGATTTAGGGAAAATACTGTGATGGGTATTCCAAACGTAACCAAGAGGGTTACTCCCTACGTAAGAATGTTATGAATGCCTCAAGTTACCTTTATGTCTTATGTTTTCTATGATTTATTCATGATTTGATATGCCTATGTTTTATGGGTAAAGTGTGATTTCATTCTTATGTATATATGAACTCATGTTTCCTTTCCATATCTATATATCCCTTACTGAGCTTTTTATGCTCATCCCAAGTTTTTTAAATGTTTTTCACAGGTCAAGGGAAGGGTACATGATGTGATGATAGTGTCAAGGATGTGTCAAGAAAGAATCCATGTTTTATTTAAATATGTTTCCGTTGATGGGAAGAATGAATACTGTCTTTTATGTAACCACTTTGTTTAAATGTGGAATGTAATGCAAGTTTCATGATATAATTCTCTAAAACTCTAAACCTGAAAAGATCCTCAATGTGTAATCTTGTAATAACTCAAGATTAAGTAAGGTTTAAGGCTGGGGCCTTATAGTTGGTATCAAAGGTCGGTTTAGATAACTTTAGAGGTTAGGGTATTCTTTAAGCATAAGTGACATTACCATAATGGTTAGGATTTCAGAAAGAGTCCTAGTTTTAGATAAAGTGAATGAGTAAGTGTATCTTAGTGTTTACCTTCCTCATTAGTACATGATGGTTTTGTTGATATACTCACACTGACATTTCTATTTTTAGTGAATGGATGGATCTAGCAGGCACCAAAGAGACCACAGGTTTGAAGGAAACTGTGGTGGTTCTCTGATTAAGATACTAGATAATATGGAGGATTCAATGAGGAAACTCATGGTTGTTATAAACCAAATATCAAGGAGTCATGATCAAACACTTCAACCTTGGTGATTTCTCTAATGCATCATGTACGAGATGGCCAACCCGATGTGGAAATTCAGGTAATAATTATTAAGGTAACCATTTGGTTTTATATGATCCTAACTTTTGTGGTAATTATGGGTTAATATATGTTATGATTGAAGTGAAAAGCATGAGATAAAATTGAGGATAAATTATGTTATGGTTATTCTTGAAGATTTTATCTCATTTTGGGGAATGTTTTAAGAATTATATAGTTTTGGAAAAAGGACAACACGTAGACCGTGTGACTACCCATCACGTCAGACAAAGCTGCGAGAATCGAACCCACAACCAATGTGTGACTGGTATTTATTGCCTACCACTGGACTACGTGAAGTCCCTGGTTAGTTTGACCGATTCTTTCTAGTTATATGATTTTATGATTTAATAGTAAGTTGATTTTGGGTTATTTATGAAAATGATTAACCTATCATGGAGGATATGTGATTAGGTTAATTACTTTTCAATGTGAGACTTTAGGAGCAACTGATGTTGTTTGGAGATAAATGTTACGATTTAACATGGAAGACTTTGTGACTAAATCCTTCAAATATTTGGGTTTCAATCTTAGTTTTTTTTACTTTGAAGAATTTTATGGACAAATTGGTTATAGAATGGTCCTCGTTGAACTTTGGGTTTTGTTGGACAAATTTTGGAGATTAAGAATAGATTTTCTTTTTATAAAGGGTTATCCTTTTCTGGATTATCTGATCTTGTACTAGCCTTTTTGGTTGTGGTTTTGGTTAAAGTATAAAGACATGGGATGTATATATTTCTCTTTTGTGGATTAGGTGATTCTCTAGAAGTTGATTATAGTACTCTTAATGTGAACAAGTCTCCCTAAATACTCGTCTTTTGGAAAATATATGAGTTTGACTAAGGAATCTAGTAAAAGTTGAGAGTCAACATGATAAGTGATTATGTTTCCTTATGAATAAACTCCTCAATAAAAAGTAACTTAAAACAAAAATGTTGTCTATTATCTTTTCCTACTGGGGAATCGAATACCGTTTAACCCATCACAAGTTTGTGATTTTCTCGTGGTTAACTTTCTCCTAATCATGTTTTTTATCACTCTCCATCAGAACATGACCCTTTGTTTTTTCCTCCATGTCCATATTTTCATACTTGGAATCCTATTATGGGTTAAATCGGGTGACCTTTGTACTTATCTTTCTTTATTTTAAAGTGATTGTTTTACCGACTCTTCTCCGATGTGGGACTTTCAAGGATGTTTCCAAGCACAATTTTAAAAATTGCGAGGATGTAATTCCCAAAAGGGGGGAAAGATGTAACACCCCAGGTAAATAATGAATATGAAATTTTCATATTTATCCATATTTGTGAATAAAATATTGATATGACATTAAAGGGGACTCTATGCTCGATGGCGTACCCAACACACAACAACGAGTTTCTTGGGAATCGTACGTTGCACTCTAATGATAAAATAATATTATTTTAAATGGTAGTTAACATGTAGCCGTTGTAATGGCGGGAATGGATATAAATAACTAAAATATTATTATATATGTTTTTTAATGTTTTTACATTTATCCAATAAAAGCTAAAGGCTTAAAATACGGAAAGAATCAAATTTTAGCTGTATATGCCCTAGTTTTCACTAAAGGTTCACTTATCGCCTTTTAATGGAGAAATGTCATTATATATAGTTTTGATCACTCTTATACATTCTTTTGGACCAAATAAAACTCTTATTAAGAATCGGGACATCAAATTTTACTTTGTGTAATTTTTTGGTATTTTTCCGATAAAGTTCATTTTTTAATGAATAGTGTAGAATGTTGTGTTTTAATTCAAAACATCTTTTTAATATAATTTATTTATATGATTAGATAATATTTTGAATTGGTTTTAAAGTGAAATTAGAAAATATTTTTACCATTAAATCCAATAGTGGTCGTTGGAATCAATTTCACTTTGAAATCAGACTTAAACTAGTGTCAATCTTTTGATACTTATTGTTTCCTAAAACACGCTATTTGTCATGACAGCGGGAATTAATTATTAAATTAATTAATGTGACTTATATGTTTTGAATTTTGTAAAACGGACTTCATTTTTGAATTCAGAATATCAAATATAGCTTAGGGAGAATTTTTGGGATTTTTCTGAAAAACTTCAATTTTTGATGAATAGTGAATCCACTAAGTGAAACTTATAAAAATTGATTTTCCGTTTAAATGAAATTTTGCCATAATTGTGTTTTGATTTTATAAAATCTGACATACATGGTTGTCATTAAGACGTAAAATTTGGTTCAATGAGATTAAAATAATTTTTTGGTGAATCGTAACTTATTAAGTTTTTAATCGCGATTAGTGCTAATTAGTGTAGTTTAAGGTAAAAATGATATTATAAGAATGTGAAAACACCATGAAACGTGTCCTACACCTATTGGGTGAGTCATGGCCGACCAAGACAAGCCATGGGCCAACTTGGGGTCCCCATGGAGCCACTTTAGTTGGAAAATGACATTAATATATTTTTATTTAATGTTAAAGTGAAAATGACACTAACATAAATTGTTTTACTAAAATAATTTTTAAGTGGGGTTATACAAGTCCAAATATTGTTTATAAATAGTCATTGGAAAGCTAAAAAGATTTCCTACATCATAGTATTTTGTTTAATAATTTTTAGACATTAAATAAATTCAATTATTTATGACATAATAATGATGCAGCGATGACCTCATTATTTGACGATTTAAATAAAATGGAAAGATAATGTAAAATATATGAACTACACATGTCCAAAACTTATTGGATGAGTGGATTTAGAATCCTTATCACATTATACACGAATTATATCAATGTGGGACCTTTTGAAACCGAAACACATTTTCAAATAAAGTAATATTTCTTTACTTTCCAAAAGTGCCCCTCCTCTCCTCTTATAAAAGGCCCCCACCTCTACCTCATTTCACACACTCCTCAAGCCTTTGGCTCGGCCAACCCCTGCCCATTTACTCTCTCCACATCCCTCTCCTCATCCTAGAGGATTCCCTTTGGGAAGGATCCTTTCAAAGGAATCCTTTAGGCTCAAATCAAAAGGAGTTACACTTTTAAAGGTAATTCATTCTCTCATGTTCATTTGTTTTATTTTGCTTCTCAAACCCCCTAAACTCTTTTTATTTATTTATTTTGTAACAAAACCAGTATCTTAAATATAATAGGATGTTGTTATAATATTTATTCGAGCTACACTCTCACATAACTACATCAAATGGTTAAAGAACATACGGTTTCCGTGGATGGCGAAATTGTGCCTCCCGAAACGATGATTGTTCAATACTCATTTAACACCTTAAAAGGTGGCCATTATGATGTAACTATTTTTATATATGATATATAATATGTTTATGTTTTACTTATGCTTCTGTATTTTTCATTTTTGTCTTACCTTTATGGCTTCCATTATGGGTATACGCGATATCTTCATTTTAGGAAGTGCGGACTACCGCCCCCTCAAAGTGATGTGATTCGTTAATGCCATACGTGGGACGTATAAAGGATGTATTTAAAGTTATTATATATGATTTTATACTGGAATTATTATTTACCTCTATATCATTATTATTTCTTTCCATTAAAGTATGAGATAGAAATGAATGTAGCGTTCATGCGTATGTACGACTTACCGTCTCCATGAACGGTGCATTTCATTTCATATCCCCAAATGTAATGTACTATTATAAGTACATATATATAATGGATATATATGATTTATGATACAACTAAATGATTAATATAATTCTGGAATTAAAATATACATACCTCTCATATAGTTTTAATTCCATTAATACGACATAGAAATGAAAGTAGTGTTCATGCGTACGTACGGCTTACCGTCTCCATGAACAGTGCATTTAATTTCTTTCCTCTAAATGATTATGTGATTTTATAAATACATGTATATTCTGGATATATATGATATATATGATATCCAAATCAGGAATGTCATTTTTTGGATATAAAGAACCTTTGACCACACGAACAACATGTAATCGTAAGAAGTCCACTTTCGACTTAAGAACCAAATATCGATAAAACAAACATGATTAACTTAAATGATTAAATAATGTTTATAACATGGTAATAAGTGATATAAAAGGAATAATTAACTTTAAAAAGGTTCTTAAGGAAGTATAAAATAACTCAGGTTTATTATTCAGGAGATTAAAGAACGATCGAGTCAAGTCAGACCCGAGGTAAGGGATCCTACAACTCTCTTTTTTTAGTACACTCTTTTATGTCATTTATTTTAAGCACATATTTCGTATGATTGGGAGGTTCTTTTATATTACTCCTACTTTAATTTTTATGTTCATGTGATTAGAGACCCTATTCTCTCTCATCAATCCATTTTGGAAGTTTTGAGTGGCGCCGTTAGGCTGCCGAACTTTCGTAAGAGATCTAACCTCTCTCTTTCTTTTTAAGTACTCTCTTTTATGTCACTTCTTTTAAGCTCCTCTTTGTAATGTTGGGGGATGTTATTTTATATTCCTCTTTCTGTAAATTTTATTGTAATGTGATGGGATACCCTATTTGATCTCATCAATCCATATTTGGAAGTTTTATGTGGCGATGTTAGGCTGCCGAGTTTTCGTAAGGGATTTTTCATCTCACTTTTATTCCCGTGAGATTTATGCTACATTTGCCACAAATTCCATTGAGTGGTGTATTTACTGCACATTATTCTACTCTTTGTTTAATATAATTTCATTTATGAGTATTTACATCAATGATCTATTGTCCTTCTTTCATGGGGTGTAGGTTTTGAAAGATACCCAAGTCGGTAAGGGAACCTTTCACCCTCCTCTTTTTTAAAAGACTTCTTTTGTTGGGTCTTTTAATTTAAATATTGTTATGTTGGGATATGTTCTCATATATCCTTATTGATGTAAATTTTATGTCCAAGTGATGAGATACACTTTTTATCTCTTATCAACTCATTTTGATGTGATGCCGTTAGGCTGTCAAGGGAACTTTTTAACCCAATTTCGATTTCTTTGGGTTCAACATGTAGTCATTGAATATATCATCCATTGAATATGTGTGAATGACCTTTTATTGTTTTACACTTAATATCCACTTATATTGGGTGTATTTATATTTGTCACACATATTTTTGAGATTTATTTGTCCTTAATTTAAGGATACCTTATTTATAAGGGATTTCATCACATTTGACATTTCTATTGAGGGTTCATTGTTGTTATGCACCAATTCACTCTTATATGGTGTATATACTATCTTTTGGAGTATTATGTCATGAATCCTTTTATTCTCATGATATTATAAAGTTCTGACTAAATGTTATTCCTCGATTATTGTATTCAAGTGTCTCTAATTTTGGTAAAACCCCTTTAACCAAAATATTGTTTTAAATGTTTTAATTATTTGTTCTTATTAATATCCATGTTTTCAAAATGGTTTTAAGGATTTATTTATATGGATATTAATGGTTTAAAATATTAAAAGCTTCAAGGTGGTATGGGACACTTTGATTCAAAAATCTCTTTATTAAATGTTTTAAATGGTTTTGGAAATGGTTTCTTTTTGAATGGATTCATTATTTCAATATCCTAAAATGTTATATTGTGATTGGAATTTGGAAATGTTATGTTTCCTTTATTCATGTTTATGTGATACGATTATGTTATGGTTCTTGGGCATTGTTATGAAGAATGGGTGGTTCCGTGATAAACTAAGGGCGGGTGAGCCCGATATAGCTCTCCAATGCATTGGGAAACACGAAGGAGTGAAACGTTAAGGGTTCTCCGAAGAGATTTAGGGAATATACTGTGATGGGTATTCCAAACGTAACCAAGAGGGTTACTCCCTACGTAAGAATGTTATGAATGCCGCAAGTTACCTTTATGTCTTATGTTTTCTATGATTTATTCATGATTTTATATGCCTATGTTTTATGGGTAAAGTGTGATTTAATTCTTATGTATATATGAACTCATGTTTCCTTTCCATATCTATATATCCCTTACTGAGCTTTTTATGCTCATCCCAAGTTTTTGAAATGTTTTTCACAGGTCAAGAGAAGGGTACATGATGTGATGATAGTGTCAAGGATGTGTCAAGAAAGAATCCATGTTTTATTTTAAATATGTTTCCGTTGATGGGAAGAATGAATACTGTATTTTATGTAACCACTTTGTTTAAATGTGGAATGTAATGCATGTTTCATGATATAATTATCTAAAACTCTAAACCTGAAAAGATCCTCAATGTGTAATCTTGTAATAACTCAATATTAAGTATGTTTTAAGGCTGGGGCCTTATTATGACATTCTAATTTACTCTTCATCATATGAATATCATGAAGAGAAATCGATGCTGGTCATAGACTTACCACAGGAGAACAGGTTTATATTACACCCTTCAAGTGCCAGTTATGATTTTGAGAGGTTCACTTTAGAGGTAATTTTATCTATGAAAATGTTATATATATATATATATATACCTGATGATGATTGAGTTATTTCTCGATTGGGATCCACCCAAGAGAGTGATAGAGGTACATAGTTTTCTTGGTATGGTAGGTACTACCAGATGATACTAGAGGAATTATCTAGGATTTTAGACCCATTGACTTCCCTGTGGTGGAAATGGAATCCATTTACATATATTGTGTAGTATTAGGGTGACTTAGAGGATCTTATTTGGTGGTTTACTAGTGTTCATATGTTGAGAAAATATAAGGTGGGTTTTGAGTATGGATTTTTTCTCGATGGCTCTAGAATTGGGATCAGTTACATATTGATGTAGTGGTATAAAGTGGTCATATATGTGATTTGTTTGTTGATATCCCATGATAATAGAAACATTAATCATGATATATATCTGTAAACATAAGTATTTATTCTAAATATTTGTCAGAAATATCATTTAGGTGATCATTGTTTTAATCATCCCACTAGAGTCTTTGTTAAATCATCAATCAAATAGATATAAAATTTAGTTAGAGATTCTAGTTGGAGTTATTATAGGTATATGATAGTGATATTATTTAAATAATTAATAAGTGAAACATTGTGGTATATTCTCTTATTAGGAAGTAGAATTCTCTCCTAGAGGAGGAGTTTGAGAATCATTATTCATTGAAGCTGTCCTTGGTTGAGGAGAGGGTTGCGGTTTTTCATCAATTTATTGTGGTGATTCATACTATATATTTAGTGTGTGTGGGAGGATTTTTTTGGGGAAAACTACTATGAGGTTTTGAATGACCAAATAGAATTATAAAATATATTATAAGTATTTTCTAATTGATGGGATAACATCATTGTTTTCTAGAAATGTGCGGTGGTTGCAGTCTTGTTATGATAGGAGGTGATGAGGGAGTCACACAAATCCCCCATGGCTATACATCCATTTTTAGTAATTATGTTGAAGGATATTTTTTCTTCTTATTGTTGTTATAATATAAGGTTATGTGTTTCAGAGCTCATCTCTCAATGTCTCATTTTCTAGTAGGTAATGGAAGAGAATCGTGTTTTGGAATGTTTGGAACAACCTCTTGGGATCCTACATTATTAGTGGGATGAGAAATATACAGATTCTGTGATAGGCATTCAACATATAGTGAGATTCCATGATTATTTCTAGGTGAATTTTTACCATGTTACCAAGTCAACATAATTTCATACCATTTATGAGCAGAGTTCAATTGAGAGTTTTTGGTAGTTGTACGTGTGGGATATTTTGAAGAGTTATGGATTACAAAATGTGATTTTCACCGAATGTGTTGAATAGTTCATGTCATAGTTATGGAGAGGATTGAACATGGACATCATGACGCATTTAAGGAATATTATAGTGTTCCATCCTAGACTTATGGGAAGACAAAAAAATACTATCAAGGTGTTGAAAGATATTCTGAGAGAATGTGTGTTAGATATGGATGATGGATGGATGATTAAATTCCATTAGTGTATGTTTTTTATAAAATCATATATCAATATAATATCATCATGACAAAATTTGAGGTCCTATATGGGGGGCACTTTAGGTCACTATTATGATGGACTAATATTGGAGAGATATATATCATTTGCCAGAAGTTTTTCATGTGATGATGGAGAGGGTGAATTTGACCTATGAGAATATTAGGACACCTTATAGGAGAATAACTCTTCTATATACAATCATTTTAGGCCTTTGTATTTCAATCAGGGTGAAATTTGATTTCTAAAAGTATCCCCATGAAGAGAAGTGTAGATAATTTTGTAGGGAATCATGTTGTCCTTGAGGTTTATTAGGCCATTTGAGATCCTAAAGGGGGGTTTTAATGTTTTATTACCACTAGAAATTTTCCCCCATATATTGTTGATTGAATGATATCATATATATTTAAAAAACAAGGAGTTATATGCATGAAACAATTCAAATTATTGGCTTGGGAGAGTTGGACACTGAATATGGAGACACCTTCATGTTCTACCAAGTGGAAATTGGGGAACAGTAGGAGAGAACCCTTTACAGATGTACTATCCATTTAGATCGAGGGATTTTGTAGTTTTGGAGCATGCACGAAATCTCCTGGGAGCATGAGAGTGAGATGCTGACTTAGTTCCCTCAATATTCTATCTAGATTGTGTTTTTGGGATGAATCTCCAAGAATTAGGGGGAATGTAACAACTCTATTTGTGTTGGATTAGTGTTTTGAATATTTCCATGTTGGTATATTGATATTTTCACTAAGTTGGCACACTTTTTGTGTGTCTGAAGACCCCCAAAATAATATATTAAAAAACTTATTATATTTTAAATAATGTGAAGGAACTACTTTAAAATAAATTTGTTTCCCAATATTTGGACCTCAGATGGGAAATGAAATACAATGTTTGATTATATAATAATGGTTTTACCCTAGGTATGACATGAGGATCATCAACAATGGATGTTTCATTGAAGGTAGCAGTGGGTGGTGAATTAACTAAAATAAATAAATATATAATTAATCTTATTTTAAAATATAAAAAAAATATACCTCCTATATTTAATTATCTTGATGTAGATAATCATTTTGGTTATCTACCTAACCTTGAGATATTAGAGATAATTTTGTATTAAACTCCATTATATATTGAAATTGTTAATGGATGGAGAATGATAATGGGATCATGAGGTAAACGTCGAACATCAAAACATCCTCTTATTAATTGTTGGTGATTCTGTTTTTCAAAAAGGATTGATAAATAATTGACTCATGCCTCATTATATGTGGTTGTTTCACATTGATTAATGATTAATTGTAGATTTATTATATTTTTGCATTTTTATGATATTTTTATTCATTACATGATCAGAGAATTTGATAAGTAATGTTGTTTTAGATTATTTGTAATTATTCAACCTCATTTCACCCCTTGGATTCTTTATTATGTAATATTATGTTGAGATCACATTGGAGAACAGTGGATTTTCCTCAATATTATGATTTTCACCATCATTACTCAATATATTCATCGATGGACCATAAGGTGGTGTTTTTAATTTCATGGTCATTATTAAGCACGATCAAAACCATGGACTCGTGGTGATTCCATGAAAAATGTACATATATATGGATTTCTTATGGGTCAGTGTTCGATGATTTATATAGGTGATTCATTCATGGATTTGGGATCTATAAATTTAAGGGAATGTTTGAAATCTACTCATGGGTGATTATAATTCTGAAATTCATCAAGTGAAGGCTAAAAATAGATATCTATGGACGGATTCTTTGAGTTTGAGTGAAAAAAATGGTAAGGATATTGGAGAAATAGAATATCAGAAAACCATGCAATGAATATTATTTAATGCATGAAAAAAACAAGATAAAACATCATGTAGTCTAGGAACAAATTTCAATTAGTTCCCAATATTGGGAGTATTGGGTTTTAGGTAAAGATAAGTACCCGACACTTTGTATAGACAATAAATTTTATATGTGACCCTATGTTGGTGGCTCATAGATTAATCCATGAGCTCGCATTCCTGTAGAAAACTTGGAATGATTGAATTACCAGTAGTACATAGGCACATCCGGGTACATAGACATAAAAATAATACATTTTCATAAACCAAAGTACATTAGTACGGTTATATGTACATGATCATGGTATTAGGTACATTGTAAGGCCCTAGGTTTCTATGGAACACTTTTCCATACTAACTTAAAATGTTCACTCATCATTTCCTTCTAAGATGTGGGAAGACAAGGACACACCCTTGTGCCTAGGTTATGTTACATTTCAAGTGGACCTAGATACATTTCTTATACCTCCTTCATAGTCCTCTACCTCTTATATATCCTCCATTATCACTCATATTATGTTCCATGAGATTACTATCTAGTTATTTTTTGGTTTTTGAAGTGATGGATTCCTTCACAGTTCCTTATAAGATATGATTTGAGGCTTTACAAGAATGATTCTTCTTCATACAATTATTGATTGATATAAGTGATCAAGATGGATCAATAGATAGTTTATGGAGTTTAAACACCACTATTACACTAGTGTGTGCATCCCCCATACTCTATAAATAGGTGGGGTTGTACAACTTAATGCACTATGATTTGTGTCCTCTATATACCAACTGGAACCCAACTAAAACACTAAGGTGCATGTCCTATATTAATAAAGTGACACCCATCTTTCACACAAGTGTGTGGGTATTACAATATAGATTGTGACCCCAATACTATAGATAATAGTTTCATAGTGAATATCCTCTAATTGGATTCTTATGTAGTTTCATATGGTGACATGAATTAGAGATAGACCTTCCAAACTATAGGAAGAGTCATCATCTGTAAATGGTATGTGGATATGGAGATCACCTTTCTATCCCATTTAGGTTTCCTTATCATAATACATATTGGGTTTAATTTCACTCATTATATGTGATGAGCTATCACCTATAGTATCTTTCTATTTCTCCCTTTTTGGTTTTTGGGGTGTCCTTCTAGGTATATATATTATCATTAATGTAAGGGATATTCCTGCACTTATTTTTTCTTATGTAAAAGACATATAGATATGTTGTGAAATTAGTGGAGAATAGTGATACTTTGGTGTAATAATAATTTTTATGGCTGGACATGGATTTTAGGATCCGATATCTCTTCATTTTTTTCATTATCTTGTTATTTTCAGGATCAAAATTAATTTTATATTGGGCATGTATCTTAACCATTTATACATTGGGGTTTCATTACCATACATTGATGTATTCCCAAGATATTGCTGAATAAATGGAAATACTATAGATATTAAATCCATTTATTATTTCTATGCACTTTTTCATAGATATGTTTGTGTGAATTCATATTGGTACCTCAGGCTAAGACCCCATATTTTAGTTTATTATTTCTCCATGCTTGTCATTATCCCTCGTAAAATTTGTTTAAATCCTAGGGTGTAACACCCATCTTACTGATAACTAGGTGAGCCCCATTAGTTCGGGGTGTGACATGTACTTCATTAGAACATCAATGAATTTTTAACAGATTTTTAAATAAATTATAGATATATTTCCTTTAATCATAAGAGGGTTAATTATGTCCTTTGAATGAATCTCTAATATATTGATCCCACAATGAAAATTTAAGATTACCAATAAGAAAACCCTTTATAGAAAATAAGAAATGATAATATATACCAATTAATAATAATAATCCAGTTTTTTGTAACTAAAACATATATTATAAAGTAATATATTCATCATAAAATTATATACAAGGAAATTATGATTCATTATGACTCTAAATCCATCACTCGTTATGTTGTATGGCCCAATATTGAACTCAAATCCTTCCTCCTAACATAAGTATACATTCTTATTAGATAAACAACCCTTAGTTTTTTCATGTATTTTTCTCTTGAATTTAAACTATATTTTTTTGATGTTTAAAGAAATAACCAGAATGAAATTTAATATACCACTTTTGATAATATTATTATTATCCCGATACTCAAGATCCATCATATTATTCATAAAACATATAATAAACCTTATTTCCAACCCTAAAGTATGCCCATTACAAATCTAATGGATGTGGGGGAAAAGTATGTATGAATGTAATTGAATAACGATATTATCGATCACATTTGTAAGATTGATTTGGTAGGGTTGATTCTAGTAGTTCATGTAGAGGATATGATTATATTTAATACTAATTAGGGTAGAGTAATCCTCCATAAAATGGTTATAAGTGGATATAGGGTATGAATAGATTAAAGTAATTCGACCTCGTGTACAATGAAATATAATAATAAATTTTCATTTATTGATCATATCCCTGAGTGATTAGTGGTACATAAATTCTAAATTTTCGTAAATGGGTATTATCCTCATTATCAAACTAATTCTTGATTAGATCACTAATAAAATAATAAATTCACATATCCAGTTATCACATTTTTTTATAGGTTCATACACATTGGTTTTTTAAATCCCATGCAACCTTATAGTGTTGAATGATGGTTATTTTATTTCACATGGTGGTGGTCTTTTTTGAAGTATTCATGGATGAATTCTCTATTGAGTGGATCCTAACAATTTTTTTATTATATTTTTAAAAATACAAAAATTACTCCAAGTGATTTTTTTATTTTTAATTTATTGATTCACTTCACATTGAATGTATAATAATTTAATATATGGGTTTTTCATAATTATCTTAATTATTTTAGTTTATTATTAATGATTTAATATCTTATAACAATTTTTTAAATTAATTAGTCTATTAATTAATTTTATAAATAATTTAATATATTTTTGGACTAAACTATTTGTCCTATTTTTTGATAGATGTGCTGAATATGATTTTTACTTGAGGTTTATGAACTATACATAAATTTATTGATGCTACATATGGAATTTTCTGGATGTATATCATTACATAAGAAATAGGAATTTGAAAAATAGTATTTCATGAGAGTATTTTTATATATGTAGTATTGATAGCTCAATGATATATCAAATAACAATCATATATTTATCATTGTATTGTTAAAATGGAATTTATGAATGAATTAATAACCCACATGATGCGGTAATCCATGTATATTTTATAGTATATCTCTTTTATGGTTTAATGATATTTATTATTAAATATTTTTATATGTTCCTTTCAAACTTATATATGTTGAAACCATATATAAAATGATATTATATTATTAATCTAATACCTAATATTTATTTAATATTATTATGTTTAGTTTATCTCATGAGGGATGTTTCATATAGATATTATACAAATATCCTCAAAATAATTTCATATTTTTAAATTTGAAATATTTTTTCACAATTTATATTCTAAATTGATATTCTTGTTAATTTTAAAAAATCATTTATATATTTATTATGGTAAATTATTTTATCAGTGTATGAAACAATGATATGGTTTCTTATTTAAAAACAAGTAAGTTTTATTTTATGTAAAAAATTTATATATATTATATGATTATATTTAAATTGAAAATTTAAAATTTTAGAATTTTAATCTGATAGAATGAACATAAAATTTGTACTTGTCCTGTTAACATTTTCTCAGTGTGATTGTTTTGGGATTTTTCAAAAATGGCTTTTTTATGTGAATAGTGTAAATACAATTTTTACGAATACAATAACTTTTCTGACATCATTAGGATATAAGAATTGCATAAAACATTATGAAACATGTTACATGAAAAAAATAATTTATGTGTTAAAGTTATTAATATGATAATAATATTTTTATTTTATAAATCTAGATTACATTTTGTAAATTATGTTATATATTATATCCATAAAAACTCTATTTTCAATTCTCTTCTTTAAATAAGTTTTTACAAGTATTATTTTTTTAAATTTATTTAAAATTCACATAACTCTCCATTATTTAGTCATAATCTAATAATATTCATTAGAAACAGTTCCGAAAATTATTTTTCAGAAACTAGTTTCTCATTATTTAATAGAATATTTTAAATAACTATTATTTTGTTATTAATACATATTTAGAAATGAAATTTCACTTTCTCTAGATATTTAATATTATAAATAAGTTTTCTTATTTCTAATATAATGGTTAAAATTATATAATAACATAAACATCATTTTTTGTTCATAAAAATAGGATACCATTATAAATGTTTTTCACCACAATAATGGATATATTGACCGAAAGGGGTGTTAAACAGATGGATGAGGAAACAAATACCTCAGAAAATATGTCCAAATTTTATTTATTGTGTGGATTATAGACCCTAATATTCTTTTATTATATATTGGGATTATTTAGATCCATGTAGTTAGAAAATAAGTTTTTTATTTTAATGATAAGAGTATTTTAAAAGGTTACACTCCTCTCACTTATAAAATGAGCCATTCACTGCCTCACTTCTCCACACAAATTAAGAACCATATCATGAATATTTATAGATATAATCACACACCATATCTATTTACCATATCCTATAAATTCTATTCTCGTCAAATGACCAATATATGTAGGATTAAGGATATGACTAATGGAGGATATCAAAATAATAGTTAATAATTTTGACCATGTTCTTTAAAGATTCTTTCTTATTCAACCACGATAAATATATAATAACAAAACTAATATAATGAGATTATAATAATTAAATTAGGATGAATTTGAAATATTTATGTAATAATTATTATCCTCCTCCAATCCATAAATTTAACAATTAAAATGTCACTCGTTCTTTAAATAGATATTTATGATGAAATTTTCTAAGTTCCCACTACCACCACTATGGATGAAATATTTTATTTTTCATCAACGTGGCATATAAATGGTTATATAAATATATTTAATGAAGAATTTGGACATTTACAATATTATTATGGTTATGAAAAACATCTTTTACATTATATAAATCATATTACTATTAAATTTTCATCATAAATAACTGTTTAAAACAAGCATTCCGAGGAACATTAAAAGTAATAACTTTTTAGATGTGAATTACATTTTTCTTTTTAATCAAAATATTCTTTATTTAATTTATAATTTTTGAATGAATATATTTTTAAACATTACGATTCTATGAGTTTTATAATATCATAAAGAAGTATCGTGTTTTACGCATGTAGTCATTATTACATGTTATTTCTATTGTCAGGATTACTCTATACATGTATGATTTGATGATGTTTAAAGCATTAATGGTTAATATAAAATTAATATACCAAGTAATATGTAATAATAATAAATTTATGATATTTTAATTATTATTTTATGGTAATATAAATATTTATATATTTTTTTAAATTAATATCATTTTAAAAAATTAAAATCTACCAAATCATTATTGATAAGTATTCTACATGAATAGTATCCATATTTTCTATAAAATAACAATGATAATATATAACTATTTGAATAAAATATATTAAATAATCATGAAAAATCTAGAATTTTTAAATAAAAATAATATATCTAAAATTAAATGTTGGCAATAAAATTTATTTTAACAATAAAAAACAATCTTATTAAATAGAATTCATAAGAAAGTGACTATTTAATGATCTATTCAACTTCTTTGTTCCTAGAATAAATTGAAACCAATAAAATGATTCATCTATTACTTATTGAACCACTAAATAAATAATATTTATCATTAATATGATATCAAATCAATGTTTGAGATTATGTACTAAATAACTCCAAATGACCAATGTGAGGAACACTAACATAGTAAATAATTTTAAGAAAATAATAATAGAAATTAAAGATATACTGATAAGATAATAAATAGTAGTTTTTAATTCACATATATTATTTTTATTATAATTTTACTATTTTGGGGGAAGAAGTCATCCAAGCAATGTCAGGACTCGAGGATAGGGTATTCTTAATTTAATTCCCTTTCATTTGGTTATTCAACATATTCATTGATTTTTTATGCCAAAAAAATTTTGGTTTTGATATATTAATTTTTTATCTTATATTGTATTTTTTAACTAGATTAAAATTTCTCAAAATAATGAGTTCTTTTTTTTATATTTACAAGAAATGATACCATATTAATATGGGTTTTTTGTCTCAATTTCCATTATTTGAGATATGATTTACATTCACCACTCATTTTTATGGGGTGACATATAACTCGAGGAATTTATTTTCAAATATTATTTCATGTAACTCATGGGATTTATTGGATCATATCATATACATAATTTCAATAGCTTCTGATTTAGAAGAACCATATATGTAAGGAAGTATTCATTAAAACCTTCTTTAAAATGTTTTAATTTTTTTTTCAAACTCTTTCTTGTCCATATATATATGTTAATTTAGGTTTTCAATAAATATAATGTTTTATATTAAAAATCAAGAAATTTGGGTCATTTTCAACAATTGTTTTATTTCATTATGAAATTTTAAGATGTAATCTTTTTACCAATTTCATAATGAAATATTTATACATTCTTTATAAAACATAGAAATGAATGTATTTTATCATTTACCAAGTGATCTATTTCTCCAAAGGCTATTATTATAAGTAATTATTAATGTTCCCTTACATGATTCAATTGGTTTTTAAATAACTTTATGTTAAAATATTTCTTATAATATTTTATGATCAAAATAAAAGGATATTTTCCCTATTTTCATATAATAGATAAAAATGTTCATTTATATTGGTTATATTTTTCACGAGATTGGGGTTGGAAATTAAGGATTTTATTACTTTTGTTCATTTTATGGTCCTTAAACATTATATATAATGATGGGTTGGCTTCATATAACCTTATAATGCACTAGGATATTATATGATCTTCAGAAAAATTATTTTATTATTAATAAATAATTTTATTCAATTATAAAAGCGATATGAAAAAATGTCTCAAATTCATACATGTTTTTCCTATTCATTCAATGTGATTTATTATTAAATTTTTGATTTCACTTATTTTTAAAATTATTATATTATAGAATGAAATTTTACTATCTTTCAAGTGCTAATGGATTTATTTCATTGAAACTTTTTAAAATTTTCTCATGTTTTTTCACATAATGTTCCTAATTATTTTATTCCATTCATGTTTTTTATGAGCAATATATTCATAAAAAATTTATCAATGGAATTTACAGTAGGTTTGAAGGAATTTTTTTATTTTTTATAAGTTACAAAATCTTTGTTAAATAAAATTACATTTTAAGGTATTTTAACCATTTCAATTGTCTTTCATGTTTTATGTTCCTTTTGTATCCCATAAATAGTTTTCTGCTCATCCTATATTTTTTAAAAAAATTAGAAGGATTAGCGATGTGTCAAAATGATTATGATGTCTTGATATATATATATATATATATATATTATTTAGCCTGGAGAAAATAAAATTTATTAGATAAAGAGTTTATTTTAGTGGAACAAATATCCATATATATGAAAATTATACAGTTTCATATGTAAGGATTGTATATTCTAAAAACGTAAACATATAACATAATGTTAATATAGGATAATTAAATCTTTTATAAAAAATGTATTAATGGGATGATTACATATGTGTTGTTGTTGTAAGATCTCGGATCATTGTTTTTAGTTATGCCTTCCTTTTTCTGGAGTTTTTGAGAAAAATAGAGTTTCTGGATATTTTTTAAGTTCACACCATGTACCTCTGAGTACACACCGTGTACTCTTTTCCCGATCAAAGCTGTGTGTTGGCCATGTCTGGGCCACACACACAGTGTGTAGGGGTGATGTGGAGGCCGATTTAAGCGGAGTATGGAAAAACATAGTACACGCTGTGTACTCTAAAAGTACATGTCGTGCACTTTCTTTTTTCAATAAACGGACTGGGTTCTCGTCAGATCGCCATAAACGTCTTCTTCTAGGTCATGTTCGTCCGAGAGCACTGGGAATCCATGGATCTTTTAAGAGCCACTGTTCCTCCGTCCGTTTTCTTATTCGTGCACTGTCAATTGCATTGGAATCACAACAGTTATTTCTTCCTTCTGCTTGAGCCTTGTTTTCCAATTCCTCCTCCTTCTCATGATATCGTCGGTTGATCATTATGAGAATTTTCTCAGATCTTTGAAGTTATACTGAGAATCTGTCATTGTGGTTCATGTAAAGAGATCTCCTTGGATCGAGGTAGGTGGTTTGTGCCTTACCGTTCAAAGTCTTTGAGTTTTATGTGCAAATTCCACCAATACCCATGAATAGGGTATTGCGTGTTTACTGTTTTTACCTTGTTGTTTTCTTTCCATGCATGCAGGATTGTGTAGAGGTAATTTATTCATGTCAGAGATTAATTTGTTGTATATGAATTCCTTGACATGCTTGTTCTGTTATTGCCCTTTGGGTCCTTGTTAGCCTTGGGCTGTTCTACCTGTTTCCATGCCTAGTGACTATAGGATGGAGTAATGTTGATAACATGTTTACTTGTGGTAGACTGTTTAACCCAGTAGCTCTATAGGCGTACTTTGGTTAACCTATTAGCTCTATAGGTTTACTCTGGCCTTAAAACATTATTATACACTGACTGGAACAAGACCGTGAGAACCCGGTGCTATAGACTACAAGGGATAGACCAAGTGAGCTTCCCAGAGAGTCTTCGATATTATAGACTACAGGGGATAGACCTGGTGAGCTACCTAGAGAGTCTTAGTTATTATAGACTATAGGAGGGTAGACCGAGTGAGCTTCCTCAGAGAGTCTTCATATTTTTTTGAATTTCTTTAAAACCTACCCAGGATAGAAGAGGAATTGACCGAGTGAGCTTCCTCAGAGAGTCTATGATATACCTGAGGATATATGAGGAATTGACCGAGATAGCTTCCTCATAGAGTCTATATACCTTGGGGATAAGAGGGTTAGACCACGTGATCTTCCTCAGTGATTCGCTGACTACCCTAGACTACAAGGTGAATTGACCGAGTGAGCTTCCCCAGAGAGTCTTATAAATTTGTATGAACAACTAGAGGTGTTTGGTTGAGTGTACATCATAGAGGGTTCCGGTACATATTGGATAGAACTAGAGGGGAGGGCTGCGACTACTTCCCAGAGGTTTTCCTGTTGTAGTTAGATGATTGCTTCACTGTTGTTGTTTTTTGGATCGATTGCTGTTGTATATCATCCTGCTTTACGGCTTACTGGTTACTGCCTGCTGTTTATTGTTACTGTTACTGCTTACTATACTATTACCCACCATATACTCACTGAATGTTAAGAATAGATCTTCGGGTGGTAGGCTACTGGTATTTAGTCTCTCACCCTATTTGAGTCATGATTTTGGGCCCAAACAGACTATATTGTTGCAGATATTGACAAGGGAAAGCGCCCTTCTACTTTTGGTACTTGATTGCTTAGAGCAGGATAGCATGGGACCAAGCATTGGCTTGAGATACTGAGGAGCTGTTACTTTAATATTACTTGTTTGGTATGGTGGTGTTTTAAATCATTGTGACTTGTTTGGCTGATTTCCTAAATATATATCATGCATCATTTCATATATACATATGTACTCTAGTTGGATGATTTTGTTTTCTGCTGTTTATTATTGTTGGTTATTTACTAATTCTGCTATTTCATGTTTATTTACTTCTACTGTGTACTCTACCAGTGAGGGCAGAGTTTTCCCACTATCACACCCAAGTCCCACACTACTAGTCGAAAGACTCTGGGGATTGTGGAAATGAGCTTGAGGCCATGTGACCAACCGGGTACGGGGTTCCTCTAGGTTGCTTCCGGAACCGGGACGTTACAAAGTAGTATCATAGGGGTTCTTTTCTCTTGATTACTATTTGGAGCCTTTAGACAGGGATAAGATGGATTCGGTACTTGGTATTAAGTTGTTCCCGGGAGTAGCTAACCCGTATACAGAGAAAATCCATAAAACCTTGTTTATTGTAGTTTTCTGGTTTTGAGATTTTACGGTTGATATGATTTCACCTAGAGTAATTCACATGCTTTGTGTTGTTATTGTTTTGACTATTGCGGTTCTATTGCTGTCGTAACCCGATGATATGAGGGTATGCCATCTCATGCATCATATAGGAACATATAGAAATCACATGACATGCATTCTTGCAATGCCATTTGTGGTGAATTAGAGATTGCATGATGTTGTGATAGACTTTGTATAGATTATCCATGATGTTGTGATAGATGCTTGATATAATCTCTACTTCCTTGTTAAACTATTGTTTATATTGTACTTTGCTTAAATGAACGCCAAATTTTGATTGTTGAGGTGTAATGGGCCCTCTTGAATCAGAAATTATGGCATCATGATCTTGTTTTATCTTGTTTATGATTGTAGAATATGCCAAGATTTGATTCGCGGGGAGTATGGGCCCTCACGGATCAGAATTTGGCACCTCTTTGCCTTTTTTTCTGTGTTTTCTGGGATTTTGTGTGGTTTCTGAGCTACTTCCCAGAAAAACCCAGAATACACGACGTATACTTTTGGACTACAGACCATGTTTTTTTTAGACCGTTTCACTAAACATGTGTGTAGGGACACACTGTTGTAGAAATGCCTTCATAAACACGCCATGTAAGGTAGGTACACACCGTGTAGTCTCGAGCCGTGTACCCGGCTGTGTCACTAACAACACGAGATGGGGAAGCTAGAGTAGAACACGTCGTGTTGGTGAGAAGCATGCTGTGTAGTTTTGTTCAGGTACCCGGCCATGTCAGGAACAACAAGGGTCAGTGTTACCTTCTTTCATACATGCCATGTGGGTAAAGAACACGCCGTGTAAGGGTTATCCATGTAGACAGCCATGTAACTAACAACACGGGCCGCCAAGACCTTGTCTACTACACGCTGTGTCCATAGAGAACACACCGTGTAGTGTGGGGTTAGTTTGGACCGTGTGGGTTAGCCTTGTAGGGATACTCGGTCAGGGGGATAGAGTTCAAGTACACACCGTGTTGTTTTTATACATGCCATGTAGATTCGGGTGTTACACGACCAGTAGTGGCAGGAGTACACGCCCATGTTAGTGGCTTTAACGGACACGTCGTGTAGTTTTTATTCACGCCGTGTAGTAATGATTTGTAAAACATGAATTTTTCTTCCCCCTTTTCCCATTTTTTACTCCCGAGTTTTCAGTCCTTGTTAATTATGATATAAGGTGTGCTTTTGATCTTTTAGAGCTATGCCTCCGAGATGTCCTCTAGTTGTACGTTAGTTGTCAGACTGTGATTAGACACTGCATATGGCCGATCAGGGACCTCATGTTGATCCTCCTAAAGATTTTCCTACAGTGCCAGCCTTGGAACCAGCAGTTATACCCATCGCAGGTGCCGATGCACAGTTCAGGGAGGATTTCTTGAGGATGATGCAGACTTATCAGGGAGCGCCGCCTCCTGCTTCGTCGATGGCTGAGTTGACGGGGGTTTTTCAGCAGCAGCATCCTCCTACTTTCTCAGGGGATAGAGGACCCCAGGCTGTAGAGCTGTGGTTCGAGGCCACCCTGACTATCTTCGAACACCTAGAGATACCTCCGGAGAAAAGGGTAAATCTGGAATCTTATATTCTTCGGGACACAACCAAGAGGTGGTGGGAGGTGGTCTCAAAGTCAGGGAGCCAGCAGGGTATGTGATGGGATTAGTTTCGACGTAAGATCTTTGACTACTTATATCCAGAGACCATGAGGGCCGATCGAGCCTGGGATTTTATGATCCTGCAGTAGGGTACTCCTTTCCTCATCGAGTACTCGTCCTGTTTTACTGGGTTGTCGTGTTTCAAACTGATCCCAGCAGGTGATTAGTTGTTCCTTGCTAGGAAGTTTGAGGACAGTCTTAGGCAGGAGATTTGTTCCCAGGTGTATATATTATAGTTGAATTCTATATCATCCATCGTCAACTAGGCACTGATCACTGAGCGCAATCTGAGAGATTCTATAGCAGTGAGCATGGGCGGTTCGACATCCAGACTCGGAGATCCTCCTATGGATAGTAGGAAGCATCACAAAGAGTCTTCTTGTGGTAATCGGGGTGCGTAGGATGTATCTTCTAGCATCCACGTTGTATGCTTCCAGTGTGGTAGGAGCGGGCATACAAGGCCTCAGTGCCAGAGAGATCTAGGGGTGTGCCGATCTTGCCACAAGATGGGCCATCTTCAGTGGTTTTTGTCAGCTTGTTTCACCTTCAGCTGAAGGTAGGGGTTCCTCTATGACCCCATGTTCTGGAGATACTTCGCAAGTTTCCCACCAGTTTGGGAAATAGAGTTATTCCATCCGTTCAGGAGGTGGTGGAGGTCGTGGTTGTGGTGGTCATTCACTAGGTCATCAACGATAGTAAAGTGGATCAGCTTAGAGAGGTTAGCCAGGGGCGCAGGGGCGCGGTGCAGGACAATCTTTCGCCGTGGAGCAGAACTATCAGGAGAAAGATCCTGGCCCTTCACCAGCTCGTGGTACGATCTTAGTAGCCTCAGTTTTTTCTTCAACTCTTTTCGATTCTGGTTCTTCCCATACCTACATCTATGTTGCTGTTGTGGAGAGCCTTGTGCCCTGTATCTATTCATCCACTGACTTGTTGTCTCTTGACACGCCATTGGAAATGAGGACATCTAGCGTACGTCAGTGAAGAGAGTGAACTCTTGAGGTTACAAGGTGTCATTTCTTATGGGACCTCAATATCCTAGATATGACTGGCTATGACGTCATTCTCGATATGGACCGGTTGGTTCCCTTCTAGGTAGTTGTCAATTTCTATCATCATAGTGTGAGTTTCATATCACTCGAGAGTGGATCTTTCCTTCACCAAGGTGAGTAGGATGTCTAAGCGGGAAGAGCTAGACCAGAGCATCATGGGCTAGGGGAAGTTACAGCCCATATTTCTAGTCATTATCTGGATGATTAGGGTACTTCACAGTTAGAATTTCCTCCACTGGTGTATCGTTTCAGAAACGTCTTTCTAGAGGACATTTCGGGTTTGCCTCCGGAGCGAGAGGTAGACTATTCTATTGAGATCATGCCAGGATTGGCACCAGTGTCCATTCCTCCTTATAGGATGGCTACACATGAGTTGCAGGAGATCAAGAAGCAGTTGGAGGAGTTGCAAGAAAAGGGCTTAAGCCGACCCAGTAATTCCCTTTGGGGTTCACCTGTCCTGTTTGCGATGAAGGCAGACGACACCCTTTGGCTCTGTGTGGATAATCGGAAGCTGAACCAGTTGACTGCCAAGAACCGATATCCCTTTCCAAGGATCGATGACCTCTTTGATAATCTTTGAGTAGCTCGGGTGTTCTCGAAGATTGATTTTAGGTCCGGTTATCATTAGATGTGCGTTAGACCATTGGATATACCTCTAACAACATTCAAGAGAAGGTATGGTCTATACAAGTATACAGTCATGTCATTTGGTCTCACGAACACACCAGCAGTTTTCATGGAAATGATGAACTGAGTGATCCATACTTACATGGACTCCTTCGTTGTGGTCCTTGTGGACGATATCTTGGTGTACTCTTGTACTTGACACGACCATGCTACCCATCTTGATATCGTTCTGAGTACACTGAGAGAGCATCTGCTTAATGGTAGACTCTCAAAGTTCCACTTTTGGATGGATCAGATTCACTTCTTGGGTCACTTCATCTCAAAGGATAGACTATCTGTGGACCCAGAGAAAGTGAGAGCTGTAGTTTCCAGAAAGCATCCGAAAAATGTCTTTCAGGTACAGAGTTTCCTAGGGCTGGCTGGATACTACAGACACTTCATTTAGGACATCTTGCACCTAGAAGCACTATTGATAGGTCTGACCAAGAAGGGGGAATGTTATTAAGGTCATATTCTTGTGAGTCTTCCTTTTCAGTAGCTAAAGGGGAGGTTGACGTCAGCACCGATACTAGTCTTTCCAGATCCAGTCAAGAGCTACACTGTTTATTGTGATGCTTCAGGTATTGGTCTAGGAGTTTTTCTTATGCTGGGAGATGGAGTCATTGTGTACGGGTCTCGACAGTTGAGGCCACACGAGAGGAATTACCCTACGCATAATATGGAGTTGGAAGCTATTGGTCATGCCTTACATTTTTGGAGACACTACCTTCTTGGAGAGCACATTGTGGTTTTCACTTAACAAAAGAGTCTCAAATATATCTTCACTAAGCATGATCTGAATCTGAGACTGCATAAGTGGGTTAAGTATCTTCATTCCATTGACTTCGATCTCACCTATACGTAGAGAAAGGGAAATGTAGTGGTAGATGTGTTGAGCTGAAGAACTCAGATTCAATCAATTCTGGAGTCCAGCAGTGAGTGGATGCTTATGGATCTGTTCTTTGAGATTCACTTGGAGGTGCACGATAGACAGGGACAGACTTTTCATTCTTCTGTGGCGGTCACCTCTACACTTCTTGATCGGGTATGGATAAGGCATCTATCAGATTTAGAGGCCTTAGTTCTGCGAAAGAGTGTGTTAGGAGGGGAACCTCTTCCTAGATGAAAAGTGGGCAAGAATGATATCTTGAATTTCCAGGGATGCGTATGGGTGCCAGCTGACATACGTGAGGAGATGATGCGGGATTTTCATTCCTTAGATTGGGCAGTTCACCCTGGCATCACCAAGATGTATCAAGATCTTCATCGCCAGTACTGGTGGCCAGTTATGAAGAGATATGTTGCTTGTTTTGTCATGAGATGTTCTACTTATCCACAGGTGAAAGTAGAGGATCATTGACTAGCATGGCTTTTACAACAGTTACCGATTCTGGAGTGGAAGTGGAACGATGTCGCGATGGACATCGTGACCAGGTTATTGAGGTCGCCTCGGGGAAATGATGTTGTTTGGGTTGTTGTCGACAGACTCACGAAGGTCGCACACTTCTTTCCAATCAAGGAGACCTTCAGTGTTGATGATACGAGACGGTTGTACATCTAGGAGATCATACGTCTACATGGAGTACCACACTCTATTGTTTTAGACAAGGATGTGCACTTTACTTCTCAGTTCTGGTAGGGACTTCAAAAGTATTTGGGTACACAGGTACTTTTGGATATAGCATACCATCCCCAGACTGATGGCCAGTCCGAGTGCATGATCCAGGTGCTTGAGGATGTGCTCCGAACATTCATTTTAGACTTTGGAGGTTCATGGGAGAAGCATATTCCTTTGGTGGAGTTCACCTACAACAAACAGTTTTCAGGCGACCATTCAGATGACACCATACGAGGCTCTGTACGGTAGGCCATGCCAATCACCCTTATGCTAGCTGGAGGCAGGAGAGGCAGCTTTTCTGGGACCTCATCTTGTTCAGGAGGCCTCTGAGCAGTTAGTGTTCATTTGGAAGAGGTTTTCTACAGCATAGTCTCAACAGAAGTCTTATCCTGATCAGTGGAGACATCCTTTGAAGTTCGATGTTGGGGATCATGTTTTCTTGCGGGTCGCACCAAGGTTGGGACCCAAGAGGATTGGGAGATAGGGTAAGCTTTCACCATGGTATGTCAGGCTATTTGAGGTTTTGGAGAGAGTTAGGCCAGTTTCCTATCGGTTTTAGTTACGTCAGAGGTACCAGGCCATGAAAGATGTCTTCCACATCTCTTAGCTTAGATGTTACTTTTCAGACCCGTCTCATGTCTTTCAAAACCAAGGACGTTGAGCTCGAAGTAGATGCGTCGGTTGAGGAGCATCCTATCTATATTTTATATAATAGTAAAAAGGTTCTCTATGGGCAGTATGTTCCTCTGGTATAGGTGCTATGGTATCATGGTCGAGTACAGGACAAGACCTGGAAGGGGGAGGCTGATGTACGATTACAGTGGCCGGAGCTGTTCGGGGTTTCTTCTTCTAAGCCTCACTAGGGAAATTCGGGGATAAATTTCATTAAGGGGGGATGTTTTTAAGAACCCAGATCATTGTTTTCAGGTATTCCTTCCTTTTTCTAGTGTTTTTGGAAAAAAATGGTTTTTCTGAAAATTTTTGAATTACAGGCCGTGTACTTTCTGAGTACATGCCGTTTAATCTTTTCCTGCTCGAAGCCGTGTGTTGGCCATGTCTGGGCCACACACACGGTGTGTAGGGGTGATGTGGAGGCCGATTTAAGCGAATTACAGAAAAACCTAGTACACACCAAGTACTCTAAAAGTACACACCGTGTACTTTATTTTTTTCAATTAACGAACTGAGGTCACGTCAGATCGCCATAAACGTCTTCTTCTAAGTCCTGTTTGTTCGAGAGGGCCAGGAATCTACAGATCTTCGATGAGCCACCGTTACTCCATCCATTCTCCGATTCAAGCACTGTCAATTGCATTGGAATCGCAGCGGTGATTTTTCCCTTCTACTTGAGCCTAGTTTTCCAATTACTCTTACTTCTCATGATATTGTGGGTTGAGAATTTTTGTTGTTTTCTCAAATCTTCGACGTTCTACGGAGTATCAGTCATTGTGGTTTATGTATATAGATCTCCTAGAATTGAGGTAGGTGATTTGTGCCTTACTGTTCAATGTCTTTGAGATTTATGTGAAAATTCCACCAATACCCGTGAAAGGGGTATTGCGTGTTTACTGTTTTTCTCCTGTTGTTTTCCTGCCTTTCTTGCATTCTGGTGTAGAGTTAATTTTATCATGTTAGGGAATAATTTTTTGTTCTTGTATGTCTTTCCTTGCTTGTTCTATTATTGATCTTTTGTCCTTGTTAGCCTTTGGTCGTTCTTCCGGTTTCCATGCCTAGTGACCGTAGGATGGAGTAATGTTGATATCATGCTTACTTGTGGTAGACTGTTTAGCCAATTAGCTCTATAGTTGTACTTTGGTTATCCAAGTATCTCTATAGGTGTACTCTGGCCTTATAGCATTATTATTCACTTACTGGCCTGGGACCATGAGAACCCAGTGCTATAGACTACAAGGGATAGACCGAGTGAGCTTCCCAAAGAGTCTTCGATAATATAGACTATAGGGGATAGACCGAGTGAGCTTCCTAGAGAGTCTTAGTTATTTTAGACTATTGGAGTGTATACTGAGTTATCTTCCATAGAGAGTCTTCATATTTGTTTTAATTTCTTTAAAACCTTCCTAGGCTAGAAGAGGAATTGACCTAGTGAGATTCCTTAGAGAATTTGTGGTATACCTGATGCTATAAGAGGAATTGACCAAGTTAGCTTCTTCAGAGAGTCTCTAGAACTTGGGGATAAGAGGGTTAGACTGCGTGATCTTCCTCAGAGAGTCCATGACTACCCTAGACTATAAGGGGAATTGATCGAGTGAGCTTCCCCAGAGAGTCTTATAAATTCGTATGACCAAACAGAGGGGTTAGGCTGAGTGTACTTCCTAGAGGGTTGTGGTACTTCTTGGATAAGACCAAAGGGGAGGGATGTGAGTACTTCCCAGAGGGTTTACTATTGTAGTTAGCTGATTGCTTCATTGCTATTGTTGTTTTTTGGATCCATTGTTGTTTTATATCATCCTTCTTTACTGCTTACTAGTTACTGCCGGCTGTTTACTGTTACTATTACTACTTATTGTACTATTACCTGCCATATAATCACTGACTGTTAGGCATAGATATTAGGGTGGTTTCCTACTAGAATTTTAATCTAACACCCTGTTTGTGTCATGCTTTTGTTCCCAAACAGACTATGTTGTTGCAGGTACAGACATGTGCAAGCGCCCTTCGACTTCTGGTACTTGATTGCTTGGAGCAGGAGAGCATGGGACCAAGATTTGGCTTGCGATGCTGAGGAGTTGTTTACTTTCATTGTACTTGTTTAGTACTATGTTGTTTTCTGGCATTGTGACTTGTTTGGATGATTTCCTAGATATGTATCATGCATCATTTCATATATACATATGTTCTCCAGTTGGTTGATTTAGTTTTCCACTGTTTATTATTGTTGGTTATTCACTTCTTCCGCTATTTCATGTTTATTTACATCTGATGTGTACTCTTACAATGAGGGCATAGTTTCCCCTCTATCACACCCAAGGCCCTCGCTACTAGTCGGCAGCCTTTGGCATTTGGGTAAATGCGCTTGATTCAATGTGACCAACCGGGTACGAGGTTCCTCTGGGTGGCTTCCGAAACCAGGATGTTATAGTTGTACCTTTTATCATATCAATGGTTAGATAACCTTATAGGTGAGGATGTTGTTAGATGATCATAATTTAATATAATTATAAAACATATAGGGTTAATATGTTAGCTGGGGATCATAATTTATAGTTTATATATAACCTTAGATAATTGTTTTCTAAACATAATAGTATTTATTTTTGGTGATTTGATGTTGAACTAAAATATTTTAATAGATTTAATCATTGATAAGGAAAATAATATTTATTGTTTTTATAAGATATTTTTTTAATATATTATATACATTCACACTAACACTTTTGTTTTTGTTAAATAGAGAAAACCATGATTAACCATGTTATAAATGGGTGTAAAATATAAAGTTGCAATTTCATGAATGAGAACGAAACCACTATATTATATAGAGTGAAAAATCATGTTTTTATACGTAACCATCTACCACTAGTTATGATTAAAAACCAAAACATAGATGAATTTTTAAAATACCAAGTAATACTAAGATGAACCATCATAAATTTCAAAGTGAAAAATACCATGGATAATAAAATATTGACCTTGTTATATGTTTAAAATGTTGGAATAAAATCACCCATAAATGTATCAATGTAATATGAAGATATTTTTTGTATGCAAAAGGGCATATATAAATACAAATTTGATGAAAAATGGAGAGTTTTCTTATAACAATAGAGTGGAGTAGTTTTTTTTCTATGGTATACCTATCAATTGAATGTTTTGAAGAGTATGTTAAATATGAAAATATAATCCCTAAAAGGAATATTTGAGAAGTGGATTATCAAAATCATATGAATAAAGTTATATCAAGGTCATAAACTATTGTAGATGAAGAAACTGAACCTATGTATGACGAATAAAATTTATTTATTATTTTAATAATAGTTTTTTTTATGATCAAATAAATATGTATGATTATATTCAGGATTCTAAATTCAGGGCATGGTTAATATTTATAATTATATGAAGGGATTATTATGAAATGAGAAAAAAAATTTGGTTAATGGTTGATATAAGTATTTGTATGATTGATGTATCTTGATATAGCATATTGATATTTATGACATAGTTTTATTTTTATTTAACGATATATGAAAAATGAAGATGATGAAACTTCTTTAGGTGGGATGTGAGAACCCATATATTTTTAATAACATAACTCTTCTATTGTATCATAATATTCAAGATTACGAATATATATATATATATATATATATATATATATATATATATCTGTGTGTGATTTAAACATATATATAATTTTATATCATGACTCAAAATATATTAAATAATAAATTAGAATCCCATAGTACATTTGAGATTATTCTGTTTTCTTTTTCTCAAAAAGGAGGGTTTTGTAAATTTACATTTCATAATTTTCTTAGATGTTAAAAGGATAGTGTAAATTTTTAATATATTATAAGTTCATGTTGATGTTAATTGAATAAATTCATATTTTTTTAATAATGATAAATAACTTTATCATGGCATGAAACAAGGTTATTTTTTCATTTGATAAAAAACTTTTATTTTAAATAAATGGTTATTCCAAGAATTATATGAAATTGTTTATAATTGAAATTTAAAAATATTATATTTTCAATTTAATAAAATTGAATTTTTATTTATTTTGAAAAAATAATATTAGAGTGATGTTTTGAGATTTTTTTTAAAAAGTTTGATTTTAAGTGAATAGTAAAAAAACAATTTTTAAAAAATATATCATTTATTGAATAAATATTATATATTAATGAAATTAAAATATTTAATCCATTAATTGACAAAATAATAATTCATTGAATAAAATATTCTATTAAAATGTAATATATTGAATATATAGTCCTTTGTTTTACATTTTTTAAACTAAGTCTGTTTTTTTAGTATAGAATTTTTTGTTTTATTGCTTTAAATAATTATTCATAATGATCCTTTTGGTCTTTTATTAACTTAAATTTCATGTAAATATCCCTTTTTATCAACAAAATAATAACCTCTTATATAATAAACAACAAATGATTGTGAAATTTAATTTCTTATGCTCAAAAAATGAAAATTTCTAGGGTCTATTTGATTTATTTTGAGTAAAAATTTTAAAATTAATTACCACCACTAATTTAATATCATACAAGTAAAATATATTTATTATTTGGAATCATAATTTTTAAATTAATTTAGAAGTTATATTTCATTAATTCGTCAAAAAAATAAGTTAACATAGTTACTGTTTTCCCAAAAAATAATGCATAGATTTGTTAATATGTGGAAAAACAAGGTGATAAAGACAAATATATAAAAAACAGGGACTAAATATGTTTTTTATGTTAATTATCATCCCACCATATATTTTGTTAGAAAAAATTCATAATTTTTCCATCTATCCCTTGAAAATTCCTTCATTAGGTTTCTGTAACATCACGTTACGTCTTCAGGTACTTTTTTACAATTCTAAGTACGTCTATTTTGGGCAGTGACTTGAGGGTGCATTTGGGTGAACATTTAAACTAAAATAAAATGGTAATTTCTTGTACATGGTTTGCGCACAGTTTGAAAAACTGTGTGATCAAACCATGCCAACCCAGCAACACTTGACAATGGGGTATGCATGGTGTGCGCACGGTTTAGTATATCGTGTAACTAAACCCTGTGGACCAGCAACCATGGATAGTGAGATCTGCACGGTGTGCTCACAGTTTGAAAAACCGTGCAGACAAACCATGTGGTCACTTAAAATTAGATCCTTAAATTGTGGATCTTGGCCGTTTTTCCATAAAATGCTTCATTTTTCCTCCAAAGTGTCCCTAACTCAGGATTTGTCTTCACCTAGGGTCAGAGAAGGTTCTCCCTTTATTCCGGAGGTGATCCAAAGGCTCCTCTTGGTGAATCGAAGAGGGATTCTCAAGGTATGTGATAGTTATTCTTCTTTCTTTATTGGTTACTTATATCTACTTCCCATTTTCCCTTGATTTATTATATCCACACCCCTTATGGGTAGATATAAGTGTGTAAATGCCAAAATGATGTGTTTTGGTCTTGGTTTTCTTGGGAAAGGGATCTAGTTTGGGTTTTTGGAGAATCAACCAGGATTCTTGAGTGTTCTTTAACCGTTGTGGTTTTGGTTAAATCCTTCGAGGTCGGTGGTTCCGTCCCGACATGCCGAATTGATTATCATAATTGCTTTATTTATTTCACATGTTGATTTTAATTCAATTCCGTTTAATTTAGATATTTGAATTGGTTTTGGCATGAGAATTTGGAAAACCCCCAATTCCATTGAATTGGGGTGTGTGTGTTTATGTAAATTTGATAATTTAAATTGTGGAATTTAAGTTATGTATTTGATGGAAATGTTTTCAATTGAATTGTTGATTTTAATTGTGGAAATAAATTGTCAAATGATGTAATTTTTTTTGAATGGATTTCAAACTGGTGAAAATGGCTTAAAATGTTTTGATAGAAACCCAATGGTTTTATCTTGCAAAAAAGGCATGTTTTTGAATAAAACAAGTTGTTGTTTTAAATGGAATGGAATTGGATCTTTGAAATGGAAGAATGGGATTGATCATATTTTAAGAATTCTTAAAATACTTCGCCCATAATTTAAGAGCACATGCAAGACATAGGTTGTTAGTGAGTCATTTGGATACACTCTACGATACGACAACGTTCTAAAACATACTTGTGGCGGGTCACGTCCCCGATGAGTTGGTGATGAGTCTTCTTTGGACAGTATCATAGGGATGTGCGTATAAACATTTTTTTGATTTCACATAGAGAGTGTGGAATCCCATTACTGATTAATACTATCGTACCTTTTGGAATATGACCATGTTGATCGCTTAAATATTTATATGTGATGTATAAATGTTTTCCAATGCTTTTGAACTACTTTACATGCCTGCTGATTTTACATAAACTATTTTTTATAACTGTTTTAATTTAAGACATTGTATTAAAAGTATTTCATCATTGTAAAACCTTTCTTGGTGAACTTTCATTTACTTGAAAATGTATAGAATGATTTGTTAAAAATTTTCTTTCCTATTGCAAAACCTGTTTACTTTAAATTTGAATGTTTTTATTTGGATAATCATTATTTGGCATCTGTTATCGAATCTCTGGTGGTATCCTACGGGGCTTAGGCTCACACCCTACTTTTGCCTTCAGGTGATTGTAGAACTCCTTCTTCTAGGTTCGTGCAAGGGGAAAGGATCACTTGGAGGTGGATCCAGCAGTTGAGTTTTCAACGTGGTGAGTTGTGTCCTTGGGGACTTTGGGGTTATTTTCCTGTTTTATGTAGATGGGTTGTAGTACGTTGGGAATTATATGCCTCTTTGTAATCTTGTTCTCTACTCCTAGTGTAGTTTCGTTTTTATGAATACTGTTTGTTCTATTCTTGCTTCCGCGTTCTTATGGGAGAATCATTCCCACTTGTATGTTGTACGATTCCAGGTGCTAGTCGCCAACCCATGGGGATCGGGAATGCCCTTCAGGCTATGTCACGGTCGGCTCAGTTATCGGGTTACCAGGGTACCTGGGCTAGTTCATGACCAAATGGAATCAAAGGGAGGTTTCTTGAACATCTTTCTTTAATGACAGTATGCATTTGAGTTTTCATGTCGGGACTTAGGATGTAGTTGTGATTGAGTGCCTGGCTATCTCTCACCGCAATGAACCTTAAGACAACATGGGTAGTTAGAGAAATACGACTTGTGGATTAGTTCCAGTATTTTCTCTATTTTGATTTGGATAGAGTGGAATCCAAATATTGTTTATTATTTCTTTTAAGAGTAGTTTTCCTTGTTAATCAGCTGGTGTCTTAATCTCTATCTTTTCTGGTGATGTGTAGCATCATGCCTCCAAAAAGACATGGGAATTAGATCCAAAATGATGCTGTTGTAGAACCTCAACAAGCGAGACCTATTGTGGATCCAAGTCTGGTTGAGGTAATCGTTCACACTATCCAAGCTCTAGGACAGGCACCACCTCAAGTCCTTGTTCAGACTCCAGCTTTAGATCCTCAACGTGATATTCTCCGAAGTCATTCTCAATATTTCCTATACTGGAAGCCACTAGTTTTCAAAGGCTCCACTGAACCTCAACATGATGAGGAATGGTTGAGTAAGATTAAACATCTATTTGGGTTCTTGTAGGCACCTGAAGTGATCAAGGTGGTGTGTGCCACCTTCGTACTGGAGGGACGAAGCAGGATATAGTGGGACACGATGGTGACAGCTGTAAAAAACGAGGGTCTGAAGTGGAAATACTTTAAGGTTCTTTTCACTAATCAGTTCTATCCAGAATCAATGGTATTGGCCAAGGCTGTGGAGTCTTTCAAGTATGAGAAGACCAAGAATACCGTGACTGAGTACTCAAATCACTTTAATGAATAGGTATAGTTTTCTCCTGAAATTTTATCTAATTAGATGATGATGGATCGACGATTTGAGATCGGGCTTCAATCTGATATTCGATCTCAAGTTTTCCTATTGATGTTTCCCACTTATGCTGATGTGTTGGATAGGGAGATGATGGTTGAGATGGACCTGGTAGGAAAGTCATGGTTGAAGGGAGTTTCTTTTCTTTCTTGTGACAGTGTTGGTCCCTTTAAAGGGAAACAGAATCGCGACGTCTCATATGTTATTTCTCGACATCAGAGTCATTCTAGTCCTCCGGTAGCACCAGGAGGTGCTTCTTTGACTTGCTATCAGTGTGGAATGCCAGGGAATTCTAAGAGGTATTGCACTGAGGAACCCAAGAACGGTAGCTCTTGTGGAAATTTGGGGAACTTACAGAGATTCTTAAATCACTTCTCTACTCCAAGGATAGGAATAGGATCAACAGCACATCCAAAAACTCCAGGGAAATCAAATGCTTCCCATGATAAAATGTACTAGCCACAGGCATCAGGAACGAAGCTTCTTCACACAATGGAAGAGGCGCCAGAGGTAGATGAAGCAGGTTATGCGACTGAGAGAGGTACCATCTCTATAACTTCATCCTTAGTGACATCACTTTTTGATACTGGTGCATCTCACTCTATTATTTCAACTCATATTGTTAATATACTTAATCTACCAATGGAACTTTTGTCTTGTGCGATGGATATTACTACACCTCTTGGTACGGTGAAAGAGAAGTGTCTCTGTAGTCCTACTTTTGTCTTATTTCTATCAGATGTCGATCTTGTTTGGGACTTTTTGGTTCTCGACATGAAATAATTTGACATCATGTTTGGGATTTATTGGATCATTTCCAATAATTCCTGGATTGATTGTCACCACCAACGGGTCTACCTTACTACACCCTATGGTGTGGCTCTTGTTTTTCAAAGAGAATGGGACCCATGGTCTAGCAGAGCTAGACCATCTTATCTGGAGTTGGAGAAATTTATATCAGTGTTTTCCATTAATCTAGAGAGAGATTCAATGTGTGTTGATCTTACTCCAGTCGTCGCTGAATTTCTTGATGTGTTTCTTTCAGACTTCTTTAGTTTTCCACCAGTAAGGGGTGTTGATTTCTCTATTGACTTAATACCAGGTACTCCACCGATTTCTATTCCCTCTTACCGAATGGATCATTTAGAACTAAAAGAACTAAAGTCTCAATTAGATGATCTTCTGGAGAAAGGATTTATGAGCCCGAGTGTGTCACCTTGGGCAGAACCTGTTCTCTTCGCCAAGAAGACTAATGGTTCTCTTCGCTTATGTGTTGATTATGAAAATCCCAATCGAGTTACGATAAATAACTAATATCTATTACCACGAATTGATGATTTTTTTGATCAATTGAAAGGGGCAAAGTGGTTTTCAAAAATTGATCTTTGATCTGGTTAACATCAGCTGAGGATAAAAGAATCTGATATTCATAATTCCGCTTTTCAAAGTAGGTACGGCCATTATGAGTATCTTGTTATGCCCTTCGGCCTAACAAATGCTCCTGAAGTTTTCATGGCTTTGATGAATAAGGCTTTCCATGAGTATATAGATACTTTTTTGGTAGTCTTTTTGGATGAAATCCTTGAATACTCCAAGTCTGAGGAGGATCATGTGCATCATCTCAGAACAATTCTGGGTCTTTTAAGAAATCCCCGTCTTTATGCCAAGCTTTCTAAATGCGATTTTTGGATCTGGGAAGTGAAATTCATGGGATATGTGGTGTCAGAGTAAGTAATATCAGTTTATCTTGAGATAGAGAAGGATGTTATGACTTGGGAACAACCACGAAAGGTTTTTGAGACTCGGAGATTCTTGGGAGTAGTAGGATATTTTCAGCGTTTTGTCAAAGATTTTTCAAAGTTAGATTCTCTAATGACTACTCTGACTCAAAAAGGGAGTGATGTTTTCCTGGAATGAAAAATGTCAGAGTTCTTAAGTTAAGCTAAAGAGTCTTTTGACTACTACGCTGGTGTTAACTCTTCATGAAGCTGGGGCAGGTTATGTGGTCTTCTGTGATGTATTGGGTTTAGTTTTGGGATGTGTCCATATGAAAGGTAATCATGTTGTTTCTTATGGATCATGTCACCTTAAGACTCATGAGAAGAACTACCCTACCCATGACCTTGAACTTGCAGATCTAATGCACGCACTCAAATGTTAGCGACATTACCTTTATGGAGAATGGTTTACTGTGTATTAAATCTACAAGAGCTTGAGTTATATCTTCTCTCAAAAATATTTGAATCTCCGCCAATGGCGTTGGGCGGAGTACCTGCAATCTTTTGACTTTGACATTACCTACACCCCGAGGAAAGGGAATGTAGTTGTAGATGCTTTAAGCATGAAACATTCATCTAAGGTTGTGAAAGAATCTTCAGAAGAGTGGACTTTGATGGGTCTTTTTGCTCAGTTGCATATTGGTGTTCAATGAAAGGGGAATGAAGTTTCATTATCTATTGTTCATTTTACTTATGCTCTTCTCAAGTAGATTCTTCTAAAAAACAACTACATGTTGAGTTCCATATCATTAGGAACTCTCTTTGTGGTGGGGAGACTGACAACCTGTGGTTGTTCTCCAAAGAGGGTGTTCTGTGTTATCGAAACTGTTACGTTGTTCCGTTAGAGGCAAGGATGGATGGGATGGGGGATTGTCATAACTGTCAGTGGGATGTGCACCCTAGAACCACGAAAATGTTCTATTTCATGCGGCGGATGTTCTGGTGGTGAGGTATGAGACGACACATTGCTGATTTTGTATCTCGTTGCTATACATGCCAGTAGGTGAAAGCGGAGCACCAGAAACCTTTGGGTTTTCTTCAACCACTTCCAGTCCCTACATGGAAGTGTTAGGAAATCTCAATTGACTTTGTATTTGGGTTACATCAAACCCAGAGGAAGAAGAATGTGATATGGGTTGTGATCGACAGACTGACCAAGTTATCTCACTTTATACCTATTCAAGATACTACCAAAGTTGAGGAGTTGGGAAAATATGTATGTGAAAGAAATTAATAGTTTGCACAGAGTTCCTTCAACAATAGTCTCTGATAGGGATCCTCGATGTACTTAATGATTTTGTATAGGCCATTAAGAGGAACTAGGATCTTAGGTCCATTTGAGTAGGGCCTACCATCCACAGTTAGATGGAAAGACATCGAGAGCTATTCAGATCCTTGAGGACATGCTCTGTGCTTGTGTCCTCTACTTTGGTGGATCTTGGGATGATCATCTGGGGTTAGCTGAGTTTTCTTAAAACAACATTTATCAATCTGTGATTAAAATAGCTTCTTTTGAGTAATTGTATGGTCGTCCATGTAAATCTCCCTTATGACGGTCATAGATTGGAGAATGTTCTTTGGTAGGACCGAGTTTGGTCCAAGATATGACAGATAAGATCCAGTTGATTTGTTAGAGAATGTTGATAGCACATAGTCGGTACAAGTATTATGTTGATCGTCTTTATAGACCTTTATAATTCTCAGTTGGTGACCAGGTGGTCTTGAAATTTTCACCCTGATTAGGTCATTGGCGGCTTGGGAAGCAAGGGATGCTTGCCCCTCATTTTGTAGGACCATTTGAGGTTTTTGGTCTTGTGGGGAATGTTGCTTACCGTCTAGCTCTACCACCACAGCTAACGTCGATGCATAATGTGTTCTATGTATCACATCTACGAATGTATCTCTCTTATCCATCTCATGTTTTGAGTTGGAATGATCTTGAGATTGAACTGGATTTATCTATGATTGAACAACCATTCAGGGTTGTTGATTCTAAGACAAAGGTACTTCATGGGAGGTCGATACCTCTGGTCCATGTACTATGGCATCATGGTTCTGATTCTCATGAGATGGGGCAAAGGGAGGCACTTATGAGGGAGTAGTGGCCTCATCTTTTTGAAGCGGATGTTTCTTCATAGGCTTTCTGCATACAGAAAGGTCTTATGGTGGGGTGGTTGTAACATCACATTACGTCTTCAGGTATTTTTAATGTTTCTATGTTCCTTTGTTTTGGGCAGTGACTTGAGGGTGTGTTTGGGTGAACTTTTAAATAAAAATAATAGGGAAATTTCATGTGTACAGTTTGCGCCCGGTTTGACAAACTATGTGATCAATCTATGCCTACCCAGCATCACTAGACAGTGGCGTATGCATGGTGTGCGCAAGGTTTAGTAAACCGTGTGACAAAACCATGCAAACCAGTAACCCCGTATAGTGATATCCTCATGGAGTGTGCACGGTTTGACAAACTGTGCGGACAAACCATGCGGTCACATACAATTAGATCCTTAAATTGTGGATCTCGTCCGTTTTGCCTCTAAATGCTTCGTTTTTTCTCATAAGTGGACCTAACTTGGGATTTTTCTTCTCCCGGGGTCAGATAAGGTTCTCCCATTGTTCCAGAGGTGATCCAAAGTCTCCTCTTGGTGAATCGAAGATGTATTCTCAAGGTATGTGATCGTTCTTCTTCTTTCATGATCGGTTACTTAGATCTACTTCCCCTCTTCCCTTGATTTCTTATATCTACACCCGTTATGGGTAGAACTATGTGTGTAAATGCCAAAATGATGAGTTTTGGTCTTGTTCTTGCAAGGGGAAGTGATCTAGGACATGTTTTTGGATAATAAACTAGGATTCTTGAGTGTTCTTCAACCGTTGTGGTTTTGGTCAAACCCTTTGAGGTAGGTGGTTCCATCCCGACTTGCCAAATTGATTATCTTCATTTCTTTATTTATTTCACTTGTTTCTTTTAATTCAATTCCTTTTCATTTAGATATTTGAATTGGTTTTGGCATGAGAATTTGTAAAATCCACAATTCCATTGAATTGGGGTGTGTGTGTTTATGGAAATTGGATAATTTAAATTGTTGAATTTATGTTATGTATTTGATGGAAATGTTTTCAATTGAATTGTTGATTTCAATTGTGGAAACAAATTGTGAAATTATGGAATTGGTTTTGAAGGTATATCAAACTGGTGAAAATGGATTTATATGTTTTGATAGAAACCCTTTGGTTTTATCTTGTGAAAATGCATGTTTTTCAATAAAACCTGTTTCGGTTTTAAATGTAATGGAATTGGCACTTTGAAATGGAAGAATGGAATTGATCATGTCTTAAGAATTCTTAAAAGAGTTCTCTAATCATGTAAGAGTTCATGAAATACATAGGTAGTTAGTGAATTATATGTATACACTCTACGATACGACAACGTTCTAAAGCATACATGTAGCGGGTCACATCCCCGATGGGTTGGTGACGAGTCTCCTTTGTCCAGTGTCATAGGGATGTGTGTATAAACATTTTTCTGAGTTCACATAGAGAGTGTAGAATCCCATAATTGATTAATACTATCGTACCTTTTGGCAGATGACCATGTTTCTCACCTAAATATTTATATGTGATGTTTAGATGTTTGACAGTGCTTTTGAACTTCATTACATGCCTGCTGATTTTACATAAACTGTTTTATGTATCTGTTTTTATTTAATAAATTGTCATAAAAGTATTTCATCATTGTAAAACCTTTCTTGGTGAACATTACATTACATGAAAATGTATAGCATGATTTTTTAATTATATTCTTTCCTACTAAAAAACATGTTTACATTAAAATTGAATGTTTTTGTTTAGATAATATTTAGTTGGAATCTGTTATTGAATCTTTGGTGGTATCCTACTAGGCTTAGGCTCACACCCTACTTTTTCCTTCGGGTGTTTATAGACCTCCTTCTTCCAGGTTCATGCAAGGGGAAATGATCACTTATAGGAGGATCCAGATGTTTATTTTTAAATGTGGTGAGTTGTGTCCTTGGGGACTTTGGGGTGGTTTTCCTATTTTATGTACTTGGTTTGAAGTACTTTGGGCTTTCTATGACGCTATTTAATCTTGTACATTACTCCTAGTAGAGTTTCTTTTGTTATGCATAATGATTGTTTTACTCTTTCTTCCACATTATTGTGGCAGAATTTTTCCCACTTGTTTGGTGTATGATGTCAGGTGCTAGTTGCCGACCCATGGGGATCAGGAACACCCTTCGGGCTATGTCAGGTCCATCTCGGTTATCGAGTTACCAGGGTACCCAGGCAGGTTCGTGATAGTTACAATGTTAAAAATATTCAACAGTAATCATTTATAAAAGAATCCCCTTGCTTCCTCACATGTCCTCATATATTAAGCACCTTAAACTATAAAATCATAGAATTAAAGCATCCAAAAATTTATTTCCCACGTCAATGGGTTTTTGGTCTCCATAAATGGTAAATTTTGGAAGCCTTATAGAGATTCCTAAAGGAGGATATCCAAAGAAGATGTAAATGTATTAACCAAGTACATTCATGTTTATTTATTCATTATCCTCATTAAATTATATTATTAAAAATAATATTACAATGAAATATGTATCCTTATTGTACTAAAGTTTTATTTTCATGATGTAAAAACTATTCTCTACATCCCTTTTATCTATCGAATACTGAAAATGATGATCATAATACATAAATACTGCTTCTTCCATGAACAACATATTTCATATTTCATCACCACCTTAAAAGGTAGAATTTATAAATATATTTTTTGAATACATATGATATTTATATTACTATTAATTTTCTTGAAGGATTACACTACTAATATATTAATAATACTAATGATAAGTTTTCATTATAAAATTTAACAATCTAGAATGCGAATACAAAGACACATTATAAGTAATAACTTTTTAGAATTGTATCTAATTTATGTTATTCATAATGATATTATTGAATATTACTTTTACATTTCTAAAATTGACTTTTAAATCTCTAATTTTGAATGAAGGTTAAATTATCATTATGAAAAATCATGTTCTTAGTAATTCAGTCTTTATAACATGTTGTTGTTTGGTTTAGTTTCACGGCCTACATGAAATTCATTGTAATGTTTACATCATGAATAATTAATAAATATTAAATTATGGTAAAATTAAATAAAAAAATTAAATGTCTTAAATATTATTTAATATTAATATTCATATATATATTTGATAATAAAATCTATTATTATTACAAAATAATATTTTTTAGAATATCAAATTTTAAGTGTGCTACACGATCCGTCATCATAAGTTCCATAAAATAGACAATTAGACTCCATAACTATATCAAAAAAATTATTAAATCTGGATAAACATAATTCAATTAAAAAACTACCATCATAACTCTGGAATTAAAAGGGAGAAATTATTGTTAGTTTAACCATAAAAATAATGTTATATAGAATGATTCATGGAAAAGTAACTATAAAATAATCTATTATACTCATTCATTTTAAAAGTAATAGGAAACATGTAACATGGAATATATTTAACATTTGGAACCAATTTAAATGTTATTTTTACCATTTAAATTAAATCAAACCTGTCATGGATATTATGAACTGAATGGCCCTGAACGACCAATGAGTGTTCTACTTATTTTGTAAATAAATAAAATATGATAAAAATGTAATAAAAGAAATAATATTAAATGTATACTCATGTAATAGGTTTATTAATCATGTATGTATTTGATATAAAATTATTTTTAAGGATGTTTGACGCTTCATAAAATTACTTAGGACTTGGGGTATGGGAATGTGTAACACAAATTTGTTTCATTGGGCTATATCACTTATTTATTAACTATGTTATAAAATGAATATGTTTTTTATGAACATTGAATTCGTTAAATTTTAATTAAACTTTTTATGTTAATTTATATTTTTTCATATAATAACTTCATTCATTTGTTTTTTTACTTCAAATGTTTTGATATTTTTACATTTTTTCTTATAACAATTTCCCTTCATGGAAAAGTGAATCATATTCACCATTTACTTTCTTTCATGGGGTGTATATTCATCCTAATGAATGTTTTTTCATGAATTCATTTTATAAAAATTAATTGGATTTATATAATCATATCATGTCATTTATTTCAATTTATTTTAATTCAAACAATAAAAAATTTGTAAATATATTTTTTTCATTACAAACTTATTTAAAATGTTTTAATGTTTTTCATTCATTTATTTTTCTTCAATATCCAAAATATTTCTAGTTTTTCAATAGTGTTATTATTTATAATCAAAATTAATGAATATGGTCATATTAAACTAGGAATTTCATTATAAATATTCAACAATTAATAAATTTAATATATTATGAGTCATGTTTTACTCTAAATATCAATGTTGGAAGATGATTTAAAAATAATCATGTGGATTGAATTTCGACAAAAACATGAATATTCATTAATATTATGAATACCCTAAAATTTTAATTTATTTTCAATGATTATCTTTTTCATATTATTAATTTAATTTTTCATTATCAAAATTCAATGATGCTTTACCTTGTTATCATGTGATATAAAAAATTATTTATATTTATGTGTTTAATATTATTTTTAAGGATATTTATGATTAAAAATATAAAATTTATTTATTTTATCTATAATATAGTTAGTAAAAATTTTATAGGATGATGGTTGGGTCTAATATAAACCTCCAGTGAATTGGATATTAATATATTATTAAGATAAATTTTGTTGGAATTAACTTGTGAAGTTATTCAATTATAAGGGTTCATATAAGGGTTATATGAGGATAATTTACCAAGATTGATACATGGATTTTTCACTACATAATACGATTATTAATTTATTTAATGAGGTAATAAATATATCATCTAATCATAATTATTTTTATGATTTTTTAAGTGTAAATTTTTAATTTTTTATAGGAAGTTATTTATGTCTTCTCATGCTTTTGAATGTAACATTCATGATTATTCAATTTCCTTAATAAATTCTTCTGAGATTTTTTCACAAAAAAATATGGAGAAATGAATTTTATTTTAGGTTTTAATTTATTTTTTGTGTTATTTTATATGATCAATGATATTCTCTTAATTAGAGTAAATGTTTTCATGGGTAATAAATTGTTTCAAGGATATAATAGGTTTTATATCTCTTTTGTATCCCTTGAAGAGTATTATTATCATTATGTGTTTTTATGTGATTATTGAAAGGAATAATAATTATTGAAAAGGATTATAAATTCTATCTCTATATATGATCATTTTACCACTAATAAATATTTTTTATTATTTAATGAATTTTGTTTTGTAAACAATTGACCATATATAGAAAATTAAAAGTTTTATATGCAATGATTTCTTAATTTTATGGTACTCTAAACCTAAATTATCATGGGAATGTGTCAGAATGAACAAATTTTTATAATTAAAGTAATTATGGTTTTATTAAAGATGTGTTGTTATATGTAAATTTTAAAAAATTCGATTAAATCGGTTGTGATCATGGTTGACTTATTAAAAAGATCCATTTCTGAATAATTTATATAAAATGATTAATTAAAATGGATATTTACACAAAAAAATTATAATATGTGATATTTATGTGATTAAGTATTGTGATGAAATAAATTTTCAACTCACTACAAAAAATATGTGTTGTTTCCAAAAGTTGATTAATTCCATTACTGTAATGAAATATTAATGATCAATTTAAATTTGATCATTATCTTTGATCTTCATTCACAGGTTTACTTATTAATTTATATCATTTATATATATATATATATGATTTTACTATAATATTTTTATCAAGATATAACAAAACTCACACCTGGTTTTGTATCCATAAAAAAATTTCTAGTTATGCTTTCCAAAGCATAACGTAGGATCCCATAGTTTTTTACTCTTCTTCGTAAACGGAATTATGTTGAAGAGTGATCTTGGTAAAATTATTTGTTTAAAATAATACATATTAAAATATTGGGTTCTTCATTTTCTCATACATATGATATTGTTGTATTGATTTGTAACTCTTGATAATAGTGAGGTCCACAACGGATATTCATACTCTTGGGTTTGATAGTGTAAATAGTGTATGTATCATCATTGTGCGTTGAAGTGTAATAAAATCATGATACTATCTAGTTGTTTTATATTACTTTAATATTTCTATACTCATCAATATATTGGAATATTCAATTTATTATACTAATTTTTTTATATATTCTTATAAATAAAACTTAACATTACATGTTTATTTAATATATTTGATGTGTTTAGAAATTCACCAAATATATTATTTTCCATATATATTGTGGGATTGAAGATTCCATATTTTATAGGAAGTTTTTTTAGAAATGATTAATTAATTATTAGAGTGTTTTATCAAGATGAAATGATAAATTTAATTTCCTAATTTTGGAATGAATATATTTCATAGGGAATGGGGGATTAGTTAACAATAATATTGGTTTGGTAATGGGTTCAAGGTAAATTTCATTTTTAACCTACCATCTCAAAATATTTTTAATGAGGCATATTAATCCTTCAGAACCATCAATTTCAATGAAATTATCATTATGAATTTCAATTCCATCGCATATAACAATTTCATATTTCTTTTAAAATATTATACTTTTCATTGGATAGAATGTTTTGATGAACCCTTCTTGATACTTATGAAATGTCTCATCTCTCTACAAGTGAAGAAAACTCTGAATTGGGATATTCCTTATGAAATTTTGTGTGGTACGAGTTACTTTGGAATACGATTTTTGTAAGGATAATGATAATAAAACACTCAATTTATCATTATATATAATATAAAATTGTTGAATCAGGAATAAATCAATTACCGACCAATAAAAAATAGGATTTATTATTTTATTCCTAGCCATAATGAATTTAAATCCCATATCTTATGATACCCCATTACTATTTTGACTGATAATTTGATATTGATATAAATTTTCCAGAATTATATATTAATTCCATATTGATTAGGTGATTCCTTGTCTTGATATAATTGGACATAATGATAAAGGAAAAAATGAGTGTTGAAATGTTTTATGTTAAACATGATTATAGGACTAAATTCAATGCAAAATTATAATATATTTCGATGACTAAATAATTTGTTAGTGAGAATCTATATTCACTAATTGATTATCTAAAGTATATAGATATATAGGACTACTTAGTAATGGTAATATTAAAAAATTAATGGGAAATCATAATAAGAGTAAGTTCATTTAAAATTCCAAAAATTATGTGTTAGATTATCCCTATATTAATATTATTCAAAAATAATTCCATTTGGATATGTGTAAAACATGTCATGTAAGATGTTATTCATAAATTATTTAATAGTGAGACATTAGGAGGACATGGAGGACTATTACCACACATAATCTCAAAATATGTTTTATTTTTACTCCCTAAAACATTGGTGTTTTCCAAGGTTATTGTTTTGATAATTAATTAAATTACATAACACGAAAAACGTTTTATTGAATCCACGAAATGAAATGAAAATTGCAGAAAAAGTAAGAAAATAAGAAAAAATTAATAAATAACATTATAAAAAGACAAAGTTGATATAATCTAATGCTTGATTAATATTTAATCATTAAATCATATATTTACATCAATTGAATTATCATTCCCTAATTTCTAACCCTTGAACCATACGGATGAAAACATTAACATAAAGATCAGAAATAATGAACCCTACATTAACTTCATGTATTCAATTGCATCTCCCTCCAATGATTTTATTACCATAATCTACTTTTGATCAATCAAATTTTCATTAATAAAAAAAATTATATATATGAGAATTTTTTGAGTTTTTAAATTATACTTGAACTATATGAATTGATCCCCAGTTGATTAAATATGACATTTTATGTGTCTATCTCATTTTTCACACTTAAATGTACCAACGGTCAGTTTTCCAATAATTTTATTGATATAAAAATTTAAAACTAATTTATATTACAACAATATTATGAATTTTAGTGAGTATCATTGATTTAAAAATATATTTATGTTTTAAATAAATATATTGATAATAAAAAATAATACTCTTCTATGAATATAATTGTTATCTTGGATAAAATTTACATAAGAAACAATATGAATGATTATAACTAATTTTTTTTTCAAAAATAGAATAAAACACCTAAAATCCATTGAAAATGATTAAAATATTATAAAAAAGAAGTTTTATTGAAGTGAAAATGGTACCACATACACATAAAAAAATGTAATATGGAGAAAAAATAGAGGATATCCTTTTTGGATGATATCCTTTCAAAAATACATTATTATTCATAATGGTTAGAGAAGTGATGTGAGAGTAATATATTAGTAATAAAACTTTTAAAACAAAAAACTCTCTAAAGCTGAAAAAATAACATTTAAATAATGTTTTTGAGGGTTAGGGTTTAAAATTTCAATATGGGAATATATGGAATTATACCTACAAATATTACTCTCCGTTTAATAAATATTAGAATTAGTTTCCATATAAACTATATTACACTCCAATCAAATGAAAATATTTAAAATTATTTCTATAAAATTTCTCAAAATTTACATCAATCCATGTTATGAGGAAAACGTTATGGCCTAAATTATAATGAAAGGTCTAGTCTATCATATTCAAGGAATTAGTGAATTTATTTTTTCATTTTATACAATTAAAATGTGGGTCTGGCTTCCAAGATATAAATGAATAATGTAACCTAATTATATTTTCATATAATTTTGAAATTTAATTTCAAAATTAGATACACAGAAAGTATTATTATAAAATTAATAATGTAAAATTAAAAATGAAAAAGAAATTAATCAATTTTATAAATTAATGTGTGAATAGAAATTAATATAATATAATTATTTAAATATCAATCTGGAGATATTATATCTATAATTATGAAAATAATATTCATCATATAACATTGTGGACATCTTCCAAACACATACACTTTTTCAATCTTGGGTAAAAACCCATGTTAGGTAAAATAGAAAATAATGGATGATGACATTTCTCAATCAATGAGAGATATATATGAAAATTGATAATCATATTTGGAATTTAATTTCTCGAAATTAAAATTCATTTTATTGAAAAATATTATAAAAAATACCCATATTAATGACATTAATTAGGTGGATATAAATTATGAGTCAACTATGCCACAAATTCCCCACCTGTGTGTGTGTGTGACAACCATTTCAAGCTTTTCCATAAACCGTTCATTCAAAAGAATTTAGGTCATGTAAAACATTTCCTCATACATGAATCTTTTCCATTACACCTATTCTTCATCAATTATAGTCAAATTCATAATCTTACTCACTTAAGTATTATTGGATGTCATAGATTAAGTCCTCAAACTAGATATTCTCATATATTTCAAAAAAAATTCCTCTCCCCTATATTTCATTTATTTTATCAAAATATGTTGGATTAAAATTGTCATATTTTAGGTACACATACATATTTCATTCTGATATTGTAATGAAATTTATCATATGATTAATTAATGTTTGGAAATAAAATAGTTTTAATATAGAAAAAATTATTAACATGATTATAACATCAATTGGGTAAGAGAAAATCAATCGTCATAATGGATTTTTAGTGGTGTTGTGAGACATGATGAAACAATTTTCTCCAAAAATACCCATAATAAATAATTTTATAATATAAATTTTTAATAATGAAACAATGAATTATACCACTGAAAAACATTCATTATCCCAAAAAAAACCACAAATGATTAAACTTTTACCATTCTAAAGAATCTTCTCCTGTTATTTGAAATTTTATATAATATATTTTAAATATGTTCCATGGATGAAATGAGCTTGAGATATGATTTTTTGTTTATTTTTTATATATCATTTTTACATTTCGATAAATGACAACAATTAGAAGGAAATAAATAGAAAAATATTAAAGAAGCTACTCAAAATATAATCCCCTCCATCAAACATTAAATGTTACATTTTACTCAATGAAAATAATCCCTGATTTGTCAAATGAAATTTACAATTATAATAGTACATGATTATTCCAAGTATAATGTAATGAAATAAATATGTAATTATCTCAAATATTGTAAAAGGTAAGATCCTTCATGGGAATCCAATATACCTAAGAGAGAAAATATATCATATATTAGATTTAAAATATAAAAAATTAAATATAAAATATTCAATGAATGACCAATAAACTAAAATAGATATTACTCCCCCAATTAACTATATTTATAATATTTATAGCTATATTTTCATTGTTTAATATTTATATCTTTAATGGTGTTGTGGATTATTTATTTCGATACAGTATAACATTTTAGATCCAATGAGAATTAAACAATACTAACTATTCTAGAATTCCAAACATATAATGAAATATATGTTCACCTCCATAAATATGTTCTTTATGATTGGTGGGGTTATAATTAGATTATAATGTTTCTTAATATTATCTTCATCATAAAGAATGATATTGTCCAGTGGGTATTGATTTCAAAATCCCTGATGTATAGTTTTCATCATTATGGATGTAAAAATTGGATCATCATGTAACTCGATATTCATTTCATTTTAAACAGTTTCCCCCATTGAATAAAATAAAGGATTCCTCCAACATTTCATCCAAATGCACCATACATTGTGTACTATCCTCTTTTCCATAAGGAGCATGAAATAATTCTCTTTACCATTGAATTTATAAAGAAGATATATTATTTTTAATTATTACATATGAAATTTCAAAAGAGTGTGTGTCAACATGAATGAAATATCCCCAAAATTATTCATCTATTATCTCCTTATATTTATTCATGGAACTGGAAGCCAATTTTTGGAATTTCTTGATAATGATTTATAATTATCAAAAGTAATACCCAAATCTAATATTTCACCACCACAATGTTCAAAGACTCGTACATATTTATCCACAGTAATTAGTTCTTGTAGTATATTCTCTATTTTTATCATGTTCACTTTGATAAAAGTGGTCATATCAATATTTTATATCGTCAGTTACTACATTAGTCTTTTTAAGTTATGTAAATCATCTTGTTAATATATCTATATCCACCACAACTAACAATAAATGCTTGTTTTGGGATCTTCATACACATGTTCGAATATTTAATGCATGTTTTCATTTTTGTACTTCATCCATGAATCATGTTGTTTGGTACAGTCATATATATTTAATGGGTAATGATTTATCCATATTCTTTTTGGTCCAGTTGTTGATTGTGGGGAGCATATTATAGTTTCCAAAATGATTATGTAAATATGGATTATCAATAATAAAAAAATAGATCCCACATCCATAATGATTTATGGGTTACTTTCCAAACGTATTCAGTCATTGGATATTCATTCTAAGGATTCTTAGGGACATACATTGTTCGAAATAATGTGGGGTTGGGCTCATAACAAACATTGTTGGGTGAATTATTTATAATTATGGGATCCGCTTATAGATTTAATATATGTTCATGAATATTTTCTAGATCATGGAATGGGACTCGATAACTTATAAGATTATTTTATGTTGAATCCATGTAACAAAAAGATGGTATTGTATTTATATCACCATTTATATGTATCATATATGAAAATTTTTACTATTATTTATTAACAATGAGGGACTGGTTGTGTTTTTAAAACATTTGACTAAGTGCTCTGTTGTTTAATAGTGTCTATGAACGTAATTGGTGTTTTAGGATTGGGACTGAACCACCAAGAGGCATCCAACATATATTGTAAGAAGATGAATCAAAACCATTTTATTTTATATAAGACTGTGTTTTGATGTTCAAAATCATGAAAAATGGACATATATGAGAAAATTTAACTAGTGGGTATAGAGATCAGTCCTTAAGAATGTGTCATTTGTGTATTACTTATAATAGAATCAGAGCCCTCATAGTTTAGTTTTCCACAACCTATTGATGGGTGGGGAAGATTAATTAACAATTACAGGGATCATATCTACATATTTTTATTAAATATTGGTAATTATACCATGTTGGGATACTATGTATCGATGAATTTGTATCATATTGTTTAAATTATCACCTCACATATCTATGCGCACATGAGTCACGATCGGTGTAAGAAACAAGAGATATTTGAAGATAGAAAATGTATCAATGGATGAATTTTTTTATTTTTACAGGGCTTAACCACCAAGGATTCATATATATTTGAGGGGGGTTTTCCATCTATGGTTTCCCTTATTGGAAGATTTTTATTACTCAATTGGCATAAACAACTCATGTACCTATGTTCATGTGGGTCATGATTGATGTGAGTCACATAGGATATAACACCCATAAGAAATGTTATGGTAGTAATGTTTTATATAGAGTAATAGACATAGTATGGAATCCTATCTATCATGTTTATAATATGAATCAGAGTCCTCATAGTTCACATTGGATCCTAACTCATTTATTGATAATGAAAGGTGGTAGACTATTGGTAGTAGGCATCCTTGATTAGTGGGAACAGAATGTTTAAGGGAATACAATATTGTGTATTTTTATGTCACATATCCAATCTGTATCCTGTAATGGAAAAATATAGGGGACCATGAATGGCTTGTTGAATATGATTTGATATGATGGACGTCCCTTTTTAGGGAATGAAACAAATAAGGTTTCATGAGTGCACAACCCTTGGTTTGTTATAAACACACACCACATGAAGGTGGTTTGTTAAAAATGGATCATGACTACAAGATCACATGGTTTGAGGGAACATGACCATGTGTTCCTTCTTAGTAGGGGTGAGATGTCCAAGGTTTACCACATGATCTATCTAATATATTTGAGGGTCGACCTTCATGTGATCAATTCACTAATCATGCGAACTGTGTAATCTTGAAAATATGTCCAAGGGTGTCTTCTTGTCTAGAAATACATGTACAATATTCCATAATTTGATATATCTGGATTTTTAGTGGTCCTTCACATGATCTATTTGACTTTTCTATAGTCATTCATTTTATTCTATTGATATTTTTAGAGTGCTTCATGTGATTCATCCAAGATTTAAAAATTCATCCATGTGATAAATAATCTAATCACATAAATTTTTTGATCCCTTCACATGGAGAAAAGTATATCTTCCATCATGTAAATATTATGTCATTTATATATTTTCATCACTTGAATCCCATGATGTTTTTCAATCATCACATCAAATGACTAGGATGAAATATCTAGTAACAATGACCTCATCAACTATCTAATCTTGTATTCCCTTATGAAAATTATTATCTTATATATCTCTTATAATTCATAAAATACTTTTATAGGAATAAGTCTCCTATAATCAGATCATCCCTTCACTCAATATTATCTACTCTTATATGTTTACTCTCATCAATCTCTTTCACTCCTTTCCCCAGGGGGAGGGGGTTATAGGTATCCCCCCCCCATGTATGTATGATGAATTTTATGGGGGATACATACATAACATGAAATAATTATGTGGGCGTGTTCTCTACAAAAACCTAAATTGTTTTATGAATTTCCCTCGATCAAAAAAAAATCATTAGTGACATCCTCCCTTAATCTCATGATAAACATCTACTATCTGATAATTACGTCATTACTAGACTCATTAATCATGTAATCCTTTCACCTGATCTATTTTTCAAGTTCCTGAGTTGTATAATTCAGTGGGGATTCACCTGATGATTAAGATGGACAAGGTTGAATGCCATTGTGTGATCAAGATGACAAGTCCCAGGGGCACCACATCTTCAAGAATTCATATATAAGGGATTTTGTGTGATCAAGTTGACATTACCAAGGGAATCCAATTGATTAGGATAACATTTCTTGGGGCCTTCACATTGTCAATTACATGATCATAAAAATAACTTATTTCCTTCCCATGAAAAACAACTAATGTTCCCTCATGTGAGGATCCTTTAATTTTATTCCTTATATTGTGTGGTCTCATATGTGATTGTCCAAATTTTTTCAATAATTATTCTATCTAGGCATCACATGATCAATGCATCAATATCCAAGGATCTTCGCATGATTAGACAAACATGTCTACAGAATTCATGTGATTAATTAAATAAACACGAGAACCATATAATAACATAGAATGAATTAATTATCATAGAATTTATCACATTACTTAAACTGGTGTGTCTCATAAACAATCATGTATCATGTGTTTACATCCAACACTCATCAGGTATAGACCACTTTGGGTTTCCTCGGAGCATCACATGATGATTTTTTGTGTCCTTGATTCTCTAAAAGGGGAATATGATTCTGTGACCTCAACTTGTGGCCTCTTATGTAGTAATTATTTAGACATGTCATTTTTTGAGAAATGAAACCCCTGGTTTGGTATTTTTTTCAAATACTTATAAATATCAGTTGGTGCATGTTAAAAAATTACCCAATAAGAATAAACGTCTAATAGAAGAAGTAATGATTCTATTATGATGATGTAAATTACCTCCAGAGCCCCTTGGGCTTTCACTAGTTTCTCTCATGATTTCATAGTGGTCTTTTGAGATACCTTTAGTATTCTACTAGATAAACTATAAATATAAGGGACAATTATTTCATTTATGCCTTCATATGATTTAGAGAGATCTTGAAATTTTTCCTTGACAAGATTTTTCTATAATACAATGTTATGTAACCCCATCATGAGAACTATTGATGTGATCTGATAATTTTCCATCGTCAGGTAATGACTTTGTTTGAATAACACTTGTGAACAATCAATGAAATAATAAATAGTAAATTTCTTGTACCCAGATTCACATCTTCATCCATGAGGTTACATCAAGGGATGTATGTGGGCACCAAACTAATGAATATTTCTTTACATAATTCATATTGAAATTATCATGGTCATTTGACCATGATACATGGAAAGGATCATTTATTCATGAGACTTTATATGGTTTACATGATTTCAAGAACCAGAATAGATCATCTTCTTTACATAATGCTTTTTAATTCATGTATTTTTATACATCCCACCTATTTTTTAGATTAACATTTTTTAATAATGAATTATTTTTTATGTCTCATTCCATTTCGATCCTTGAAATGATGTTGTTGTGGAAATGGATCTCTGAAATTCTCTAGATTCTACTGATGATATCAATATGTGCATCATTGTCCTTTCATCTCAGGAGTAGTTAAAAACATGATGTGGACTAATATTTTATAATATCTTTTTTTGGAACTAGTTTCCAATATTTTTATTTATCCCTAGAATGATGATTCCATTCTATAATATAATCAATGATTGTGCATCCCTCTTCGAACCCGTAGACCCACAATTCCATTCATGTTAATATCTCTCTTGCGGGTCACTAAATCTATGAGGATAAATAGTCTAAAATGTATATTCTGATATTCATACCAATATAATTAAATTTTCTTTATCATAATTTTGAAACTAAAACACGTATTTTTTTGATAGTAATGTAGAATTATACCTTTAGCCATAAATGTTGATGGATTATTGGTTGGGATATTGGATCTGGGAGATGTTTTAGGATAGAAAAGGGCCATCTGTTCTAGGTACAGTATACCTCCAAAGAAATCTCTTCTAAGATAAAGAACATTGGGACGTATGAGGTGACCTATATTTCAAAAACCCATTCTATTTATAATAATTTTGTAATGATTTATCTATTTTTTACTTGAGTATGAAGGTGATAATGTTTCACATATTGTGTAGTGATATTTCCATTACTCTCTATGATGTTGACAAAATATGTTTTCGTGAAAATCATTGTAATTATGTAAGATGAGTTTATCTAAACACAATTTTATTGGGATAACAGAATGAAACCCTCTAACATCTATGGAGTAGATCGTTTAGGCCAAAGAGGCCCTTGATAAGGCCTTATGATCAGGGGTGGGAATCCTATTCAAGAGATGGACTAAATTAATTTTCATGAAGGTCTTCCTTGATCATGAGGATAATAAGATGATGGCCTATCCACTGAAATATTCTCATGGGGATGAAGGTACCAATTATATGATGATTGAATAAGGATTATAAAATTTCTTGGGTTGGGGTATGTTTTTATTATCTATTGAACTATTTAGTTATCTCGATTTATAACAGTATACTTGAGTAGGTACCTTATATCAATAATAGAGAAAGGTGGATTCATGCTTTCTACAATTATTATGGATTTATCCATGGCATGTGGAAGGCATATTAGTTTTTCAATTCACAAAATTGACATGTTATATCACCCACTACATCACATCTACCAGGGAATACCCTTATACATAATCATTAATAAATTCTATGTTGTATGGGCTTGGATATGGTCCCAATATGGAAGATATTTATATATATTAGAGCACCAAAAATATTAATGGTTCCTGGTTTAGTCCATTATTGTAGTGTATCATTAGTTTGAGGCCCATCACACAGTGAAAATTTGAAATTGTGATCCACCTCAACTATTATGATCTATTCATAATCATGTCGTATGAGTCATCCATGTGTACAGTGGCTAAAAATGGAAGGGTATACCTTGTGGAATGAACATATTTGATTTTAATTCATGATGGTTTTCGATAAATACATAGTGATAGTGAAATCCTCTATGATTGGTATACACCATGTCATTTTGGATGAATATTTTGCTGCATTCAGACAATATTCTATAATCCTCCCCATTTGTATTTTGAAAAACTTATGAAGATATTATATCATATATGGTTAATTGTTAAAAAGAAGGAGGCTCATACTCATGTAATATTTCCTCTAACAAGATCTTAGGTTAGTCTCTCTAAATCCTATGATGATGATTAGATTTATTCATTACTAAAGGATAAATTGGATGATTTCATGACAAAAAGATCATTTATTCTACTAGTGATCAGATGTGAATCCAATTCAAGTCATATATATAAACCATTATCTATTATTCCAATATCTATTGATATAACTTATAAGGAGTTGATGTTTTTTGAGTATGCTCAACATTGAGAGTGGTGCTGAACATTATAGAAAAGATGAGTGAGGTTCCTATAGGAAAATCCCCATTTATTATATAATTCCTGATTTCATGGTAGAAACGGTATGATTAGGGGAAGGATTACTTGGTTGTTGATGTGTTTAGGTATTGTGTTATTTTTATTTAGAACTGGATTCCTTTGGGAATGTCAATAAGCATTGGGTGATATCCATAAAAAATAGTCTAGTAAGGTTAAATAATTCATTCATGATATAAAAATAGTGTTCCATAATGGGAGGGACAAAATTTAATACTCACCTCATGTATGAAAAATAAATTTTTCTAGAATAGTAGTTGTTGATATGGATAGGGATGACCAAAACTATTCTACAAAAGAGTACTGATTTTATCTTTTTCTGATCATTCTTAATGTATTATAAAACTAGGTTAATAATTCTCAACTATTACGGTTGTTAAAAATGTCTTGGGAGATTCCTTCACCCCTTGCATACACAGTGTAATCTTCTGGTTGTACGATGTCTATGTTCGAATTGGTTGATGAATGGCAGGTCGTGGATGACGGCTCCCATGGCCAGATTCAGCTGATGATGTTAATGACTAATCATCCTAATGGTGAATGATCTACAACTATGTCAGTACTATCCATAAACCACCAGTGTCCCCTTATTCTAGGGATATTCCATTAGAAAATACAAGGAATAATATTTTGGAAATTTCATTAATGTAAAACCAATCATGATCGACAAGTTGGAGTTACAATTTGTATAATTCATTTCATTCATTTCTCTATGGGCTACATGTATCTTATCTTAACCTGTCTTGTTATACATCACGTTGAATATTTTCATTATAGGTATAGGGGGTTTGGATTATTGAATATAATGACACCACTTATATTCTTTTTGTGGAACTAATTACATTAATAATGCTCCATGAGGATGTAGAGGCCGTCAAGTTCCATTCATTATTGGATCTAGTGTCTACCAAAAATGTGTTAGTACTTGTGAATTTAAACGCATCATGGGTGTGTGCACTAATGGAAGTGTTTTAAATTGTGAATTATTTCCCCAATTACATGGTTTTGATCGAGGAATTAATGGGGATGGGTGAAAAATGTATTTGGAATCCTAATACACCAAACAATATGTTTCCTCTCATTTAACATTAATTTACACCTATAAATATCTAATGTTTCCTTCAGAATTTAGTAATAGAAAGTACATCAGTGGTTCCACATAGTTATTTTCTACCTGAAGGAATCACTACCTACCATTAAGTTGGAACTGGGATGACATATGCGGCTGGTGATGCAGCTGATGATTGTAAACAATCCATGCTAAATATGATTGCTGGCTATATGGTATCATTATAGTACTTTTGTTTTAATTAATGAGATATTATATTCTCTATTTTAGTAGACGTTCATTAGATATCATGTTCTTTAAATCATCCTACATTGGGATCCCTTGATACTAGAATGATTTCATCTAAGACCAACACTACACAATCATGTCAAATTATGTAAGTACGAGTTCCTTGATTAAGGATTTCTTTTTATAATACAGCATTTTCCTAGACTGGGCCTCTGTCGATGCAATGATCATGAATCTTTTCATTATTGTATCAATTTAATATTATGGGGAGATGTCTATAATTTCATTATGAGGGGAACCTTCATTGAGTTGTATGGACAGATGGGTAACATTAGAATGAATTTCAACACCATTGTCTATAGTAGGTTCAACTTTCCATCTTTTCCTTCAAACGTTATGAAACTGATTTCCATAAGGGAGATGAAATGTGCCCTCATGATGAGTATTTAGAAAATTTAGGCATTTAATTTTTCCAAACAATGAAGAGATAAGGCTATTTATAATTATTCCATATGTACAACTAATGTATTGGACTACATAAATTTAGTCAACATTGGGATGACTGATATTTATAGGCTCCATTTTTTGTTTAATAGGATTCCACAAGAGCTTCCCCTACCACAATATTTTTTAAACCCCCTACAAAGTCTCATTGACATGGCATAGAAGTCCTTAATTAATGTTGCTTCTAGTGTGGAGGCATTTCACTGGACTATAGAGGTGGAGTAGTTTATCTAATTTCACAAATCCACAGCCCCCTATAAGAGATGTCATTATACCTCAAGGAATATTCAATGAATATTTCATAATAGGCATGTACTTTTAAGCACCTCATTTGTTTGAGGGCTTATGGGAGAGACATAATGTTTTTGTATCCCATCATCCCTTATTTACCATATCAATTAAACAATATTTTAAACTCCATCTTTGTTATCAATATTTCATTTGTTCTTCACATGCATGTAATTTCATTAGCTCATTTTCATATAGATCATCAGAGATATAAAAAATTTTATAATACCCTGTGAAACCCAAAAAATTAATTAAACATATTATATAATAATGAAAAACATGTTAGAATTTTCATTGAATTATTAATTCCATAAGACTCAGAATTAACTTATCTAGGCAATCCCATCTAATATAGTTTGGTTCAAATGTATAATTTGGGTAAATAATTCCCAGAGGGAGATTACTCTAATTTTATCATATGTAACTAGGCCTCTCTATAATAGATAAATTTTTCTATGGAAATATATTCATCTCTACGATCATTACATCTCATTTTTTATCCAAATGCTATTTATAATACATTGTGGGAGAGGACTAGCCAGCATTGACACAATAGTTCCTCATGCTTCCATTTATATGTTTTTCTCTTGAATATTTTTATTCTTTTTCCTTTTCATAAGTCTTCTATTATTCAAATATCGTGAATAGTGTATGTCTAGGGTAAAGAGACATGACATTGTCCTAGGGTTCCCTTTGATAGTTTTCAAACTCGAGAAGTTTTATTATTTCAATTAGTAATTTATGATCATTATAACTAGATCGATTACTATATGTTACAATCTTATAGATCATCCCTTCAGTTGTTTCATTTTAATTTATTATATTTTAGACCTTATACTATTGTTGTTAAGGATATAATAACATGAAACTTTTTTTGTTTTTATTTACAGTCACTAAACACATACCCTCAAATATTTTAGTTTACAGTATTCTAACACAATCCCTCTACTTTTTTAGTTTATAGATATATGGCATAACCCTTTTATTTTTATTTTTTAGGGGATTCTAACATGGGAGTTTTCTTATATTTTTTAGGGTCTTCTAACATAGACTGTATGTTTTTGTAGTCTAAGTTATTCTATCTTGGAACTTATTTTTTTTATGGTTAGAATATTCTATCATGAACTATTAGTTTACTTAGATTAGAATATTTATTTTTTGAACACAATTTTCTAAAGTTAATGTTCATATAGCTCAGAACTTATATTAACTGAGATGTTGATGATACAGATGATGTATATTCATGAAGGCTTCTGACACCGTAAATATTAATTTAGATTCTAATGAATGAATATAAATGAATGGTTATGACACCTTGTATTATTATAGAAGTTTTGAAGGATGATTTTTCAGGGAGGGTTCTAATGCACTACCCCCTTACTTAATATGTTCATTTTAGATAATAAAATAATAAAATATATTTTGAATCCATATGGAAAATTGTATTATGGGATACATAAATCATTTCCCAAATACATTGTACTGGTGTTGATGATATGAGGATGACACACATGGGATGATAAGAAAGCACTAGGAGGCGATCAGTTACACTATGATTTTTATAGGCCTCACAAGGATCAGAGGTCCTTTACAGAAATGTAAAGACACCACATGTTGATTGGTCAATTGCCATTATTCTTGAGCTTATAGGAATTATATTTTTGGTCAATAAGAGGATTCCATGCTCCCTCCCATGGTCTGTAGATGATTTTTGAATATTAGAATACATAGATAGTGAAGTAGGGAATAGAAAAAAGGATATCCAAGAAGGCTTAATGAATCCTATGGGTAGTTTAGTTTTGTGGTTATGAATATTGGGATATACATCAAGTGGTTTTTGGTTTAATTATGAGGTCCATAAAAAATATTGAAAATGGAGCCCCATATTCAAGCATTGACAATTGGTAAAATAAAAAATAATGAAGCCTCGAGGACATATAAAACACTTGAATTGACTATTCATGGTAATTGTAAATCATGATATATAAATATCATTCTTAACTAAAATAAAGTCTAGTTGGTACATGTTGATTGTTACTATTGGTGGAAACAAATATCACACGTATTTATGGAAATATATCATGTATTTAAGGAGTTAATTTCCTCATGTACCACACATTCCCATTGTGCACTCTCGTAGGAATTATATTATTCACTAGAGAATTATATTAGGGTCCCTTTATGTCATCCATTTACTACTTCTAAAAAACTATAAGGGAGAACCAAGAGAAATGAATTATCGATATGGGGTACTAGGAGAATTTTTTTTACTCAAGGAATTGGTGGGTGTCAGATCATAAATCAAATACATGAATCTTGAATCAGGAAAATATAATATTCAGGAATTGTTATTGTACCATAAAAATTCTTTCACTTCTTACTAAAAACATTATCACACTAAGGTTATTCAATAATTCATTACAGTAAAAAAATTATAGTATTGAGATATAGAGATAATGGATCAATTTTAATAGTGGACCAATATGGGCCCTATGATCTTTGTACCTTTTTTAATAACACTCTATATTTTTACAAAATTATATAGTTAGAGAGATTATTGAGCGAATACATGACATTTTCTCATACATAAATTTGCAATTTTTTAACACGATATGTTCTAATTATCTTTAATTATTAGATTATCGTCATTCTATTTGGACCCATATAGGTTAATATTAAATTACATATTAATATTACCCAGGATAAAATATTTTATAGTCATGGCACATGGATATAGTATCATGGGAGTGTAACACAAAAGCATAACTAAGATTACCATGGTCAAGGTTAATCCAAATCCCATTTGATAAAGGTGAGGTAAAATGTAGATCAAGGTTCGTGAATCATTAGTGATTATACAAGATAGTCATATCGAGGATGATCTCAAGTCACATATTAGTTCTGAGTTCTAACAAAATTCTATCAGGGCTCAAAAGAATCAAAAAATCCCATTTTTGAAGGTTAAATTCCTCTGGTTATGGGGTCGAAGTAATGTCTATATATCTGAATCATACATGGTAAAAAATATAGATAATTAATTATTTCATAGTACCATGGAAGGATAATAGAAATAAGATATGGTCAAGACATAAATTGTGATTTGCTGATTGATGTACATAGAATTATTATATAAGAATCTTAAACAATGGATAACCATGGTGAGGCTATTATAATCCTATTATTATGAATAATTTTGGATGAATGTCAACACAGTTTATTTTCGTGTAATGGGGATGTGCCTTCCATTCTTTTTAACATCATGCGACAAATATGTAGTTGTCTTATTCTTTAACAAAATATTACCATCACATCATCCATATATTTTAACATAATGTAGTAGGGTTGTGTAAATCAATGTGAAATTATGTAATGTATCCAAAGGGACACCCCTCATTTGTTGGGTATGGAATGTTCATAATTTAAATTTATATTTTCAGTAATACCAAGTCTTCCCCATGCATTTTTACTATAAATAATCACACCCCTATTATATTTCTCAAGGATATCTCCCAATGTAGATCTGGATTCCATGAAAAAATGGAAGGTCAATTTTTGTTTTTTATTATGACTCAGCCCAGCTATTATGGATCATAGGTGTCACTACATCTCCTGTGATATCAGATTCTATCCAGATTCGTCTTTCTTAATGTGATCCTCCTATATAGATCTATCTCTCAAACAAAAGGGGGAAAGACATTTTTACTTTGTTTGGATGTTGTGTCCATGAATGAAGGTCATTTTGTGTCACTAAATTTTATATAATATTAGGAATGAATAAAAACATAGATTCAATATGACTATCAAAAAATATAAAAATCATATGTTGAGAGGTGTAATTTTCTTTTCTCTGCAATTCTTGGCTAGGAACAAAGATAGGGGGTCTGTGTGTCATATTGTATCCTGTGGGGATCATAATCAATCCATATATAGTTTAAGACATGTTAAGATCCTCATTATATAGATTATACATAATTTTATTAGATATGGGTATGTTTCCCTTAAAGTAAAAATAAACCACTATAACTCGGGTGTAAGATATTTTACTTTCTATAAAATGGTTATTCTGAAATGGATCTCATATTGGGAGAATATTTCACTAGTTGGGAAATTTTTACATTCTTAAAATTAAACATGGTTTAAAATATTAAATATAGATCAAGAATTTGGGATATTTGTGATAGTGGAAAACATGTGTTTGGGAATTAGATATATATCTATCCATTATTATGTTTCCTAGACGGGAAGGGACCAATCCACACGTAGTTCTTAGAAGATATGGTTCCCTACTTAAATCAAGTTCATATGCAAGGAAGGGGGGATAATCATTTTGATTATTTATATTTATTGGTGGATTAAGGGGCCTGAGCATCAATATATGTCTTATGATAATATGATTAAATAAACACATTTCTCTTTTATAGACCACCAGCATCTTTCTAACTCGTATGTAAGGAGAGGGAATTTTTTTATCTTCTATTTGTGGGACTTAATATCATAGTTGGATAAAGGATCCTCTAAATAGATCTGGATCATATATAGGGATGGTGAATTTCTATATAATATTGTAAACATTAATTTAAACATTTATAGCTATCATAGATCTATGGATATGATTAATATAATGACCCTATATAAGTTGTGTTAGTTATTTTATAATAGAAAATATGTCATATATTTTAACATCATGCATTTAGAAAAATGATGGATGATTCGTTTTGGTCATGAATCATTGGCTCAATATGACATCCAAGGGAATTTAATATCTTATATCATTTGGTTCACCATAGGATATTCACACCGTAATATAATTTGGTACTATAATACGATTTTATAACCCATCTTTAAAATCTATATGATTCAAAGACAGGTAAAATTGATGGTTTTAAAATATTCAAGAATAGTTATGTTATGTGAGGTTTAAATCATAACAACATACCATATGAGTGAACACGATGTGAAGACTTGGGGGTAATGAACAACCATTTATAATGGAGGAAGTTTGTGTGACTTGAAGTTAGGAAATTACCTCTTGTATTTAGGGGGGCTCTCCTTTAGGAGTGGAACATCCCCCATGAACCAACCACAATGAATTATGTTATTCACTATTTAATCCTAGTGGTGTACCTTCAGATTTTCTATTTATGAAACCAATATTCTATATCGTAAATATATAGAATATGGGTTGAAGGTCTATTGTGTTCCATGGGATGTGTATCACCTTAAAAAATGGACGGGTATTAACTCAAATATGGAAGCTAAGAAGTTGGTTAATGGGGAACATGATATTCAAGATGGGATGGATCACCGTTATGGATATTCCAACATGAAATGAACAAATTTTTGTGGAAAATGGATAAATCATGTGATTCTTGAGTACATAATCATTAATGGGGGTGATTTTCACAATACGAAGACATCAAGACACGTCGTTTAACATCATGTGATATGGACATGGTCATGGATTTTAAGGTTATTCAACTATGATGTTGTTCTATTTCTTTTAATAGAATGGAACTCAATAATTTTTTTTTAGAAGAATTCCAGGTTACCTAATCTCAAATGATTCATTCTTATTATGAGAAAAAAGAGACAAATGTGACGTCACATAAGCCATGCAAGAGTTCATGATTTGGAATATGTTGGGGTAATCACAATTTGGTGTGTGAATAAATACCCAAAAAAAATTGTTCCTCACCATGTAATATATTTAAAATTAACAAAGATCTATGTTTAATCATGATATTGATGATTTCAGAATCACTATATATCTGAGGTTAACAGGAATCATGTCACACATAGTTGTAGAGATTGAATACTCCCTTTAATTTTCTAACCCATATAAAGAGATGGTGAATTATATATATTTTTTTGAATATTTTAAATTCAATTTTGGAATCATATTTGATATTCAATAATCATTATGTATCTTGTTGCAATAGGAATCATGTTGAATGTAGTTTTGGGAAAATCAACCTACATAGTTCAGCCCTGTATGTAGGTTGGGGTATTTATTTCATTTTTTTATTAGTGATATCCCTATGAATTAATATCCATGCATCAATATATATTCTATAGTAATAGGAATAAAGTCACACATAGTTAATATATTGAAATTATCCTATATAGGTTGACCCATATGTAGGGGTTAATGGATCCTTTTAGAATGTCATTAGATCCAAGATTTTAACACCATGCATGACTAGGTTTCATGTTGTAACAAGAATTAATAGACATAATGTTGTTATATTTAATCCTTTATGCAAATTTAACTCCCACATAGGGGTGGGGGAATTTAATTTTCTATGTAAATATTTCTCATGAATATTATGTTTTCCTTTAAGATGTATCCTATTTTGGGAAAGAGAAAACTGGTTGTGGGTAAAGTTTCCTTACATGGATAATGGTGTGACATCTTTTTCATCCTAAGCTGTTGTTTGGGAAACTAGGTGTAATCTAGTAAACTAATACCCAAGAAATTCATTATATCTATCAAGGTCATTCATATGAATAGGACTTTGTCCCACATAGTTACCACATGTCATGAAATTTAATGTCATATGGCTAGGATGATGTTTACCTACATTTTTAAGGCCATAGTATGTGGTTCTTTGATGTTGTATAGTTTAATGTATTGTTTTTATGACATAGGAATGATGTTATATAGAATAGATACATTCTTAATCCATATTTGATGTGTTAAAATGGGTGAAGGAAACCATGAATATATACTTATCAATGAATGTCATTTGGAAATTGTTGGGATTAGCATCGCACTATTAGAAACTTTTATCATGGACTTAATGGGGGGAACATCCATTGGGACCAAAAAATCCACTATGTATATGCTATGAGTTATTTTGTTATAATATTGATATCCATTGGGGTCACTTTATAAATTGCAACATCCACTTTAAAAATTTTCTTCTACATTCATTAGTCACCAATAATTCTTAGAGGGGTCACTTTAGAAACTAAAACATTCATTTTTTAAATAATCTATGTAATTTTGTTATCTACTAAAAAATTATAGAGGTTACCTTAATAAAAAAACCCTTAGGAATAGGCTCCCAGAAATTGTGTTCTTCACCATGAATCATAGTGGGGCCCCTTCTGAAATTGAAACATCCACCATGAAAAAGCTCCCAAGAATTGTATTATTAACTGATGAATACCAATAAAATCCATTTAAAAACCAAAACACCCCTAGGAATAGGCTCTTATGAATTATGTTATTCACTATTGATTCCACGTTGGTCTCTTTAGAATTAGTCAATCCCTTTTACCAATATTTCTATAATAGAGAACCGTAAGGACATGAGTTCAATGTCCTTGAAATGAAAATAGATTGTACACTCAAATATTTCAGTGGTTTAGTAATGACATTTTTTTGGTGGAAAAGAGGGTGTTAAAAGGGATTTAGACACTCAATGAATGTGGGTCTTCATTATAGATACATATCCTAAAATTAAAGGCTAAAAGGATGTGATGGGTTAATATTTCATTGATAATGGGTGAGCTGTATAGATGGGTTACGAATTGGGTATCTGAATCTGCATAAACAGATTAGATATTGGAAGGGTAAATCATAAACAATAGTATCTGATTCAATTGGAGGAGGAGACCAGTGGGTATATGGCAATCATTATTAATGGTGGAATATCATTTCCCTCATTGTTAGGAAAATCATTGCTATGTTTAACGATTAAATTCCTCGAGGACAAAAACATTCTCTAGGAACAATATTTTATGCATTTTATTATTAACTATAATATCTTATAGGGGTCCCACTAGATTATCCAACCACTACTACATTTACCATACATGGGAGAACCAAGCGTACGTCAGATCAAGGTCATGAGGATTCCAAAAAATGTGAATAAACTCAAGGTATCGGATTTTATTTACATAGATATGGAAGGTGTGAAGTCTATTCCATTAGGAATGTAATATTCAAGATTGTATGGGTCACCCGAAAGGATTATACAATTTGTATTAAACACAGTTTGAGATAAATGGATAAAAGAAGTAAGTCCTGTGTATATAATCATTAAAATGGATGATCTATTTAACAAGAAGAGTTTATGCCATTTATTTTAACATCATCTGAAAAATATGTTGTCGTGTAGTTTAAAATCATATAACTTGGAAGTTGTTACATGATTTCGAATAATAGGTATCCCACTCTTATAGTAATAGTGGATTTATAGTTTCTGAAATATGAAATTATTCATGATCGATGTGAGAGACAATATTTTACTAGGATGTCTGCTATACTTTCATAGAGTGAAATAGAAGAAGCTTTCTATTATGTGAACATTTTAATGTGTATTTGGATGTCCACATAAATATGAATAATTGGGAGGCTTGTGGTTGAGATTTATTGGGCAAGAAATTAATGATCTTTGAATCACTATATATCCCATAGTATGGGAAACATATGAAACATATTTATTATAAGTGAATCCCCTACATAGGTCTAATCCATATGAAAGAAAAGGGTAATTTTGTTTTTGCCTTTTAGTTTGGCCGAATAATGGAAACTTGGGAATCTCTATGTATCCTATGGAAATAGGAATCAAGCAATAAGAGTGATATTAAATGATCACTTTTTTGGATATGCCTCTCACTTTGGGATAGGGAAAATTATGCTCTTGATTTTAAAAAATAAAATTAAAAAATGATGTTTTAGTGATAGGATCAAGTGATACTACCTTGATGGAATGTGGGGTTATGGGAATAAATGTAGTATGAGATTTTATACCCCAGAACCAAAAACCATTTATGTATATCTAGATCACATGTAATAGAATAGGAAGGCCCTGCAAGATAAAAATAGGTTTTGTAGTTTATGACCTTGAAACTACGTTCAGGGACACTATATAGTTTAAATTATTACTTATAGTACATTTATAGTTGAATATTTTAACTTTGTGTTACTTGGATGAGTTCTGTGGAGTTTAGCATCATTTTTTGAGGATACCTTATGTGATGTTTAACTTCATACATTAAAGAAAATTTCAACATTTTTTTAGCTTATGAAATAAGGATGAGTAATTCTATATTATTTAGAGCCCTATATCTATGAATTACCTCTTAGTAGTATTTATAAAAATTATTTATTATGCATCCTCGTGTTTTTGGGAGTATAATACATACCCTATAAATAATATCCAATGTGTGACCCCTATTTTAAAAGTCCTTATATATTATTTAATCCCTTTCCCATATGGTTTCTATTAGTGGGGATTTCATACCTAGTATCATTTGTGTTCTGAGAATGAGTACCAACACTATTTGGCGTAATGATAGGGGGAAATAATTTTTTTAAGGATCATGAATTCCTATTCAGATTTATATCTATGTTTTTCAATGTACAAAACCATTTCTCATTGATTGTTTCTGAATAATCTGTCAGCTTATGTGATTGTATGTTGTCTCGGAGTACATTGTAGATTTTTGTTCAGAGTGAGGGAAAAAACATTGATATGTAAAACTAACCCTATTAAAAAACACATTAATATGGGTTGACATAATTGGAAGTTTGTGTGGTGGTCCGGGGGACCATAAAACATACAGGATCTTGTATTACAAAGAACTATTGTCTTTTTCAACCATTTTTAGGATTATATTTGAAAGAGTATTTTTAATGGCCTCTACATATCCATTTTCCACTACATGATAATGGGATTTTTGGTTGGACTCTATTTTATAATAATGATATAGACTTTTCAAATCATAAGTACCATATTTGGTTCAATTTTCCATCAATATTTTTTTGAGGTGCATTGAATTGGTTGATGATACTAGACAACACTAAGATGAATATATTATTTTTCCTGACTTACTTGAGGGGAATTACCTCAGTAATCATGGGAAATAAGTCGATAAAAATTTGTTCTTAAATAAAATATAAGATGTTTGGGGATATTTACAAGCATTTTCCATTCCCCATATGATATATAACCAAGAATAAACAATTGTCTAAAGAAATTCCATGAGATGTTGGATAAATGTTTCTTCAATATAACATTCATGAAACATAATTATTAATTATACATAATCATATATCATAATATTCAAATTGTTTCCAAGACTCCTACTTTTGAGGAGATACTAATTATTGAGTAATGATCACTATAGGAGATCACATAGAATTCATTGTCGATAGAGGGAGTCTCTCATTATGAAATGAATCTGAGGAGGACTCCATAAAAATGTTATTTTTAGAGGGATCATTGATAATTTGGTCTACTCTAAAGGGTGATGTTCAATTCCCAATGCTGAATATGTTCCATGTTGGATCAATATGCAAGGAGGGCCCCATTTTGGCAGTGATCTGTTATTGAATCCATCCATCATGGGCTGGTATCTAACTCATCATATTTTGGGGTACTATTGATATGATTAATTTCATCCTTGTTATAGATGATGAATGATGAGACTAAACTTCAATGTGGGATGAGTGAGACTACCTAATTGAAGTTAGGATCATCCACGAATACTATAGTTTTACTATAATATTTATTGAAAACAGTAATATATGATTTAGGGAGGTTACGTAGTGTTGGTTCAAAAGGTAATTCTACCATTAATCCTATCAAATAAGAGATGATAGTGGAAAATTCATCATTTATTATGGAATAATCCAATTTATTTTCTTGATCACTATATTTGAGTCACCTTTGAAATTTTGATAGAATATATATAACTATTATAATATATCTAATCCAGTGATAAGGTATTTGTTTTCAGTTTCATTATTTGTGTAACCTTCAGTTAAAATGAAGGTGTAGAGAAATGTTTGTATGATTGAAGAAACAAAAAAAATCCAAGACCAACTTGGTTGAGCTCTGAGTTATAAATTTTCATAGAACATAGACATTGGTAAGAACCATCAATGACATATACCATGTTCGGGGATCGTCTTGGGTATAAAATACATATTTTTTGGATGTTTTCTATCCATTGGTGCACTTTTTGGGAAGGTTTTTTTGTGGGGAAATGATTCAGTGCCTTAAAAATTATTTCCATTTGTGACATGAACTGTATGCCATTCTGATATAGAATAACGACACTTTGGTAAAAATTTATGATTAACATAGGGTGGCCCAGAATATGTTTATTGTTTCAATATAGGAGAACCGATGGACTTGAAGATGCTACATGTAATATTACATATTCTTTACTACAAAAATGATTGTGATATAGTTCTTATTCATATCATAATATTGATTATCAATGTAAATCATTGTTTTTCTGAGATTATAATTTGTTTTTCAGCCCATTATTTTTTGCAAGCAGGGAACCCAGTTATTGTTCTATGTTGGACACATATAGAATAAGTTCTATTACTTATAATTGTGGAATCAAGGCTGGTGGATGTATTAAGTTATTATAGATATTCTAATATTTTTTTTTGGTAATCCATTTCCAACTAGTAGGTGACTCAGTTCTTTGTTTACATAGAGAATGTGACATATTTTACTAATAGGTTGGCTTTGTAATAATTGATAAAATAGAGGTTCCCTTGGATCACTCAAAATTATTTATGATTTTAAGGATGTGGAGTTACCATTGTTTCACTATTCTTTTTGGAAAAATCCTAAATGTTGTGGTGGAAAACCAAAATGAAAATTAATTTGCCTAAAATATTTCTAAGATAATATTTTACAATATTCAACTTTACACTATGATGATATAATTTTTTCAATATTAATTGATGATAAATGAGGTGATAATTTTTTTTTGATATTTAACTAATAGTTCATTGATGTAGTTACAAATGATTCAACTCAACTGTGATTAATAGTTATGTATCATGGTGTATTGATATGTAGAACTAACATTCATTAAACTAAAGGTAATGTTCTAGAAACATTATCCCATGAAGTGATCTAAAGGAAGTGGCTTCCTCATCTTTAATTCCATCTTTATATGGTGAGGTTATGAATACCATATATAAAATAACAATCTTGGAATCCTAGAGTTGCATCTATCTAATTTTCCATGATTGATAATAAGAAATAAAAAAATTTAATTGTCAATTCATTCCCAAAAAACAATGTAAAAACTGATGATATAGTTATTTTTACTTACGGGTATGATATTGGAAATCCATTTTGGTTAATAAACCTCTTATAAAAAGTAGTATTTTATCAATTTTCCAACTTCATATTCTGCCTTGGAAGCGTGAGAGGGGAATATTATCTTGGATGACATTATGAAACCTCAGTGGTTATTAGAAAATCTTAAATGATGAGAAGCCACATTAAAGACATTCTCATTTATCTTTTTATAATTCCAAGTGAATACATATTGATGAATCATTATTAATGAAAAATAAATCTCATATTCCTCAAGAGGCATGCATGAACTAATTAATGTAGACTATGGTTCTTCATCTATTACTGGATTCACCTTACTATAATCATAAATAGTGGTGGAGAAGACTTCCTAAAATGAAGGAGGCTTCTCTTGAGTACATTGTCTTCCTGTTTGTGTCTATGTATATGGGGGAATCTTAATGCATGGTAGAAAACACAAAGACACCTCTATCATTGATTAATGTTGGAAGGAAATGAGTAGAAGCATTGATATAATGAACCACCAAATATTTTGGGGGAATTTTGGAGAATCATTCCTTCCATCAATCTTACTTTAAGGGTATGAGAGGAATTGACATATCAAGTTTCAGTTAACTTTCTCTCGGAATTATTAATTTTTATTAATGGCACAATGGAATTTTTATATCCTGATAGAGCATTATTACTTCTATTAATTTATGAATAAATTTCATTTGGAAATATTTATTTCACATATACATGTTCATGTTAATTTTATAGTTCATTAAATCATATTAGGACTATGAATATTACCCTGATCAGGGTTTTGTGAATTATATTATAAAGGTTGATATTGATTTAGGGACTTCTTGTGGAATTTCCCTAGCTGATGGAAGTGGAAAAATTCATATCACCCTACATATTATAGAAACATTACTCAACATATATGGATTAACGATATTTAAAATGGGTTTCGTCACTATATAGTATGCTTTCCTTTCTTATAATGGTTTATTTACATCATCAGTGGGATGTCATTAGAACCCCCATGAGGATTTTAAGTATATGAATTATAAGTAATATATTTTGTGTTGTGTCATTCTAGATAACCATGAAATTGAAATTAGATGTGTTTTACCTGAATTGAAGCTTGATTATGTTCATTTTTAATGTCATTTTATTGAATTTTTTGTACACTTGAATGGTCATCTTCAATAGTGATAAATCATTATCATCATATCACAAATTTCAATGGCATTGGACTGGGATGTGGTTTATCTTATATCCATTATGAACAATAAACTTTTAGAGTTCAATATTATCGAGATTTTCATAAACATAGAGTGGTATTTTGTGACCCTAGACATTTTCATACCTTTCCTGATCTCTAAATGAGATGGTGGTATGGCATGATTTCGAATTAGTTTCCATTTGGTTAACCTTGGAAATTGATACTTCTATATAAAGAACCTAGGTATTCTATAGGGACTTAATAAATTTAAAGGTGATATATTTTAAAATATAGATGGAATCCATGATTTAGATTTTGGCTAGGATAGCTTCAAAATGTTTTAGAATGATGTATTTTAGCAACTATGTTATGTTCTTCCCAAGGTGAGGTTTCTCCATATCATGTTTCTTTGGAAATTAATTATTTTATGTATACGAGGTTGACGATTATATAGAGTTCGGGGAAACATCTATTTCTAGTTTCATATCTCATGTTGGCCTACCCATTAATTTTTGATAATCATACAGTTTCACCCCATACATCCATTTGTTTAAAACCATTGAGTTTTAATGGACATTGAAAGGCTCTAAGACATGTCCATTCCCTCGTTGGGATTGATGATGTGCTCATCTAAGGGTCTTATATGAATAAATCAATTATCCATTGTTATAATAAGAATATTATGTCTAGACACATCTATAGAATACCCTGTACCCTTAACTTATATAACCCCAACCTCTGTAATCCCTAAAAAAGTATTGGGAACATATATTAATGATCATATTCAACATCAGATAAAGAGTTTTGAATTGAATAATTTATAAAAATTGAAGATTATATCCTTTTCTAATGAGTTTTCCCCATGGGGTGCCTATTTTTTGAATGTTTAAGTGATGAAATATTCCAAATTTTGAGATACTGAAGTTACTTCCAAATCTAATTTCCATTGTTATTTTTCATATATATGAATATTCTGTCATCCTCTTGGAGATAGATTCAATGATGTCTCCCCATGTTTTGTAATATTGAAAATTTTATGAAGCTTCTCTATAAGGGTTGTATGAGTTGGGTAAACTATCATCGGAGTGATCTAGTAATAAAATTTTTATTCACACCATGCTATATATTCATTCTAATCAACCACTTCATCTAGTGTAGTGGTGATCACCCAAGTCACATGTGAAGAGGATTTTATTAGTATCACATGCCCAAAATCATCGATTCCCTATAAGATTTTGTTTAAAAAAATTAGTTTGGAATGGTGTAACCTTGTCTCATATGATAAATTAAATAGTCATTAAGGTTACTAAAGGATGTCCTTAGTTTATTTGCTTGGATCTGGTAACATGAAGAGTCCTTTTTTCCATTGATGTGAGTAAATAAACCTGACATATTTCATTTCAGAAGGAACAAAAAAATTTCTTATATTCCTCATATTACAGGAAGTCTTGATCTCTATTAACATCTGGTCGAGGGTTTCTTTTCAACTACTTCCACTCAACAAGAATCACTGAGTGATTAGGGGCCTTCTTGGGTGCTCCACCATGACTGATAACATTTTAATTCTTCAATGAATTTTTCTCTACTAAACTATTCATTTTCCCTGCGACATGGGTGTGTGATGAGATTTTAGATTGGGTTTCGAAAATGGAATATTTTAGGTGTTATTCAATTTATTAAGCATTATGGAATATACCTATGTATTTCATCAAGCTAAAAGGTGTTTGAATCTCATATTAGAGGTTATCAGTACAGTGTTTTAGAAATTACTCTTTTGAGTGTGGGATACATAATGAATATGTTATACCCTTCTATCATGTGATAAATTTTGATATGCTGTAATTTTAACAGTGTTCATAATGTTGATGTTTAAAATAATCAATTTATTTATCACGGAGATAATTTTATAATGGGATTGACAAAACAGTTCCTCCTAGGTCTTGAAGGATAATAGACCCAAAAAAGAAATCCCAACCAGAGTCTATATAATGAATCTTATTTTTGGTGCATCATACAATTCTTGTGCACCTATTATATGGCCTCATTGGGATACAAAGTACAATCTATGCTATTTTAGGCATCCAATTCCATAAAAGGTTGTGAGGTTAGGTTAATGACATAAGTTAGGGTTAAATATTCTTCAAAAAACTCATGGTACGAATTCCATTTAGTATTCATGGGTGGATTCCATACCTCTATGGATTCAATCTGATGAGATATGGGCTTGATAGTTTTGAGTATCCCAAGAGGTACCACTACCTAGGCTATATCTTATGTATGTGGAGTGGAAAAATTAATGAAATGGTTTTCCTTATTTCATATTATAATAATTTTAAATTAATTTTTATGCCAAAAGATCACCCTGAAAAGAATGAATCTATTCCTATAATGTAATAAAATTGTAGTCATCCTAGGTGTATACTTATTTTTAGAAGTGATTCCTAGATATAGAGGCATCCTAAAGATCAAATTCAACCACTTCAAGAAGATTAACTCTCTTCTAATATTTGGAAGGAAGGATACAATTTCTTCTTGAAGGGGATACCTAGATGAAACATTTCACACGAACCAATCCACAGTAAACTACCATAGGTTTTCTATCTATCTCTCTCTCTCTCTCTTATATGATGTTAGTAATTCCTCATTGGAGGTGATTTCATTCCTTCTAGAAGGTGAGGGGGATGTAAATATACTTTCTTATTTTTCTATTATTAAATTCCACTGAGGAGGAGGAAAATATTCATTTGGGGTTCCATGTTTTTTATCTTCTCAAATTCTATGTATGTGAATCCTTAGTTTTTTCATCAATATTTTATATCTCTTGATGTACCATTTTCACATTGTTCCCCTCTATATTTTCATCCTCATGAGCATCATATATTCGATTTATGGTGATAATTTTCACTAAGGTATACCTAGGAAGGGTAGTCCCTACATCATTTCCATAATAATAGTGAAGCTTCGTACTATATATTTAACCCTATATAATTACATGGGAGTCATTCTCTAGTTCATTTTTCTTTATGTAATTTCTCAGATTTTGAAATTTGTGATTTTTTATTATATTTTTTGGATGTTCCTCTATGTTTTCCTTTGCAGAGTGATGTTGAGGGGGATTATGATCATTCTTCTTGATTGGTCTATGAATGAAAGTATTTTTTATCATAGTGGGAGGAATGGATTGGATGTCATAAACTGTTATTTACCTCATAGACTAGAAATGTCCAATTTAATCTGGGGAGATGATAAAAATTTGCCCTGTATTGCGGACTACAAAAAATTGTGGGCCATTATTTACACTCATAGATCTTGTTGTTGAGTATCAGTTAACTCATGGTGTGTTTATTGAGATAAAAGTTTCTCAATCCTTATACTAATGGGTTTATACAGAGTCACCATATAATTATTAATTTCATTCATGGGTATTGATAACCCTTCAGGTAGATGTGGTGGTATTATTTATCTCGAAATTATGAGATGAGTTCATTCAATGAACGCATCCATGGAAGATTCCCTTGAAATCTGCCTATATTGGAAGAATTTCATTCATGTTTTTTTGGGGGAAATGATAACTTGTGATGAGAGTCACTTAATATATGGAGATATCAGGTAGTTCAAAACATCATGTTTTATATTTTTGATGTATTCCTATTTTTTTCATGAGGGAAATCTTGTGATTATGTTGGGGGAACATTATCTATGTTCATGGAATTTTTCCTTCTCAAAATATACTAGTTTCATTAGATTGGTTAAATGGGATATGTGTAACTCCATCCTATAATATCTAATGCGGTTATTCCATTTCATTTTATTTGCATCAATAGTGTTTTTATTTCATAGGGATGGGGTAAATTCCAATGCTCCATACTCACCCCATCCTTAGATACATATGTCTATTGTGGATTTGGGATTTAATTATAGAGGATTTTCTATTTTTTGGAGGCATAGCTATATTGTATTTTACAGTTCATTTCCATACTTATGTCTTCAGCCATAAAGAAGATGGCCTTGTCTATCTCAGGATAAAACATTTTTATGGCTTGGAGATGACCATTATTTCCTTATTAAGGGAAGTTTTTGTCCTTTAACGAATAAAATGATACCCACATGTTCTTGTGTACGTAAATCAGAAACTCTACTTTTCAAACCACAAGTAGTTCATAAAAATAAGTAGTGACTGGCCAAAATATAGTTGGGTGGTTTTTCTCTGTAGTTTTATCCATATATCATTGTCAAACCTTTCTTCCACGAAGTCATATTCCTCCAATACATAAAACCCCAGAAGTCGCATCTCTTTATCACATAATGAATAATGTGATATGTTTTTTATGATTAAAGGGGAACTATATACGGTGATACTCCATGTTTAAAATATCTTAATAGCAAGGTTTCATGATAAGGGGATTCTTTCTTTATTGGGTAGCATATCATAGTGAAGAGTTTTTCTATGATTGATGTCAGGGATAATGTCCTTGTATTCCTTTTTTATACTAAAATTTGGAGGAATATTGTGGAAGTTATCTCCTTCTCCAATTGATGGATATTCTGTAGACCCTCAAGGAATTGTAGATACACATTTTAGGGCCTTGAGAAAACTATCATTTAGTAATGTAGATATATAAAAATCTTCATGAATCATGAATGGAAATTTCTCACCTCCCTTTTGGGGTTGATCAAGAATATGATCATTCTACATAATGATTTTTGGAATATGATGATGACCATATATTATTTTTGGGATATGATCCTTCTATTTTGAAGTTGTTAAAGTGTTATAGTGAGATTTATTGTAATTGATAGGTATGTGAGCCTACCTTTGGGTGGTGTCAAGAAAATGAGCATCCATGATGGTAGATGTAGGTCTATGATCATGGTTCACATATTTATTCTACCTTTGAATATTCTCACAATCATTTAGAATGGTATAAGGGATATATAACACCTCCAGTATAGTCTTTGAATTATGTTGCTGAATTATTTTGTTGTTAGGAGTATGAATGCTATCATGGATCCTAAATTGTAATAGAATATTCCAAGTATCTTTATTAAAAATATTATTATCCTTTCAAGAGGTTATTTCCAAACAATTTTGATAGAACTCAATTAGATCGGGGATATGGGATTGACCTTAGTTCGTGTCATGAATATTCCAACATCTTTATTTGATAGTAATGTGTTCTTATCATGTGGTGATTTACATATTCTAATAAAAAACCCCATACCTAAAGGGAATATGATACTCTTTATATGACTTGTACTTTTATCAGAATATGTTCGTAATCCTCCTGAATGAGAGAGAGATGATGTGATTTATCTAGAGTATCTACTTGTTCATGTTTGCCATGTTGATATTATGAAATTCCTAGTGAGATACAAGTTTTTTATTATCCTTGTATCATATTTGTAATATACATGTAATGATCCTCCATCAATATAAGAATGTGGTGTCATTTTATAAGGGTGTACATAGGTACATCAGCATGCACATTCTCATTCTCTAGGGAATATTGGTAGATGTATTTGATTGAAATGGGGATATATGAATCATAATTTACTATTTTTTCAACCATGATATTTCATATGGATCCTTGCTTCCATGCAGGGATATGTTCTTCCCATATGCTCACTTTCATGATGTGTGGGGTACACATGATCTAGGTGAGAAGTGATGTGATCATACATGTTGACTGACTCTGAAATATGCCTTTTGAATTCAATATTTTAATAAGGTATATGAACCCACTCCCCTCAGTCTACACATTTCTTCACCTAATGAGATCTCACTGCTTCTTGATTATTAGAATAAATGGTCATGACATGTCAGGTAGTGACCTTAGTATGTAACTTTATGGAACTATAGTGATGGTGATGGGGTGGGATTTAATAGGTTCCTTCCAAGTCATCTCATAAATTGAGATGTTTCTCCTATAGTCACCTTAATCCAACTTCCTAAGGTGAGGACGGTTTTTATTTTCATTTTATAGAGACAATCTATTGATGTAGATAGCCATGGTGACAAGGTTCATCAACTGCATCAAAGCCTCCCACATGCATGGTGCGATTAAGGGATTTAGTTCATCAAGAAAACATCATGTGGACTTGCTGTTTAAGGTCATACAGTGGAAGTGGTACTCGATAACCATTTAATTTGACACCTAGTGATGATGGAATCAGGTCTATGACATTGTTTCGCAGTCTATGAAGGTTGTCTCAATAGTTGAGGTTACATTTTTTTGATGATTCGAGGCATTAAAATTACGTTAATCAGTTATGTACAAAAAAAATCTTTATTTATCTTCATTGTCATTTTGTAAATTTTCATACATGGAACATGCAGAGGGAATCTTATTTTGGAAACAAAAGTACATTAAATTATTGAAATATTCACATTGGGATTACTGTTTTTGTTTCATCTATAATTGTTTGGTGATAGAGGTAGATTGTGAGCTATTTTTATAGTCTCGCAAACAATTATGTCGAAAATCCTTATCTATATATACACCGAACAACTGCCACATCTATAACGCTCCACATAGATATTTTCCAAACATATATGTTCATTGGAGATTCTTTATAATGATTCTTAGGGACATAAATTGATCAATATGATAGAATATTGGTATCATTTCACCCATTTAATGGAATAATATTTCCTCATTAATGAAATTTTTTTAAAATTATCATATGTTCATGAATCTTTCCCAAATCAACGTATGGTACTGGTTTCCAATGTAAACCAATTGGGTGGTAAATCCCTATACATGGAGGAGGGTTTTGTACTAATGATTCCATTTTTATATAACATAGATTCTCCATATATTTCATGTAATTTCTTAACAATGTGGATCATCTATGTTTTGAATACTTACAACTAAGTGCTCTAGAATGTTCTGATATGCAAGAAGGCGGTAAATTTTTTTAGAATGGAATTGAACCTACAAGTGAATCCTACATATCCTATGATAATAGGAATCAAAACACATGTTGTTCATTAAAGAACACACCATGAAATTCAATTCCTTGTAAAAAGGATGTACGTGACCTCATTTTATGATTTGGTACATAGATCAAGACATATGAAGGAATCCTTTTTATCATGTGAATAATAAAAATCATATTCCTTATACTTCATTTTGTTACCAACTTGTTGATGGATGTGGAAGTGAAATTTAAACTTGTGTTGATTATTTCCCCAAATATTTGAAAATCTAGGGACTTATTTTGAGATGAGTTACAATGTTTAAAGTCATTTTTGTAGTACTCATGACCAGATAACCATATATCTAAATGCCCAAATGATTGATTCTATGTGTGAGAAACAAGATAAAGTAGAAGATCAAAGATGACACAGTGGATTCAAGGATTTATTTTTATGGGGATTTACACCATGTTTATCATGATATTTGATTGGTTCATACACACTAAGGTTATCTTTTACTAGTGGACTTTTATTATTCTTATGGAATGATCATTTAATGTCACTAATATCGCATGATTCATGATTATTTTTTGAAACGAGAGACTACATTGGATAACATTCACTACATATAAATGTGGTAATTATGGGTTGACACATCCCTTATGGAATATGATTCAAAATCGCAAAAAGGATATGAACCATAATGTATATTATATTTTAAATTATTCATATGTAGCCTTATAAATGGTTTTTATGTATCCGATTTATAATAGAAATTAGTGTAATCATAGTACATATACGTTCTTAACCCACTAACAGATACTGAAAGGTGTTTGATACAAATGAGTTGGGTCAAATGATATAGAATTAATGGAATTTTGAGGGAAATACACTATTGTGAATTCCCATTTCACATATCCATCCCTTATCCTTTGATTCATAATGTGATAGGGACATTAAAGGCCGATTAAATATGATTGGATAACACACTAACCCTTTTAAGAGACATAGAAAAAATAAAATTTCATGAGTGTATATTCTTTGGACTATTATGGGAACTCTCTATATAGAGGGGGTTATAAGAAAAATGCTTATCTACATAGATTTACATAGTTAGAGGGAACATGCATATGAGTTTTTTCCATAAATGTATGATACATAAAAGGGATTCTACATTGTCCATCTGTGATTTTTGGGAACCTGGGCATGATAAATGAACTGATTATAAAAACTGAATCACATAATTAACATTTTCAGGGGTGTCTACTTTTAATGGACGACATGTATGGTGGTCCATTTCATGATCCATATAACATGATGGGGTCCTTCACAGGATCCACATGACATGTTTGAATTCCATCTTATATCCCACCAAACATGTCTCAAGTGTTTCACAATATCCATATAAGAGGTCGTTGTAAGAGTTGGTGTCCTAGAACCAACTATATGTACTTTTATTACATGGACATTTATTATATTTAAATATTAAACATATTTTCACATATTTTTCCTTCTTCTACATGACTATGATGTAATAATGTCCTAGAGTATTTTTTTTATTGACTATGTCATGGAAGTTCCCCGATATGATGAAAACTATGAAATCATATAACAATATTGTAAACTATTGTTCTAGGGTTTGATGAAATACTATAATGGGACACATAGAATGCAGACCGTCAGGTGTGTGTACTCAAAAGTAGATGAGACTTCCTGTCATGAAGTTCTCACTTGGTAATCTCTAAGATAGGAGATTATGAGAACAGAACCTCCAGTAAAAATTTTGAATTTTTTCGTGTTGTCAAATATTTCTATCTGTGAGCATGTGTAATGATCCTAAGACATTAAGATTATAATTAATACATTTCATGACTTGTGAACTTTTATTTAAAGACAAAAACCATAATGCCAAAAGTTGGTGGAAAGTAGGTTAAATTGGGTGTGTCATGAGTTGTATTTTATTAGTGGATAAGTCGAGGAAGGATTTGTCCCATCCATTTATGGAAGTTGATATCTTTTCCTTTTGATTTAAATAGAACTTTAACACAAAATTACATGGCCATGCTATAATGATGAGTTTATTTCATGTAGTAAATGAATGACATATCAAGCATAATGGTTTATGACACTATCATGAATCCTTCTTGGTGAGATATTGCGACAAATGGATTATTTTGAACAGTGAGTGTTCATATGTGGATGTCATGGTTGCGACTTTAAATTCTTTCTCTTGGGTGACTTGACCCATTTCTATATAGTAATCTAGGACTTTAGGCAAACTGGATTATTACCAATGAGAATTAATCCTAGAGGGTCACACACTAAGTGTTTTTGGTGGTCTCAGTTAAATTGTATTTGAATTTAATTAATGAAATAAATATTATTTTCAATACAGTGGAATAATTTTATTCATGTTAAAATTATCACAGAAACTAAATAAAATATATTTATTTATTTTATTGAACATTTAACAAATTTTTATTTACTAGTTTTTATACAAAAAAAATATTTTAGAGAATAGATTACATATTTATTTATTCAGGTTTTCAATAAATGGATGTAGAGTTCAAGAAGATCAAGGTTGATCTGGTAGAAAAATAATTATTTTCAAGATGGTAAATAATTATTTAATTACTTGGTATAAGTTAAAATAATAATGATGCTACTATTAATTTGTGATGTGAAATTTTATTTATAATTCTGTTTTGTGCATGTTGGCACACCACAAATAATGACGTGGTGTTATTATTATGGTCATGGGTTTTATATTATTTAATGAACGTAATTAATTAATTTTATTCAAATAAACATTGTAATTGATGTTCCATTGATAAAAATAGACAAGTATGCATGTTGTGCAGGACAACACATGACACCAAATCACATACCCAGTGAATTGAGAATTGTTGAGCTAAACAATTTCTCTCTCAAATTATCTTCCCAACACTCTCAAGAATAAGATATGTTCCTTTAGTCCAATGAACAAGATATCATGATATATTAACACAATAAACTCACTTATCCATTCTAGAACCTAGAGAATGCACTACTAGACATAAAGCCTATAGCGACCACCAAAACCGGTCGCTAAAGGCCTATAGAGACCACCATGCGACCATTTCTCGTGGTTGTAGTTTTACTATCGTTGTTGATTATGAACGACCACTACTAGAGACCCCTAAAACCTCACCCGATTTTTCATGCTGGGGGTGTGTTGGGTGAGAGCATGGATGTGGAGGGAAAATAGGTTGGTGTGAGAGGACCTAAAGGTCTGTTCGCCGACCATGGATGATATTTGGTGGCCGATGGTGGGTAAGGCTTGAAATTGAGGTCTTTAGGGAATGTAGTTGATCATTAGGGGACCGAAGGGTTCGGTAGTGGGTGTGTCAAGGAAAATAGGAGATGACGGGGGATAGAGACAGGATTGACTGAGGGTGGCAGGGCAGCTGCAGGAGCGAAACAGGTTCTCAATGGGAGTTGCAGTGGTGAAATCGGGGAAGATAGCTGCTGGGGTGGGAAATATCCCGCGCATTTATTTTTGGTATTAGTGGCCGCCATTGGCATCGCGAATACTATCAATATAAATCTCCACTGGATTTCACTGATTTCCCAAGGCACAAAAGACTATTATTCTTGTAGTGACAAGAAGTGTTGATCTGAGGCCATTAGAGCACATGTGGATCACTGGTGGAGGCATTTTAGTTTGTATCTTTACAAGCACAATGAGACAATACTGAAGGGTCATTATGGACAATCAACATCATCAATGAAGAAAATACTAAAGATATAGATATTATTTTGTTTACAAAATTAATTAAATTAATTATAATCATGATGTGCTAGAGCCTCTCTTAAGGTTTCAGGCCTCACCCTTCCTTATCTAAATCATTGATTCTATTCTATGGGAATTGTAATTCATCTTTGTATTGATCCCCGAATAACCCTTGATCATGGTAAAAATCAATTTTGGATTTTGTCCCAACCATTATTTTGCTATGCCTGAAACCTTCAAGTGGTATCAGAGAGGTTACATCATAGTTTATAATTAATTAATTTTTTTGATTACATACACATTTAATAATTAGGTTGTTTTAATTTATGTAAATCGTAATGAATATATGAATCATGAAATCTATTCCTACTCATTTTTTATCTTTCTCCTTATAGAAACAATATTTTACTTTAAGTTGGATTAAAATAAAATAGAGGATCTCATCTGAAGGTTCCAAAGCTTCCTGGCTGTATAACACAAGAACACACAGTGTGTATTCGGTAGTACAAACTATTTAGTCAGGATTCAATGCATCAGAGCAGCCCGCTGAACCAAGCTGTGTGTTGGAGTCTTTCTAAGTCTTAAATGACTCTGTGTATTGACCAGGAATAGGTGGCACATGGTTTTCATATTACACTGCATTTATTCCACTGGACATGGCGTGTAGTCCCATCAGGTTAGGGTTAGATTGTGTACCTTGTAAACATCATTATCAGCTGGAAACTGTGTAACATGGATACTACAAGCAATGTGGCCTACTGAACACACCATTTACTCTGAAGATTTCCAATGTAAACTCACACACCATTTCCCTGGGTGTGTACTTCAGATGGACAGCTAAAAATAGTACATGTTTTGTAGTTGGAAGTACGCATAGTGAACTCAACCAAATTATACAGATTTATGAAAATTTATTATTATATTATACAAACCCTTGAAACTTATCCCATCATGTGGGTGTAAATCATAGGCAGAACACGTGACAAGTGTTTTATATATATATGTGTGCTTAATATAAAATCATCATAATGTTCATTGATACTCATTGGGTAGTTATGAATAGGAATTCATCGGGTTACCTCCAAGGTATAAGTTATGTACAAAGATAATTTTAAATTAATTTATTTGTTTCAAATTATGATGGATGAGAATCTCAAGGAAAATCAGAAAAAGGTTTTAAGATGAAAGGATATATTAATTAAAGATGATAATTAATTTATTCGAGCATGATTTATCTTAAACAATAACAACTAAAGAATTGAATGCTAGTTTTATTTATGAAAAAACAATGTTTCATGTGTGGATGATCGTGATCTAGACCAATACATTTGTATATGTATGGTTTCTATTAATTTATTTATTTAAATAAAATTTATTTTCCTATAATCCATCTATCCTCATTAATATATAGGGCATGTGTGCCAAGGTTTTTTTTATAAAACCCCATTTTACCCTTCACCTGCATATGAGTTAAAAAGGCATATGTAATGGATGTAAATCCCAAGCTAGTTGATGTGGTTCATGCTAGAGCCAATATGAATCCAATCCTAAGAGATACATAGGTGGAAAAATGGAAATCTATAAACATGAAACCATAACATTCAAGATGTTTCTCCCATAGGCCAGGTTTACTTTATCAACATATATATAAACTAACCATTATAAAATATCATGATCATTCTATTTATTTTATTTCAATTAGTGCCATGGTTTATCAGTATTGATTTGTTGTCACGATCACATAATTAATTAATTAAACAAGCATGCAAGATATAACTAAAATAAACCAAACATATGCATAAATATTATCAAGACATGGTTAATCACTTAAGTAAGATCAACTAAATATTAACAAGCATGTGATAATGATAATAATCAATTCACTCATAAGATATAAAAATCCCTCAAATGAAATATTAAGTTAAACCAAGCCTGATGTTACTTGATTAAGGGATAAACTCAGTAAAACTATGTGTTTGACCAACCCTTGTTGGGACACATACTTTTAAACAGTAATACCTTATGAAAGGTTTCGAGTTGACTTTACCATATTACATATAGAGGAGAAGCCCTTGATATACATGGTGTAATATTGGAGTCAATAGTTATGGAAATCGAAAGTCATGATTTTAGGATTGTGGATTCAACTCAATAGATGAAGGAGCTGCAAGCCCACAGTGGGTAAAGAACATCCTACATAAATACCTTTTAATAGCTTCACCTACCCTTTTTGGGGTTATGAAAAGGGGAATATGGATCATTTCCAATAGAATGTCATAGAGATTGGATATTCCATGTTCAATAGTGAGGGCTATTGGGACTTGATAAAATATTAAGAGACTTAATAAAATTTATTATTTCTCATAAAATGTAATCAAGAAAGTAATAATGAACTTCTCTTTTAATTGTAGAATAAAAATGAGATGCTCGTCAACCACAATATCCCTACAATCAATTCTGGATAAATACAACATCCTCCTCGACAGTAACTTCTAGGAATGGTTTATAAGCCTTCAGGTTATCCTATACCATGAAAATAAGTCTTACATGCAGGATTAAGAATTACATGATCTGCCTACCAAAGAGGTGAGTGATGAGGATTTCATGGTCTATGAGAAACAAATGAATGACACGGTCGATGTTGAATGCTTGGTGCTATCATCAATGTCTAGTGATCTCATGAAGTCGCATGAATACATGGATACTTATAGCATTCTGGAGCACCTCCATGGTCTTTACTATGAGAGAGAAAAACATTAAAGGTTTGATATCTCAAAGGAAATATTTCAGAGTAATATTGGAGAAGGTTCCCCAAATGGGCCTTATGTAGTCAATCTCATTGGCTACATTGAGCTCCTGGAGATTCTAGGGTTTAAACTCCCTGAAGAACTGGAAACTGATCTCATTATCAAATCACTCCCTCATAGCTTTTCTAACTATTTTTTCAATTTCAATATGATCAACATTGAGAAGTCTCTATCCGATATTCTTATCCTCATTCTCTAAGTGGACAAATATTTGAAGCATGAAAAACTTCTATCTTTATGGTGAATACGAGGAAAGGGAAGAAGAAGAGATTTAAGCACAAAGAATCTTCACAGCCTTCCACGAAATGGAAGATCAAAGGTGAGGAAAGAGAACAATAAGCTATTTGTTTCGTATATAGCAAGAAGGGCCACTGGAAGAAGAACTCCACATACCCTAAGAAATGAGGGGAAGATTCAGTGCGAGTGTTATCGAATGAAATCATTCCCTTTATACAAATTGGTTATTAGATACAACTTTTCATGCTCACATATGTATCCAAATATAGGAACCAAGTAGATTCATGAATATTGATTGAGGGGAGGTAGATCTACGAGCAGCCAATAGATCCAGACTTGACACTATATCTCTCAGGTAATACCACTTGACGTTGGAAACTAAAATGATCTTGGTGTTAAAGGGTTATTATTACGTGATGTCTGTTACTAAAAACATATTTTCTATATCCATATTAGATATATATGGATTTGTTTTCAATTTTTGAAATTAATGTTGCTTCTTTTACAGAGATAGAATTTGTTTTGGTAGAGAACATTTATTCAGTGGTATTTACATGTTTGATTACACATATCAAGTAATGGAAATCGATAACAATGATACTTCACAAGACTCATACCACAACCCAACATTGGAATTATCTGATAGGTCATGTAAATGAGAAAATTTTGAAAAAGTTACATCATGAAAGATATTTTGATTCTTTCGAAATAAAACCACTTGGATAAAGTCATGCATGTTTACATGGAAAAATGAATAAATCCCCATTTAGTGGGAAAGGTGAAAGGGATAAATAAAATATTGAATTGGTTCATACTAATGTGTGTCGACCTTTTCCAGTTGAAGTAAGGGGAGAGTACTAATACTTCATAACATTTACAAATTATTTTAGTAGATATGGATATATCTACTTAATGTGGTAAAGTCGGAATATTTTTACAAGTTTAAAGCATACAAGAATGAAGTAGAGAACCATCTTGCTATGAAGATTAATAAATTTCGCTCAAACCGAGGTGGAGAATATCTTAATCAAGAAATCATTGATTACTTATGTGATTTTGGGATCCTATCCCAACTCACTCTTCCATACACACCCTAATAGACTGGTGTGAGGGAAATTATGAACCACACCCTGTTGGACATAGTGACATCAATGATGAGTCATGCGATTCTTCTATTATCCTTTTGGGGATATGTGTTACAGAAGATGGTGGACATACTAATCCAAGTACCAACTAAATTGATAAATGGTATTCCATACAAGTTCTAAAGTGGAATGAAATCCATATTATTGAATTTACATGTGTGGAGAAGTGATGTGTTTGTTAAATCTTCTTCAGGTAACAAACATACACCCTGAGGAACAAAGTGTACCTTTATAGGAAAACATAAGGAAACTAGGGGATATTACCTATACAACCCCTCAGAAGAAAGGTTATAGTGGAAAGAAATTCTATATTATTTTAGAGGGAGCACATCTCAAAAAGATATAGTGGGATAGAGATAGACTTCGATGAAGTTGAGGCTCAAGGTACATAACATTTGGTACTGGAAAAGATTCCATAAATCCCCGTGGAAGAAAAAATTGTTTCAGAGATATAAGATCTCCATATGAGTACAAGAGAGGGTAAATAACCAGAACAATATGGTTTTCTAGTTACTGAGGATGGTGCCTCATTATTAGTTGATAATAATGATCCTCTAACCTACAAAGAATCAGTAAGTAGAACAGATGTTTCCAAGTGACAAGAATCCATGAATTCTAAAATGGATTCCATGTACCAAAATCAAGTCTGGATTCTGGTTGATCCTCCAGTTGATGTAATGACTATTGGTTGGAAATGGGTATTCAAGAAGAACCTGTACATGGAAGTACAAGTCAGTACATATAAGGCATGAATGTTTGAAAAAGAGTTTAAACATCGTTAAGGAATTCACTATGAAAAAACCATTTAGAAATGTTCAATAGTGAAATCCATTAGAATTCTATAAGTCATTACCTCTTACCATGACTATGTGATTTGAATAATGGATGTCAAAATATACTTCCATAACAGGAACCTTAAGGAAGATGTATACATGTCACAACCTAAAGGGTTTAGGACTCCAAAGGATTCTAATAAGGAATGAAAGTTACAGAAATACATTTATGGATTAAAGAAGGCATCCAGGTCATGGAACAATCATTTTGATGAATCCATAATGATATTTGGTTTTATCAAGAATGAATGCGATCCTTGTGTTTGGAAATGGTTTAGTGGGAGTGCAGTCATTTTACAAATACTATATGATGATAAAATATTACTTATTGGAAACGAGATACCAGTCTTACAGTCTGTTAAGGTATGGTTGAATCAATGATTCTACGTGAAACACTTGGGAAAGGAAGAATATATTCTTGGGATCAAGATCCATGGTCATAGATCCAATATATTTTTGTGCCTAATTTGATGTACATACATTGGTTAGATACTGAATGCATTCATTAAGGAACAATCCAATAGGAGATTGTTGCCATCATCACATGGAATTCATATTTCGATGAATATGTGTCCTCAGACACATGAGAAAATGTGTCCTCAGACACCTGAGAAAATAAAGATAATGACAATGACTCCATACACATCATCGATTGGGACAATCATGTATGTCATGCTATTTAATATGTTGGATATTTCCTATACATTGAGTGTAGATGGCAGATATCAAGCTGACCCAGGATATTTCCATTGGTTTGTAGTCAAGAAGATCCTCAAGTATATTATGTGTACTAAGGATATGCCCCAGGTATATGGAGGAGATGATGAACTAGTCATCAAAGGATTTGAATATGCTAGTTTCTAGACTTATCAACATGACATGATGTCGCCAATAAACACATATTCACTCCGAATGGAGGTGCAGTGAGATGAAAGTGCTCAATGTAGAGTGTGGTCACATATTCTATAGAAGAGTCTGAGTATATCGCCGCTTCTGAGGCAGATAAAGAAGATGTTTGGAAGCGAAGCTTCATCGTGGAGCTTGATGTGATACCTAGAAGTAAAGATCCCATCACACTATACTGTGATAATACTACAACAGTGTCTCTCGGAAAAGAGCCAAGGTCATATCAGTGGATGAAGAACATACTTCTTATGTATAATCCCTTGAGGGATTTTTCTCAGAGAGGTGAAGCTACAGTGAGCATTATTTTCAATGGAAGACAACATGGAAGAAACCTTTAATAAAGCCACGACTTAGCTAAAACATGATCTCAATGTGAGGTCTAGCGGACTGAATGTCATAGGCAGTTGGCTCTAGTCCAAGTAGGAGTTTGTAAGAGTTGGTGTCCTAGAGCCAATTGGTTGTGCTTTGATTACATGGAAATTTAATGTATTTAAATATTAAACATCTTACTACATATTTTTCATTGTTCTGCATGACTATGATGTAATAATGTCCTAGAGTGATTTTTTCATTGATATGGTCATGGAAGTTCCTCGTTATGATGAGAACCTTGAAATGATATAACAATATTAATAAAAATAGTTCTATGATTGGAATACATACAATGCTGGAACACATAGCCTGAAAAACTTCATGTGTGTGTACTCGTAATCATATGATACTTCCTCTAATGAAGTTCATACTTAGTAATCTCTAATACTATAGATTATATGAACTGACCTGCCAGTAAAAATTATTCATGTTTTGGTGTCATCAGATATTTCTATCTACAAGTGTGTATAATGATATTACGACTTTATGATTATCATTGATATGTGTCACGACTCATGCGCATTTATTTACTGATGAAAATTGTCACATAGAGAGTTCGCAAGAAGTAGGGTACAATGGTTAATCCATGAGTGGCATGTTATTAACGGATAAGTCAAGGAAGGATTTTCCCTTGCAATTATGGAAGTTGATATCTTTCCCTTTGATTGAAATAGAACCTTCAAATTAAATTCCATGGCCATGATGTAACAATATGTTTATTTCGGGTAGTCAAAGAATGATGTATTAATCATAAATTTTGATGAATGTATCTTGAATCCTGCATGATGAGATATTACGACAAACAGATTATATTACGTAGTGATCATTCATATGTTCATGTAATTATTGTGACTTTAAGTTCTTTATCTTGGATCCTTGACCCAGTTCTAGATAGTACTCTTGGACTTTAGGGAAGTAGGAATAATGCCAACGAGAAAGAATCCTAGAGGGTTACACACTAAGTTCTTATGGTAGGCTCTATTAAATTATATTTGAATTTAATTAATGAAATAAATATTATTATCAAGACCATAGAATAATTTTATTCAGGTTAAAATGATCACATAAATTACTTAATATATATATATTTATTTTTTTGAAAATTTAATAATCATTTATTTACTAGTTTTTAAATAAAAAATTTATTTATGAGAATAATTTATTTATTTATTTACTCATGTTTTCAATAAATGGAAGTAGAGTTCGAGTAGACCAAATTTGATATGGTAATAAAATAATTATTTATAGGACAGTAAATAATTATTTAAATAGTTGGTACAAGTTAAAATAATAATGATTCTTCTATTATTTTGTGAGGAAGAAATATATTTATAATTAGGTTTTTCACATGTTCACACACCATAAATAATGATGCATTATTATTATTATGAGCATGGGTTTTCTCTAAGTTCATGAATATATATAATTTTTTATGCAATTAAATATTTCAACCGAAGTTCCATGAATATAAATAGAAAAGTAATCCTATTGTTCCAGACACCACATGACACTGAATCACACTCCAGTGAATTGAGAATTGTTGAGATAATCATTTTCTCTCTTGAAATCTCTTCCCACCCCTCTTAAGAACAAGAGACATTCTTCTAGGACAAAGAACAAGATATCATGTACGATCAACACAAGACACTTACTTCACCGCACTAACACCTGAAGAATGAGCAGTGTTGATATGAGGACATTAGAGAATGAATGGGTCACTGCTAGAGGGATTCAAGTTTGGATAATTTTATGCATTACTATATAATCTAGAAGGGACATTCTAGAAGATAAACATCATCAATAAATAAAATACTGAAGATACAGGTATTATTTTATTCATGAAATTGGGTAAATTAATTATAAACATGATGTAAAATATCCTCTCTAAAGGATTCAGGACTCTTCCTTCTTTATCTAAATCATTCATTATATACCATGGAAACTGTAATTAATCATCATATTGATCTCTGAATAATCATTGATCATAGTAAAGATCAATGTTGGGTTCTATCCCAACTATTATTCCGTTGTTCCCAGAACCTTCAGTCAAAAATGATTCATATGTTCTATTATATGATAATGTAATGAAATTGATCCCTCACAAGATTAACATCATAAATTCCATCATATAATGTTTTGATAGTTTAAAAATTTACATCAAACGAATCCCATTGTATTTTTCTATCAAGGTATCATGTAATAAGTACAAAATTTCATTCATGCTTCATGTGATCAATGATATGATCGTGTGATCCCTTATTTTCTTAGTTTTCATAGTTTGGTCCTAAGTTACATACCAGAATTTTTAGGTGGAACACCCTTATGAATGCATTATCTGTTAATTCCATCAATATTTTTATAAAATGTGTACACTCATTTATCTTCTACAATCCTTTCTGGATGGTTTTAGTTGGAATCACAACCCATGAATATATTCATCCTTATACAATGTAAAAACCTTATGCCACAATATATTGTAGTATAGGGAGATTCATCATAAGACAACATTGAATTATGTTCTTTTTATGGTCCAACCACACGTTAGCAGTAATTTTTTTTACATAATAATTTGATAAATAGTGTCCTTGTGATCATAGCTTCATTTCCATCCACTTCAATCACATAATCCTTTCACATGACCTTTTTTGATGGTGTTCAATGTGATACTTTAAGGGGGAGTCTCTTGAAATTTGTGATTTCCTTTTTTGAAGGTAATCGAATGACTATGATAAAATATCATGGGGCCTCATCCTTATCATGACAACTTTTCCATGGGGTTTTTATTGATCAAGACAACATGTCCAAGGGCATATATGTGATTAGGATGACATATTTTGGAGACTTTATTTGATCAATAATCTAATAATGTAAATAATTTAATTCCATTATGTGAAACAAATTTTTCATTCCATTGTGAAATATTTCAATCATTTTGGTCCATCGTTTCATGATTTCATTGACAATTGTCTAGCATTTTTCAGCATGTTGTCTTCTCGAACAATGTATGATTAATACGGAAAATAACAAGGGTCTTTGTAATATCATAGAGAAATGTTTTGGGGAGATTACAAGATAAATAAAAATATGACTAAAACCATGTAAGAGCTTTGTGTGACCTGATTTTTATGGCATTGATCACAAGACTTGAAAGGGAGTAGCTCAATATCAGTCATTGATAATGAATTAATGTGCAAGCCCCATCACTAAAAGACCAATTCGGTTTTCTGTAGAGCATCAGGTTATCTATTTTTCTGATTGTTAGTATCTAAAAGTGTTATGTGATTGTGTAACAACTGTTAATGACCTCTCAAATAGTCTTACATTATTCCAATCATTTGTTTCAAAAAATTATACTCGTTATTTGGATATTTCAACTCTAATTACTAAATCTCATTTTTCATTAATCAACAATAAAATTTCCAATTATCCATTTAATAAATGTTATTGTGGGGAATCATAGTGTTTTTTGTAATCTAACATTACATTAGTTTAATATAATCGAATTAAGTCATGATAAATTGGGTATAATCTATATATAACATCCTAAAAACAGGTTAAAGAAATCACTTTCCTCTAAAGAAATAACGCCAATTTAAGATCATTGTATCACTTACTCTCAAACTACTTGTGATTTTTACTAATTGAATCACAATGATATTATTATTTATTCTCTTGATTAAGAAGTGAATGAAATATACCAAAATATATATGAAGAAATAATTAATAGAAAGGTAAAATTGAAATAAACAAAATTGAACAAGAAAACAACTCCTATAGAAACAATTAAGAATATAAAAATTCTATCTAATCATGAAATTAATTAATCATTGACATTATCCCATAAGATTTGATCCATTTAATTATGATTCTTTGATTGTTAATCCACATACACTATATAATAAAATAGGAGAACAATAATTGGAAAAAACCAACCTTATGCCCACTTTATGATTTTCAATTGTGATATCCTATATTGGTAAGAGTCCCAATGAGGTATGTATTCACTATAACATTAAATAATCACCTCAATAATATAGATTATAATTTTTTTTATTAATTTTATTTTAATTCTTTAAATCAATCCCATTTTGATTGTATTTCAATATTAATGTTATGGTGTCAGGATTTGTAGAAGCCTGGGCGAAAATTGTGTTTATCCTTGGAGTTAACTTACATATAAAAAAACTTCGATGCACCTTAATTTTTTGAATTATAGTTAGAAAATGGATTTAAAACAACTAATTATAGAGATGAGAATTACATTTACCATAAAAAATAACTATCCTCCCATTGATGTAATTGTCATAGTAGAGATTTTTTGCATAATTCATGTTCTAAAATGTTATAATCCATTATCACCGCCAATATTATATTTTATATACATGTGTTAAATTAAAATGAATTAATTAAAATAAAAAATTATTGATTTTAAAATTAGATTACATGCAAAACAATAATGAAAAATAGAGTATAAGAAGATGAGAATCACCTTTTTAGAAGAGATACTTCTCAAAATATACCGTTATTATAATTGGTAATATAAGTTCGATCAGACTTATACCTCATCAAAAACATCATTAATGTAACATCCCCAAATGATAGAGGGGTAAATGACTAAATGATATGACTCATGTCAACAAGGTGCACCTTCCTTTTCGGGAGCATGTCTGATTAAAACTCCACAGTTAAGCGTGTTTGGCCTGGAGTAGTGATCAGGATGTGTGACCTTCTGGAATGTTTCCCCAGGGTGTGTGTGAGTGAGGACAAAACAAACTGGAAAGGACATATGTTGGCCTGTGGGGAATATCATATTAGTCATATGACCCGTTCAGGCATGTGGGTGGACCCTAGGGTGGCCCCACGTGTCTGCGGGGGCAATTGGTTGTACCTGGTGGGCAAGGACCCGACGACCATGACAAGGCGGGGTGGCTGTGCTGTCACTGGGACCCCGTTGTTACATTTGGTATCAGAGCAGGAACCCAGCCTTAAGTGCGCCGTGCACTGCCTGGGTTGAGATGTAGGGCCCACAACGAGGTCGTTGTGCTCTAAAGGGGGGGTGAGTGTAACATCCCCAAATGATAGAGGGTTAAATGACTAAATGATATGACTCATGTCAACAAGGTGCACCTTCCTTTTCGGGAGCCTGTCTGATTAAAACTCCACAGTTAAGCGTGCTTGGCCTGGAGTAGTGATCAGGATGGGTGACCTTCTGGAAAGTTTCCCCAGGGTGTGTGTGAGTGAGGACAAAACACACTGGAAAGGACATGTGTTGTCCTGTGGGGACTATCATATTAGTCATATGACCCGTTCAGGCATGTGGGTGGACCCCAGGGTGGGCCCCACGTGTCTGCGGGGGCAATTGGGTGTACCTGGTGGGAAAGGATCCGACTGTCACGACCCGTCCTCGGGGCCCATGCTGTGACTACCCCAAGCCCGCCTTCCATAGGCCAGGGGCTGGCGACTAGCACCAAGGCGTAAATCCTGGTAAAAAGGGAAGACATTGATTTCACAATCCTTGTGTTTTCTCGTGATTGAGATGGGTTACTTGATATCTTAGGTATATGTATGGGCATATAACTAAGTAGAGGTTATCTGTTGAGATCTTCTTTGTGGTTATCCTTGTTGGTTTAGTGAGACCTTGAAGGTCTCAGGGTAACTACTGAGTATCGTTATACTTACCCTTGCACGGGCTATGCCCGCACCTCGTTGTGTTGGTTGCAGACGATGGGCAGTGCTGACAGAGGCCGAGTGTTCAAGGACTGGACGGTACCTCGAGGTGGACTATACGATGAGACGGTACCCAGAGGTGGACGTGACGACGAGGCGGTACCCGAAGGTGGACCACTGGGCGGATATACTCGGAGCGGACGGCGGGACTCGAGGAGCAGAGGAGCTATCTGTACCCACCCTTCAGGTGGTATTTCCAGTGGACAGCTCGGCATAGCAGCTTTACTTTTCGGTTGTTGTTTTACCTTCGAGTTGTACTTTACAGTTGGGCTTGTATTTCCGGCCCCTTTTTACATTCCGCACTTATTGTTGTACTCAGTTTTTACTTAGTGTTTACTTCTTCTGCTTGTACTCTGTGTGATTGTTTACTTTACAAAGGCAATGCCTTCCCTTTTTACCGGGATTTACACCTTGGTGCTAGTCGCCAGCCCCTGGCCTATGGAAGGCGGGCTTGGGGTAGTCACGGCACGGGCCCCGAGGACGGGTCGTGACAAATTGGTATCATAGGAGGAACCCAGCCTTAAGTGCGTCGTGCACTGCCTAGGTTGAGATGTAGGGCCCACAACGAGGGCGTTGTGCTCTAAGGGGGGGGGGGTGATTGTAACATCCCCAAATGATAGAGGGTTAAATTACTAAATGATATGACTCATGTCAACAAGGTGCACCTTCCTTTTTGGGAGCCTGTCTAATTAAAACTCCACAGTTAAGCGTGCTTGGCCTGGAGTAGTGATCAGGATGGGTGACCTTCTGGGAAGTTTCCCCAGGGTGTGTGTGAGTGAGGACAAAACACACTGGAAAGGACATGTGTTGGCATGTGTGGACTATCATATTAGTCATATGACCCGTTCAGGCATGTGGGTGGACCCTAAGGTGGGCCCCACGTGTCTGCAGGGGCAATTGTGTGTACCTGGTGGGCAAGGACCCGACGGCCATGTTATGGCGGGGTGGCTGTGTTGTCACTGGGACCCCGTTGTTACATTGGCCTTTCCGTCTCACACCCACCATGGGAAACTTTCCAGGAGGTCACCCATCCTGATCACTACTCCAGGCCAAACACGCTTAACTGTGGAGTTTTAATCAGACAGGCTCCCGAAAAGGAAGGTGCACCTTGTTGACATGAGTCATATCATATAGTCATTTAACCCTCTATCATTTGGGGATGTTACAATCACCCCCCCCCCCCCCTTTAGAGCACAACGCCCTCGTTGTGGGCCCTACATCTCAACCCAGGCAGTGCACGGCGCACTTAAGGCTAGGTTCCTCCTCTGATACCAATTTGTCACGACCCGTCCTCGGGGCCCGTGCCGTGATTACCGCAATGCCCGACCTCTGCGACGCTTGTCTTCCGCGGTTTGTTGATGTGCTCTGCACAAGAACCGAGGTAGGGGTTTGTTTCAATTGTTTATATTTCTTCGAGAATTTCAACTTGAAAATTCTTCGTGGTAATTTTTTTTTAAAGTTATGTGGAACTTTCTTTGAACTTGATTGTTTACTTTACAAAGGCAATGCCTTACCTTTTTACCGAGATTTACGCCTTGGTGATAGTCGCCAGCCCCTAGACTATGGAAGGCGGGCTTGGGGTAGTCACAGCACGGGCCCCGAGGAAAGGTCGTGACAAATTGGTATGAGAGGAGGAACCCAGCCCTAAGTGCGTCGTGCAATGCCTGGGTTGAGATGTAGGGCCCACAACGAGGGCGATGTGCTCTAAAGGGGGGGTGATTGTAACATCTCCAAATGATAGAGGGTTAAATGACTAAATGATATGACTCATGTCGACAAGGTGCACCTTCCTTTTCGGGAGCCTGTCTGATTAAAACTCCACAGTTAAGCGTGCTTGGCCTGGAGTAGTGATCCGGATGGGTGACCTCCTGGGATGTTTCCCAGGATGGGTGTGAGACGGAAAGGCCAATAAATAACAGACCGGGAGTCCGATTGATGCGCCGTCTATTTCGTGGAATTCCTCTAAGTGAGATGGATCTTTTGGCTTACTCCGCTCGAGGTTTGGATGCCGACGGAGTGCGGTCGGATTGGATCGCACCGAAATCCAACCGGGCCCCTAGAACGAAAAAGCCAATAACTCTCAGACCGGGGGTCTGATTGACTCGCCGTCTGTTGCGCTGAGTTCCTGTTGACGATACAGAACCTTTGGCATCCTCCGCCCGAGTTTTGGATGCAGATGGATAGTGGCCGGGTTGGATCGCACCGAAATCCAACCGGGCCCCTAGAACGGAAATGCTGATATCTTTCTGACAGAACGTCCGTTTGACGAACCGTCAGCGGCGTTGGTGATCTCGTTGAGAAACGGTCCCTATGAGTATACCCTATGAGACTTCGGGGTACAGTTGAGATAAAGCCGGGTATGGTTCGCTCACGAAACCAACCGGGCCACTCGGACGAAAAGGCTAGTAACTCACAGACCGGGCATCCGATTGACGCGTCGTCTGTTGCGTTGAGACCCCTATGATGAGGCGGTCCTTTGAGATACTTCTTTTTGGGACTTTGAGATACTTGGAGTATCGACCTGTAGCTCGTGGAGCGGACCCTCCCAGTGACGAGTGTGCGGAGTACGGAGACCGTGTAGCTGGCTGAGACCTGACGACTGCTTGACTGACTCGACTTGGAGTGAGTCGACTAGCCCAGTGGACAGAGCACTACTTTTTGAGGTGCAGACCCATGGCGGACGGAGCACTACCTGTGTGACAGTGCAGACCCACAGTGCTCGTCCGAAGAGTACCTTAGCAGGCTACTAGGGGGTGTGCACTACTGTGTTTGGGTGACATACCTCGGCGGGAAGCACTACTGTGTATGGGTGGCTGACCCGCGGTACTCGACAAGAGGAGTACTTCAGCAGTCTTAGGTTAGTGAGCAGTACCTCGGAGTCGTGACAGGACCACTGTACACTCTAGAGACGGAGCTCTTCAGCAGTTACGGTTTCGAAAATGAAAATCCTGGTTTGAGCTGAGACTTTTGACCTTGTGTTTACCTCATGATTGAGATGGGTCATTTGATAACTTAGGTATATGTATAGTCATATACCCGGGTAGTGGTTATCCATTGATTTCACAATCCTTGTGTTTCCTCATGATTGAGATGGGTTACTTGATAACTTAGGTATATGTATGGGCATATTACTAAGTAGAGGTTATCTGTTGAGATCTTCGTTGTGGTTATCCTTGTTATTTTAGTGAGACCTTGAAGGTCTCGGGGTCCCTACTGAGTATCGTTATACTCACCCCTGCACGGGCTATGCCCGCACCTCGTTGTGTTGGTTGCAGACGACGGGCAGTGCTGACAGAGGCTGAGTGTTCAAGGACTGGACGGTACCTGGAGGTGGACTATATGACAAGACGGTACCCAGAGGTGGACGTGACGACGAGGCGGTACCCAAAGGTGGACCACTGGGCGGACATACTCGGAGCGGACAGCGGGACCTGAGGAGTAGAGGAGCTATATGTACCCACCCTTCAGGTGGGATTTCCAGTGGACAGCTCGGCGTAGCAGCTTTACTTTTCAGTTGTTGTTTTCCCTTCGAGTTGTACTTTACAGTTGGGCTTGTATTTCCGGCCCCTTTTTACTTTCCGCACTTACTGTTGTACTCAGTTTTTACTTAATGTTTACTTCTTCCGCTTGTACTTTGTGTGATTGTTTACTTTACAAAGGCAATGCCTTCCCTTTTTACCGGGATTTACGCCTTGGTGCTAGTCTCCAGCCCCTGGCCTATGGAAGGCGGGCTTGGGGTAGTCACGGCACGGGCCCCGAGGACTGGTTGTGACACCGACGACCATGTTAAGGCGGGGTGGTTGTGCTGTCACTAGGACCCCGTTGTTACAATTAATTCAATTAAAACCCTACCAGTGTGTTAAAGTATCATTTAAATAGAGTTTCAAAGGTTAAGTGTTGAAATTTCACAAAGTGTATGTGTAGAATTAATCCTATAAAATTAACAGTACATTGAGATGAATTTTAAAATAAGTTCCCATGTGAACCTATTGTAATACCATTTGATTGAAAATGTGAAAATATATTTCAATAAATTCTTTCAAATTTAGAACCCAATATATGTTCATATTAAAAAATTATGACCCAATTGGAGAGTCATGGTCTAATTTATTGAATCATTTCCAACTCTAAAGTAATGTCCATTTTCCACGGATCATATGTTAGATCCATCATGTATGGTGTAAATAAAAATATTATCACAACTACAATAGAATACATCCATTACAATTCAAGACAAAACTCAATTTAAAAAATGATGTGACAAAATTACTAATGTAAAATTATAATAGTGAAAATATAATTATCATTTAATTTCAAAATTTCTTGTCAAAATGGAAATTTACACTATATTTTTAAATAAATATCAATTTGGGGATATAAAGTCATGAATTGGAAAAACATGGATTTTGAATTCCCCAACTCATACCTTTTTTCACTAATGGGAAAATCCCATGACATGTAATCTAGAAAATGATGCATGAGTATATTTCTCACTCCATGATAGAAATATTAAAAATAAAATAGTCAAAATAAGATATAAATATCAGTAAATAAAAAGTAACTCTCTCAAAAATTGATTATAAAACTGTACTGAGTATAATTATATTAATCTAATGGAAAAAAATAATGAGTTAACTATGCCAAAAAAATCCACATGTTTGTATGTCATCCATATCATACATATCACTCCACCCTTTCTTCATTATATTCCAGCCATTTAAATATGTACCTTTTTTTTGAAAAAAGGGATTCATTATTTGGAATATTTATGTCCAAATTTGGTAAATATGTACCTTTTTATGAGTAATAACCATAGTACAAATTTTTCACCTCTATAAGGGTCAAATAGTTAAAAAGATGTTTTAGAAATTATTTAACACTTTCAATTATCAAATTTTATGGGTATGTTTTGGAAATTTTAACCCATGCGTCAAATATATATCCACTTGGTTGTATATTATTTTGATAATGAACTTTATATTAAATGATGTAAAATATATATTAAACAAATTTCAGACTCTTTAATTTACTATCTCTAATATTTTATCTTTAGGGTAAACTTTTGTTATTTGTAATTTTTTAATGATAGTATGAAATATTAATTATTTCCATTTATCACATTAATTTAGTTTTAATTTTTATTGATTTAATAATTAACCTAAATTTTTACACAACACTAACACATTTTTTATTCAGTTAACAAGAAAAAAAATAAGTTTGGTTAAAATAAAAAAAGTAATACAATTTTGATGAATTATTATTTTTAATGAATTTTTTTAGATACATAAAAAATATTAGATATGTTGGAATGTATTGTATTCAAATTTTCTTTCTTCCATGTTTTTTTTCAAAGTCAAATTAATTAAATAATTCTTATAAGGACATTAAAAGTATTTTGGATAACTATATTTTATTAAAAATATTAAAAATCTGATGAATTTTACAAGAAGAATATTTGGATGATTAATGATTGAAACTATCATTTATGTTTTATTTATGTTCTAATTTCTAAATTAAAACTTACAATATTTTAAAATTCATTACTATGATTAAGATTAAAACTAGTTAACTAAGGGGTGAAACAAAGACATACAGTCCAAAATGTAATCTAAACCTTTAATAATTTAATTAGATGATTATATTTAGATAATATAATACTTATCATAGAATATATGTCATTTTTAAACAATTTTACATGAGATATATATGTATTATATTATAATATTTAATGTATTTCAAAAAATAACTTTAACAATATTTTTTAATAAATAATATTTTATTATATGATTTAAATTTCTTAAAACCCCAATATTTAACCAAATGTATGGTATATTGTTTAAAATATAAAAAACAGTCTATTTAGGTGTGACTTATTTTAATAGTAATAGTAATCACCCCTAAAGAGTAAAAAAACATTATTATCCTAGTAATTGTTAAATTCTTCAATAAGGTGTTAAATTAATAGAGAAATATTAAAACCTAACATAGAATTTTTAAAATTTTATTTATTATATTATTTTTACACATTACCATTTTTTTATAAATTTTAATAATTATCTGTTATTTGTAAAGGGAAATTAATTTATGATAAATTAATACTTTATGAAATTTCAAGATTTCCCTTCCCACACTTATTAAAGGAAACCCCATCCACTCTTATCTCCAAAAATCATGTTTAGTTTTGATAGGAAAATGAATAGAATAATACCTTCCGAGATTCATTTTACACATCATATATATTCTAGTATTTCCAAATGAACATACCTTGTAGGCATAAGGTGTTACACCAAAGAGGTTTTTTGATGAAGATGTATATCTCTTAAAAAGTATTTTCTGTTTTGTTTATTCGTATACCTCTTCACAATCCATGTACTCCATTATAGAATAATAAATTTATTATTGTAAATATAATTATTTACTATTTAGATTATCTAACAACAATAATTCATCATTTCCCCATCCGTTTGAAAATGATAACATCGCTTTTTCATACCTGTCCACTACCACCTCCAAAAAGTGATGTGATTCCTTTTTGTTTTAAATGGATGGTAAAAATTATATATTTAATTAATATATATTATAAATATGATATAAATATGATTATATAAAATTGAATTATTATTTACATTTCCATAATTCCATCCATTGAAAAATGATAATATTGTTCATGAGAACGTACGACCTACCATCTCTTGATTGGTATAAATCATTTTGATATCTATATTTTTATTGATGAATACAAATACAAATATATTTATATATTTAATATATATAATATTTATATCATTATTAAAAAAATTTAGATGATGTAACTATTATCAATGTACAAGGACCAGAGAAACTGAATAAAAAGTCTCATGGAAAAAAGAAATAGTTGAGATCTGGAAGTTGAAATTTTAGTGGGGTATTGTTAATAAATGGGGTTTGATAAGTTAAAATTAGAACATATAGGATATATGAAATATGAGCATAATATTGGTATATAATTATTATAAATTAAGTTTATTATAGATTATTTTGACGTTCTTTTTATGTAATTATAACATGTATTAAGGACTTATCAAATAAAATTTCTTACATTCAGACATATGTTATGTTATGCACTTATATTGTTTCAAGTGGTGGATAAACATTCCCATATACATTTTATGTAATTTATTTATTTTTTTCATGATATTTAATGCTTCATTTGAATTTTTTCATTCATGGGTCTTATGATTCAAAAGTTAACAAAGAGGCATTGAGTTTATATTACAATATCATTATTTATCGAGATTGATTATGATTAGGTTTTAGATGATTAAATTTCATGATATATATATCAATATTAATATTATTTTTCTTATTATATAGATATTTCATGAGAATACATCTTTCTCTCTCATTTCCCTCACATTATGTACTTAAGAGGCCAAATTAATGTTTTTAATGAAAGACTAATTTATTTCTGTCATCGGTGTAGAATAATTTTAATTCCATGTTCATGTTTTCTAGAAACATTGTCAGTATTTTTTAATCTCTTATGTCTATTTAAATACATTTTTAATCATTATTTTTTTAAAGATAAATATTAAAATGAATATTCTTGTGGTTCTTTGAAATGATACACTCTTTATATTTTAGAAAAAATATGAGAGTAACATTTTTTATGACATACAATATGTAAATTGAATTTACAGATATGATGACCAATAATTTATCTAATGGTTCTATTATTATTTTCAGTGGTTATGTTCAAACAAAAAAATTTCCTTAATATTTGAAAAAATTTTAGATTTAAAATAATTGATTTCAAAGTGAAAAGGTTATTTTTCACATGAAATGTTCAATGTTATATTTTATAATATTTTTTCATCTAATATGACATCCAATAAATTTACAAATGTTATACATGGGATAAAATCCAATGATATCATCCTTATACTTTTTTCTTGATGGTTTATGATTATGATGAAAATATAATGAAGAAACACATTACTTTTCTATATGTTGTTTTTTGATTAATTGATGAAATTTTTATGAATCCCATTTCTTTCCTACAGGTTACTACATGATAGAATTTTTATGATCCCATTTAATTTTAACATGTAATGATATGATGAATTTATTCAGATATTATAGAACAAATATATATGATTTTAATTATGTGATTTTTAGTCCCAGAAATATATTTCCCTTCCATAAATTTGGTAAATATGGATATATAATGAGATAAACAAAACATGAATGGGTATTGAACCCAATTCATTAATAAAAATTGTCTACTATGATAATATTGTGAGTAAATATTAACAAATAATATAGTTTTTGAGTGATCCAAATCCACTGAGATAGTAATTACAAGGATATGTGTCTATTAATGAAATGATTTTCTGTGTATATATTTATTCGAAAAACATATTTTTATGCCAATGATATTATCACATAGATTATGTTATTTAATTCGATTATTATTAATGCATTATGAACTACCGTGGTTTATTAGATGAATAATTATTATGATATTTTATACATGGGGATTAATTTTCAATTTATATTATCATGTTAACATACAATTATACTCTTGATATTAGTAAGTTATCATTATTATATCCCTTTTTTCTCACTAAGCATATGAGCTCACACATTATTATATTTTCTATCCTTATGGTTATGAATAATGGTTCTAGGTATCATGTGTTTAAGATGGGTGTGAGTTATAAATAACTATATCGGATATAATATAGATAATTTATGAACCATTTTTTATGTATATAGTTTTTACAAAGACATTATACCGTTACAGTCATCATGCCATTTTATAAATGGATTTAATATTAATCTATTAATATATAATATCTATGTATAAACATTATGTGTCTCTATATATTAGAAAAAAATGAGAATAAAAAAATAATAAAAACCAAATAAAATATATTATGGATGCCTCCCCGGAAGCACTAAATTTATATTTTATTTCTTAAATAGTCATTTTTGGATATCCATAGACCGATGGGGGAGGGTTGGCTCTTTATATTAAACCCCCAATTAATGGTATCTCTAATGATCCTATAAAATTAATTTGTTTTCATGATTAATAACTATATATTGAAATTTTTTCTACTTTCTCAATAATTTCATTATTGATTAGAGGTGTAGAAAAAGAATATAAGGTTCCATCATCCTCTATTCATCTTGTTTTATGGAATTTCTAATGAGTGTTGAATCTAAATTCCATAATTTATATTTTATAATACTTCATCTTGAAAAATTAAATCCTTATGATATTACAAGTGAATTACTTCTATAACAATTGATCATTGAATAACTTAATGGGGTCCTCTATCCTTTCTCACAAACATTCTATAACATAGGTGATCTATTAATTATCATCCATAGTGTAAAATAATTTTTTTAACATATCATTTCAAATAGAAGAAATATTATATTCCATTGTAACATAGTAATGATCCCAACAGTCTTTGTTAAGGTGTGTGACATCTCCCGAAATAATTTCAGATATTATCTCATTTCCTTCAACTAGGGATTCTTTAATTTTATCTACAAAGTATATATAATGTGTTTTTAGTCTAAAAGTTTCTCTTTATCTCCAATACATCATCAACAAAAATGGTAAAAATAATTTCCCCTTCATCCACATTAAGTAATTTTTTGGTGGAGTATATTTTTTTCACATATAAGCTTGTACGAAATTGGTCCTATCTGTAATTTGGATCTTCATAGACAACATTTTACTTTTTAGGTTAAACAATTCAGTTTATTGATCAATCCATATCATCTGTAACTGACCAAATATTTTTTGATTTGATTCTTCTTTTAATTGTTGGAATATCAACTTTATATTTAACTTTTGGCACATCATCCATAAATCATGTATTTTGATTCACTCATATACATATCTTTCTAAATCATCATATTCTACATTAAAAAATTTGTATTATGAGGTTATGTGTATTTTTTTCAATCCAAAAAACCAATAGTTTAATAGATTCCATGAAAATTAATGAAAATTGGTAGGATCTAAGAAAATCATCCTAAGAACTGGTTGAATACAATAGTTTTCTCCTTAGAAACCATTCAAATTAATTTAGAGTTTCTTAACACACTCTCAAATTATTTGTGATTTTTAAAAAGAATTTATTAGAGGGTAACCTATGTTATTCTATTATAGAGGAAGTTAAATAAAAACCCCTAAATTTTTTTGGAATAAGAAGAGAAATGAAATGTGAAATTTGATGAAAATGAAGCAAACAATAAAATAATATTTTTAAAATAACTGTATATGAAAAGATTCATTCTATCTAATATAACCAATCATTAATAATTAGTCACAAACCATTATGTCTATATCCATTCAATTATAAATCCATAATTATTATTCCAAAAACCCCCTAAATGAAAATCAATAAATAATGAATGGAATGAATGAATCCAAATATTACTTTGATATTATCAATCATGAAACCATGATTCTATTTTAGTCCCATATCTTAATTATGAACAAAAGATAAAAATAGATGCACCTAAAATTTCAAATTGTGAATATATTGAGTTTTTTAGATAGATTCATTCCCTTCAAATATGTTCCATATTGATTAGTTTTGATAATTATATTTTACCTCTAAAATTTCACAAAATTTTAGACTCAAGATCAATGTTCTAATCATTTGAATGATTTTAAAAGTAATACACCATTTAATTAACGATAAATTTGGGAATTAAAATGAGTATATATTATCCCAATAACAAAATAAGGAGTAGATAATTAGATCTATGAAAAAATAAATACACTCCCATGGATAGAATTTTCATATCCAAAATTATTTTCATAATTAATGGATTGAATGGTTTTAACCTAATATTTCATTTAACAATAGATTCTAGAAAATATATGAAAATGAAAAGAATTAAACTAGAATAAATTGAAATTTTACTGGCTGGGAAATAATTTTACACGAACAATAGTACTAAAACATTGAATAGAATAATTGGAGGAGTGATTTAATGAATGATACACATTATAAAATACATATATCTTCAAAATATTAATAGAATTGTTAATATACCTATCTATTTGTCAAAAACATCCTAAATATACTAAAAACCATTCCAGAGTTTGAAAATCACATTTAAATAGTGTATATGGGATATCATTTAAAATTCCAACAAGGGAACAACTAGAATTATGCCTTTAAACATTAATATACATTGAACCACATTTTTCAATTGAATTACCACACAACCAATCTATACCCTGATTTGAATTAAATACAAAAAAAATGAATTCTAAAATAATTTTCAATATTTCATCCCTATAAAATTTTGGATAAAAATATAATGGTTGAAATGGTGAGGCATTTCCTAATATATTGAATCCATCACATATACGAATTAATGGACATTTTCAACTATATAAATTTTGGTTTCAAAATGTGTGGTCAAAATTTTAAATATATCCCAATTAGTGTAGAATAATTTAAAATGTTTCCAATCAAAATTGGGCACATAGAAAATGTTATGATTCCATTATTAGAGTCAAATTATAATGGAAAAGTGTAATTTTCAAGGAATTGGAAAATTAATGATCCAAATACAATTTCCTATTAAATATAAAAATATATATAAATGTGGGGAAATTATATATATAATTATCAAAATAATAATAAACAAAACATGGTTTATTACCCACTTATTTAATACAACCACTATAAATGTTTTTTATAGTTGTTTAATTTAGCCTTATCTCGCTTGGTATTGTTACAAATATTTCCAAAATTTTCCTCTATGTCAAAAGCTATTTGTTATTTCTAAAAGGAAAAAAATGACACTTAATACCATTCTGATTGCAGATAATTTTGTATAGTTTATTTTATTAGAACCATTAAAAACTAAAATGTATATATATACATCCTTCAAAATATGGGTTATTTGTCTAGATGGGACGAAGAAATCCTATCTAAATCCTATTATCATATGGTAGAGATTCAATTCCAAAAAAATCATTTCAATCTTAATAACACCTTTGGATAAAATTAGTGACCACGAATCATATTTCTATAATTATCCCTATTTTACATTGATGTCAATATAAGGAAAATCACACATTGTTTCCATATCCTAGTGCCCTAAAAAAATTTCTAGGATGATTTGGCGAGTAGGGAACTAATGATTTCAAAAACAACTATTAACACATCCAAAAAATATTTTTCCTTTAGGCTATTGTTGGCTATTTTTACATATCATACCCCATAAAAACCATCCTAGACATGTCACCATATCAATTAATTTATGTAAATTCATGTCATCTATAAGATGAAATTTAGGTTAAGATTTTTTATACAATATAAAAACTAAAATTTCTAATTCCCATATATGGTAAAAACTAGATGTCTTACTATAATGGATACATGAAACGTAGTATATAGAAATATTAAAATTAAAGGATTAATAAAATTGAGGTAAAGCCTAAAAATAACAATAAAATCACACAATTTGAACATAAAAGTTATGCGATTATTTAAAAAACCAAACATCATTTTCACTATGATATGTTGACTTCATGGTGGTTGGGATCACACATTGTGCATCATTTATACCATAATGAGGATATTGAGAATCAGTTTCCCACTCATTGTCACATTTTTTAGTCCAATAGTCCTAAGTTAAATCCAATCTTATAAATATTCAATATAACTAATGTTGTTTGGAATGATCCAATTAGTAAATGGAATTATATTTGGTATGTTGGGGGAGGGTCCTTGCTGATATAATGAATTTAAAATATGTTCTTTCCATGAGGTTGATTTTTTTTAGTTTTTTACATTATTATTTTTCTTTTTTTGTTCTCTCTCTAATGAAATGGATGAAATGTGTTTTCTAAAACCTCAATTGGTTTTAATTTTTTATTTTAAGGTAACCCATTAGGGATTCCATAGTTCAATAATGTTGTTATTGTTGTTTATGTATTTTCAATTGAAACACATACTTCCAAAATTAAAACATAAAACTCAATCATAGATGGGGATAATGAATGTTATATGGAGAACAAATTATCACTTAAATATTATTGGGTCTTCATAAAAAAAGTGACTTTTCCTTATAAATTAATTTCAAATTTCATTATTGATATTACCTCCACCGCATTATTATAGATTTATAACACTTCTTATTCTGATTCAACATTATTTGATGAGTTATTTTATGATAGGGTGAAAAAATTAGACTTTATATATGTGTATGTGGGTGGTGGGTTAGGAATTAGATGAATATTATATTTCATTATCCTTTAAGGTGAAAATTTCTTTTTAAAACATTAAAATTAATGATTAAAAAAATTATGTCCATGATTTATATTTATATTGATGTTTAAATTAATGAGAATAATGTTTTTTGATCATTGTTTTATGACATGATTTCTCAATATTTAGATTTAAGAATTAAAAATCGACGTACCTATGAGAAAAATTTCCATTATGGGGATTAAGTTTGAATTCCTTGGGTTCATTCATTTTATTATTGTTTTTTTATCATTAATAAATTAATATGTGTATCCCAAAAAATTTTTGAAATAAAAAATTATAATAAATTGATTGATTTTAGAAATGGATTAACTGAATATGTGGTGTTTCACAAATTGGGATATTGAATCCATAGTTATAATGCTCATATATGGGAACTTTAACACTTTTATAGAGTATTTAATGGACCACATGTGTGGTATCTTGCACTTTAGGATAGTGACTCCATTATTTATTATCAATTATTTAGTGTCTTTGTCTATATTGGGTATAAAAAATAAAAATATAATAAAAATAAATAATCAACATTAAGCTAAAATGTCAATCCCATAAATTTCTTACATCTATTCACATTAAATAAACATAAACCTTATGTTTTTATGATTCACACAACATTATTATTCATAATTATAACTAAATGAAAAGAACTAACATTAGAATGGGATATGTTTTTTCACCCATTTCGAAACTCATATTTTTTCCAGTTGAGATACATCTAAATATTATGTTTTAGAGTTCGAAGACCTCCCTAGGGATAACATGGTAACCTTATGTTTTTGATAAAATGGTTTTTTGTTTACCTATGGTATAATTATTCAAGGTTTTCCAATAAATTTTAATTTTATGGGATTTTAAATTTTATCAATAAACCAAATATATTTTCACGTTATAATTGATGGTGGTACATTAGTGACTCTATATTATTCATTTAAATCCCATAGAATATGACTATAATATTCATGAGGTTATTTTTTGAGTCATTATAGAGTTTTGAGGAATGAGAATGATTCAAACAAACATATTAAATATAATATATTATATTCATTTTAAACATCAATGATTATAATTAATCCCATATACCTCCTAAATGGATTATCATATAGGAAAAAATACAAAATTTTCATCAAGAATGGGGGATTTATCTTTGTGATGATGTAATCTGAATTCTAACCTATGACCATTGGGATGGAATGTTAAGGGTGTTAATGATTTTATTATTTTTAAATAGCCATGATTTTTGGTGATGTTAAATATAAAATCACATTATAAAAATATCCTAATCATTTACCTATTTTTTTATTCATTATTTTTGTTGAAATGGATCAATATTGAGATATAAGATAAAAAATATATCATGAATGAGTCAACATAAAATTGAAGGAACATGACCATATCATTGCTGATATCAATGATCTCATCATGTATCAATAGAAAATGAAACCATGGTTGTAGCGACTCAGGTTTTTGGTCCTTTCAGACATTGGAATATTTCTAGGAATAATTATAGAGCTAGGCGCGAAGACGACGTGCGATTCCGAGGCCCAGTGTGCCCGAAATTAATTTTATAAAAATATTAAGTATTTTTATACTATGCACGTGGAGGGGGTGTGATATCTCCTAAACGGTAGCTCAGAACGGGAATCTGAGGGCACAGTTGCGTCTAGAACGTGCCGTTTACCCTAGGCAGGGTGTAAACATTGCGGGCGCGGGCCTGCGGTGAGAAACGCCACCAGGGGCGTTTTCATAAATAAGTAGCAAAGTTAGTGTGCGAGCGTCAGCTCAAATAACTTCTGAACGGAGTCTCGGATGGAAAATCTGAGTCCGCCGTTCGTTCAGAACGGCGCGTTTACCCTAGGGGTGACCTTACTTTTGTTCGCATCGGGCGTCGGGTCCGAGGCGGGTTTCGCGCCGGCAGGCCGCTGATATAAATATCAGCGCACCCCCCCCCCCCCCCCCCTTATCATTCCTCTCGGCGTTCATCGCCGTTCATCGCCGCCGCTCTGCCGAATCGAGCAAACGAGGTGCCCACGAGTTTGGATTTCGACGGCGGACGTTCTAGGAGCGCACAGCGGAAGCTCTGGAGCACGGATCTGAGGCAGAACGTCGGTGTTTCGCCCGCGAGGTAGGCGGTTTGAGTATTAAAAATCCCGGATCCCGTTTTTGTGTTGTTTTTGTTCAAATTTTTATAAGGTTTGTATAGTTCGGATCTTGAGCTTTCCAAAACATGTTTCGGATCTGAATTTGGAGCACCGGGGTGCTCCCGGTGTCTCCCGGAAGTTTTCCGGTGAAAACCCAGTTTTCCGGCGTGACCCAAGGCGGCCATGGCAGATTCCGGCGAGTTCCGCGGCGGCGCGGCGGCGGCGCGGTGGTTTCCGGCTCCAGAAAGGCGGAGTCCGGCGGCGGAGCGGTGGTTTTCGGCTCTGGCAAGGCGGTGTCTGGCGGCGGCGCGGTGGTTTCCGGCTCCAGCAAAGCGGAGTCCGGCGGCAGCGCGGTGGTTTCCAGCGACCCTGCGGTGGTCCGGCCAGATTGTTCCAAGGGTTCTTTAAACCCCCGTAACTCACAAATCGTAACTCTGATTTGCGAGATGTTTGCGGCGACGAGTTCCTTGCGTCGAGACGGACCTTTTGATCTCACTTTTAGAATTTTGTGAGTCGGAATTTTGGCACGAGGGCTAGAAATGTAGAAAAAAATAATATTATTTTATTATTTTACGACATCGGGCCGTTGTAGCTTCTACCCGGAGCATCCGATTGACGTGCCGTCTGTGGCCTTGGGACCCTGATGGTAGGATGGACTTTTTGAGATGGTTTCCGGATGTTGGGACTGAGAATGGGGTGCGGGCCCCACGAGGCCGGGTTTTGGCGTTTGTGGAGAAACACAGCTTTTGCACCAGGAGTCCGATTTTGGCGGATGAATAGTCAATCCTGTGTGTTTTTTCGAGAGGAACGCAATGGTGTGTTCCATTCGATAAGTTTCAGAATCCAGGCATGGGCCCCACCCAAGCTGGCCTTCGGCGAATAGTACATCTTCCACCGGGTGTCCGTTTTGGACAAGCGAGTGGTCGATTCCGCTTGTTTTTCCGAGGGGATCATCATGGTATGGTCCGCTCGATGAGTTTCGGGATCGTTTTGTGGGCCCCGCACGAACTAGCTACAGTGAATATATCCTTTTTCACCGGTGCTCCGTTTCAGGTGAGTAAACAGCCTATCCTTCGTGTTTTTCCGCGTGGAACGCGATGGTAGCCTCAGTTTTGGCCAAGGAGGTGCGTAGTGTGGCGTTGTGGCGGGTCACTCGGGTTAGCGACGTTTGGACCAGCAGTGGTTGAGGGTTCTCCCTTGATTCGTTCCTACGAGGGTTCGTTTGGCATCACAACCTTCGTATGGGTTTGTGATCCTCTCGATGGGATTCATAAACTGTTAGAGTTGTGGTATCTCTCCGGTGGGCCCGGAGTGGATCCTCTAGCATCTTTACCCTAGATAGGATTCTTGGTATCGCTGTGACCGCTTAATTACGGGCGGCGATCCCCTATCTACCAAGTAACCCCGTAGGGTTTGTGGAATCATCAGAAATATGATTCCCTACGCGGTGGGCCGTGCTCAGTAGGGTAGTGGCATCATCAGATATACGATCCCCTACTCAGCATGTGGTTTATAGTAGGGTGGCGGTATCGTTGGTTATATGATCCCCTACTCAGCGCTTGGTGTTGGTAGGGTTGCAGTATCGTTGGTTATACGATCCCCTACTCAGCGCGTGGTTTCGGTAGGGTTGCGGCATCGTCGGTTCGATCCCCTACATCGTGAGTTGTACCAGATAGGGTTCCGGTATCGTCGTTACCATCTTTATATGGACGATGATCCTCTATGTGAGTGTGGAGCTTCTGTCGAGCGCCAGATCGGGTTGTGGTATCCCCCAGCGGATCTTGGGTGTGATCCCCTATCTGTGAGAACTATGTATGTCAGATCGGGTCGTGGTATCCCCCAGCAGACCCTAGGAGTGATCCCCTATCTGTGAGCTATGTATACCGTATTGGGTCTTGGTATCCCCTAGCGGACCCTAGCGGCGATCCCCTATCCGAGGAGTTTGGTGGTTATGTTGTTTCAGTGATGTTTCCTCAGTGATGTTATCTGATTAGCGTGGTCTCTCGGGTGAGCGTCTAAGATGTTTGTTTGAGACCCTATGGAGTATATCTCTCGGATGAGTGTCATCTGGTATGATAATGTTCGTGGTGTACTCTCCTGGTTGTGGACAGTTGCTGGTGATGAGGTCAGTACCTCTTGTGTCTTTGTGGCGTGAGTTGCGTATATCTGGATTGCTCAAGGTGTATGTATGGGCATACACCTGAGCTTAGCTGAGCTGACTTGTTGTGTTTAGCCGAGGATGGTCACGAGATGGAGTTTCTCTCGCGTCTGGGTTCCCTCTGGCTGGGTTGAGTAGACTGTTGCCTTTCAGTTGCTCCCTTGGGTTTTGGGTTTTTGGGGTGCCTACTGAGTATGTTTATACTCACCCCTGCACGGGCTTTGCCCGCACATGTTTGTGTCTTGTGCAGACCAGAGGCCTTTTGATGGAGTCCCAGGAGGACCCGGAGCAGGCGGAGCTTAGTGAGTGAGTTGACCGGATTGTTTACTGAAGCTGTACCGAGGGAGCTTATCGGCGGGTGTTTATGGCAGTGTTCCCCTTCTTCAGAGCAGGTTGGACGCGCTTTGTAGTTTTCTTTTGGTGGGCCCTGTTTTGCCCTTTGTACTTTTGCTGTCTCTCTCTGGTTGTGGGATAGTGTATGCATGAATTTACTTTCCAGTTTCTATATCTCTGTACTGTTGCATGGAGGTGTTTGTGGGTGCGTATGTATAGGTTCCTTAGGCTAATGCCTCCCATGTGTGTGATATCCTACTCGGCACTGGTTGCCAGCCCCTGGCCTATTGGAGGCGGGCTTGGGGAGTCACGGCTCGAGACCCGTTGGGTCGGGTCGTGAAAGAGTGGTATCAGAGGAGGTTCCTCCTTTGGGATCTCAAAGCATTGCTGGTCTAGCTGTGAGCTTGGTTTGGGCTTCATAGCGGTAGTGTTTGGATGTTTCGAGTTCGGCTTTCAGGACAGGGACTCCAGTGTTGGTGCGGTGGCCGACGTATCCATACACCAGGACTCTGATAACCTGCCTTTCGACTTGGGACATTCGTACACTGGTCGCGAGGACATAATGATACATGCATCCTATAGGACTGTGTTTTTTGTTTTTCCTTGTCCTTCTTCAGTCAGCTCTCCAGATATACACTTTGAATGTGGTGCGTCTTGAATGTATTTCAGGATGCCTCCACAACGACAGCCAGCAAGGGTTCCGCAGCAGTAATGTGCTGATGACCCGCCCCGTATAGTGGCTGTGGATCATGGCGTAGGTTCTGAGGATGCACCTCCAGGTGGTCTGCCAGTTGAGCCACCACCTGTTGAGCAGCTGGTTGTGCCGGCGGTGCAGGACGAGGTTGCGTACAGGATGAGTGCGCTGCACGAGTTCCAGAGGCATTGACCTTTGAGGTTCCGGGGTGATCCAGACCCCCAGGTAGCTGATGACTGTCTTGAGGCAGTCACCCGAGTTTTCCGCCTGGTGAGGACACCTCCAGATCAGATGGTTGTCCTAGCGGAGAGCCTTCTACATGGTTCTTCCGGGCGATGGTGGAGTTTGGTGACGCAGTCCCATGACGAGGAGACGCTCACGTGGGCAGAGTTTGAGCGGCTCTTCAGGGAGGAGTTCTATCCGGTGACACTGAGGTCAGTGCGGATCCAGGAGGTTTTGCAGCTTCGACAGGAGAGCACGACTGTGTCGGAGTACTCAGTGAGGTTTACAGACCTGTCGCGCTACTCCCTAGATATGGTTCGAGACCCGTTCTTTAGGGCTCGGACCTTCGAGTAGGGCTTACGCAGGGACATCCGAGCAAGTGTGGTTTCCTTGTGCCTGCACACCTATGCTGGAGTGCTGGAGCGAGCGTTGGTGGTGTAGAGTTTTCAGGATGAGAAAATTCCCTCTATTAGTGTTGGTCATCGAGAGCTGAGACTTCGTCGGTCGAATCGACATCTGGTAGCCGACGACAGACTCAGGGGTCTAGACGTGGCCGACATTTCAGAAGGCGACCGCAGGGTGGAGGATCTGAGCCTTAGGGCTCAGAGGGCTCGCAGAGCAGTTTTGGTTAGCCGCAGGAGAGGCGGTGTTACGCTTGCGATGGTCCGTGACATCTTGCTAGAGATTGTCCGACCCGATGGGCTACTGAGAGGGAGTCGGTCGATGGACCGCCTTGGCAGAGGCATCGTCTCGAGCAAGGAGGTCCGCAGGGCGGCGGAAGTGGCGGCGGAGCTGGTGCAGCGGGAGGTGGTGGTAGGAAGTACCAGTTGCCACCACCCCCACCCCCAGGTGGTCCACGCCAAGCTCAGGGAGCTGGTGGCCGAGGGCGAGGACAGCTGCATGCCCTAGAGGCAGTCGACCCAGAGGCACCGTGGGTGGATAGAGGTAGACCTTGTTTCTTTTCTACTTACTGCAGTAGAGGTACACCTTGTTTTCTTTTTGTTGCTTGCTCGACTTTTGTTCAGGGCGTTGGTAAGACCCTGTGTGGGTGTTGGTTGGTGAGCTTGCTGGTGTGTGAGACCCAGTTGAGAGTCCAGCTTCTTTCCTTGTGCTTAGGGATTTTCGTTGACGAAAAGTTCTAAGGGGGGGAGGATATAGCGACTCGGGTTTTTGGTCCTGTCAGACTTTGGAATATTTCTAGGAATAATTCTAGAGCTTGGCACGAAGACGGCGTGCGATTCCGAGGCACGGTGTGCCCGGAATTAATTTTATAAAAATATTAAGTTTTTTTATACTATGAACACAGAGGGGGTGTGATATCTCCTAAACGGTAGCTCAGAACTAGAATCGGAGGACACGGTTGCGTTCGGAATGTGCCGTTTACCCTAGGCGGTGTGTAAAATTTGCGGGTGCGGGCCTGCGGTGAGAAACGCCACTAGGGGCGTTTTCGTAAATAAGTAGCAAAGTTAGTGTGCGAGCATCAGCTCAAATAACTTCTGAACGGAGTCTCGGATAAAAAATCTAAGTCCGCTGTTGTTTTCTGAACGGCGCGTTTACCCTAGGGGTGACCTTACTTTTGTTCGCATCGGGCGTCGGGTCCGAGGCGGGTTTGGCGCCGGCGGGCCGCTGATATAAATATCTGCGCCCCCCCCCCCCCCCCCTTTATCGTTCCTCTTGGCGTTCTTCGCCGCCGCTCTGCCGAATCGATCAAACGAGGCGCCCACGAGTTCGGATTTCGATGGCGGACGTTCCAGGAGCGCGCAGCGGAAGCTCTAGAGCACGGATCTGAGGCAGAACATCGGCGTTTCGCCCGCGAGGTAGGCGGTTTGAGTTTTAAAAATCCCGGATCCCGTTTTTGTGTTGTTTTTATTCAAATTTTTATAAGGTTTGTATAGATCGGGTCCCGAGCTTTCCGAAACCTGTTTCGGATCTGAATTTAGAGCAACGGGGTGCTCCCGGTGGCTCCTGGAATTTTTCCGGCGAAAAACCAGTTTTCTTGTGAGACCCGCGGCGGCCATGGCAGATTCCGGTGAGTTCCGCGGCGGCGCGGTGGTTTCCGGATCCGGCAAGGCGGAGTCCGGCGGCGGCGCGGTGGTTTCCGGCTCCGTCAAGGCGGAGTCCGGCGGCGGCGCGGTGGTTTCCGGCGACCCTGCGGTGGTCCGGCCAGATTGTTCCGGGGGTTCTTTAAACCCCCGTAACTCGCAAACCGTAACTCCGATTTGCATCCGTTTGCGGCGACATGTTCCTTGCGTCGAGGCGGGCCTTTTGAACTCACTTTTAGAATTTTGTGAGTCGTAAGTTTGGCACGAGGGCTAGAAATGTCGAATAAAATAATATTATTTTATTATTTTACGACTTCGAGTCGTTGTAGCTTCTACCCGGAGCGTCCGATTGACATTCCGTCAGTGGAGTTGTGACCCTGATGGTACGATGGACTTTTTGAGATGGTTTCCAGATGTTGGGACTAAGAATGGGGTGTGGGCCCCACGAGGCCGGGTTTTGGCGTTTGCGGAGAAACTCAGCTTTTGCACCAGGAGTCTGATTTTGGCGGATGAATAGTCGACCCTGTGTGTTTTTCCAAGAGGAACGCAATGGTGCATTCCGTTCGATGAGTTTCGGAATCTAGGCATGGGCCCCACCCAAGCTGGCCATCGGTGAATAGTACCTTTTCCACCGGGTGTCCGTTTTGGACAAGCGAGTGGTCGATTCCGCTTGTTTTTCCGAGGGGATCGTCGTGGTATGGTTCGCTCGATGAGTTTCGGGATCGTTTGTGGGCCCTGCATGAGCTAGCTATGGTGAATAGTGACTTTTTCACCGGTGCTCCGTTTCGGGCGAGTAAACAGCCTATCCTGCGTGTTTTTCCACGTGGAACGCGATGGTGGCCTCAGTTTTGGCCTAGGAGGTGCGTAGTGTGGCGTTGTGGTGGTTCGCTCGAGTTAGCGATGTTTGGACCAGTAGTGGTTGAGGGTTCTCCCTTGGTTCGTTCCTACAAGGGTTCGTGTGGCATCACAACCTTCGTATGGGTTTGTGATCCTCTTGATGGGATGTTTAAACTGTTAGAGTTGTGGCATCCCTCCGGTGGGCCCAGAGTGGATCCTCTAGCATCTTTACCCTAGATTGGGTTCTTGGTATAACTGTGACCGCTTAATTATGGGCGGCGATCCCCTATCTAGCAAGTAACCCCGTAGGGTTTGTGGCATCATCAGAAATATGATCCCCTACGCAGTGGGCCATGCTCAGTAGGGTTGTTGCATCGTCGGGTATACAATCCCCTACTCAGCATGTGGTTTATAGTAGGGTGGTGGTATCGTTGGTTATACAATCCCCTACTCAGCGCTTGGTGTCAGTAGGGTTTCAGTATCTTTGGTTATGCGATCCCCTACTCAGCGCGTGGTTTCGGTAGGGTTGCGGCATCGTCGGTTCGATCCCCTACATCGCGAGTTGTACCAGATAGGGTTCTGGTATCGTCGTTACCATCATTATATGGATGATGATCCTCTATCTGAGTGTGGAGCTTCTGTCGAGCGCCAGATCAGGTTGTGGTATCCCACAGCGGATACAGGGTGTGATCCCCTATCTGTGAGAACTATGTATGCCAGATCGGGTCGTGGTATCCCCCAGCGGACCCTGGGAGTGATCCCCTATCTGTGAGCTACGTATACCGGAGTGGGTCTTGGTATCCCCTAGCGGACCCTAGCGGCGATCCCCTATCCGAGGAGTTTGGTGGTTATGTTGTTTCAGCGATGTTTCCTCAGTGATGTTATCTGACGAGCGTGGTCTCTCGGGTGAGCGTCTGAGATGATTGTTTGGGACCCGATGGAGTATATCTCTCGGATGAGTGTCATCTGGTATGACAATGTTCGTGGTGTACTCTCCTGGTTGTGGATAGTTACTGGTGATGAGTTCGGTACCTCTTGTGGCTTTGTGGCGTGAGCTGTGTATATCTGGATTGTTCAAGGTGTATGTATGGGAATACAACTAAGCTAAGCTGAGCTGACTTGTTGTGTTTAGCCGAGGATGGTCACGAGATGGAGTTTCTCTCTCGTCTGGGTTCCCTCTAGCTGGGTTGAGCGGACTGTTTCCTTTCAGTTGCTCCCTTGGGTTTTGGGTTTTTGGGGTGCCTACTGAGTATGTTTATACTTACCCCTGCACGGGCTTTGCCCGCACATGTTTGTGTCTTGTGCAGACCACAGGCCTTTTGACGGAGTCCCAGGAGGACCCGGAGCAGGCGGAGCTTAGTGAGTGAGTTGACCGGAGTGTTTTACCGGAGCTGTGCTGAGGGAGCTTTCCGGCAGGTGTTTGTGGCAGCGTTCCCCTTCTTCAGAGCAGGTTGGACGCGCTTCGTAGTTTTCTTTTGGTGGGCCCTGTTTTTCCCTTTGTACTTTTTCTGTCGCTCTCTGGTTGTAAGATAGTGTATGCATGCATTTACATTCCGGTTTCTATATCTCTGCACCGTCGCATGGAGGTGTTTGTGGGTGCGTGTGTACAGGTACCTTAGGCTAATGCCTCCCATGTGTGTGATAGCCTACTCGGCGCTGGTCGCCATCCCCTGGCCTATTGGAGGCGAGCTTGGGGAGTCGTGGCTCGAGCCCCGTTGGGTCGGGTCGTGACAATGGTATCAACAACAAAGTATTTATAAAAAAATTTCTACATTAGGTAGGTATTTTATATTCATATATTTTTCAATTATTTAGGATTCATATGATGAATTAATCATTTTCAGTTTCATACTATGTTAAATAGCCCCATGGACTTGTTTATTTTCTTATTGGGTTGAGATATATGGTCGTGTGCTTCTTTCACATAGGTTCTTCATCATTAGCATATTTTCACTTAATGAACAGTTTATATAATTTCTCCCCAACTTCTATAATTCCATTCCAAAATTTATTATCATTTGTTTACCTCTATATTATTAATCCTAGTTTATCTATTATACATATTTATTGTTAATGTTTTGAATTTTTTCTTATAATTCCAATTTATTGATATTTTTTTCTTTCGATCAAGGATCATAGATAATGAATCATAGATAAAATAGTTTATATTTTATGATGTTAATCGAATATTATTGGAAGTTGTTTCAAAGAATGTGTTTTTGGTTTAGTGAAATGAATCTGTGATGGGGACATATTGGAGGTTATTTTAATCATTGTTTCTATCTTGGGATGGCTAGAAATTGACTATTAGAGTGATAAGAAACTTTTCCAAGGAATTCAGTGGATCACTGGTTTTGATCAAGGGTGAGAAATATATCATTTGTTGATTTTGGATTATTTTCAATATATTGAATTGATTAAATGATAATAAGGTATTTTTTATTAATCCATATGTTTTTTATTTCCCTAGTAGTGATTTTTAGGGTTTTCAATGAATATAAGTGTCAATTTGAGTTCATCCTTAATGTATATTCTATTAATCCTTAACACAAACATCATGAATTATATTAGGATTTCATTTGTGGTTGGTGATCTTGTTATACAATATTTTTGGGTAAGGTCTACATGTCATGTATCCCTTGTCATAGATGATTTGGCCTCCCGAATATTATAATATGTATAAGCTCATTTAGTAAAAAATTTACCACACTATTTATTTTAACTTTTATATGACATGAGCTATTGTGGTAGACATCAAGTAATCATTCGGTCCTATAAATCATGTACCCAGGTTCCCACAATGTGTAGGTCAAACCAGGAACAATATGTATGAAGGTATTCTATGGGATTTAATCACAATGGGTGATATATTCCATTTACTCCTAAAGTACAAGCTACGCAGTTTTCCAAAAACAATGGAATATTCATATCTCAAATTCTGGAACTCAGATTCAGACATTCATGTAATCTATTCTGAGATGTTTTCCACATATTTCATGATTGTTCCTATATCTTCAACATTATAGGATTTATTTTAGGAAATCTATGTAGCATAGTATCCTTATATTAATATTGATAAGGTACAGGATTGGGCATGGATGTCAGGGAATTATGGGGGTGGAAAACCCCTAGTAATGTGGTTATGTCAGGATATGAGTACCATGCACCTTAGATAGTGTTTTTATCCTCTATATACATAGGATGAAATTACACTACTTATATATTATATATCACCATATATAATGGTTCATGTATTCGGATACTCGAAAATTCCTATCTCCCACACTATAGTTTTAGATATGTGATAATATTTTCTCAGATATATATATCTATAATATTAGGGTTTAGTGAAAAAATGAATACTATAACCAATTAAATAAATATTGGGTTATCTTATGGGTTCATATAGTGGTAACACAATAGTGGAAGACTGTAAGGTATGCTAATCCCATGACTAATAACATTTATTAAAAATGTATGACTTATCCTTTATATATATGAGTGAAGGTGTAAAATTATTATGGTTGGTAAAAAAAGATACTTCAAGACATTTGACTCATAGGTTTCCATTTGGTTTCCTCTGGGATCAAATATATAATTTTTATATCAAATTTAGAAATTGATTTATTTTTAATACTATATCATCCCTAGTTACTCATAAAGTACAAACATTCATAGATTAAATCTCAGATGACATCGATAAATTTTCAACCCTAAGACATCTAGTTATATAGAATATCTAGATTTTATATAGTCTTCCTCCTAGTTAATTTCTTATACTTCTGTATGAAATGACTTGTTTCTTACCAAAAACATTTAAATTCATGATATCCAACTGAGCATGTTTGTACCTAACCCCTCATGAGAATTACTCCAAAACATGTATTATTTTTGTTGATATCACACATGTCATGGATTGATGTGCGGACACTGATATGGTGTAGATTGTATGAAGATTATTCCTCACAGAAATAGAAAATTTATAATAGAAAATAATGGTTTGTGATGGTGGAGGTCACCATTGTGGAATGAGATTGCTAAAGGAGTACACGATGTGAGTAGGAGCTTTGTAGAGTCTTGTTTTTACCAAATTCTAAGGCTTTTTAGACATGTATATCATTTGGTATTTTCCAAAGTATTTATTTTCCTATATTTAATATATCATATACACATTGAATAATGTTTTTTTGTATGTGGGTATATACATAATTTTGTTATTTTATTTATTTGAGATATGTGTATATTGTATGTTGACATTGGATATGTCCTTCCACATTATGTTATATGATCACTCAGATCTAGTCAAAAACCCCTAACATGTTGGAGGGGAGATTAGGGATGAGAATTTATCCTACTGATTACGTTATACGGGCCCTATTGGGTCAAATTGGGTTACAGTTGTATCAAAATGATTTATTCATGAGATTTTAACATTTAATCTATATTTATATAAAGACTTGTTTTGATATTCATAGAAATATTTTTAAGGGATTCAAGAGTTTGTTTATCAGACATGGGGGATATATGTATATGAATTGGATGAATATCCTTATGATTGAACTTTTATAACATTTTAACTAACCCAATGATCTATGAAATCAATTACATGGTATAAAATTTTCGGAATATATAATATATAGTGCTCAATTATAAACTTATTTTTCCTTCCCATGACATCACATCCATGTTTTTCATAATAAAAATTGGTTAATCTTATCAAAATCTGGTGAATTACCTAATGATATCAATATTTTTTTTAGTTGTAGGATCATTATGAAAACATTCATATTGTTTGATGTATATACATAGATTAGTGATAATTGAGGAAATATTGTTAACACTCATATGGGAGATATATTGACCACAAGATCTAAGAATGTTTACCTCCAATTCATGCTTGGTGTAGAGTGTCTGGAAAACTATATGGTAGTTCTTAGTAAGATTAAAATGATTAACCATAGGCTAAGTGAACCATGATTCCACTAATTTTAAAGGTCTAATTAGTTTAGGGTGTTATCTGAACCATTGAGTCTTAAATAATTGGTTGGATTTTGAGGCTCTCTTTCTCTTCTAGTTTAGACATATGGTGGCTAAATTATTATTCATTCATTTTGATCTCAACAAATCATAGTGATATTTTAATGGATGATGTATTCCATGAACATAGAATGGGATTTATATTACATGGCTGGATTCAAATAAATTATTCTGAATGGAGTATTATCAAAAAAATCACCATCCATAGGTTTGTATAACTTTGTCAGACATTCCATCGAGGCCGATGAGCCTCATGAGGTATTCCACCTACCTGATTTGTAGTTGAATGTTTTTATATTATTATATTATGAAGAGACACTATAGGGGTATTTAATTAGTTTTGGGATGTTTTTATGATAAAATACCTATTCCAATGTCACTTATGGAATAATTAGTACATGATTTTTTTGGGAAGAGATACACCATTTTTGTGGGAGTAGGAAAATAAATGACTAAATGAAAACCAGGGTGGTATCACGATTGGATATCCATATTAAATATATCATTGATATTATAGGTATCCCTATTTTTGGTTCAATATCCTATAAGGTAACTATTTGGTAGAATTATCAGTGATGTGATTGCACTTGAAGATTAGAAATGAATCGATCCTATCTAAAAATTACAACATTTGGTTACTTCATGTTAATTATGGGATGTAGATAGTTAGATATTCTGGATGAAGCTCATAATGAGTGATTATGTTCATGTTTCAAAGAGTGTAGATCATAGTAGGATTCATATCCCTTCTTAAACGATTGTCGTACTATATTTTTGGAATGAGATATTCACCCATCACTATAAGTTTTAGATCTATAGATTCTAGTTGAATACATAGAAATACCCTTATCACCTAGATATATTACAATAATTTTTATCATCTTTCACTCATCCCCTCTAGTGGAGTGATTTTATCCTTTTTGGAAAAATAAATCATTAAAGAAAATCTTATTGTACCTATTTCTCTACGTCATTGTGTTTTAATTACCTCAAACACTCTATTGTGTGTATAATGTTTTCAATTTAGGTTTTTTAGAATACATAAATTTACTTAAAGTCATGTATTTAATGGTTCATATGGATATAAGATAGTTATTTAAAATTCTCTTATTGATCCTATCAATGTCTTAAATATATGACTTATTATGACTCATGATAAGGGAATTAAGTTAGAGGTTACATAGAAAGCCTTAAATGTGACTTCAAATGTATCTAGTTAATGTTAATGAAGTGAAGTATAAACTTCCTACCAGGTTTAGTGCCACTAGATAGATGATGGTTTTGATAGAACCCTCTCTACTAGAAAGAGTCAACTATCCAGTTGGTAGAGTTTCACTAGTTAGACAGTTATAGTTAAAAAAAAAATTATACCACATTTCTTAATGGATACCCAATATATTTTACCAGGGATATTCTGGAATTGGAAAAGTCTTCCCAAGACTAAATTTTTGATTTCAAAAAAAATCATCACATGACTCTTTGTCCCCTTCTCAACCCATGGTATTCCATAACATCCCCAGTTCTATTGAATCCAAAATTATGAGGCCATGGGTTCTTAGATCAGTACAATAGTACTATTAAAATATTCTAAAACATATCTTTGATCTAATTGATGATTAATCTCTTGAATTCTCCAAGCCATCCTTGCAGGAACCATTCATCACAATGAAATCTCAAAAACACTCATCTATTTGTCTCTACATCTCTCTCCAAACAGTATCAATTGTTAAAGAGAGATAGAAGATATAATTATTAACCATGTTTCACAAAGATAATATCTCCATTCACTCCTCATATACATATGTTTCTTACAACCACAAATTAGGGATGTGTTCACATGTATGACCATTTGATGGAACTAATTTGTTGTCACCACCATTAAGAGGAGAAATCATTGGTACATAGGTATCCATTAAAAATTAGTTAAGTGGTTCTATGATCCATATTAAATGAAATATTTCCATGAAAATCATATATGGTCCTATAGAGTCTTATCTATCTAATTTAGGGGTGGATTTATGGGGAACCCTATGTTCTATTTCTGATATCCGTGTTAGTTGTGCTTTCCTAATCATTAATTTGACTCTCACATCAATTTATTCATTAAGGCATATCTAGTTGATAAATTTGATATGTATGTTATTATACTATTAACAATCAATTAATCATGTTTGAAATTAATTTCTTAATACATATCAAATTTATAACTTTATCATTTCATCATATCATTTTTAACATAGTTTGTTATTAAAAGGATAATCACCCAACCCCTCCTTCCATTTTTACCACATCCACTCAGACCAATATTTGGTATTAGATGGAAATATTCATATTTATTTATCAATGCATGTATTTACAAAATTATTATGTAATTTTCAAAATATTTGTTGATTTCATGTAAATATTTTAAAAAGTTTTCTAATAATTAAAATTATCATAATTTACTTTACATGGGAAATTATATATTCTATAGTAGATTAAATTATTATTATTTGAAAAATAACATGTCAACATTTATTAGTACCATATGCTATATAATCTAGAGAATTAATACGAGTGGTTATACCCATACTAAATAATTATCAGATAAATGGAATTCTCGAGATATTGATTATTCTGAAATTATTGGAAGAGCTATGAATTCATTGAAATGTGGGAATGAAAAAATTAAATTTAATCTCATTTCTTATTGAAAAACCTCCCATGAAATCTAGAAACTCTTAAAGTCACACAAACAATCACGAATAATGATACAGATAGTATATTGGATATGTTTGGATAATTTAATTAATGTTTTAAAATGATTTAAAATGAATATATAACAAATAATTGTATAAGATATAATTATATTTTTTGTGAAAAAATTCTCTTGGTGATGAATTGTCAACATAAGATCACATAATGAAAATCATTAGGATTTAAGCATGTTTGTGTTCTCCAAAATTCACCATATTCCAAGAATTCATTATCATAAATGTTAATCCATAGGAAGAGCCAACTATCTCCCTAACAACATATGATATAATTAAATAAGGATAATCTGATAAAGTGTTAAAGGAAGCTAGTAAAAAAATAATTATTTAATTTAATGTAATAAATGATGATGATTCCCTCAAAATTTGATAATAAATATGAAAATAAAATTTTCATGAGTAGATAAAAAACATTAATCATGATGAAAAAATTAATAAATCCTTTAAATATTACAAATCAGAAAAGTAAAATTAAAATATATAAGTAACATACATTGGATAAAAAACGACGTGTCACGTCAAGCTGAATTTCCCCTCAAAATAAAAGAATAAATATTTGATTGAATCTAAGAAGGATCTAAAATAATCAATTTGAAGCTACATTGAGGAAAAAATTTAATCATATGGGTTAATAGAATCTAATCTGGAAAGATTCTTGGATCAGATTAGATTATTTGAAGATAGTAGTTCTCACACTCCTTCTTATTCCTCTTCATCCTCTCATTCATCTTATTCTTTTTTCAATAAATTCTTGTAGAATGAAATGATAATATTTTATCATGAAGATTTGTTAAATTATGAATATAATTTATTGAAATAAAATCATGTTATTAATGATGAAATGGATATTTCTAATGAAACATATCTTCATTTAAAATAATAATAGTATATTCTTATTAAAGGTAAAAAATAATTTTATGGTGATTTTTTCAAAACTGAAATCAAGGATCTAAAATATATAATTAAATTTTCTTCTGTGATGAAAGTAATCTTAACATGAAAAATGGAAATAAGAATTTTAATAAATTAATCATGGTTTTATTAATTTAAATAAGACATGATCATTAAAAAATACAACATTTTTGAGATGTATTTCTCAAAATATGTTTTCAAATATATTTCCTAAAATTTTGCATTTTATTTAGGAATGTGAATGTATATATGATTTATATGTATGACCTAAGTCTATCAATCATTAATTTCATCCTATTAAAAAATATTAACAAGTTCTTTTTCCAATATCTTTATTATCCAATATCTGTGGGCCTAAAATTGTTTCTCGATATCATTTTTTATTCTCTACCATTTATAGATCCTCAAGGGTACCAAAACGTACGTGTTTTAAAAATTACACAGGACTATTACACTAATATTAATTGATGGATATTTTGGTGGATTATTAATAATTATGGTGTTTAAGCCATAGAATATTTGATTAACTATTTCCTCTTAACATCTTTGATTAATGCTCGGATTAATTGAGAGGCTAGCTCAATCTTTTTTTGGAATTATATACATCAACCATGATCTTCATGGGAAATAGATTCTAATATTATTATGATTTAATTTCCTCTTGATCTTTATTTGAAATATATTTTCTCTCTCACATTAATATATATTGTCCTTTTTTGGGAATAATGTTATTATTTATTATTCATGTGTTTTTTTTAATAATTTCAATTCTTATATTTTTTAAAATTATTTTATTTTCTTTGTGAAAAATGTTTTTTCAAATATTTTATTATTAAATATTGAGAACCTCACATAATTTTTTTGAATAATGTTAATGTGGACTTCAATGATATATATTTATTTCATATTTTATTTTTTTACCTTATATTATCTATTTATTCTATGTTGTGGGTGTTTTTTAATGATCAATTTACATTACTAGTTTCTCCGTGCATTACCTCTATGGTTTTTATTTTTCTAAGCAAGGGGCTTATTAAAACAATATATGTAAAAATATTTTTTTAAATGTCTATAACATTAAATTTTCTACTTATTTTTATGAAATTAGATTTTTATATTATCCATTCATTATTTCGTACTTGATAATATCAAATGATGAAAAGTTGTCTGGTTATTTGCAATTGGGAGGAACATTAGTGTAAAAAGTTGTAAAATGATTTAGTTCAAAATGGGATATTTTTCTTTGTTTTTGGGTGACATTAATATAATGCTCATGGAAGTTAAATATCATATTATCTCTGGAGAATTTGGAATATATTGTCAAATATTTAACATGTTGAATATCTTACAAACTCTTCAGTTTTTTTAATATGTTGAATTATAATTTCTTAAATTACATTGATATATCTTTTTACTCGTGATATTCACTTATTTTATCTTCTATTTTTTCTATTTGTGATCACAAAAAAGGATTATATACTTTGACATAAATCAATCTCATTATTTTTTCATGATCACAATAAATCTCTTTTATATCTAATTTTTTCATCGTATTGTTTTTAAGAATACTGAATTTGAATATTTGTTCGGTATTTAATCTTTTTAATAATTATTATAAATCCAATTAAAATACTCTGGTTAATCATTTTGATTACTAGAAAAAATCTCTTATCATGTTTCAATATTATTTAATAAATTTGGATGTTCCATTTAAATACATATAAGGATATTTAAGTTACTATTTTTAATTTTGATGAATTATAGGATGCATTGGATATCAAGTACAATGTCACTGGATAGCCAGTGGCATGAAATAAAATCCTATTTTCTATAAGTAGTCCACTAGCAAGCTTATTGAGGTTAACCAACTAGTCTATTTGAGTTTTATATATTAACTAACTACAAGTTAGGACAATAGATACATGTTAGAGGCTTTCAAGGGTTTAATGGTGTAGGTACAGGCAATCTCAGACTGCATTAATGATGGTCAAAGGTGTTTCTAAACTCTTTATTATCACGACTCGACCAAATGGATTCCAGAACATTTCTAGTACTCTTGAAGTCAATAAAATTAGGCCATCAGTGATTATGTAACTACAATAGAATAACAATTTGTTTATGAAACTTCTAGTTTATCAAATCGACGGTGATGCTTTAACGATCTCGAATCCACCCTCAAAAGATTTATTCTTCATTTTTAAATTATAAATGATATCATGTCTTAGGAAATATATATATATAAATATATCTTAATTGTATCGATTATTTAATAGATATGGAAAACCATATTTTTGTATTATTTGTGATAAGAAAATTTATCTATTCTCACCTCGTCTTCTCCATGTCCCCACAACCTCAAATGTGGCACATTTGCTGATAACTGATAAATTTTTTGTTATGGTACCTTGTAATAATCCTTAAAATAATAGTAAATTGGTTCTTGGGTATCTTTAAATAAAAAAGTAGTTTTTTCATGGGTCTATATTGAAAACAAGGGATTTTAGTTCTTATATTTCCATTAAAACTAAGGAATGGTATTAATAAGACATTTATCTCTTATTGAGTGGTGGTTGTGTATGGTAAGATTGTGTTATATTATCAAACACCTTATCAATTATGTTTTTATTTACTATAATTTTCCACTCATCATAATTATTTTTTTTAATATATAGAAAGTGAATAAATTTTTTACATATTCCTTTCTACTATAATAAATATCTTATTAAACTATGAAATTAATTTCATAATATATATTAAATATAAATTCATAAAATTTCACCATATATTTATCATTTCATTATGATTTTTTTTAATTTCATCGCATAAATTTTTATATAGCATTCCACTCACCAAAATCTTACCATTTTTTCCCTATTCACTCTAACCAACACTTCCTTCCTGATATAGATGAGATCTAGTTGTATATACCTCACCATGTATTGGTAACCAATTAATGTAATTTAAGATGATAATGAGTTGTTTAATTAAGGAGGGATTTATTTTCGGACAAGAACGGGGTCCCCTCTAACATAGAAATAAGATCCCACCCTAAAGAGGTTGTTGTCAGCTAATCATTATGGGTGAATATATTTTTTTGAGATACATACATAGATAAAGATTCGATTCTCAATAATATAGTTGAATATAAAAATAATTATATAGGGAGACCCATGAACATCCCTCAATAATGGACTGGAATATATATTATTTTTCATTCAAGAGAGGGAATTCAAGTATTTCATATTGAAATGATGGACACCCTTATGGAATTTAAATATTATTTAAACTAAAATATTTATTAAGATGTTTTATTATGCAACATATCATGAGTTCATGGGTTTTCTTAATATTTTAATTGGAGTATACTCTATGCACTAAAATCCTATAGTATGAAATCTAGATTCACAATATAGTGTTGTCCTTCATGATGTTTCACCTAATGATATAAATGAGATCAGAGTGCCATACTAGTGATGTGGTAAATATCTTCATCAGAATGTGATTATATATCTAGATAATGGTGGAGGAACATGAGTAGATAGATTGGGAGTAGTTGACTCTTTGTTATAGAGGTAAAAATTTCTAACCTTCAATCGATTGTGGGTATCCCATACTCTTCCCTTTTATGTGAGAGTCTCATAGAAGTAATGTAATTTAAATTTCATGAATGAATTAATGTTTATATGTGACCTTAGAAAGTGGTTGAATAATGATTGGTATCTTGTGATAAATATCCCTAGTTATATAGTGTTCTTCTCCTGATGTATTTAATATATAATGTGATTGACATCCTTAGTGGGGACCCTTCTAGAAGATTGTGACCCCAAATTTCATTAACCCTTCTAATCATTGTTGATTTACCGATATCACAAAACTCATGTTATTAGTGGGGGCGGGGGTTATATGGAGATTTTTTATATCAGTAACATGGTTTTTGGTGGGTGTTACCATGGGGTCTGAAAGTAAAATATAAGGATCATTAAAATTGAAAGGATTTTACTCTATTTTTGATTACTTTGGCCAACTAATGTGAAGTCGTGTGATTATAGTCATATTTTTGAGGTTGGTATTATTCTTAATGTTATTATATGTAAATATTTAAAAAAATTGATGAAAAAATAGCCAAATAAGTTTTAAAATGGGTGCAAACATGTTAAAAATAAAAATATAGATGGATAATTATCATATATATATATATATATATGTTATAAAATAAAGAATATGTTTCTTATGCCTTATGAAATGATAACATGTGTGACTATTTATGGATTATAGGACATGAAAAATCACATGAAATAGCTTATGAGGATCATACATCTTTGTAAAAAAATGGGTGTTTTTTTAAATTCTTGAAATGTGATAAATGATAGAATGTTTCATAGATGGGTTACTCTAACATTTAAATATTAAATAACACTTTTAAAAGGTGGGGAGATAATATCTCAAGAAGTAAACCTTGGAAAGAAACCATTAGAAATGAAATTTTAATGGGTTATGGTTTAGTTTTTCTAGTATAGATGGGATACATTTTTTATAAAGGATTTGAAATTATTTCTTAGAGGTCAATTATTTTTTTATAATGATATTTCTTTGGGATTAGTTATATCTAATGTTATTTTGGATGAGAAATAGAGTTATATTCCTAGGTTCTGTTGTATCAATATCACATATGGTCAGAACATCAAAAGACAAGGAAGTGCATTCAATGTTTCATTTTTTCCGCATGAGGTAGTTTCATGGGATACTCAATTTAAAATATCTATTTGATTAATTTTTTGGGAAGAGAATTTTTAATTCTTGGAATAATTTATTTACATTGAATTTTCTTATTGGATTCATTTATAATTTTTGGGTTTCAGAGTCTCAAGATATCTCTAATTGTCAAATATTAAATCTACTCCAGTGTCAAGAATCCAAAAAAATTATTGATGGTTCTATAGACCTCATGTTGTATTTTTTATCCCGAAGATACAATTTTGGCATGGAAAATTCATAGGATAATTTTGGTACCATAACGGGGTTTTATAATGAATCATTGGGGGATATAATGAGAGTTAAAGGGGTTTCTCATTAAATAAATATAATAAGGGATGTAAGAGGTATGTGGAAAATCATATCCCATTAAAGTTAATAGATAAAAAAAGGCATTAAATACATATTGTTTCTGAATAAAGAGGATAAGGAGATGATCCCTAAATAAATTTCAGCATAGTAAATGAAATATAGAGGATAAAATGAGAGTGACTAAATGGTATATCATTATAAGAACATAATTTTTATATAAATTCTGCATTTATTATTGAGTGAAAACATAACAAATTTATATTCAAAAGACTTAATACAAATAAGGTGTTTGAATCAAAATGAGGAAGGAGAAGTCCCTTACAATGATTGGGTGATTGAAAAATCATGGGAGGAGATTATTAGGATATCGAAAGAACCTCGGGATAGATCTAAAGATGAAAGTTACAATATTTCCTGGATCCAATGGTTTTTAGTTAGGAGTAATTAGAATTAGTTTGGGTTTATTTAGGAAAAGATATAATATTTATTTATTATTTTTCAAAAAAAAAATTGGACTACATAAAATACATTAATCAAAACCAAAAACCATCACATGTTATTCCCCATTGATTTTTCCAGATATTATTTTTTTACAATATTATATAATCCCATTAACGAAGCACAATAAAATAATATCCTAGTGACGTGGAAGTGAGTCATGTTGACAATGAATTGATTTTCAAAAATTAAATAAAATATAGGTTTTAGAGGATTCATAAAAAGTTTATAAAATTAATTAAATAAACGAAAAAAATAAATTATTTCAAATTGAAAATATATATTTTGGAATTTTTATATTTTCTGGACATATTACAAAACTTTTGGGTCATTATGTGGTCATAATACATACATTGTATTTATAATGTATTCAATTTTTACTAAAAACTCATATCGCAATAAAAAATAATAAAAATTTCACCGTAAAATAATTTCAATGTTCCCATTTCAAAAATAATATTGATTTTTCTAATTAATTTTCTAAATATTATAAATTAAAATTAAAATTTAAAAAATATTTTTTTTTGAAAAATACTTGGAATTTTTATAATAACTGTTTTATGACCCTTTTAAATATTATATTACACTATATTACATTTGAAATTTAATATATACTATCAAATATTAAAATGTTGTTAAAATACCATTTAATAAAAAAATTCTATGATTCTTAGAAAGTAATTTATTTTTTAATGTTTAATATTACCCCAATAAAATTCACGTTTTGTCGTATTAAAATCTAATTTTTACCAATATCATTATAGAATCATTTATAAAGTAATAAAAATAATGAATAAATATATTAATTGTTTTTCTGAAAATAAAATATTCATGTTCGTACTAGTAGGGTAAATTTTTTTTCCTTTTTTAAATTTTATTTTTTATCCTTAATTGACTTATTTAACTTTTTCTATGAAAAAAAATATTTACTATAGTTACTATAAATATTTACTAAAAATTATGTAATCCTTTTTACCAAATATTAATTATTTTTATTATAAATATGGAATCCAATTACAAAATTCTATCTATTAATTTATACTGACCAATTGGAAAATAAAACATGAATATGTGATGATAAGTGGTTTTCTAAAAATTCTCTTCCCAAGAAAACACGGTTTTACTTTAAATATAAAACATGAAATATTTATTTTATGAATTAAATTCATATAGAAAAGTATATAATTATAATTTTTGTTTAAAATATTAATCTTTATGGTTTATTTTACTTAATATACATTTCTAAATTTTTTTAATTTTATAACAATTTTTAGAAGAAACAAATTAAATCCAAAAAAAGAACTGTTTTCTAAAATCCATTATAATGATGATCTATCAATAATTAATTAGATTAAATATAACTTAATAATACATACGTTATTTTGAAATAAATTTAAATGAATAATGGGACTTTTATATTACTTAATCCATCAAACAAAATGGCAATTTTACAAAAACTGTATTTTCCCTATTCTAGGAAAAATGAATATTTTATTGAAAATCCAAAAAATTTACCATAAATTAATTTTTGGATAATGATATAAAAATAATGTTCATTCTATAAAATAAATTTTCATAATATTCGATAAAATAATAAAAATATTTTCCCCAAATAAGTGATGAAAAGAATTTTTAAAAGAATGAAATTTGAATAATAAAAAGACATTACTTACATTTGAGTGATAATTTAATATGAATCAATTAATAAATTTATGTCTATTGGGAAATTTATATATATTTCTTAAATAATTTAATACCATTCATACCTATATATTTACAAACTCTTTTATAATTTTTATATTTAATTAAACATCGGTTGTTTGGGTTTGGTGTTGCGTATCACATACCCTATAAAACATATATATATCTTATAAAAGCTCAAGGTGTTAAATTATTCCACTGTTAATTAATTTCAACCCCTCAACTGGAAATTTATCTAGGTAATCAATGTTTTCACACATGAAAATATCATTATTTATAACCCATATAAGAAAGGTTTCATAGAACATCCAAATTGAAATAGGGAAAGTGAAGTAACAAAGGTCATCACATAACAAGATTTTCAAGTTAGGAAGTGAAAATATAGACATGGAAGAAACAAATAATTATCATGAACTAATAGATAGTGATAATGAACATGGACTATAGAAATTCATTACCCAATAAATGTTGATATGTGATGGATGAAATGATCATCATTTCATTTGAAATGATCATATTAAGACATCATTTTTGTTTTAACAATATTTTCAAATAGTTTTGGAAGTTCATTACCATATAGAATAAGAAAATAAGAAAATATTCTTTCTTGACAATTGTAATTTCATGGTTTAATAAATTTAAAGTACATTATCCTCTTCCTCTAAAAACTATTAGTACTCAAATTGAATTATTTTATTCCTAAATGTAAGAAATAATCTTCTAACAGTTCACATAGTCCACCAAAGTATAAAAATATATTAATATTTTCAATAATAAACCCAAAATGTTTTTTCCAATGTAGGATAATTCTAAAAATGAATAAAAATTATTACATTAATCTATAAAATTCAACAATAAATTCAATTTTTTTATCATTAATCATTCTTTAATAAAAACACGTATATCCCAAATAACACAAAAAACCCCAACATTAATGAATTATTTAACATCAAATTGGTCTCATACACTTCATATTACACCTAAAAAAAGATAATAACATTATTATAAAATAATCCAATATTTTAAACATAATTATTATATATACCTCAACTCAAAAAAAATCTCCTGAAATATCATTAATCACCTCAATATCAAAAAATAATTGATCATATATAATATTTCCTAGCATATCAAAAATAATACTAAACTTCTATAACATAAAACATCAGAAGTGGAATATTAGATTTTAAAAACACGATTAGCCTTAAATATATCATCCAAATAAAATTTAGGATTATCAAACAATCAAACACATATTAGTTTTTATCAATTTATTAATCATTTGTTTTAAGAAATATTGCCTTACCACTATTATAGGATATCAATACCTTTCAAATATATTTCTAAACCCGAATTATAAACAACTATGGTAGGGTCCATATATCTTTCATAATTTACATATATATAATATAATTTATATAATACATTTACAAAATCATTATCAAATAAAAATACATTGAAATATTAACCAATACTCTTTAATGAATTATAAAGAAAATTTCCTTCCATAGTCTTGGATTGAACCCTTTGACTAAGGAATTGAATTGGATAATGTCAAATTAGTCCTTACATAAGACAACAAACAATAAGGGTTCTATTGGATGTACTTGATTACCTTCCATTATGTTATTAATTTTTAATATCAATTTGCTAATTTACACCATCTTTTTCAAATTTAAATAACCTTTGAGTATATTTGTTAAATATCCCATGGTTACTCATTCCACATTTTTAACATGAAGGAAATTTAATCTTCTATTTATTATCACCTTTATCAGTTGAAATTTCATGATACACCACCCTCTTATTAATGGAAATGTTTTAAAATTAAACTATGTTCTAGTACTTAATTTTTTTTTTCTTGTCTAGATTTTTATAACCACATGATGTATTACATTATCACCTATCATGTTAGGCATATCATTGGGAAGTCATCAAATCACCCTTCACATTGATTATTGAATCAACCCCTACTATTTCATATAATTGAATTAAACTAATATAATATTAGGGATGGGTATTTTTAAACATTTAAGTATATAAAAGGGAAACTATAACATTGAAAGGGATAACTCAAAGATGAAATATATTACTTAACATATTAATTTATATATTTAAATCAATGTTAAAATGATATATTTCATAATAAAAAATATAATTGGAATTTTTGTTTTCTTTAATAATGGTTCATAATGAGCTTGTGAATTTACCAAATAATATCCCCTTAGTGTGTTAGACTTGGTGGGAAGAAATGAACATTGTTGATCACTAGTTCAAAATTGATTATAACTAAATATGGTGTTTTCATGGTCATTTCCCATTGGTATATATGTTCAAATGTTACATCCAATTATCATATCAAGAAATAGATGTATTTTTTTAATAGAATTAATATATACTTTAAAAAAACATAGAAACATTTACAAATGTTTATACACTATCCCTAAGTCCTTCTATTGGGTTTTCAAATCCTAACCCCAAAAATAACCAGACATTTCTATGATTCTATCTTTGAAAACCAATACATCAATACACATCATTTCATAATTTTTTACAAAAATGTACAAATACAAAATCCAAAAGTTCATGAATTATTGTATCTATATGATATTTTTTGCATATAATATCAACATGGTATATATTAGAAATAAAATTATTGAAAACATCTTATCATGATTATAAAATTCATTCTCTCATTTAAAACCGCATTTGATAACCTGGGGACATATATAAGAATGGTGTGAGCTATAAATACCAGTAATTAGACTAAATAAAAATTTCATTGTGTGATGAAATAAATGTGACCCAAGAGTCATAAACATGTATCATAAGATGTGGAAATCAATTTCATGAATATTAAGGCATAAAATAGAATAATAACACAATGTGAATATAAGAATTTGAAAATAACTTAAAACACAGAATCCTAAACATAGTTCAAGGATCATAACCTAAATATCAAAACATAGTGGATAAAGTCTCCCCATTTATTGGGTTGACTCTATAATATAATACATGTTGCATCATAAGACTAAAAAATAACCCAATGAATTGGAGCACTAAATAATTTTTGTCACATCGGTCGCATTCCTATAATGTATGTGCATAAGTGGTCCACATAGATAATTCAAAATAGAGTCATAATTTTTTACTTATTTAATCAAATTATTATGGATTTTTGGATATATGCATGTATGTCACAAATAAAATAATATTAGGTATGTCTAGGTGAATAACCCTCTGTGGAAATGGAGATGGGACTCATAATAAAATGGGATAGAATGGAAAATCATAATGTTAATTTCAAGAACATCACTAGGGTATTTAATGAATCATGGGGGGGATTAATGAGAGTAAAGGGTTTCTCAAATAAATTGTAAATAATAAGGTAAATAATAAGTATATATAATTATATATTCCATAATTAAAATATTAAAATTAAAATTAATAAGAAAAAAATGATTCTTGGATAAATGGTTACAATGGAAAAATCAGTAGATATTTTCAGCATCATAACAGAGGTACATAAAATATCATAATAGGTATTAATTATATTGAATTTCGTATCTCCTATCCTTAACATAATAATGTACGAATTAGAAATTTTGACAAGAATATTCCATAAATATTAATTGAAATAAAAAAGGTGGTACATCAATAAGGTTCATTAATTAAGACGATAAGGATAGTACCTCTTACTAAATTTCATCACTGTAATGAAATAAGTAATATTAATACCAAGAAGGGAAAAATTATCTCTCGTTATAATAACATCAATTGAAAAATTAAATCACATTTATAGAGTCTGGAAAACATAAGCAATTGATATATAAGTGGATACATACAAATAAGGTTCTTGATTTGAAAAAAAGAGGGAGAGGTCCATTGTATTGAGATGGTGATTCCAAAGGATTTTGAGGAGTTTCCTAAGAAATTGAGACACAATGGTAGGGATATATAGAGTAAGGGGTAGAGTATTTTTCTCCACCAATGGTTTTTAGTAAAGACGAATGGATTTTTTGGTGGTTTTATATTAAATAAGATATGGGGATTATTTATTATTTTCTAAACATATGTATTGAACACTATATAATAATGTAATAAAAACTACAAACTAACCATGTTTTTCCCTTATATTCGACCAAATAAGAGTTATTTTAAAACGATTATATCAAAATTTAACATGAATATTAAAATAATACACTTGGTGGTGTAGATGTGCATCATGTTTAATATGAATTGATTTTAAAACCTAAAATAAAATATTGGTTTGGAGGATTAATTAAGGGATTATAAAATTAATTCAATAATATAAAAGAAATATCTAAATTGAAAATATAGATATGATATTAGATATTTTTCATCACATTTATTATATCACTTTTTGGTCTTTATGATATCCTAATACATATTGTATATTTATATAGTTCCTATGTTTACCCTAAAAATCTGATAGTCACATGAAATTATATTTAACTAACTGTTGGATAATTGTATTGTTCTAATTCCAAAAAGAATATTTATATTATTAAAATAATTATATAAATATTGAAATTATAATTTTAAATTAAAATTCCCATTTATGGAAAAGTACTAGTTTTCTTACAATAACATATTCTTAACCCTTATAAAAATAACATAAAATTGTATTTTCCATTATATTTAATATATAATATTTAATAATACAATTATATTAAAATATATTTTTTTAAAAAAATCAAGAATTAATCAAAAGGATGTTCTCAATAGTAATTGTATATACCCAAAAATACAATTTGAGTTCTTTCATATTAAAATATTTTTTTTTCAAGCTCATTAATTTATTTTTTATAAAGTAAAAATAATATGGAATAAATGTAAAAATTAGTTTACTGAATGGGAAATATACATCTTCTAACTATTTGGTTTACTTTTTTTCATGTTAAATTTTTTAACCTTAATTAGTAAAATTGTACTTTTACAGCGATAAAAAATATTTACTATGGTTAGTATTCATATTTTCAAAAATTTATATTGAAAATATTACATAATATTAATTACGATGATTCTATATGTGGAATAAATTTTATCTAATTAAATTTATTGAAGTGGTATAGTTTCATTTAAAATAAAACACACAAGTCCATTGAAAACATGTTTTCTAAAAATGAATTTTTTTAAAGAAAAACTTGATTTTAAATTTAATATATGACGGGTAATATTTTTTATATGAATTTGAATTGTTAACAATGACTTATAATTTATAAATTTAATTTCAAAAAATCCACAATATGGTTTATTTAAATTGTTTACACTGGAGAAAAATTATAAATTTAGAAATAGTTTTTAAAAAAATGTATTTTCAATCATTAAATTAAAACTTTTTCTAAAGAAGGATTCTTTTTGTGTAGTAATATAAGAGTATACATAGAAGAAGGATTTTTTTAGTGTCTTATATCTGTCAGATTCAATGGTTTTTGGATATTCATTTGTTTATGTTTTTTCTTATGTGGAGATGTGTTTGAATTTTATGTCTCATTGAAGATATGCATTCTATTCATATATATATATATATCATTTCATTTTATGCATTAAAGATATGTGTTTTAATATGTGGATATTGGGTAATGCGTATCATATTGCATGATGTTCCTATTTAATGTCAATCACCTGCCCTTTTCTTATTGGTTATCAAATTTTGTTTTCACACTCATCTTTCGTCAAAATTCAGGGGGTCCCAATATGTTATTTTTTTAAAAATCGTCTTATTTTAACTAATTTTCATAGGATTCATAAATTTTTTATATCAAGTCATAGTGGTAAACGTTGTATATTAAAATAAGCTAGGGAGAGGGATTGAACATTTATTATTATAAGCTATTAATTTTCATGGGAATAAAAAAATCAGTTTGAGTTTATGATTGAAAACTATATTTATATAATTTTCTTTTCAGTTTGAATATTTCTCATTTGATATATTGAACATAATTTCCAATGATTAATCATTTAACAATTTGATTTTCACTCATCAACATATTTGTCTTTCTTGTTTAAAATAAATTAGTCTCGAATGATATAAACATCACCATTTAGAATAATATATGGTGGTTATTTTCTTTTAAAATTTCAGAATCAAATTACTAAAATTAGAGGTAAATTTGTTTCTATATAGAGAAAATCAATTTTAATAATAGAATATGGTCATTTTGATCCTAAAATACATGCATTTTTGCCTAAATAAAACATGATTCTAAACTTCGATGATATATATTTAGAAAGTAATTCATGTTCAATGAATCTGAAATCTTATGTATTCTTAGAGGGATTATTATGTGAATAATCATTAAACCAATTTCTGTGATAAATATATTATTATGGGGGGGATATAGGAATAGAAAATTACATATTAAATTCTGTCATGTTTTTATAGAAAACAATGTTATCCCATTGTTTCATGAATAAGAGACTCATGGGAATTATAATTGATCCAATACATTATAGGTTTTTATAAAAAATCTTTTCATATTTTAATCATCATTCAAAATTAAACCATATATAACTTAATTTTGGGGATTAATAGGATAAAGTGAACGATATATTAAATATTGGAAATTAAATGAAATTTAACTATACACCCACACTCCTCCTAAAATTGGACTACCATAATTAATTTTTTGAATTATATATCCAGTTGGTCGACTAATGTATCTTAAAAACGAGGATCAAAGTGGAATTATTTTTTTATTTTTATTGTTATAATATTATAACAGCATTTTTTCATTTAATAGTCATCCTCGTCTGTTTTTATTGTAAACCATATCTGAATTTATAACTAAATATTTCCTTATTACTATTTATTTTCCATTATATATTTTTCACTATGATACATTTTTTTACATGTTTTGATAATTTTCACATAATGCTGGAGTGATCATTCTTTGAATATTTTTGTTCTTCAATGCTGCTTCTATTATCCACCTTCTATTTTCTATTGTTAAAAGATGGATAACTTTATCGTGGTTTATCATTTTGATTTAAACAGTTTGGATAGGATTTAATATGATAATATTTAAAACTATAATAAGTTATTTATTAGCCATGGATTTAAATAGGGATGAAATTATAAAATGATTATTTTTTACCTCCATGAATAGATATTTCAAAGATTTATGAGATCAATCATTATATAAAATTACACCCTTCAAACCCTAGAAAAATCATAGGATTGAACCATATCTATTTATGTATTTTATTCAAGAAATTACATGATCCAATCATCAGAATATCACACTGTGTGACACCCTAAGGTGAAAATAAATTATTTCATTTCAATAGGTTAGTGTGTTTCATATCTTGGTCTACATGAAAAACTGAAGATAAATTAAAGTGTGATATGTTTTGATAAAATATAAATATATAGTTATGAGTGTTAAAACCTAGATATTAAATTAATGGGAATTAATTCAAGTAACCTATATATGGAGTATATATATAATTAAAATAATGTCCACATTTAATAAAAAAATAAATCCAATTTTATTACTAAAAATGACTAAAATGTTCATTTATTGTTTAATAAAAAATTTCTTCTTTTTTTCATACGGAATTATTTTTTGATAATTTTATGATTAATGATGAAAATTTTTGTTTGGTATTAATAATTAGTCAACAAAACATTAGTTGGTAGATGATATAAAACATGATTAATAAGAGTTAATATTCAAAAATGTCATTTCTCTAACAAAAAATATTATTTTACTATATATTATTATTTTATTAAATAAATTAATTTATATATATTAGAGATTAATTTTACAGGTTGAACATCATTTTTTGTGAGCAATTTTTTTAATATTAAAATTTGATATTTTTTTAAAATTATTATTTTATTGGTAAATAGTAGAAATTGATAATTTTGCAAACAACTCTCACTTTTATGAAATTATGATAATAAAAGAATAAATTAAATGTTTTCGATATATTTTTCTATTAAATATTTATATAAATAAGTAATATAAACCATTTAAAATTACTATGTTGTTATTATAAAACCCATGTATCTAATTTTGAAAAATTATGAAATATTTTCTTCCAAAAAATATTTTTATCTTATTATTATAAAAATTATGTTTCATAAATTTTTGAAACTAATTATATAAATATTCATTTTATATTTTTAATGAATATAATATTATTATTTAATTATTTCAATTTCAATTTTTTGAATATAATTATTATTTCTAAGATTAATGTTAATGACCGTGATAATGATACAACTGTTATTTTTAATGAATTATTTTATCTATACTGTGTAAAATTTATCTAATAAAGTAATCTATTTTATTTTAATAGATGAATATTATATAATGTTTAAACATATATATAATAATAATTATAGTAATTAAACTGTTAATCAAATCTATATAAAATTCAATACACACAATGGCTAAAGCACCATTTTTCTACCAAAAACTATTTTCTCAGTATAAAAGATTTTGATTTAAATTTCTTTATATAATATTATGGAATATTATTATATTAAATGACATTTAAAATTATGTTTATCACACAAAATTTTTATTATAGAAACTAATTTATATTTTTAGTAATATATAAATTGCATAATTAAAAACAAGTTACAAATGAAAAACAAGATATAAATAAAATTATTAGAGGCCATGAGTTTCCAGAAGGGTAAAACATGTGTAGAAAATCCTTTTTGGGAGTTGAAACAAAATTATACCCTATTAATACATTATTTCTCACCATATGTGCCTTTGACCATTGAATAATGAGATTATATCACTGAAAATTAATGGTATTTTCCAAAATATCCCTTTTCTTAAATTTTAGAATGGAATCACTTATACCCCTTCAAAATAACACTTCACATTAAAATTTATATTAACAATTAGACTAAAATACAACTCTTAAATGTTCTTTTCTCATCCTTAATCCCCTTGTCTCTAAAAGATTACCTAAAACCTTCATTTTCAAGGATATCTGTATTAGAAGATCGAGTCTCCAACATAAGTATAACCTCATTTCTAATCATTTTATGTTAATAGTAATCTACCAAAAATAATATATCTAGATAAATATAATAACATTAGTTTCATTATTCTATTGATATATTATTTAAGAAATATAACAACTATTATTTTTTTATTTCCATCTAATTTGGAAATCAAATGTGTTGTTAGAGTGTATGGGTGGACTACCTCCTCTATAAAGCAATTAATTAATAACCGTCCATAATGGTTGTTTTTTATGTTTTTATCTCGATAAATATGATATATAAAATATAACATTGATTATAAAATTTCAAATTATCGATACTTTATTTTCCTCTCATTTTTTGATAAATGGAAACAATAATCATAAGAATGTGCAGATTGACACCTCAACGAGCAATGAGTTTCATTTTAATCACCACCCGATGCCGATGGTTTAAAAACATATTTAATATAAAAAATTAATTTCAATAATTATATTAATATTCCTGAAAATATGATTTTTTATGATTCATTCTAACATGGTCAATATACAAAAACACTTACTAAAAAATTAATCGAACAACCTCAAGTAACTGATGAAGAAAAGAAAAATATAAAATAAATAAATAAATATGATAATAAATGTTATATATTAAATAATATATATATATATATAAATTAGGATGATTATAAGGTATATAATAAAACTTATTTGATCATTCACGGTGTCAGGTACATGTGCTAAATTAATATGTAACAATGTAAGTGTTTTCTTCTAAAATTCCTCTCTTTGAGACCTATTTGTTATCATTCCTATAATTTAATTTTTTTGGTATATATACTACATATTTCAGATATTATATCATTAAATATCTTCTAATCATGCTATTTGATATTAAATTTATATGCATCTCTTTCATAGGTTTTGATTTTAATGGTTATAAAATTTCCAGGCTTTTCTTAGTCTCAATTCCAATTCCTAAAGATATATTACATGTTATGAACCATATTTCCATTGTATGGTGTTATATTAATTAAATATCATGTGAATTGTTAATGCATTGTTTTCTTTTAATTAAGGGTATATAATTCCAAATCATGTTCTTTTCTTCCATGGTCTTTTAACTCAAAATTTACCCCAGTCATAAGTGTTTATGGTAAATAAATTTCCATTAGTTGATTTGTAATCAATATCCTGAATGTATTTCAAATTTTTTGGGTCGATTCTGATGTTTCATTGTATTATGTGTTACAACATAATTATTTCTATATTTATACTTTCCTATAACATAATTCATCTAATAAATGATTCTCAATTCATTGGATATGTTTCAAGTTTGGGATATTTGAAACCCAATTCTCTTTTACTGAGTTATAATTTTATATCTTGAAAAATGTCTTTAAATTATTAGGATATAACACCCTATAATTTATTATATGTTAATTTATAATCCTAATTGGGGGTGTAAAATTCTAAAAAACTTATGGTTTCATTACTTTTTAGTAATTTTAATTATGTACAAATGTATTTATCAAAATATTAAAAATGGATTTCCATTTCACTTTTATATGTGTTTTCTTCCTATAATAATTTATTTAAATAAATATATCATTATAAGGCCATATTATAAAATAAATTTTAGAAAATAACGCTTTTTTATATTTATATCTTCAAATATTGAAAAATAATTTTAGAAGTGACCTAAAAAATACTCTTATTCATTATTGTCTAAAATATTTTCTAAATGATCTATTATGTTTTCATCTCCATTTAACATTTAAATTTCAAAAATAGTTTATTATAATAGTGTTTATGTATCACAATTTATAATCAAATATATATTTCTATTTAGGGTGAATAAACTCACATTACTAAAAAATATCCATTCCTCTTCCCTTTTAGTTGGTATTGATCAATAAATCGTTTGCGATGTTATTTTTTAATTATTTCAACATCATTATAGGTTTACTTTGTTACATTGTGGATATATAATTTTGAAATAATCCACCATGTTTCTAGAGATTGATTACTATCATGTAGTTAGAGTACTGAATTATCTATATACCCATTTCTGTATATGGTTTGAACATCATTGTTTACTTATTCAAGAATAGATGATGTTCACCTATAAATAATCTTATTCAATTGATATGGGAAACCTCTATGTATTTTGAATATTTTTATTCCAATAAGGATGATTATTGGATAGTTTACTATATAATTTTTAACTGTGAAAATTTTTCAATCAGATGGGTTATTATCACCTTTGATATTATGTTGACATGGGGAAAATAATGGGAATATCATTTTTATTCTAACAAATATGATTATTGAAAAGTAGATTATGAACTATTTGACCATCCACCTTTCTTATATGGATGTTTTATGACCATTTTCTCCCATTTATCATCCTGTGGAAAATTATTGATATTCCTAATGAATAATTTATACAAATTTTGGTTCATAATATATTGACCTTCTGTATTTTTCATTTTATGGATAGTTATATATTTATACATTTAAAGGTTCCTTAGGTAATGGTATGAAATGTATGCCTAAATTATTTTGTTAATCCCCACAAATTAATCTATTATTTGGTGAAATATGAGATTACATATCCCCTCGATGCATCGATAGTTCTCATGAGAAAAAACACGTTGGGTTTTCAAGTATTCCCTCCATATTAGTATTATTTTTTTAACAACATCAATAACATGTTCGCCTTATGTATAATTTGAGCTCACCCCTTTATTAAGTTCCAATTCCCCATGTTATAAATAAAATTATATTATAAATTTTTTATGTGATATAACATTTGGTAGAAGTTATTACAAATGTTAAATATTCATCTTGTATTAATTAGTTATATATATAATAAAATGAATAATTTGTTTGATAAAAGGAAAATGGGATATGTTAGTTATATTTTATTCCTCATTATATAATGATATAAAACTAAAATGATTTATTTGATATAATAGATTAAGTAATTGTTATTTTTTAATTAAGAGTGGTTATATCTATGGTTTAGATATTGTGTCAATGTGGCTAGGTAAATTACATGTTCATGGCGTTGAATCAATGAACGTGGGTCTGAGGCATCACATTTGGTATAAAAGGATAGATTTATATAACTTTAGATATTATGATGTTTATTTAGGACAGCATAAGGATTAATAATCTATGGTTGATCATAATTGATGAACCCTTGGGATAATATATTACTTGATGTTATGGTAATACTACAGGTTTTTATTATGGATTAGGGTAATAAAAATTTAGTGAACGTCCTATAAATAAGTCTATATATTGGGTAAAATCTTAATGTTTTATTAATCACTTGAGTATATTGTTTTTTGAGTAATTACATCATTTTATAGATATTTTAATTTTGATGTAGATATGGAATAGATACACCAATGGTTAATCACCCAATAAACATTCTTGGTAATAGAATCAATTATCATGACTATATACGATGTGTGAGACTAATATTATAGATATTGATAGACCATCCCATGGGATATAATATGATTAATAAAATTATATTCAGAAACCATTATGATGTATTTAATAATGATGTTAAAAAATTTAGTTAGAATACATAAAATAATAATGACCATGGATAAAAAAATATTGAACAAAGAGATTCATAGGTTGATCCAAATGCATCATATGATAAAATATGATTTTATAAGAGAATTAAAATTTAGATTCATGTTTTTGTATTCAAATTTTTTATATAATCATAAAAATTTTGGTTTTATCATTTTCTTAAAACACGATAACAATGTTTAAGCTAATAAAGGTATGTATCTAGAATCCATTATATGTTATAATTGAATAATGATTCATATGTACTGGGTTTTGAATTTAGGTATATTCCTATAACAATGGAAAATGTGAGTTTCCTAATGTTACATAATTTAGTTGCGTTGATAGGATAATTACAATTAATTTTTGAAACTCCTTGATATTTTAATTTGTGACTAATAATTATCATGGATATTCTCAAATATTTTAATGGTTATGAGGTGTATCTATAGCATATAAGGATTTTTCATCATTGTTTTTTCATTATTGGTTTGGAAACATAAATTAAATGGTTTAATAAACATGAAATATGATTTTATGAAAATGATATATTTTTGTGTAAAACTATTGAAGAAAACATGATTGATGGATAAATAACAAAAAGGATTATAATATGCCTAATGTTAAAGTAATTAATAGAAGATTAATTTTTACAAAAGTGAGTAAGATAGTATTACCAGCAAGATCATCTAGAAGCTAAACTTCTGACTATTTATTAAATAATGATAAAGGTACAGAGAAGGCGGGTGTGGTGAAAAAATGGAATTTTCCCTCATCCATCAAACACAATATTACAAATCATAATAAGACATGTCATTCCCATATTCAGAATCATAAATAGTTTCCCATTCAGAGTGGGACTTATCCTGATTGAGGATCTTGAGAATATCGTAATTTAACGTGCTTGAGAGCATAGAAGATCGTGTAGACACCGTACGAGGTATGTTAGAATAATCCTTCCTTTATCATCTCTTCGAATGAGCAGGAACTAAGACTAAGGAATCATTTTCCTTCCCTTTACTATAATGAAGGGAATCTTTGAAAGTTCTAGGTCCGCCGCAACCCATCACTTTCTCTTTCTCCTCGGAGATGTCACCCCATTTCCCAGAAATCATAGAGGAGATCAAGAGATTATGAATTTCCTGATGGCAATCAACATTTAGGTAAGTCCCATATGGAGCCAACATAATAGTCTCATCGCCTATCAAGCCTGCATCAGGACTATCATGCATACTTACATTTAGAGGATCAATGCAAGCAGGGGATCCAGAAATAGAGAGGCTAGGAGTATGTCCGGCTTCAACTAACCCTATGGGAGTAACAGCACGACCATACTTCGATGGAATCTCCTTGTGAAGATAAACCCGAACATTAGAGGGGCCACTCATCGGATTCTTATACACTATTACCCCTTTTCCATTCATAAGAGAAAGAGGTTTGCTGGAGGCCAACACCACAGCCAGAGTGGCAGATGATTTTTTCGAGAGAATAACTTTTATGATTTGACAAGTCGACATGCTTCCCCTCAAGTCTCTTTATACAAATAGTAGTCATATGACCCTTCAACCCACATCTCTCACAAGAGATCATCCTCCGACATAACACCAACGAGTGCCAACAACCATGCATTCGGTACAAAAAAGTTGTTTTCTTTCATACTCAACATCAATATTAATTTTATTTGTAGGAGTGGAATTATTTACTTTCTCAATCAAGGTTGATCTCAAATCAACCTCCACCAACATTCTAGCAATGTGTCCAAACTGAACATATTAAATTTCTTTGTCATGGCGAATATGGGATCTAGTTTCCATGCCAATGTCATGATTAATCTTTGGATGCCAAAGGTGTCAGTTAAGCCAATGAAAAGGGACCCAGACCTGCGAAAAGGCATTTCTTACACGAGAGGCATGGAAATCAAGGGACCATTCCTGAAGATGAAGCCATCCAGGTATCAAAGAAAGGGACACAATACTTTATTCATGAACTTTGAGATCATTTCATGGAAAAATATAATGAAATAATCCATGAACAAGAGAAACGCACCACCAATCAGAGGAACCCCACAATAATGAAACCCGTCTGACAAGATCATCAACTTTATAGGATGCGCACCCTTTGCTAAAACATGATGTAAAATTAGAGAGTTCTTTCCAATTGCAGTCCTCTCAGCAAATATTTCAGGACTAACATCAACATTAGCTGATGAACCCTTTCAAAGAGTCCTTCTTGAGTGGGAGTCAATAAATAAAGCAAACAAAGGTGCGAATGCAGGAAAACCTGCATGGCCACTCAGATCCTTTACACTGCCATCTGAAGTAGCCTTAAATTTCAACAAAGAAGCCTTCAAATGGAGATTGGACAGACTAATCGGAAACACCCTCTTCGAAACAACAACAGAAGCCATGTCCTGCCCCACTCCATCCTCCAAATGAGCACCGTCGGCCTTGTTATCAACCCTAGATCCAAAATCATTATCCATTTCCTAGAGATTCACGAGCAGCAATTCAAAAAAAATGCACACCGTCAACCCTGTTTGCATCAACAGCGACAGACATAGATCAAGAATGGGCATTAGTTGAGGGTTTCGAAACAGATGGAAGATCTGAGGTTCCTTCAGCTCGGTGAGCAACTGGCAGATCTCCCTCAACCAAGAAAGTAATAACATGCAACATATCTGAGGATCCTTCATACAAATGAGCAACAGTCTGAGCATCATGCCTCAGATCTATAAGTGATTCTTTCACCGGTATCGCGTCTGCATTCCATGCAGATCCCGGTTCTCCTGCCATGGGTATTGAGTGAAAATAGTGAGGGAGAGTCATGCTAAACCCTAGACAGGAGGACCTCGATGGCCATGGCCACGAGACACCCACACCCCTCAAAACCCGAGCGCCATCCTCCTCCATAAGATAGTATTATTTACAATTTAATTAAGTATTGATTAAATTAAAATCTATTAGATGATACGTTTGGGAAATTATATATCACATTTCAAATTATGATGTATATATAAATGTTTCTAACATTATGAACAAGTGGATAAGCATAATATTAATTTATTTAGAAATATAAAACATCATCTTTTATTGACATGGAGATTCAAATGGTATTATTAAAGGTATGCTATTTTGAATATAATATTACGATGTATAAAAACATTGGTATTTAAATATATGAGTCATTATTGTTTTTGGAATAACTATAAGTAACATGAAATATTCTAATAGTGTATGGAAGATTTAATATTATAGATTACTCGCCCAATGATGAATATGTTAAGAATACCATAACCTACTTTCTATAATGAGTAATAATTAACATTTTGAGGATGGGATTTATTTAATGGTGGATAATGTAACACCACGAGATCGACATATTTTATTACCATTAAATAAATTAATGTGTTCAATATATTACTCCAAAGACTACATCAAACATAAATGAACCAATGATTTAATTTGATAAAATATAAATATTCATGTATGACCGTTAAAAAAAAGTAATTAAATTAGAGGGAATGAAAAGGTATTACCATTTATTAATTAAATTTATAATAAAAAATAGTCTACTATTAATAACAATGAAATTTAAGTAGATGGAATAGAGACTAAAAATATCATTTATATTTTAAGGCAGTATTGTTATAAAAATTTGTATTTTTATGCGATATGATTTCATTTTCATGAAACATAAAATTAATGATGATTTTTTTTATACTATAATTCTTTAACTGAAATTTGGTTTGTAAATGATATTATAAAATAATTACTACTATTAATATTTGAAAAGGTATGTTTTAAAATTAAAATAAATTTTTCAAATATTTTAAGATTATATTTAATAATTCAATTTATAAATATCAGATATTTAATATTAGAAGTTGAAAATTATATTATTTGATCAATATTAGCCCAAAAATGTTATTTTAAATCTTTTAAAAAAACTGGTTTATAGATGAATGATAAAAAAAATAATGATTTTTCTTGAAAGGGTAACTTTTATGACATTGTTGTAATATAAGAATGACAATGATATATTTAATATAATTTTTTTGTAAATTTTTATTACTGAAAATACAATTAGACCATTTATGATTACTATTATGTTTTTATAAAAACCCATGTATAGCATTTTGAAAACTTTAGTAATATGTTATTCCAAAAATTATTTATCCACTTATTTTAAAACATAATTTTCATCAATGGTATAAATTAAATATATTAAAATATATTTCATATTTTTGGATTAATATTTTTATATTATGTAACACCTTTAATTTCAATTCAGTGTGTGAATGATTATTACTAAAATGAATGTTAACCATAATGATAATGACATAACTATTATTTTCAAGGAATCCCATTATCAATATTTCCCAATTTTTTTCTAATATATTAAATTAATATAATTTCTATTATTAATATTTTATTGGTTTTAAATGAATTTATAATTAAATTAACACACATATATTTTAGGATAAATAGTAAATTAGATTGAGAAATTGTAGGGGTTAAATAATCATTTCTCTGCAAAAACAGTATTCATAAAATGATTAAACTTAAAAGAAACATTTGTATAATTTAGGAATATAATTACATTGAATGTGAAATAAATTTACTCAAACAGTACCCAAATTTTACATTATGGATTAATATATATGTACTAAAACATAAATTACAAAGATAAAAAAATGATTACAATGGTAAAAATTGGTAAAATAATTCCCTAAAAAATTGACATTGAACATGTTTAAAATACATGTAAAAATAATTGTTTGGGGATTTAATGACATTATATCACTAAAAAACTATTTATTTCTAACCTTATGAGTCCTTGTATCCTTATTAGTGTAATGTTATCATTCAAAATTAAAGTGCATTCAGAGAAAATAATTTTTCTTCACTTGTAAAAGGGGGTCACTACTACCCTTCAATGTTTCACTCCCTAATATAATTTTTATTAAAACAATACCAGAGTTAAAATTCTTATGATTAATATTCTCATCCATAATCATATTGTCTCCTAAATTTATCCTTGTACCATTATTTCTATAGAGTAAGCTAGTAGAAGATCAAGGCTCGAATACAGTTTTTAATTTTTTCTAATTATTTTTCAACATCCTAACTACTTATATCAATTTAAAAATATTTAAATTTGTATCATTATTATGTAGTGAGGATATTATAGATAACCATAATTTATTCATGTCCATCCACTAATGAAAAAAAATCATTATTACAGCATGTTCCCATACTACAGCCCCCGTGAAGTGTTGTCTTCCATGTTTCATAATTGTTTTTCTAAAAGTATGGGGCTGAAGCCACATTTTATTATTAATGAATATACCATTTTTTATCTAGATATAGGGAAACCCATTACATAGATTGAAGTCCCAAGGTGAACCGGACTAGATGAAAGGCTTGAGAGCACATTATTTGGCCCAGAGTACCCTTAAGAGAAATGCACTACTACAATACCTGAGTTGTGAAAGTACCTGCTATTGCAATGCCACCACTACAGTTCCTACTACAGTTCCTCCACTACTACAGTGCCACCTCTAATACAATTCTTACACTGCTACAGTTCTTCTATATTTCCATACTACAGTTCTTCTACAGTAACCTTGGATATTTTTCCCTACCCAGATTCGATCATAGGTCATTTGGATGCCATACAGGACAATGTACCACTTAGGTATAGGCTCATTGGCACCATTTTTCATAAACATGATAAATGTTTGGTTGTAATGATTTTATTGGTGATTAAATTTTATATTAACAATATAATTTTTATTATTAAATTTAATCTTATCATATGCATTGTTTTCCTATAATTTGTGATGAAATGGACACAAAAATCCTATGTTTGTGAAGACTACATCCTCCATAAGGAATGAGTTTCATTTTTCATCTTCACCAGTAATGGATAGTTTTAACAATATATTTAATATAAAATAATTATTTCCATAATACTATTAATCATATGGAAAATATGGAACAATTTTATGAAGATTCCAAGCATTTCCAACATATATAAGGAATTATAGAAAACATTTCCAACAACCTCTAGTAAGAAATATTGGAATGAATGATATATTGTAAATAAATAAAATATTATAGTAAATTCTATAATTAAAATAAAATATAGATAATATATTTACAATTAATTTATATCATAAATATTATTTTATTATTCATGAAGATAGGCGCATGAACAAAAGGAATCTAGAACAAAGTAAGCATTTTCATCTCAAATTCCCTTCTTTGAGCCACAATAGACATTATGGACATAATTAAATTTATGTGGTGTGTATATGACTTATTTGAGATATAATATCATGAATTATTTTTTAATGATGTTATTATAATTTAAATTACAATGCATTTATTTTATGTGGTTTTGATTCGAATGTTTATAAAGTCATAATTCTTTGTCTCACCACAATTATTATTATTTGAGACATGTTATGTGTTATAAAGAATGTTTCCATTGTTTGGATTTCAATTCATAAAATTTAACATGAATTTTATATTCAGGATTTATTTTTTAATTCATGGGAGATACTACAAAAAATCACAGGATTTTCTTTAAATGAATTTCGACTCAATTGTTACCATAATCATAAGAGTTTTTCGTAACTCTATTTTTGTAAACTAAGTTACGATAATTATCATTAACATATTTCATATATTTTCGGCACATTATTACATTTTATATATTTATGGTGTATTATATAGTTATTCTTTGTTGTTATTCACTTCAACCATATAATCCCCAAGACAAATATTTCCCAATTCCTAGGATACGTTGCATTTAAGGGATATTGGAAACTTAAATCTCCTTCTATGAGTTATAATGTTTTATCAAAAATATTGTCCTTCTGTTGTTGGGTTATAAAACTGTACTATTTTATTATATTGTATTTTATAATCATATTTTGTAAAATAATTTTTAAATATAATTAATGTTTTATTACACATTTTACAAAATGTGTTTTGAACAAATGTATTTTTTAAATATTAAAAAGGACTATTATTTTCACATTCATATTATTTTTATTCTAAACTAATATTATAAAATAAAAAACTTATGAATTTTATGTCTGTAGTATCTAATATTTTTCTTGAATGTAATGGTTTTCCATGAGTTATAATACTACATTTTGAGAAAACTATTTTGGATGTATTGCATAACATCCCCTATAACAATAATGTTAAAAATGTATTCTAGATGAAAATTTTGGTTTTAAATTCAATTTAAATTTTTATTTTCAAAAGTATTTTCCCTAATAGATTTTAGTTTTCACTTTTACTCTATAATATAATTTTATATTATAGGGTAAACGACTCATGGCACAAAACAATCTAATTCCAAATCCTTTATTTTGGTGTATCCTTGATGCATTTTTTGTAATAATTGTTTTCATCTATTTTATTATCCTTATAGGTTTCTTTTCTTATATTATGAACATGTTCATTTGAATCCAAAAAGAGATCTTTTTAAAAAAAATTTATGATCATATTATTCTCATATGTAATTAGACATATACTCATTACTCTACATGGTGTGGAGACTACTTTTTACAGAGTTCATATTGGATCATATTCTCCTAGAATGAATGTATTTCCATTAACATGGGTAAGATTATTTGATTTCTATATGGTTATATTATAATATGGTTGATTATTTTAATGTAGAAAATATATTTTTAAAGTCTCAACCATCTTACTTTAGATTGGTTACGATCATAATTTTCATTTTATTATCCTGAGGAAAAGTATTAGATCATTGTGTAATCAATGAACCAAATTTAACTACAAGATACCAATTCAATGAACTGGTTAAAATTTGAAAAACAATTTTGAATATCCATAATTGGTCTAGAAAAACCTCTCCCCATTATTAATCATGATTGACTACTCTAGGCTATGCCTGGACCATTGTTGACACTCCTTTCCGTCACAGAGTCTAAACGACTAAAAAAGGGAAATACCTTAGCCCAAATTGAATCATTCGTTGAAGAAACATAAAAAATAGACAAAGTAATGAAGACGGATTTCTTCCCACTAGGGTTTCACAAGTTTCATCATAGTCGCACAAGTATACTTGCATGCCACATAGTGGTCATATAGGTGACTTGCACGCCCTATTTTATTTCCACCCAAGGACTTCCCTCGCCTATAAATACCCCTGCTGGGCCCCCCATTTCAGGGACTGGAAAATTAAAAAAGTCAGATTTAAGCTCTGGTCGCTCTAGTCTCTGCTTGAAGTCTTCCAGTCACATCTAAGGTAATTTCATACATATAATGGAAGATTTAAACATGGGAAACAAAGCCTAAGTGTTGAAACTCATCATCACTTGTGTGCCTAAGTGGTCATCACTTAAGGGAAATGGCCACACTTGTGCATCGCCTTATCCCTTCACCAAAACATTCGCACAGATCTTTTGGAATCCATTAAGGATAAAACTAAGGGCATGAGCCAATTCTCGCCCAAGTATTACCCTAAGGGTTGATCGCCGCGCAAGTACCCATGTGTCACGCATGTATAATTGTGCGACCAGGACTTCGCACCTATGCAGTACTTGCACGCCTCTATCTTTTTGGGTGCCCCTCCTGCATATTCACCTCTCCTATTCAAGATTTAGTCTTCAAGACAATCTTAAAAGCCATTTTTTTGGCATGTTTCCTTGATTGAATTCATTATCTGAAAGGAATTCTGTGGAACATCTCTCAAAACAAAGTGATTTACATATCTTTATATCACTAAGGTAAGAGATATCATTTATTCAACCTCATCCTTTAAAATGATAGGATCATTTACATGGGCCACCATCTCAGGAATAATCCCCAATAATAATTTCCCAAATTTGGGCATCCTTCTCATGAATAATCCCTAAACATAATTTCCCAAAATTGGGCCTCCTTATCAGGAATAAGCCCCAATCATAATTTCCAAAATTTGGGCCTCCTTATCAAGAATAATCCCCAATCATAATCTCCCAAATTTGGGCCTCCTTCTCAGGAATAATCCCTAATCATAATTTCCTAAGTCTGGGCCTCCTTCTCAGGAATAATCTCCAATCATAATTTACCAAATTTGGGCCTCCTTTCAGGAATAGGCCCCAATAAAAATTTCCAAATTTGGGCATCATCCTTTAGAGTAAGCCCCAGTCTTAATTCCCTTAGCTAAGGCATATTCTTTAGGAGAAATCCCCCAGCATAAGCTTCTTTAATTTGGGAATCCTCCTTATGAGTAAGCCCCAAGTCCCCTAACATGTGCCTCCTTTTCATGAATAAGACCCAGTATTCAAATTCCCAAATATGGGCATCCTCCTTAGGGGTAAGCCCAAAATATCAATTTCATTTATCCTAGGCCTCCTTTTCAGGAGTTATCCCCAATCATAATTCCCCTAACCTGGGCATCCTCCTATAGAGTAATCCCCAGAATTAATTCCATTCGCTAGGGCATCCGTCTTAGGAGTAATCCCCCATCATAAGCTTCTTTAATTTGGTTATCCTCCTTAGAATTAATCCCCAAGTCCTCCAACTTGGGACTCCTTTTTAGGAATAATCCCCACTCTTGAAATTCCAAAATATGGGAATCCTCCTGAGGAGTAAGCCCCAAATATCAATTTCATTTAACCTGGGCCTCCTTTTCAAGAGTAATCCCCAGTCATAATTCCCCTAAACTGGGCCTCCTTCTTAGGAGAAATAACCAGTCATAATTCCCCTAACCTGGGCCTCCTTCTTAGCAATAAGCCCAAGTTCAAAAGTCCCTTTTACCTGGGTCTCTGTCTCAGGAATAAGCCCTAGTCATAATTTCTCTTAACCAGTCTTAATTTCTGTTGATTTGGGCATCCTCCTTAGGAGTAATCCTGAAGTCCCATCCTTATTTGGGTATCTTCCTCGGGAGTAAGCCCCATGTTTGAGTATCCAAATCTCCATAAAAGCACATATACCTTTATGGACCATGTTCCCAAGTTTCTTCCATAAAATAAACCCCAATCCCCATTTACTCTGGGATGTCATACATACATAAGCTCTAAATTATTGCATCTGTGGTGGCACAATTGTCTGGTTTTACCAATACCTCTTGTTTCTCACACTGAGCATGACTCACGTGAGCTTAGAATGTAAAAGTAATTATAAAATATTTCTTTGAGTCATCAATTATGAATAAACCTAATTATTTTTTACTCAAACTATGTGGGTTCTAATTCCATTTCTAAAACAAAGGATACGTAGGTAGCCCATCTGCAGGTATGATCCCAACCCTGAAATAATCCATGTACTTCTAAATGACAATAAACTTCAAGTGCCCCACAGAGTGGATTTAAAACTAGTATGGTTATGATAATGACCATGATATCTCTATATAATATATTGAAGGATAACATTGAATAAGAATATCTAACAAATACAGATGATTCTCTATCGATGAAGAACCTTGAATACATATAAAAGATTCTCAAAATTTCATACATATTAGTCATTGATTGTTAGATCTAAAGGAAAGATCATTTTCATACATGGTAATGTAATAAGGAATCAAGAACATAAATTAAATCTATAATGAGTCTCCTGAAGTAGAAAATAATTTCCCCCATAAAGGTGTGATGAGTCCGACCACCCATCCTCTCGACTAATGCAAATTCTTAAGCCTTATTGGTTCACAACTATTGAGCACCTGACTTTGGAAAGTAGGTTCAAATGGATATAAAATCATTGGATGTTTCTGGTTCTACGAAAAAAACCCCTTAGAAACCGATTGGAATGTTTGAACCTTAAAAAAACATGGTCATCCCCATTTCCAATGAGGAAACAAAAAATGGTTAACCCGACGTGAATGCTTAACAAAGTTAAAATGATGTTTTCCTTATTTGTTAAGCCCATATTTAAACTCAATGATAGGGCCAACAAAAAAATAAATAACCTATGTGATCATCCTAAAGATGTAGCAGCTGAATTTATTTTCATTATGTCTGTTTTATAAAACTATCACACATTTCCAAGATCTTATGCATTACAGAAATATATTCTCTTACGTTCACACCTGTGAATAACTTTTCAACGAATGACCCTGTTGCTAATACTTCTGGATCATTGTCCACTCTGAGGATGACATCACCTGCTCAGCATCTTCAACACTGGGTATCAAATGCGCTGGTTAAGGAATACCATCAGAATAGTACTATTCCGAATTTGGATGCAATTAGACAAGCCCTCCATGTCAATAATTCACCCTAGTCGTCCAGATAGTGATGACCAGTGATCAAGAAGTAGGTGGTTCCGACCACCGTTTCCAACTGTTTTGGGTTGTTATACCTGGAACTCAATCACTAGTCCCACCCATATTCTAGGTAGGTGAGTGAGAAGGCCACTGAAAACCTTAATTCAAAGGGACATGAGTCCTTCCTGAGGGCTCCCATCAACAGTACCGCCAGACTCGTGCGGCAGTAAGCCCTCAACATGATGAGGGTATCGTCTCCAGGCGTTCGGCTCAGGCTCCTCGAACCCGAGCAGGCAAGAAGAACCTCCAGAGGCATAATACGGTCAAAATTGAGAAGTCCTTATCTCTACCATCTCTGAATAAGTCCACCAACCTAACTTGATGGCAAGGAACGAGCAGTCACACACACCCGTCCGTTTTAATTCCGTTGTCCTGTAGACTCGTCTGGCAGCAGCACACCAATCCCGCCAGGTAATTCCAGTGGATTACTATAGACAGAAACATACACCTGTTTATAAATCATCAGCTAGTTAGCTGGCTCTTCTGACTACATACGATGAGGCCCGCCCAACCAATGTGTTGACATATGGTAAACAGGCACATACACCTTCTTACACTCATCAATCGTGCCAGTAGTCTCGTCTTCCAGTATTGAAAGAAGTTCATTAACCACGTTCAGCAGAGTGCAATCAGCAGGCACATACACCTGCTAGTATTGATCAAGCCTACCAACAGACTCGTTTGGTAGCACTCAGAGGAGTCAATTGGAAATCCCCATTGAAAAATATGAGGCAGACTCAACTCTCTACCCCCACACATTATTACTATCAGAATTCACTGGCAGGAAAAGGAGGACAGGAGTAGTAACACACACATACTCCAAGCACGTAATGGACGTATTTTCCCATTCTGCCAGCTGAAGTCACCAAACATATTCTGTCAATGGTGAAAGTGCAGAATCAAATTGCTGATCATATTCTGGATTCCTTCCAGTATATTATAACTGCTTTCACAGCATCACAGGGAAAAAAATGAAAATCTATCCCTACTAGTGGAGTGACATATCAACAGTTCACTCCGAAATAGACACACACCTCTGTTCTAGTTCAAGAGGGTTATGGGGCAGACCCACCCATATCATACGGACAACTAAGTCAGTCACATACACCTAATATGACTAGATATTATCAGCCTAACCTGGTCATCTCTCCTAAGAAGAAACATACACCTACCATAATAACATACACACACTTCTGTTCCAGTCCTAGATGGTTATGGTAAATACTCCACCATATCATACGGAAACCAAGTCAGGCACAAACACCTGATTTGAGTGGAGATAATCAGCATAACCTGATAGTTTCTCTTGAGCAGGAAGATATACCTACCCATAATAACCACTTTCTTCAACAAGTGGTTCCTAAAGTGAGTAAGAAGGAAACTAAGAAAAAGACTCATCCATCACAGTCAATAAATAAAGGGGAAATCTATAACAAGGACTTACTTGATGCTGGAGTTCTTGATGCACTCAGAAAATTATCTGTTGCAACTCAAGGTCCTACTCTCTAATTTCCCAATAGTGGGAACATTAATTCCAAAGGTCTTCATCAGACACTTCCTCATAAAGGCTTGCTTCGTGACAATTAGGTCCATATCAATGTTTTATATTCATATGAGAGCCATAAGAACCCTCTGTGTGGCCATAAGACCAAGGAGAAAAATGTTTCATCATTTGTTGTAACCCACCATGGTGGTCCTCCATATGATGATGAATTTAGCTGCAAAAGTCCTCTCTGCAGTAGTAATTCACATTTCCTGGAAAACACTCCAATATAAAATGTAGTGATGATAAATCCCTCTTATCTTGAGGAACATGGAAATGTAAATCAAGTCATATCTGATGCTTTACCGCTAGTAGGTGAAATAATTTCTCAATCAGAAGATAACATGGGGTGTAGGTCATTCTCCAAACCACCCCTCGGTCGTTCATCATCTAGTTTGATCATTGAATTATCTACCAATCTTGTTGAATCCAATGAAGCAACAAAGAATAACCAAATTTTGTTTAATCAGGTAGAATAATCTTCATCAAATGATAAAGAGGAAATGCTGAATATGTGAAAACAACTGAAAAAAGATGATGTTTTAGTCATGTTTTGGCCTTTGGTAGAGTCTTAGTATTACATTACAGAGATGTTGACGGAGAATGGAATTCATGATATTCGTCTCAACATATGGATAAATATTTGTCAATAGAAAAAGAAAATATTATCTTATGATGAATATGAAAATCATGTCAAGATAAGAGAAGGGTTACAACACCAAATTGGCTTCGCATCTCTCTCAGTTTCTCAATATCCGAAGGCTAAAAAGAAGCAGAGAGCCCTTCAGCATTCATGCCTTGTCACAATAGAAAGAATGCACCTGATAATTCCCAATGCCCAATATAATATTCATATCAGGGGATGGGGTATTCATGGATCACTACATATCACTATACTCTTCAGCCAACAAAGCCGGCCGAAAATGGTCTCATGCAATGTAATTTCCCATGGCAGGCCACAACCAATTGGATTTGTTTGTAATCAAAGGGTTACTCAAGATCATGCCTCAACTATTTCTTCTCAAAATCAAGAATACATAGAAAATGTTGTTGAATTAATCTGGCATCAAGAAAAAAAGAATATTGAATAGGCCTCTTGTTTGGAGCAAGCACATCATCAAGTGACAGAAGTGTCAGAAATCATCCAATGGTCTTTTGAGCTGGGTGATAAAAGTGGATGCAGGTTTATGCATCCAGACAATTTCTGGACTATAGTCTGCAATATCAAGATTTATTTTAAGAAAGACTCAGATATTGCATGTCAAAAACCACCCTAGCTTGCCAGACTAGGGACTCTTTTAACCCAACCCTTAGAGTCAACAAATAAGATTCAAGGAGTTGAGCAGGAATAGCCCCAGTCCACCAGACTGGGGACTTTTTCAAATCATCAATCTCTTCCTTAGAGAAAGTCATTCTTCTCTCAATTAGGGAAGAACCCCCAAGAGTAACGATGTTCCGAATTATGAGGAGATTCCCTCCAAATTACGGTTCGTCAAGAAGTTCCTGAGGGATCAAATCAACAAAAGGCTCTGTCTAATCAGGGACATTGAAAAAGACAGTATCGCAGAAATGTCGATAGAAGGGATGTAATGAGTTATGAATAAATTAATTTCATCAATTCCGTTATTGTTGATCCCCCAGATGAGGCTCATTCATAAGGATCAGATGAAGAAATTCCTGCTCAAGAAGTTGTACGCACAATCTCAAATGAAGAAGGTGTGCATACACAAAATCAAATTATTACTCAGAATCTAGTTATTTCTTCATGTAACCAACTCCCCCTATATTAAAGGCATCCAACAAGGGGAAAGGAAAAAAGTAAGGTTGTATTCCACCCTATCATTGAAGAAGGCCAATCACTCTCATTACAAGAATGGTTTGCACAACAAGAGGCGGAAATGAAGGAGTTGAGGAGGTTGATTGTAGAACTACTTCATGGTAGTCTTCCTCCTATGCGTGCTGGGGTTGTTCTGCTAATGGAATTTGTTGCGGCTACTGAGATTGACCAAGAGTATCCTCTTTCATTAGTACACCCTCACAGGTCTAATCCTATGGGTCAGATGCAACAATTACCGGTGGTGTTATTATTAGGTGCAATACCAGCCACCACATCTGTCCAAGCTCCAGTTATTGTACCTGCACATGTCCAAGCTCAGTTGGATGTTTCTCAAAAGTTAATAACTACTATTGAGTCATTAACAGCTCTGTTGGAATCTATGGAAGGAAAACGTTTGCCAGTTCAACCGGAGAAATGAATCTACCCTGAATGGGTTAATGAAATTCCTCCCCCATCAAATTTTGTAGGTACCACATTCCCAATCTATAATGGTTCGGGAGACCCAGAGAATCACTTAACACATTTTTTTTCTTGTTTTGATCCTATGATGGGAACCCCTCAGAAACAAGAATAAGTTAAACTCAGGTGTTTTTTATAGTCATTACAAGGACCTACCACTATTTGGTATACAGTCTTGCAATCCCAGTCAATTACCGGGTGGGAGGATCACCATCAAAAATTCATTCTTCAATTCAGCTCAACATTTCCAAAGACAATAGTTTTTGAACTTAAAAACTGTAAGAAAAGGAAGAATTCAAGTGATTCAGATTTCATTGCTCGTTGGAAGGGATTAACATATTTCCTAATATTAGCACTCCCTCAAGAAGAATTTTTTCCAATCTATGTGGAAAATTTGCATGATGAGTTTCGCACACCGTTGATCCCATTGAAATATACAGGAGTGTTTCAAGACCTTACTTCAATCACTCAACAGATTGAATACTCTCTTATGAAGAATAGGGATAAAGCTCATGTAATTCCATCATCTCCAAGTAGGAGAATGGGTAAAGTAGATACTTCTACAGTTACTCTTAAACAAGCACCTGTACCTTCTTCTACTTCAAAACCTTCATCTTATCGAAGGGCTCTGCCTCCTGAGTGTCAATAAAAAAATACGTTCTAACAAGATGATCAAATAGATCGAAGACGGAAACAATATGAGGATCTGAAGAGAAAATTTTATTATTTTCAAAATGAACAAATTCTTGGTTGCTTCATTTTGGCTCTGGAAAATAATTTGGTTCAATTTCCAAGGTCCAAAAGGCCAAACAAGGAAGAAGATGAAGACCGTATGTACTATTTCCCTTTTCATCAGATATTGGGGAATCCCATTTAGGAGTGTTTTGTCTTTAAGGACCTACTATAAAAATGGTTGACTCTAGATAAGTCAAATTGAAAGGTTCTTCAGCTCAGGTACCATTATTTACTACTACAAATCGACAGGAAGAAGGCGAGTGAAAGGAAGTCAAAAACAAAAATATGCAGAAATATGATGATTGGATGGTTATAAAAATGATCAACCGAACTTATGCTATTTTTTAAACGCAATTGAAGAAACCAATTGTGTCTTCTTCTATGAATGCCACAACAAAACCCTCTTCATCAGAAGGAAACTCTTCAAAGAAAAAACATAATTCAAAGAAATAAGAACAATCAGAAGATGATGAAATCGTGTCAAAGCCCTAGTTTTCCTTGACTATGGCAGATTTCATGCCATTTACTTCGAAGAAATGGGCACCGCCCCACCAAAAGACACATCCTAAATTGGATAATCACGCAGATTCTTCATCAGATGTAGAGTTGATTTTTAGTTCTGTTAATATGATTCAGTTAATAGATCCTTATCCCATTTACAGTTTCGATCTTGAGGAACCTTAGTTACCTTTATCAAGTAGAGGAGTTAGAGGGAGTTCCAGAGTTCCAGGATACAGACGAATACGTGGATATCCCATAAGCCACTATTCCAATTCTACTCCCGCTAGAACTATATATTCAGCAGAGGCTTGTGGAAGACCCCTACAGCAGGCTCAAGAAGAACAAGTGAATTCTTCCACCAATAACAGATTCAGTCCGGGCACAATTATTCTAGAAGACTGGTTAGACATTCCACCTTCTTCCTCTTAGCATGTGAATAGACCTATTTAGTCTAATCATCTAATTCCATGAGTATTTTCAAATCCAACCCCGATACTAGAAGCATAAACTTTTAAGGAACCTGTGAAACCACATGTTCCAGTTGGGAAATTCAGATCAATGGATCAAAAATATGTTGTCTAGAAACATTTTTCCCAAGTACCGGCCATGTTATCAATTCTGGATGCCTTGAATTTATCAAAGGATCTTCGGGAGGCACTCATTGAGGCTTCGTTAAGTCCTCAAGAGTTTGAAACTGAAATTCTTGCGGCTGAAGTCTACCATGTTGAGAATAGACCTACACAATGCCATTTTGGGATATCTTTTACAGATTAAGATGAAGATGATGTCATTCATGGACATATCAGACCTTTATACATATCTGTAATTGTCAATGGTGTAGACATCCGAAGAGCTTTCATTGATAATGGTTTAGGAGTCAACCTCATCCCCATTCGTACACTTAATCGATTGGGCCTAACAGAATCTGATTTATCTCCTTCTACTTTGATGTTACAAGTATATGATAAAATTGAACAAAAACCACTAGGCAAGATTACACTCAAAACTCAGTTTGGAGACCTTGTATCCAATTTATATTTCATGGTTTTTGATCATGATACACCCTTAAACATTTTTCTTGGAAGACCTTGGCTACATCAACATGTGGTTATCCCTTCATCATACCATCAACGTCTCAAATATTGTTTCGATGGTCATATTGGGACATTGTATGGTGATAAATCCCCATTCAAAACATGTGAAACTCAATAAATTGAGGAGTAATTCAATCACATAAAGGGTCAGGATAAATCCATAAAAAGGGAGGTCACCATGGTTAATACTCCATATGGTTTGTAAAAGATTCCAGTAAACCCATTCACTCATATGAGTACAGATTATGTGTTTCCTATCAGTCGAATTGACAGGATAGACCCAAATCCAAATACTCTTATGGAAACTTCCATAATGTCAATTACGCAAATCAAGCTAGACAGCATGGGAGAAATTGGTGATTCACCAAGAAATGATGAAATCCCAAATAGAGATGTCTTCATTTCATCCGCTGAATCCCAACAAGTCTATACTTCTCCAACCCGGCCAGATAATGTTATATAAATATCAGAGGTGAAGGATGATGTTGATTCTCAATCCATCATCTCATCTTCCTTACCCAAGGAAGAACCTTCCTCATCAATAGGGTCCGAAAGGAAGCCTTTTCTTCAATATGTACAAATTTTGACACATCTCATGATCATGGAAATTATACATCATCATCTACTATGCAAGAAGAAGCAAAAGAGATAACACATGTTGAAGAGGAAGAGGAAGATCTTATAGATGCTCCTCTAGCATTTGATGATGATATCTCTACAAATGTGGATGAACATAGTGAAATAAATCTGGGTACGAAAGAAGATCCATACCCCATTTTAATTAGTGCATCCATGACTCTTGAAGAGAAAGAAATTTTTATTTCATTTATAAAGAAAAATAATGATATATTTGCTTGGATCTATACAGAGATTCTAGGGCTTGATCCTGATGTTTCTACTCACCATTTGGGTTTTCCAGAAGAACATTGAGGATTCAAACAACCTGCAAGAAGAAGAAACCCAACTTATGCTTCCAAAATTGAAGCTGAAGTGGATAGGCTTGTCAAAGATAAATTCATCAAAGAAGTTCAATATCCCAAATGGATGGCTGATATTGTCCCTATGAAAAAGAAGAATATACAAATTAGAGTTTTTGTTGATTTTATAGATCTTAATCGGAATTTTCCTAAGGATAATTTTCCATTTTCGATTAAAAAACTCTTAATTGATGAAACAACTGGCTATTATTCACATTCCTTCATGGATAGATATTCCGGATATAATCAAATCTGAATGGCTCTAAAAGATGAGTAATCTACAACCTTCAGATCCCCCAGGGTATGTTTTTCTATTGGGTAATGCTCTTTGTCCAGAAGAATGCAGGCACAATATATTAGTGTGCCATGCATCGTATCTTCAAACCCTTTTTAGGGATGTCTGTTGAATGTTATGTGGATGATTTGGTGGTTAAATACTGTAAATTTTCCAATCACTTGGCTGATTGGGAAGTCATATTCCACAAACTTTGACAACACAATTTGAATATGAACACATTAAAATGTGCTTTTAGGGTAACCTCAGGAAAATTTCTCGGCTTTTTTGTACACCATCGTGATACCTAAGTCGATCCTGAGAAGACAATGTCAATCCTTGGTATGTCACCTCCATTAAATTTGAATTAATTAAGAGGACTTCAAGGAAACTTAGCCTATATTCGGGGTTTCGTCACCAATTTGGCAAGAAGAAGTCTACCCTTAACCAAATTGATGAAGAAGCGAGTCACTTACCAGTGGACTGAAGAATTTCCAGAAGTATTTGATATTCATAAGAAATATCTATTGAGTCCATCGGTATTAATGCCACCTATTTAAGGAAGACCATTGATTCTTTATGTGAGAGATTTAGAGTGATCATTGGGTTCCTTCCTTTCCCTCAAGAATGATGATGGGAATGAAAACAACCTCTACTCTCTCAGTCGGACTATGCTTGAAGAAAAAACCCAATTTTCAAATATTGAGAAATGCTGCCTAGAATTAATCTTTGAAGTTCAAAAGTTGAGACACTACTTTCAACATCATTAGGTACAATTGATATCTCTTAATAACCCGCTCAAATTCATCCTTAGTCATCTAAATCTTACAGGATGTCTGGCAAGGTGGGCATGTATTTTTCAACAATTTGATATCCAGTATGTGTCTCAAAAGGCAACAAAGTGCCATGCTATGGATGATTTCCTTGCTGAACATCCTTTAGTAGAAGATACATCTTCAAATATTGAACTTCCCGATGAGGAAGTCGTCTCTATTCAAGATAGTCTTCAAACATGGGAAATAAACATTGATGGAGCTTCAAAAAGTCCAACAGGGATGAAAATGGAGGATCCTAAATTCAACAAAGTTGGGTTAGGAATTGTGATAGATTCTCTAGAAAGGCAGTTCTACCCTATTCTTTCTCATTATTGGGAGGTGGGACAAACAATGAAGCAAAATACCAAACTCTTATCACAAGATTGGAGTTGGCACTTCAAGCACAAGTAAACCACTTAAAGGTGAAAGGTGATTCATACCTAGTAATAAAACATTTCTATGGGTATTATGAAATAAAAAAAGAAGAACTAATACCTTTTTATGATTATTTATGAGATTTAATGGTGTAATTACCTTCGGAACCAACAATTTCTTATGTCTCGTGATCACAAAATGCCAAAGCCGATGCACTGGATAATATAGCCACAGCCTTGGAAGATCCAAATAAGGACTAGACAATCATTAGTATTGCCTATTGTCGTACAATTGCACCTTAATTTAAACCTAGAATAGAGGAAATCAATGAAATTAGTCCCATTACTGAACCATATGGTCATACTCCAGGATGGATGACACCTATCAGGGAATACCTTCAAAATAGAACACTTCCACCTGAAAGATCCATGAAAGTACAAATCTGGCAATGTGTGGTCAATTTTACTCTTTATGACAGCCTAGAACACATAGAGACAATTCTCTACAAAATTGGATTCGATGGAATTCTCTTCAGATTCATTGATGGTGAAGACACAATGGATGTCATGAAGGAAGTGCATGCAGGAGTCTGTGGTGCCCACTAGTCTAGACATAGACTATCTAATCAAATTCGAAGGCTTGGATACTTTTTTCCTTTAATGATACAAGATTCTGTTGATTTAACAAAGAAGATTCATTCATGCCATTTGCATGCCAACTTCATTCATCAACCCCCAAAGTTACTTCATATAACTAAATACTCATGGACATTTGTCACATGGGAAATGAATCTGGTAGGACCTTACTATTCAGCTACAGCCAAGCAGTTTAAGTATATCCTTACTGCTACTGACTTATTTTCCAAATGGGAAATGGAAATACCTCTCAAACAAGTCAGTTTTAAATGCATTGTTATCTTCATCAAGTCTAACATCATTACCAGATTTGGTGTCCCTTGTACCATATTGACGGACAATAGCACCAACTTCTGTTCATCCGAGGTAAGGAAGTTGTATCAAGAATACAACATTAAATCCATCCATTCCTCTTAGTATCATATAGAAGAAAATGTATATATAGAAGCCTTCAACCAGAATCTTTCAAATATTCTTTAAATGATGGTGGATAAAGATAAGAAATCATGGCCTGATAAACACTTTCATGCTTTAGGGGATTATCGGACCACCACCAGCACAACAATGCGGTCAACTCCATATTCATTATTATATGGAATAAAATCAGTCTTGACCATTGAAGTGCAATTACCCTCACTCAGAGTAGCCATATGAGGTCATTCATCTACACATGAACAATTTGAAAAGTGATTGGATGAATTAGAATGATTAGATGAGAAAATATTGTGCACCGTACACCTCTTAGAAGTCTATCAAAATCGAATAGCACAAGCTTTAAACAAAAAAGTTTGTCTTAATACATTCATGCAGGGAGAATTGGTATTGGTTCTCAGAACTCCAATGATACCAGGAAGGAAACCTCCCATGCTTGAGCCATAGTGGGAATGTCCTTACTCAAAACATAAGGTCTACTCCAATGGAGCTTATTCATTATTCTCAATGGATGGAGAACTCATCACTACTCCAACCAATGTTAGATTTCTGAAGAAGTATTTTGTATAAACACAAAATACACCATCCAAGGTCTATGAATATGACCTTAAACTATTTTCATTTCCTTTGTCCAACATGACGTTAAATTGTGTTGTCCTTGATGCATGACTTTAAACTGCACAGTCCCTTACTTATAGAAAGACATTAAACTGCATAACTATCATCCATGCTATATGACGTTAAACTATACAACCCTTCTTAAGTCCTTACCGCATGATATTAAACTACATATCCCCTTAAATCCAGCATGACGTTAAACTACACCATCCATGTTCCATGCATATGACCTTAAACTATTTGCATTTTTGTTGTCCATCATAACGTTAAACTGTGACGTCCGAGCTACATGACGCTAAACTGTACGGAATCCCCTTACGTCTAGCAAGACGTTAAACTGCATAATATCTGGTCCATGCATATGAACATAAACTATTTAAATTTATTTTATCCAACATGACGTTAAACTGTGACGTCCTAGCTACATGACACTAAACTGTACAGAAGTCCCTTACGTCCAAAAAGACGTTAAACTGTATAATCTTCGGTCCATGCATATGACCTTAAACTACTCGCACCATCATCTAACATGACGTTAAACTGTGAAAAAGTCCCTAATACATCCATCATGATGTTAAACTGTGTCCTCTTTTGTCCTTACTACATGACATTAAACTGCACATTCCCCCTTTCATCCAACAGGATGTTAAACTGTATTGTCCCCATCATCTTAGCTACATGACTCTAAACTGTACAACACCCTTATTGTCCAACATGACGCAAAACTGTGTTCATGTCCAACATGACGTTAAACTGTGTCCCTATATTGGTCCTATATGAAGTTAAACTATACTGCTCATTCGTCCTACATGACAAAAAACTGAACAAAGTCCCTTAATACCTCCTACACGACGTTAAACGATATTTTGTCCCTGCTACATGACATTAAATTGTGCAGCACCAATAACCCTCAATGTAGGAATTTAAACTGCATAGTCCCTTAATATGTCCTACACGACATTAAACTGTGCATCGTTAGGGTTTTTCTTAACTCTTGTTTCTCACATGGAGTATGACTCACGTGAGCATAGAGTAAACTTCAACCATAACACCCTCTCTGGGCCACTAACCATGCATAAGTCCCAACACCATTTTTTAGGTCGTTGTTCTCAAAAACAACTTGAACACAAATTCATTCTTCAATTGAACTATGTGGACTTTGATCCTTGCATTCTAGGATGGGTACATAGGCAACCTACCAAGGTTCAAGCCCAAAATAAATTTCTTCACATCGGTTCACCTCCATCTCATACAATGTTGATTCATGAAACCGCCCCCAGAACCAATATTTTTTACATTTTTTCACCATCGTCCCTGCTATAAGACGTTAAACTATTCTCACATTTGTCCTGTATGAAAATAAACTACAACATTATTTGATACCCTCATCTGAGAGGGGATCATTATTTACATTGATCTCCAATCATGTAATATTCTAAAGACTATGTTCATACATGGCAATTCCTGAAGCTTTTATCTTGGGTCAAACTATCATTGCACTAAATTCCCCTTTTCACCCTTCACTTGTACGAACCAAATATATACAAAGGGTATTTATAGAACTATGTGGGCTTGATTCCCACCTTTATGGAATATGTATGAATGTTCGAGCATCCCTCTAATCCAACCCCAAGTCTTTTGGGCCTAACCCCAAGTTTCACTTTTAGTCCCCTAGCTAAAATGTCCCTGTGAAAACACACACTATGTATTCATTATTATGGTCCGAAATCTATGACCCTAAACTAATATTTCCTACACTTTCATCCTACATGATGTTAAGCTGTATTTCAAGAACTACGTATGGCATGATTCCCATCCTTATGGGATACATAGTGAATTCCAACAATTCAATTCAGGACCCAGCCACAACATGATTATGGTTAGAATTGGTCTATGTATCTTTACATACGTTGGACAATGCCCACTTTGATGTGTCATACTCCTAACCTTAGATATTTTCAGATCTCTATAACCCTTTTCTTGACTTCTGGTCAAAAAATATCCAATTTTTGAGAGTTCTTTTGCTTGACTATACAACACGTGCCCTTAGGCGGCCTTGTATAAACAATCTACATAATAGACCTTTCAGCCAAAAGATAATATTATTTGACTATGCAGCCAATTCCCTTAGGTGTCCCTGCATAATTCAACCCCCTAACAGGTTTGTTAAATAATGATAACTTCATTCTTGGGAAGAAAACCACTTTTCTCATTATTGGTCTTATAGAAAATATGTAAGGATCCACAAAACAATTTTGTCATAAACATGTTTGTCCCGTACTCCATTTCATGATCTGAAAGTATTCAAGCCTATGGATTATAATTTCCTTCCATACTTTTGGGTCAGACCTTCGTAGGAGTGACATTCATCTAGTTCATAGACATTATTTTTTGGAAATATCATACCTATATTCGAGTACCTCTCTTCATACATAAAACTCTAGGATTTGGAAAATTTGAATCTCCATAAACATCCATTTCCTTTTTATAAGTAGAAAATAAAATTTCATAGAGTTCTATTTCCTAACTATGCAGAATGTTCCCTTTGGCGGCCTTGCATAGTATTCTACAAAACGAACCTGTCAGCCAAAAGATGCTATTATTTGACGATGAATCCAATGCCCTTAGGCGGCCCTCCATAATTCCCCCCCTAATGGGTTTGTTAAATAGTGGTAACATCATTTTTGGGAACTACTTATTCTCATGCCTTTTATCCCTTTATTCATATCATTCCCCAGATTCGAAATTTCTTAAGTCATATTTTAATTACGTTCCCTTATAATTGAGTGTGGTAATATGTTTTCAAATATATTGTAAAGGAATTGAGTCAATTTTTAATCCATTCGGTCAAAGCTATTCTGAAATTAAACATTATCCTTTTTATGTCTGACATGCATGATTTTAAAATACCCACAGAAGACAAGGGAACTCTGAACAAAAGTGAAGTCCTAGCTCACTAAACATAAATTTTGTATGATTTTAGGTAATATTTAGAAATTAAAAGATTCAATTATTGTAGGGTTATTTATAATAATCCAAAAAAAATCAAACTATGTTTACTAGGCCCATTGGCTTAGCTGAAAATTTAAAGTAGGTAGAAAAAGAATAAATGCACGAATGATTGAAGGTGAATGTCTTTTTCATTGATGCATAAGAGTTAGAAAGACATCCATAGACTGGAGTCTCTTCTCTTTTCAGGAATTACAAAAGGATTTCAACATAACTCTTCATTTGATTTACAACATTCTGAGCTTCATGAGAAACCACCTGGAATTCATTCATTCAACTGGATACAGTAAGAGATCTTGTGATACCATCACTTCTTGGAACAATTATAAAAGAATGGTCTTGAGTGCGGTTTGAGAAAAAAAAAATTCTGAATAGATAGTGACTCTGTTTCTGTCCAAGAGACTTGGAAGATGGATACATGGATTTGAGAATGGAGCATTGGATGTGAAGAGCCATTTAGATAAATTACGCTTTTCAGATATTGTTTCTAATGTCATGATAGTCTTCTCTCCATCAACCATAATCAGAAAACATATCAGCCCATGTTTGGCCATTTTCATATCTGCAAGGAAATGGCATGGGGGAAAATCTGAAATTTCACACCATTGTTATTTCTCTTAATGCATAGCATAAGCGAAATAGAGGAGTAGCAGTGCAGTTGCATCTCTCGAGTATAGTTCATTGCATCTGGAATTTTGACATCTTGTAGATGTTTCTGCCCATACAGAGTCGGGTGGATGCTATGTGGGAAATTAACATGTTATTTATTCAAGTACATAACCAAATCCGGGAGATTACTATCACAGATTTCATAGTAATAATGGACAACAACATTCATCATGTCATCAATCCGCTTGCCAACCAGTTCATCATCTATTCAGATTTTCCTTGGAGCCATTTAATCTGCACAAAGGTTGAATAATTAACTCTTATGTAAGTTGATTTTTCATACAAATTGTGAAGAAAAGTGAAAAATGGATAAGGTATTAAGGCATGAAAGTCCCAAATTGTGCGCAAGTATAAGTGTGTCGTGCATGTTTTGGCACGTAGGTATCACCGCGCAAGTCCAAATAACTCTACAAAAGTGTGGCATAAAAGGAAGCAGCAGAAAACAGAGTAACATGCATGGTGAAGTAAGATTGCGTGACGAGAGCTCGGAAGAGTTCATATTCGGTGCTTTGGGTGAGTAATGACCAGATATATATTTTCCAGGCCACACCCCTGCGCGCCAAAGCCTGCACTGCTCACCCTTACGCGCCGCCATTTGCATGCTCAACACTTGCTCACCGAATGTTCCTTGGTTTTCTTCTTTACCTCAGAGTGACATCCTCACTTTATTTTGGATCCAACTTTGAGGGGGGAAATTTTTTGAAGCTCCTTTCCATCACAAAGTCTAAATGACTGAAAAATGGGAGTACCTTAGCCCAAATTTATTAATCCTTTGAAGAAACAACAAAAATCGACAACGGCATGATGAAGGACTTATTCCCACTAGGGTCGCGCAAGTTTCATCATAGTTGTGCAAGTATAATTGCATGCCGCATAGTGGTCACATAGGTGACTTGAATGATCTCTTTGATTTTCTCCCAAGGTATTCCCTGTCATATAAAAATCCCTAGTGGGCCCCCCATTTTAGGGAAGGAAAAATTCCAAAAGTTAGATTTAATCTCTGGCCGCCTTAGTCTCTGCTTGAAGTATTACGGTCACTTCTAAGGTAATTTATTTCCTAGAATGGAAAATATAAATAGGGGAAACAAGGCCTAAGTGTTGAAACTCATCAACACAGGCGTGCCTAAGTGGTCAGCCCTTAAGGGAAATGGCCACACTTGCGCGCCACCTTTTCCCTTCACAAAAACTTGTACGCCACTCTATTGGAAGCCTTTAAGGATAAAACTAAAGGGATGAGCCAAGTCTTTCCCAAGTTTTACCATAAGGGTTGATCGTCGTGCAAGTACCCATGTGTCGTACAAGTATACTTGAGCGACTAGGACTTGGACACCCACGTGGGACTTGCGCGCCTCTCTAATTTTGGGTGCCCCTCCTGCCTATTCACCTCTCCTATTCAAGATTTAGTCTTCAGGAAAATCTTCAAATCCATTTTTTTGTCATGTTTCCATTATTGGATTCTTTATCTGAAAGGAATTATGTGGAACATCTCTCAAAACATAGTGATTTACATATCTTTATATCACTATGGTAAGTGATTTCATTCATTCTACCTCATCCTTTAAGATGGGAGGATCTATAAGTTGGGCCTCCTTCTAAGGAATATGCCCCAATAATAATTTTACAAATGTGGGCCTCCTTCTCAGGAATAAGCCACAATCATAATTTCCCAAAATTGGGCCTCCTTCTTCGGAATAAGCCCCAATCACAATTTCCCAAATTTGGGCCTCCTTCTCAGGAATACACCCCAATCATAATTTCCAAAATTTTGGCCTCCTTCTCAGGAATATGACCCAATCACAATTTCCCAAATTTGGGCCTCCTTCTCATGAATAAGCCCCAATAATAATTTCACAAATTTGGGCCTCTTTCACAGTAATAAGCCCCAATCATAATTTCCCAAATTTGGGCATCTTCCTTAGGAGTAAGCCCCAATATTAATTATCTTATCTACGGAATCCTCCTTAGGAGTAAGCCCCCATCATAAGCTTCTTTAATTTGGGCATTCTCCTTAATAGTAAGCCCCAATTCCCCTAACCTGGGCCTCCATTTTAGGAATAATCCCCAGTCTTCAAATTTCCAAATATGGTAATCCTCCTTAGGAGTAAGCCCCAAATTTCAATTGCATTTAACATGGGCCTCCTTTTCAAGAGTAATCCCCAGACATAATTCCCCTAAATTGGGCATCCTTATTATAAGTAATCCCCAGTATTAATTCCTTTTTCTAGGGTATCCTCATTAAGAGTAATCACCCAATATAAGCTTCTTTAACTTGGGCATCCTTCTTAGGAGTAAGCCCCAAGTCCCCTAACGTGGGCCTCCTTTTCAATAATAAGCCCCAGTCTTCAAATTCCCAAATATGGGCATCCCATTTAAGAGTAAGCCCCAAATTTCAATTTCCTTTAACCTGGGCCTCCATTTTAGGAGTAATCCCCAGTCATAATTCCCCTAACTTGGGCCTCTTTCTTAGGAGTAATCCCCAGCCATAATTTTGCCTAACATGGGCCTCCTTCTTAGGAATAATCCCTAGTTCTCAAGTCCCTTTAACCTGGGTCTCCTTCTCAGGAATAAGCTGTAGTCATAATTTTTGTTAACCAATCTTAATTTCATTTGATTTAGGCATCATCCGTAAGAGTATGCCCTAAGTCCCCTCCTTATTTTGGCATCTTCCTCAGGAGTAAGTCCCAAGTTAGAGAATCCAGAGCTCCATGAAAGCACATATACCTTTATGAACCCTATTCCCTGGTTTCATCCCTAATGTAAATCCCAATCATCATTTATTCTAGGTAGTCATACATACATAAGCCCCACATTATTTCATCTTTCGTGGCACAATTGTCTGGTTTTACCCATACATCTTGTTTCTCAGACCGAGGATGACTCACGTGAGCTTAGAGTGTAAAAGTAATTCTGACATCTTTCATTATGCCATAAATTATGCATAAACCTAATTCTTCTTTACTCGAGCTATGTGGTTTTTGATTCCTTTTCTAAAACAAAGGATATGTAGCTAGACCATCTAATGTATGAATCAAACTCTAAAATAATCTATGTCCTTCTAAATGACAATAAACCTCAAGTGCCCCACAGAGTGCATTTGAAACCAGTATGGTTATAATTATGATCAAGAGATCTCTATATAATATATTGAAGGACACCACTGACTAAGAATCTCAAACAAATACAGATGACTCTTTATCGATGAAGAACCTCGAATACATATAAAACATTCTCTAAATTTCATACATATTAATCATTGATTGTCAGATCTAAATGAAAGCTCATTTTCATACTTGGAAATGTAATAAGGATTCACGAAAATAACTTAAATCTATAAAGAGAGTCCTGGAGTAAACAATAATTCACCCGAATAAGGTGTAATGAGTCCGACCTCTCATCCTCTCGACCAATGAAAATTCTTAAGCCTCATCGATTCAAAACTAATGATCACATAACTTTAGAAAGTAAGTCCAAATGGATATAGAATCATTAGATGTTCCCGGTTCTATGAACAAACCTATTAGAAACCTATTGGAATGTTTGAACCTTAAACAAACATGGTCATCCCCATTTCTAGTGAGGAAACAACAATTTATGAATTTGTCTTTGAAAAAATTATCGGTTAAGGTATCATTTTAAATTTTCACCTAATTCATTAATTAGGAATGAAAAATTCATAAATTATATAATTTGAATGTAATAACTACTTATTTGAAATAATAGACACATTTAATTTTTTTAAATAAATACCATTATAATATAAGATAATTGGAATAGGTTGGTTACTTACTTGGGAATGTATAAAATCCCATGTCTCAAACTATTACTAATCAGGCTTTAAACGTAGCCTCCATAAATATAAATTATAAAAAATTTAATTGGATTGATATTTTTTATCTATTTGTCCTAATCAGCATAGGTTGGTCTATAATACATTTCCATTTCTACATGATACAATGGGAATTCCACTTACTGAAATAAGTAGAATACATGTGATGATGTGAAAATCCATTTGTTGTAAGAATGTTAATGGTTTATCATCTATTAATGACTTATATTTCATGTTCCACATTATAGTGTGAGAAATTTTTTAAATGTATAGGAGAGGGAAACAAATATATAGTCCATGATATAGTTGACTAAAGTTTACCCTATAATATATTAAATAATTATATTTCATATCTTTATAGAAATATATGTATTGTACTATAAATATGGAACTATGAAAGTGAGTCTGATATATATTGTTTTAATGATATCATAGTGTGATTATTATTATTATGAAACAAACACATGGTAAAATAAAAAACATGGGAACCATGTAAAAGTCAAATGAAACTTATTAGTGGTGTACATAAGCCACAATTACACTTACTAGAGATGACAAGAGGTTTATGAATAGAGAGATACAAAACCATCTACAATTAAACATTTTTACTTCATGGTGTTATGTATATCAGATTTCATGGATAATATGAAGTAGTTATAGGTGATGTAAAATGAACTATGTGATGAAATGGTTGAGTAGATTTATTCTCATATATAGATTTGGAGTGTTGGTTTAGGCCATGTGTGGAGAATGTTATTTTGTATTATTATAGAAATGAGTTTGTTAAATTTAAATTAGGTACATTTAAATTTTTAATTGGAATCAATTTTCATAATATATCAATAAAATAGAATAAATCATTGATCTGTAATTTACCCCAAAATAATGTTTTAATGAATTAATTTATAATATACAATTAGATTATTGATAACAAATATTGTATCCTGGGATTAATGAGACATGATGGATTAGATCATTTTATATTTAGGTAATTAAATATCTATATTTCAATGTATACAATACTATATAATTTTTTTCTCCATCAAACTGTATTAGTGACTGTTATGTAATCCTAAGAAAATTAATTGAGTGAAATTACTATGTCTTCATTTTTTAATTCTACTATCTGTTTTTATCAATATGTATTTGATGAAAAAGAACCATGGTTTTCACAAAAACGATAGTTACATGAAATTATAATATTATTTTGTGTTATATTCTTATTTTTTGGAATATCTTAATATTATTTCATGTATTCTATATTAATTAGGGAACACCAATAGTGATGTTTTTTGAATTGAGTATTGAGGCCACAAATGAAATACATGTAGTGACCAAAGCATCACATAAATAATAATACATAATTTTAGATGAATATTAAATAAATAATAATAATTAATAACCCAATACATAAATGGTTTAGTTTATTTTGAGATTATATATTTAAGATACTTATTTTATGAAATATGATATGCATATCACCCACAATTATTCTCACCTAGTACCCTTCTTAAAAATACCATATTTAAAACAGTACTTCTTAGCATGGGGAAAAGATATCATAAAAATATTTGAGATTATATACTATATATAGATAAATATTCGATAAATTAGTCAATGATAATAACTGTTCATAAGATAAATAGAAGGGAATGAGAGTATGATAATAACTTATGAAATTAATACCAAATTAGTTAAATATCATTATTCATGAGTCATGGAATTTGTATTTTTAATAAAAATATACACAACTCATAATAGTGTGGAAGAAAAATTAATAAATCATGACTCAATAAAATATATTATAATCAATGGACCTAATTGTGTAGCATACACATAAGCCTATAAAATCATTTCCTTAGTCAATGCTCACTCAAAATACTATTGTAGTAGATAGTCCCATAATGGATTACGTTCACTTTCCATTAAATCATTTCCTTAGTTAATGATTATTTCCAAGTCTATCACAATAGACATATTCCCACAGTGGATTTTGTTCACACCCCATTCCCATTAATTCCTATGTTATAAAACCCTTACCAGATTATAATATTGGATACAGTCCTTTTCTATACTATGTTCCCTCTCTATTCGAGTTCATATAATCACATGTTGTATCAATAATTAATCAATTTATTAAAGGGATATATAAATCTAAAAATACACATCATGTAATTAAATCCATACATTAGTGAAAAGTAAATTCAGAAAAACATTCCCCTGTGTATAATCTATCGAGATGAAATGGTTTTCATAAATATTCCATCATAACATAATAAACATATGGGAATGTAATGGGACTTAATGAATCATCCCTAAAACATCATCCTAATAAAAAATAAATAGAAATATGGTTGATGATACTATAATATCATATCCTTCTTGATTTATAGAAATATTTAAGTGATGTTTTTAAAAATGAATAATACATTTTGAAAAGAATATAAAAATTTCTATGGAAATAAGGAAATTATCAATTTCATTCAGCATTTTTAAATAAATCATTGAATATTGAGAATATATTTTTTTGAAAATTATGAGGAGAAATATAAATTTAGTATTCAATGTAATAAATGGTCATTATGGTTGGAAAATCATTTAATGCTACATATGTTAAAAGAGAACATTCTTTTCACACATTTATAAAAGTCAAAAGTGAGTTGTAAAAAAATGTTTGAGTAGATTCATTTTTGTAGTTTTATAAAAAATTAAAATATTTTAATAATAATCTTTCTAAAAAACTTATGTATATATAATATCTCATTTAATGGTTTTTCATGATCATGGACATGTAAGAGAAATATTATTGGCCGAAAAAGAAGACATAATTTCATATTTTCTTAAAAAACATTTCATAATAATTATAATTACCAAAGAGATGAAAATTTAACAAATGAATGAATCTTATTGATATAAAAATGATAAGAATATATATTGGTATTAAAATATAGTGATCATATAATTTCTCTCTACGGAAATTTAACATAGATCATCTTGAAAGTAATATTATTGTAACATAAACCCTTACCATGAGTCACATATTTAATCATACACATGTAATCGTACTATATAATAAAAATATATTTATTATAAATACATTAAATAACCTTATTAATATATATATTAATATATTTCATTCCATTATAATTCTCAATTATCATTTTATTAACAATTCTTTATTAAAGTGAATATTCGGGTGAAAATTTGTTCGTTTTCCATGCATGTTTATATTCGATGGTTTCAGTCCTCCCATATTGATCATGGTATCATTATATATAGATTATTACTCAGGTAATAATTTTAAAATTTATTTATTATATAAACTTTTTAAAAATATATATTTTGGTAATGAAAAACGACTTTAGACACTTCCGAAAAATGAAGGTAAGTACACCTACATGGGCGATGCTTCCATAATTTGATAGACATAATAACAGATAGTTCTATAACAATTAAGATATGTAATATTGTTAAAATATCATAAATTTAATGTATATTTCATAAATATAATCTTTTTACTCTTCATGATATGATGAAATGAAAAATTATTCTCATCACTTCATAGAGGTGGAAGGCCCCACATACGCATGAATGATATTATTATTTCAGAAGGGTTGAGATGAAGATATAAAATATAGATACCACTAACACAATGAAATATAATAATATTAAATATAGTAACTCCATCATATAAAATTGGTTATTGAAAATTTTTAGGAGTTTTAACAAGAAATAAAATTGAAAAAGGTTTTATTCGAATATATACATCTTCTCTATGTATCGTCCTTTTTAACCACCTTCAGTCCTATTGGATGGGTATTTTGGAAATATTATAACCCCAAGGTGTGACATAACTATTTTATCACTGAATTTAGGTTTATATTATTAAATATAAAGGTTATTACTATTTTGGGATTATGAGAATAGAGTAGTAGCTTTTATATGTTAAGGGAGTGGGGTACTTATAAAAATAATTGTATTTTAAATATTATAATAGTCTTACTAATTATAAATTATCACTAAAAAATAATAAGATGATAAGGTGATAATATTAAATAACCCATCATCCAAAAATAATTTAGATAATATTTGGTGAAATTTTCAAATACTTTTCATTGAGATTTACCCAATTTATTCCACTTCTTTGGTGAATTTTTTTATCAAGGTTACTAATCACAATGGAAAAAATGAAATTGAACTCAATAATAAATATAAACATCATGATTAAAAATATGAAATACATTCTTAAATATTAAATTTATATAATCAATATAAATTATTTTTAATATAATTGTGCAAAATATAACAAAAAAAATGTATTTATAAAAAACACTTTAAGCATAAAAATTAACTTATACCAAAATCATATATAATAATAATTTTTATAGAATTAAAAATAATATGTATTATAAAAGGAACATTATGTTTCATTAAAACTAAATAAAAAATAAAATGGTGATTTTAATTTATTTATTTTCCATAAAATATATAAAATATAATGGTACTTTTAAATTATATTATTTAAATTAAATTATTTTTAGTATTGCGAAAATTGGAATTTTCACTAATCACTAAAAAAGTAATATTTACAAAAAAATTAAATAATTGATATATTATTAATTTTACATGATTATTTCAAAAACTATATTCATTTTTTCAAATTCAATTTCGAAAGGTTACTTAAATTAACTATAATATTCACACACAAAATGGAAAAAAACATTATTGAAGGAAATTAAATTTTGATGCATAAAATGAAATTATTCTCATTCCATGATTAAAAACAAAAATTAAATGAATATTAATTCATTTCAATGGATATAGTATAATAATTTAATTACAATCATTAATCAATACTGGTTAATTTATTCTATCTAGATAAGATATACACTCTGGAAATCAAAATAGTTTTATGAAATATCTTTATTTTACTGTTAAATGAATTTATCTTCACTTATAACTAGTTCATAATAAATATATTATTCATTTTTTAATTTATTATATAAATAAATTTGATATATATTTCAATTTTATAATTTTTTTAAGATAATGATTTCTTGTACATTACACTATCAAGATCATCCAATTAAATATATAGATATATATTAAAAAATAATTGGTTGTTACATTCTTACCCATTATATAAATTTCTATATTGAAATTATATTACTCAAAAAATGATGATAATTCATCCTCATTATGTACATAGGATCCCATAAATCTTACTAAAATTTATGGTTTCTCCACAACACTTTGACTTGGTGAGTGGTCTTTTTTTATAGCACTATATCTCTTAGATCAGGAATATCCACTAGTTATTTATCCTAATTAAGATACTGTTATAGTTGAATAACCAATGATTTTGTTACATTTTAATGATCAGGTATGTACTAAATTAAAAATTATACATGGAACACATCATAAAGAAAAAAAATGTGTAGTGTAACAAACAAGTGATAAGATAACATCCTGATATGATCAAGGATTATGGAGGGGTTGATATAACAAGGGCTCATGTTTCCATTATTTCAAAATTTCATGACCTTATTCAAAGGATATATTCATAGGAATAACTACTCAACAACTTTTAACTCTAGAACACTCTAATAACTATCTGTATAACATTTTTTATACTCTATATTTTTCAGATGTGCCAAAAATGAATATAACCTTCTCTAGAATTTCCATAGGTAGCTCAGGTATGAATAGTTTCCTTTCTCCTACTTCATCCCAATAAATTAGAGTTCTATACTTACTTCTACAATTATATTCATAATTCATGGTCTTAAATCACCAATGAAATCTTTTATCATAATAAATTTCAACCAGAGAAAGGTGTTAATCCCAAACACCTTTTAAATCCATTAAAAATCTGTAAAAGTATCTTATTAGATTTCAATAATCCTTTCATAATAATAATGTAACTAATAATGATATGAAGTGATAAATTTTAACTATGTAATCAAGGTTTTCTAAAGACTTCTCTAGAACATACTAATAATCCTAATTCCCCTATCAAATGCTATTTTATATAGTAACCCATTCAACAATTCAACTTATTTAATATAAATCGATGAATGTTGATTTTGGTATAAAACTTTTAAGATATAATTGAAATATGTTGAATTTATAAGGGTATTGACGTCAACCCAAATTTTATTATGTCTTTTATATGTATTGGGTTGTCCAAAAATGAAATACATGGTTATGTTTCCCAATTTCCATTCTATTATAGGTAATGGTTATAAGTTCCCCTTAGTATTCTTTCTCTCAGACTTAACAGGATGATATACCATGAAACAAGATACATACTCTGTGATATCATTTTTTTATGTCATACCATAAGAAATACTCAATTATTAATTTATACATATTGTTAATTCTTGTGTGAATTTAGAATGTTTGACTATGAAATTTATCCAATAACTCTTGTTTAAATTATGGTATTGACAAGACAAATAATATTTTCGAAAACCATATCATTACATCATCATAATGGTTTAATTTAGGAATATTCAAAACATAATTATATTGTTACACATCTTCATTATATTCCTCTCTAATCCACAAATTGTTGTATGGTTGAACATTCATAACTGTAAGATATGATTTATCCCATTTACTCATGGTTTTAATTTCCATATCCTATAAATCTTTATGTATTGGGTAAGTTTCAATCCCCATCATAGAAAAACTGGCATTGTATTCTAAACTAAGAGATTCATTCACCTTATTTTCCTTCATAAGGTGGTAATGTATTGATTAGTCATAAACCATAATAAAACAAATCATCTCCTTTGGTGAAAAATCATTAGTTTTTTAATACATACTTCAATATTTTATAATAAGTTTTGATATTGCACATTGAAACATATAAGAAATCCATATATATATATATAATTATAAAAATACTACAACCAAATCCAAATCATGGGTGAAGTAATTTTTCATAGGGATTTTCAATAATAGGGAGGCATCTTCTATCCCCATATCATTCTACATATGGACACATCCCATCCCCTTCTTTAGTTTATCACTATGGACTATAAACCCATATCAACTACCGGGGAGTGTGGCAATAGGTGAAAAGTACAACCATCTTTTTTGTTCCATGAAATTTTCCTCACATTTATCTATATTAAATGACACTTCTACATGTTGATTATACAAATTTATTGGGTTATTATGTCATTAAAAATTTATGAATTAAAGTTATTTTATCTAGAAATCTAATAAAACTATTGATCTTAGTCACTGTGGATGGTTTCGTACATTTCACAATAATATCCATATTCAAAGGATCCAATGATATACCATTTATTGAGATTAGATATCAAATTAATGAATCATGATACGTCCAAATTAATCATATAGAAATTATGGAATAAATATTCTTCGTCCTCTAGGTCTTCCGCATATTCCTCAAATGATCGTCAAGTTATTCATTAATCTTTATATATATAAGCTTATAATCTTTAATTAATATTATTAACCGATAAAGGTTATCTCTAAAAAAATTATTAATTATATACATGATGATATCAAGGAAATCAGTAAGTATAAAGGGAATCACTATAAACTATTAATTTTTATTCCTCATAAGGAAGGTTTTATAAGTTATATCCAATATTTTGACCTTCATCTTATGATATCTAGGTTAATGATAAATCAATGAAAAATATTAAACCCCTAATAATGAATCAAATTGATGATTGATATGAGTTAAATGATACTTGTTATTAATTGGGATCCAGGTATGTTATTGATAATAAATGGAAAGACACATTGAATCATATTTATTCTTAATAAGAGGAATAGGTTCATACCATGGTAACACAAAAAGGTGTATATGTATAATATCAAAATTATATTGTACATTATTATTAAATTTATACAACCCATTCTATTCAAATATAAATAGAGTCATGGAAATAAGTGTCACACTAGGTATAATTTCGACTAAAAATAATCATCACGATTCAAGGAAATATTGGGGATGTATTCCAAAAATAAATTGGAATAATAAAAAACAATTGTTATAAATTAAATATTGAATTGTTACAAAACCATTTGAGATGAATATACAACATGAATGTTTAGTAAGAGACATAGAGTATAGGTAATTGACATTTAATTTTCATATTCATTATCCCACTAATAGATGATCATGGTTCAATTTAGAATATTAAATGTTATATACCTTACTTAATCAATGATATGGGATTTATATAAAGAGATCCAATATATTCCCAAAATAATAACAAATTCAACTAGAGATTGAATAACTAGATTTTTAGGAATCATATTTGGATAAAATATTATCAAATAGGATCTATAGACTTGAGATGAGATCATCATGCCATTAAGAGTTATTAATTATTTCTAAAATTATAATATCTGAGGATATTAATTAACATTCCTATAACCATTTCAAGACATAATATAATTTATATTAATGAGATAAAATAAGGTACATTAATATTTTAGTGTTTCTATCACCATATTAATATTACCAACATATATGTAATCCATTACTAAACCCAAAGTGGTTAGAATAACATTCAATATTCCTTAATCATAGTGAGTGATAATTCAATCATAAAAATTCTTCCAATGATTTTATATATTATAATACCTTTTATTATTCTATGAAACATTATTTTCATCTAATATCATTATTTCTTATCATTCGTCATCATATCATCCATAAAATTATTCATCATAATGATTCATAAAAGGTATCTGAATTAAATAAAGAATATTTCTCAAGAATATAAAAGTAGAAATATAGTTAAAAGTCATTATCATGGACTAGATGAATATCCAGTTAATATCCAACCATCCTTTTAAGGGTTATCACCACGAGGTGAATTTTGAGGGTTATTACCTCATGGAAAATTTGTGAAAGTGCCTTCATGCACTTATTTGTATCTTGGTAGAGATTTCATTAATGGGGAACTACAAAATCACTATCTTACCAAATATAATTGATGTAATGTTATATTTATATTTAACCCGTGGTTATTCACCTATATTTATAATATTTTTAATTTAAAATTAATAAATATTTATTTATTAAAAACAAAGGGGGTTAATCAATGCATAAAAAATTATTACGCCATTTAATACGAATATTCAAAAAATATGACAGTAATACATTTTCAATAACAATAATGGTTTATTTTTTTATTATTATATATATAAATTAATTAATTAATAAAATATCTTCAATATGTCAGAAAAATATCTCCTCATATAATACCTTTCATAGAGATACCCAATTTTAAGTAATTCTTCATAAACTATGGAAAATGAAACATAATATAGTGTGAGATCATATTATAAGTTTAAGTAAACATATGATATAACAATAAATGATCATAAATGATCATAATGTGGGAATAATTTTACAATAATATGATCTTATCTTTTAAAAATCAATCCCAACTAGTCAAATATCATTAATCATGTCTCTTGAAATAATGCATCCTAAAAACACAAGATATAATTAATAATAGTGTGTAAACCTTAATAATGAACTGGGAATCATTAGAATATATCATAAGAATTTGTTATTAAACCAATTCATTCAGATCATTATAGAAAGAAAATTCCTTAGCCAAGCCTCCTTGTTAATAATCTCAAAGTGGATAGAGACCCATGTTTGGGTAGGTTCCCCCCACATTTCATCATTTCATTAGAAAAAGATCCCAACCAAATATTTCCTAGTGTAAAAAATACCCATAGTGGATTGGGACCACTCCCCATTTGAATAATTTCCAAAGATAATTATCACTTCTGGGTCTATTATAGTGGAAAAACTCCATTACTCAATTAGGTTCACTTCCCATTCGAGTTCATATTATCTCAATACATATAGATCATTATACAATGCATTAGATAGATATATTATTTTTCCACCACCAATCACATATTGAAAAATACATATAAGTGTTCCAAAATAACATAAAATCAATCATCATAACATAAAATATGTAAATCAAAGTTTTCATTAATATGTCACCATAACATTATTTACACAGATGTATTGATCCAAATTTTCAATAGAGGGAACAAAAGAAGGGTAAATAATATTTAAAAATTATAAATAATAATTATTTCAAAAATATCATGTATATTCATCCAATATATCATTATTACTGTGCATGTTAATATTATATGAAATATAATTCACATCACTTTATGAGTGTCATAATCCATAAGTACACAGAAGTGACTTTATTATTATCCAATAAATACTAAGGAGATAAAAAATGTTTATAAAACAAAAAATGAAAAATATTATAGTAAATGTACATATATAAATGTGTTAAAATGTTTATAGAACAATTTTATAAGGATTTTGAAGAATGAAACCTGAAACTGGTTCATAATAACATACACCTCTTATTCGGGTATATTCCTTTGAAAAGAACCATAAGTCTTCTTATATGGGCATTTTGTAATGAAAAAAATATCAAGGGTAGGGATAAATATTTTAGGATTTTATTTGGATATATTTTTCATGAAATACGTCTTTAAGTGGTTTGGATAAGTGATAAAAATATGTTGTCTTTTTTATGATCGGGGAGTGGTAGACTTAAAATGTTTCATAATATCTAAATATTATAAGTGTATCACCTAAGGTCAAGTGGCAATAAATAAAATTAAATAAAATTAAATTTTATTATTATCATAATCCACTACTCTAATTATTATTAATACAACATTTTTTGACCTTGCAAAAACATTTTACCTTAATTAGCAAGTGGTATCCCTTTACTATGCCAATTTCATTTTTACCATGATTGCAATTAAAAATGACCAAATATAAAATTATCCTCATTATAAAATTTGAACATAACTATTCCTAATAATAAAACCATTTATTTGGAATAAATTTATATAGGTTATTTAAATTAAATTTAAAATTTGGGTGAAAAATACATGAAAAAACAATTTTTAGAAAAAAGCTGTTTAAACCGTAAAAATTATATTATACCAAAATAAACACAAATATTGATTCATATAGAGTTAATCATATTATTTATATTCCTAATAATATTATTTGAAATTAAAATTAATTAAAATATTGAATTAATATTTTAAATTAGAGGATTTAAAGGAAACAATGCTAGTTCTGAAAGAATCATCATTTTAATAATGTATATTCAAAATAAAAATTTTCATAAAAATCGTAAAACATCACGATAAGATAATTTTGAAAAGATGATTTATAAAAATATACTATTTTATATTATAAATGTTCTTAATTTGTAAAAAATTAATTATAATATCCATGCATAAAATATAATAAAAATCATATTTAAATAAAATATATTTCTTATGCATAAAATGATATTACTCTAACACCTTTATTAATACAAAATTAAATTAAATTATATTATTTTATATAGGTGTAATTTAAAAATGTTCTTAGATTCATATCTCAATTGTGAAAATTATGATCTATTATTATAAAAAAATACATTATTCCTATAAAATTTATTTATTAAAAATATCAAATTTACCAATAAAATATTTTATCATAATCAATAACTAGTTGATAATTAATGTATAATTGATTATTTATCAGATTATTGAAAAACATTATACTTATATTTCAGAATTATAACAAGTTTCATCTATATTTTATGTTAGGTGTAATAAAATATATAATATACATCTAATTTAACAAAGAGATATATATATTCTAAAATATATGTGTGTTATAAGTTATGAGGACTTATATTTTAGCATGTAGGGGTATAGTTTATAATCAGGATATGAAATTTTTTAGTAGTTAAAGCTAAATAATAAATGAATAAATCATATAGAATAGACTGTAACATAATCATCAATGATAATATATTATATCATCAAAGAGCTATAAGGAAATGTTTTTTGAGTTAGTGGGATAAAAAATAAATATATAGCATTTATATAAAATTATTGAGGCCAACATAATGGAACATATGAGTATCGTGATTGATCCCCTAAGAAGATATATAATTGGGAAGTATCATGGTGGGATGACATTTATATAAATATAATTTAAGGTAATATTGAATAAAGATGTATTGTAATAGAGATTTTTGGGTGGAGCCTAAAACATAAGTGAGGAATAGTTCTATCTTAGGAGCTGCACATATTTTCGTATCAATTAAGGAAACTATATAATGTAAAATTAATGTTTTAAAGTCAACATTGATAACATAATAACTGGAATCCATATTGAATAGTTTTAATGAATTATGAACAAAAATACGATGATTAAAATATATAAATAATTGAAATATTAATTACATAAAGGATAATATAAATCTTTATAATAATATAATATAGTGATAAAGTACGTTATCATTTTCACCTTGAGGAATCAATATATCTATAACAGTAATGAGGAGTGGAGAATTTGAGATTCATCATTTTAGAAGAATGATAAAAAAAGTCATTGACCAAAAAACCATTTTAAAAATCTATAAATTAGTTTTAAAAAATAGTATACTATATCCATCTACTATTTTTCTAATAAAAACAATTACTGGGTTTAGTCAGTACATAAGGACTTTAGATCAATCCAAACCATTTTCATGTATTGTTACATGATTTTTGACATAATGTTCTATTAAACAAAAGGAAAGGATTGAGATTGCTACTATATTTTGGAGAAAATGTTCCAAAAAGACTACATGAATCATCATAAGTTAAGATGCACCCAGACAGTAGGGGTGAATTAGGGTTATGTTCGAATTAAAATTTTTCTTTAAAGTGTTTATTTTTCTATTAGGATTTATTTCCCTCATAGGAAAGAGCTATATTAAACCTGTTACTCTTGTAAAAACAATCATTGAAATAAATGGAAATATGTTGGAATATGAAGAATTCAGAGAACATAATTATTTTACAAATAGATTTTACATGGAACACCCTAATGGGATATATTCAAATAGAATAAACTGATTATGTGTCAACATATGAAAATACACTTATATTCACTAGTTCTGTGGATATAATTTTCAGGAAATGGTAATTCAATGCTAGGATTACCTCCTTTTCAATTTTTTAGGCTCAGTCATCCCCCACACAAGGAGAACTACCATTTATTCACTTCGAAACACTAGTTCAATGATGTATTATCTAGAGTTTATAGACATAAATGTCTTCTCAATAGTTAAGGAACATGTTGTCCTATCTCTCATCAGTATAAGACCATTTTAACATCATTAATCTTGATTTTATGCTCTGTTTGTGTTATCTTTCATTTCACACTTCATCTATTCTATGTGAGATTGACTCATCAATGAGAGAGTTATGTATATTTATTATAAAACACAATTTGATAATAACAACTTCTCTAAATGAGGATAATTCAGTAATAGAATTTTCTTGTTACCCTATTTTTTCATCTAAAACCAAATATAAAAAAGGATACACACTTTTCAAATATTCTTGATCACTCTAGAACATCATATATACTCATTGATCTCAATAATACATACTATAGGGATATGTGTAAAAATACATACATGGATGTACAAATAAACACATTAATGTGAAAAACCCATTATATCGATCATAACTTGTAACATAACGTTTAGTGGGTAAATCCAATTTTGATATTAGGCATGAAACTCCTTACGTGTTTCCCTACAATGTAACTTTTAGTGTAATAATTATACTTTGTAACATTTATTGATAGACCCCTTGGTGGAATGGATAACATGTAACCCCTCCATGATTCTTTAATTTAATTGAAATTAATATAACCATGACTCCCATCACCTCCACACAAATATTTTATCATAAAAACTCACTACACAACTCTGGTTGTGTAACCATATCTTCACCAAACCTTGTAAATCCTACTGTCAAAACCCTTACATGAATATAATTTGTGATTCAACCTCTATCGGATTCTCCAATAATATTCTTCTGTCGATAAAACATATAATCATCATACTTATTTAAAATGACATTAATAATGATATATTTGTAGGTAATTTCCAATAACATACATACCAAAAATTATACTTATCTATTCATTCCACTAAAATCAAGGATATGAGAAACACCTAACCATTATGTATTAGATAGTGCAACCTTTATGAGTTTAATATTTTACCACCTTTTAGGATACAGAATAATTTCTACTGTATCTAACATCTGATTATAAAACTTCTATGTTACACTCCTCTACACATTGTCTAATGCATACATTAACATGTTCCTGTGATCACATGATCACTTCATTCATATCTTACTTCTTAACAATTCTATATTACTTTAATATGAATTTTTTTTACCTCAATACACTTTCACTTCCATATTATTTAACACACATGATTGTCGGATCCCCTTGTTCTTACCAGACTGTGTGACTTCTTCATGCATACACAGTGTCATGACCCATCACCTAGGACTTGTGTCATGATTACCCCATGTCTGCTTTCCATAGGCCATGGACTAGCGACTAGCAATGAGTAGACAATTCCCCAAAAGGGAATGAATTTTACATAAAACCTATAAACATGCACAAATCTCAAACTACAGAATGTAAAAAAATGTAAACAACAAATGTCACTAGAATAGCTACTAAAAGTACAATACAATCTCAATGTACAAAGGGGCCAGAATACATGACCAAAACCACAATGAAATGTAAAACATCCACAATCCATCTGCTCAATAATCTACCTAAAATTTAGGTGAAGGGTATCTGCCCGTAACAGTAGATGTACATCTGTCCATCCTATCCACTGAGCCACACCTAGTCCAAGACCACCAAGGTCTTTATTGAAGAATCGATCACCTTCACAATACATGAAAAATTAGAAAAATGCCTCTGATGGGGTTAGTAACACAATAGCTAGTTGAACCCCAAACCACAATTGAAAGACCAAAAATCAATACCACAAAGAATGACCGCTAAGAAAAGACATGTCACATGATGTATAAAACAATATATAGAAAATAGTATTGTTATTCGTAAAGGTGAATCACCTTGAACTATAGAGGGAATCATCCTTGATGATTCACTGAGGTTTGCTCGGCTACTAGACCACCGAGTTCCACTCAACTATTGTACCACTGAGTTCCACTCAAATACTGGACTAATAAGGTCTGCTCCGCTACTCGACCACTGATGTTTGATAATATACTAGACTAGTGAGGTCCTCTAATCTAGTGGACCACTGAGTTCCACATAGTTACTGGACCACTGAGGTCTGCTATGGTACTAGACCTCTATGGTCCACTGAACTACAAGACCACTTAGGTCTTCTAGGCTACTGGACCACGGAGGTCCTCTCTAATATATGACCACGGAGGTACACTTGTCATATCCTTTGTGTCAAATCCATCCATAGGATTCCCACTCTCATGTTCTTTTGATTATGAGAGTATCTACTCATCTGTACATCAACCATATCATGACATCCATGAAAAGTCACTTAAAGTATACCCAATGGACCATCTCATCTAAGGGTCCCAATGTCGCAGACGGTGCATCAATTGAACACCTGGTCTGAATGATATCATCATTGTAGAAAATAGGGACCATTTCCATCAGGGCCCGGGTTGACATGGTCCAACTGAGCTGAACAACCCAGCCTGGGGGTCCAACATAACCCAACCCGGTTCTGTCAACATGACCAGATTCAGTCAGTCCTAGCCTACTGGCCAGGCCCAATGGGCCTTACGAGACCCAGCCTAGTTCGGTTGTGTGTCCAGCCCACTATGTCGTCCAGCGACCCGGTTAATATTTTCCTTCCCGGTCTAACATAGTCGAACATGTTTATTTCCAGAAACGAGGCATAGCAGAGCAGTTTCCTATACGGCCAGGCCAACTTGGTGGGCCATTTCTCATCATTCCCAGGGCACCCATCAACCCTTTTTACTACACCGACATGGACCTAAACAATGGGCCAGCTTGGGTCACTCCTAGATGCACGCTGGCATTTCGTTCGTGAAGAAATGAGGTCGTTTGTGGCTGGCCACCTCCCTCCACATGTATTCCAGTGTTGACCGCATTCCAGCATGCGTCGCGGCCCTCCCTATGGGATGCTCCCTTTGACGCGACGCCCGACATGTGCCACCCCCTATAGCACCGTAGATGCCTATAGTTGTGGACTCGACAACCTTCTCCTTGTAGGTACCACTGTGGGCCACCGCGACTGCTTCCATGGGCCTCCACCACTGGGTTTTGAGTTGATAGCCTTTACTCTAATGTGGACTTATGTCGCCACCATGTCGCGCTTGGTCGCAACTCTCTATCCACCACTGATGTCTCTCATTCCATCGGTATTTCACCTGGAACTACTTTCTCCCTCGACCTCCATCCTGAGTTGATCCATTGATACAGTCATTCTTGGACCATGGTTGTTGTCAGATTATGAAGAATGGATAAATGGTTGAGTAGAATAACATAAAAGGAACACATAATGGATGGTCCCCGAACATTGTCCATGTCAGCGTGGTTTGTCATTGTTAGGAATTTTATCAAAGGAAAATAAAAATAAATATCCACTTCCCATAAATTCCCACATGTAAATTCCCATTTCTGGAAAAGATGAAAAATCTGATGGTAAATCTATTAGGGGGTTTTCCCACCTTTGTTGTTTAGGCTGATGAATGGGGGAAGTTCATCACATAGAAAAAATGAACCCCTGCTTAGGAAAAGGAGGTTGGTTGAGGAATATCTCCCATAACCTTCTATTGATCTGTGTTTCTGATTCTTTCTCCATGGGTATCATCACTCCTTTATGATTTTCCGAAATTAGTCATTGGAGAGGCCTCCTTTGTCATTCATGGGAAGAATTTCTGTGTCATTTTTCAACCCTGAATCTATATTTAAATAATTAATGAATATGCATTGCACAATGTCATGTCACAAAACTGATTGACTAATGTATAACATTAATGAGTTTCATCATCGTCACATCGTTGTATGGCAGCGATCTTGTGTCACTGCAAAAAGATTAAAAGGAATAAAATAAACCTTTTCAAGGATTATTTTATTTTCCTTTAAATTGTACAAATGTTAATGTTCACCCTTAACCCATTCTAGTTGTGGATAGGCCCCACTTAAGTAGAACATCTAATTAAGAAATTAATTCCCATCTAGTATTTTTAATCCAAGTTGCCTTTTTTAATTTATGAATATTTTAAAATGAAGTAATTTTTATTTAATTTGTTTTATTGATGTTTACGTCCCAAAAACAATCTTTCCCAACCAGACCATGCAAGACAATGTTAGGCTCCATCTAAGGAAAGAATAACCTCATGATCTCAACAGAACTCGAAAATTTTCAATATGATTTACCATTTATGAGTTATAAGGATTTGAAAAGAAAATAATTTTTATTCAATTATTATATTTACGTTCAGAAACTACATTCCACTGTTAGCCCGCACTAGCCAATTCGAGGCTATAACAAAGTAAAGAAAATGCTCGAGATCTCAATGGTGGTATCGTCTTTTTGATTTTAGTCACCATTCGTGAGTTATAAATATTTTAAGAATAAAATAATTCTATTTAATGATTTTATATACGGTTATTCCATTTTAATTTTTCCCACTAGAGGCCCACTCTGGCTAATCTTAAGTCCCACCTAGGGTAAACTCTCTATCATGGATGTAATAGTTCCCTCATACTTCTAATTCTACAACCTGTTGAATATTTATTCCACTTTTTCAGGAAAACCTCTCATTCATGCTATCTAAAACATAACATTATTCAATTTACTATTTTGGTCACACCTAGACATGGAATCACACGTCATCTTAGAATGAGGTATCAGAATAATACCTTATTGAAAAACATTCATGTAATTCTTGGACATTACATTACCCATGACATTAAGGATTTAAGTCCTTTTATGCTAAAATAAGGGAAAAAAATCAAATGGGGGGTATTGAGCATGGATTTATGCTTCCCGCTCACACGTTCTCTCTTATAGATTCCTATGTTGTCATCGAATACACTCTAAAGGAATCGGTCTCCCATAGAGGGAATCCTCTTTTAGATTCTCAATATTTTCTAGAACCATCAGGAAAGGCTCTTCATCGTCAAATATCTGGCACATAGAGGCCTCTGGATACCTCTACTAAACTCTTATCCAGGTATGTTAGGAAGTGGGTCGACTCAGTGAGTCAGTGAACGATTACCCAGATAGTATCACGTCTCTTGGATTTATGTGGTAGAACCTTCATAAAGTCCATTGATATCCCATCCCACTTCCTCGTTGATGCCTCTAGGGGTTATGTCAAACATACTAAAATATGGTGCGTAGCCTTCACTTGCTAACGAGTGAGGCATCTCTAGCCAACTCGGCCACTGCCTTCCATGTCCTTGGCCACCAGTACTGACGTCAGTTGTACCGATACATATTCTCTACACCTGAATGTATCAACAAAGTGTTTGTATGGAACTCTCCCAAAACCTCGTTCATCAATGCCACTTGTAATATGGTGCATCATCGGAAAAGGATGACATGGTCCACACCTTTAGAATATCCATTAGGGGTATGCTAGTGGAGATTTGGGCATATGATGTATCACAACAGGAATCTATGAGTTGCGCCTCCCTGACTCGCTGTAATAGTTTAGTGGAAACTACAATCAACTGGAAAAAAATATCTCCTCTCTATCCAAGATGGTTATTTGAAGCAAGGTCAACTGCTCTAAGGCCACGTTCCATAGTTGTGTACTCGATCTTCTTATCAGAGCATCTTTGACCATGTTCCACTTCCTAAGAGTATAAATTATCTTAATTTCATAGTCTTGGAGGATCTCAGAAAATCTTCATTGTCTCAACTTAATATCCTTCAAAGAAAAAAAGCACTTGAGACTCTTCGAGTTAGAGTAGAAGATGAATCATTCGCCCATAAGGTAGTGACTTCACATCTTCAGTGCAAAGTATACAGGTTATAACACAAGGATACGAGTCACATAGTTTTTCTTGTGTGGTCCCAATTATCATGATCCATAATAAATCACTTCATGACCCTACATCCAGATAAAACCAAGCCCGATTCCCGATAAATCACATAAAACCATGTATTCGGTGCCCTCTTCTGGTAGTATGATGATAAGAGAACTCATCAAGCTCTTCCTTATCTGCGGAAAGCTCTACTATCATATTTTTCCACATTAATGGGTTTCCCTTCTTCGTTAATGTTTTCATCGGTGCTTCCACTCTAGAGAAGTCTGGTACAAACAACTGATTGTAACCAGCCAACCTAAGGAAACTCTACACCTCAGTAATGCTATTTGGTGGTTCGCAAGAAAGCATCACCTAAATCTTCATTGGATCAACCGAAAATCGAACCTCGGATATGGAATGCCCTAGGAAGTTGAGATTTTGTATCCAGATCTCAAACGTGGAGAGATTTATATAAATTTGGTTCTCTCTGAGTGTGTCCAGAACCATTCTCATGTGTATCATGTGCTCCTCATTAGACGCAAAATACACTAAGTTGGCATCAATCAAGGCCACTACAAAATGGTCTATGTATGGCAGGAAGAGCATGTTCATGAGTCCCATGAACACTACTGGGGAGTTCTAAATGTAAAATAGCATCACTAAATACTCATAGTGGACATAAAGACATCTGAAAGCCATCTTTAAGATGTCATTATCTCATACTTGAAGATGGTGATAGCCTGCTCAGGGGTCTATCTTCAAGAACCATCTAACTGCATTCACATGAAAAAAGAGGACATCAATCCATTTTATAGGATAATTGTTCATCGCGGTCACGTGATTCAGGAACATGATATTCACACATAACCTCAAACTTCTATCTTCCGTCATGGAAAACAACATTATGGATGCCCATGGTGAAACACCAGGCCATACGAACCCCTTCCTCTGTATTTCCTCCAACCATTCCCTTAGCTCCCAGAGATCTTTTGGAGCCATCCCATATGTGGTTATAGATATTGGTGCCCTCCTGGGGTATATATCAATGATTATTTATAACTTTCTGCAAGGAGTTATTCCTATAACATCCCCCTAAATGATTCCCTCATACTCATCCACCACTCTAGGGAACTGAAAACTAAAAACATCCAATATAATGCAAGAAACTATGGCCGCATATAACCACCCCTTCCCAATTTTTTCATCTCCCTAATCCTATTGTGGACCACATTGTGCTGGTGGTTGTAAAATGACAAAATGTATACCGCTTCTTACTCCTCTTCCAGCTCCTCTTCCACATCATCCACTCTACAGATTAATCTGTTCATATCATTGTCTCTACCCCAGTTTATTACCCACCATTCCATTATTAGCATGACTAGCTAGAAAATCTATTGAAAGATGTCCGCAACTATCTCTGGAAAACCATTACCTCTTTCTAGGTCGACTGGACTCACCCTATGAGCCTGGAGTTGTAGATCCCCTATATTGGGACCATTTCTATGAATATCTCACACATTCAAGTCCCTGACAGTACTGTTTGTTTCCTAATCTCAAGGTCTTTTCTCCTTATTTCCCACTAATATCATCTACTTACTATATCTTCCCTGCTAAGGGGAATTCAACCAAAAGTTCTCTCTATGAACCTGGAATATGTTGGAGTGCACATTTTAATAGCGCTGATTCAGATGTCCCTGAAGACACCTCTCTCGAATGTTCGATCCCTGAAGCACTATTCAAATCATATTCATCGAGTACCTGTAAAGGTCATCACATAACAATTAATAATAATCTACAAACACATTGTCCCTCCAATGTTTTAGAATATCTTGGGAATGCATAAACCTAAGCATTTATGGAAAGAGAACCTTCTATGTGTAATGTTCTAAAGCACTTTCAATGGAAGAGTCTCCTCATCGTATGATCAGGAATTCTAAACCTCTCTTTCACCTAGTTGATCCACATAGAAGGCTCACTACCAGGACCACCATCTTATCTAAAAGTGTCATGACTATATAGAAAACTTGTTAATCACCTCATGAAAGTCCTTAGACACCTGTGAGTCAATCTTTCCACAAAACTTGTGGTGTATCTGTTGCTGAAACAATTGAAGGTCACTCAACGCACGCATCTCATCCACTAGTACTATGAGTACCATGTGCTACTCCATAGGTGGTGGTATTTATAGTACACCACTGGATGGTACTGTCTCTTGTACGAACCCATGTATCCATATTGTCACCCCACAGATCATCTTTGTGATCACGAGGTGGAATCCTAGTTGTCTGTCCACATGGAAGCATCTTTAATCAAAACAAGATGTAAATCAATAAATAGACTATACCTTGTGACATGACTCAAGATGGAAGTGAAAAATAAAATCATTCATATATGATGCATGTACCATTGTATTTCTCTGTAACTAGTGTTTTCATGTACTCAGTCAAAAAAGAGAATTCATTGTCATGGTGTGTGGATACATCATCCACCACACTAACATTGGATTACCTGGACTAAAATATATTCTCAAAACACATAACATTGTTTCCATAAACCTTAATCATAGACTATGGGTTCTTAAGGTATAAATGGCCTCTTTTTATACCACTTTTTCACGACCTATCCCCTAGGGAACGTGTCGTGTCTACCCCAATCCCGTCATGCATAGGGCAGGGGCTGGAGACTAGAACTATGTAGGCATATCCCTATAAGAGTAGTCATTTTCCTTAATACCTATACACCTACACAAAGAACAAAATACATAAACTGAACATAAAGTAAACAACAACTACCACTGTGACAACTACTAAGAGTACAATATAAAATAAAATTACAAAGGGGAAAGAATAAAATCCCAAAACCACAATGGAATATACAACTACAATGATCCATCCTCTCAAGACCATACCTCATGGGTTTTGTGAAGGATATATTCACATTATTATAGAAGTACGCTCGTTCGTCATGTCTCACTGAGAACCACCTTGTCCCAGACCAGCAATGTCTCCATTGAAGCATAGATCACATGCACAAGACATGATATGTGTGCGTGAATCCCATGTAGGGGTGATTAACACAATACTCAATAAGGACCTCTAACCAAAAATTAATGTTCAAAATGAAATACCACAAAGAATGACCACAATATAGTGATAACTTATAATAGGTATAACTCAATGTATAGAAAGTAATATTATTAGTCATAATACAAAATCATCTTGTACTGCTGAGGGACTCGTTCATGATCAGTCACTGAAGGTCAGTCGACTGTTGAACCACCTAAGCCCACTCAGCTACTGGAACATTGAGGTATTCTCATCTGCTTGAACACTAATGTCTGCTATTCTATTTGACCACTGAGGTCCACTGAAATGTTGGACCACTAAAATCCACTGAAACACTGGACTAATTAGGTCCACTCCTCTGATGGACCACTATGTTCTGCTGAACAACTAGGCCACTATTGTGTGATCAGTTACTAGAAAACCGAGGTCTGCTCTGCTACTAGACCACTGAGTTCAACTCATCATCTCCTTCATGTCAGAGCCATCCATAGGATACCCGCACTCTAGTGCACTTGATTCTGGGAAAATTGAATCCTCAATCCATCATTCGTATCTAGTATACTAGGAAAACTCAGTTATAGTATATGAAAATAACCATATTATTATAAGGGTCCTAAATTTGTTGATGTCACTTTATACATTTGCACGGTCTTAATGATATTGGTATTTTAGTAAATAGGAGCCAGTTATGTCTGGGCCTGATCCAACTTGTTCAGACCTACCCAACCAACCTGGATCGGGGGTCCTACATTACCTGACCCAATCAGTCAACCCGAATTGTTCCGGATGGATCTGGGTCATCCCAGTCTAGCATGGCCTAGTGGTCGGGTCCATTGGGCCTTGTTGGACCTAGGCTGGTTTAGCTATGGGTCAACCCCATCCGGTTGCCCAGTGAACCTATCCACATTTTCTATCCTAGTATGACTTAGTCTGACTAGTTTTTTTCCAGCGGCAGGGTGTACAACACTTCCTCGACCCGCATTGACAGTCCATATAGGGTCCAGGACGGATGCCCACTTATGTCTAGTTCTAATATAAATTTGTTCGACTAAGGATGGACACCTCCCTGTGCATGTTTTTCAGTTTGCACGACATGCAAGTGCATGTGGCGGCCAACCCCACTGGCTAGTCCCTTTGATAGGGCGCCTCACTGGTGCCACCCTCTTTCACTACAACAGCCACTGCTAGTTGTGGCCTCCAACACTACAACATACAGTTGGTAAACACCGCTTTCAACACGTGGCTGTTGTCATGGGCCTCCACTACCATAATTTAAGATGGGGGCCCTTTCTGTGGCTTCCACCACCCTCCTAGCTACCACCTTCCATATCTTCCATGAACCACTTAGCCGCGACTCTCCCTCTACCACAGTTGGCTTCGAAGTTGGATGTCGGTCACCCAGCACCACTGTCTCCCTTGGCCACTTGGCCTGGTTATTCCATCACTACGACCATTCTTAGACCGTGGTTTCCATCACATGAGGAAGAATAGATAATTGAGAAGAGTATTAGAACACATAAAGAATACATGATGAATAGTCCATGTCCTTTTTTCGTGTCTACTTGATTTTTCCTTGTTAGGAGGTTTAACAAAGGATAATCAAATTAAAAATCCACTTCCCAAAAATTCCCACATATAAATTCCCATGTCCTGTAAAGGCAACCAATCCATTGGTAAATATGTTAGTCTATTTATCCACATTCATCAATTAGATTTAATAAAGGGATATGGTAATCACTTATAAAAAATAAACCCCTACCAGGGAAAATGTAATCGGTCAACCAAGATCACATGTCATTATCTGTTGATCACTGATTTTGATTCTCTATCCAAATGTATCGTCATTGTAAGAACCAGAATCCTCTTTTTAGGTATTTATTCCTTTTCCTAATTTTTTTGATAAAAATAGGAGTTTCTAGGAATTTCATAAGTACACATCATGTACATTATAAATACACTCAGTGTACTCGGTTACCGCAGGTATCCGTGTGATGGTCGTGTAGCGGTCGTGCACATGGCTGTGTGTGGTGTCCTGGAGACCGCATAATTCATGGGCTGGTTAGGGAATTTACACACTGTGTACATTCTTTTTTTCATTAAATGGACCGGGGTAGTGTCTAATTGACAAGAACAACTTCTTCTCAACCTAGTTCATACGAGAGCGTCCGTACGTCCATGATCCTTCTTCAAGCCCCCAATTGAGCATCCTTTCACTGATTTGACCATCGTCAATTGCACTGGGATCACCACGGTAATCCCTTCCTTCTTATAGGGATTAGTTTCTAGATTCCTCCACTTTCAATAGTTTTTCTGGGTTGAGAGTTTTTAGCGTTTTGGTTGATCTACGGTGTTCTTGGGTGATTCAAGGCTTAAGGATCACATATAACATCCCTACAACACTGAGGTATGTGGTTTGTACCTTTCTGTAGATATTCTTTGAGTTATATGTTCAAAAGATCTCAAACCCATTGAACGGGGTATTGCATGGTTGTGATTTTAGCCGTGTTAATTGCCTGTCGTACTTGTATTCTTGAATAGAGGTTAATTGAATGTGAATTGGATTGATTGCTATGATTTGGATGTGTTTTCCCATACATTTTGGGTTTATGAATTTTTGGTCCTGCTTAGCCTATTAGGCTTCCTTTTTTCCCATGCCTAGTATTAAGGAGAATGAACTAAGGTATTTTCTAGAGTGTCTGTTTTTACTGTTATGATACGTGACCACATGGGGAATTGATGTAAGTGCTTCGTTAGAGTATATGTAGTTCCTCAACGTGGTCCACAGGGGGACTGAGACATAAGTGCATCCCCAGAGAGCCTTTTAGTTATTGATCCAAGACTATAGGGGGAATTGACGTCATGTGATTCCCCAGAGAGTCTATGCTTAAGCTGAATCAGAGGGGTTGGACTGTGAGTACTTCCCAAAGGGTTTCTTGTGTTATTTTGGTTGAACTAGAGGGGTTATCCTGATAATACTTCCCATAAGTTTAACTATATTGATTATATGCTTACTCGATATATGGAATTTAATGAAATTGAACTTTGTAATTGTTTACCATTGAGTACTTTCTTGTTTACTACTTCTTTTACTTATTTCCTGTCATATATTCACTAACTGTTAGGCACTGATATTGGAGTGGTTTTCTACTAGGATTTAGTTTCACATGCTTTTTGGTTCATGATTTTGGGCCTAAATAGATTATATTGTTGCAGGTATAGATAAGGGAAAACACCCTTTTACATCAGGGACTTTACTGCTTTGGAGTTGGAGAGCATGGGACCAAGATGAGGCTTGTGATGCTATAGAGTTGTTTAATTGTTTTCCTTTTGTACATTGGTTCAGTACTTTTTTCCAGCATTTTTATTTTTTTAGATTCTTTCATATACATATGTATAATGCATCATATATATATATGTATATATATATATATATATATTTGTTCTCTAGTTCATTCTTTCTATCTTCCATTTTTTACTATTATATGTATGTTTACTACATCTGCTATTATATATCTGTTTACTTCCATTGTGTTACTCTGCCAATGAGGGAATAGGTTTCCCACTATCACACCCAAGTCCCTCACCGCTAATTGGCATCCTCTGGCATTTGGGTCAATGCGCTTGAGTCCTTGTGACCAACTGGGTACAGAGCGTCTCGGGGCGGCTTCCGGAATCGAGACGTTACAAAGGGGTATCATAGGGTTTTCTTTTCTTCTTGACATAATTTTTGGAGCCTATATCCAGGGATAGGAAAGAATATGTACATGGTAATAAGTTTTTCCTGAGAGTAACTAACTTGTGTATATGGAAAATCCAATCTACCTCGTTTATTGATATTTTTCTGGTTTTTCAATTTTACAGTTGATTTGATTTTCACCGTTGGTTGGTTCACATGTTTTTTGTTGTTTTTGATGATATTATTGAGGTTCTATTTATGTTGAATCCCAATGAGATGAGGGTATTCCATCTCACACATCATATAGGAACTTGATGGAAATCACATGTCAAGCATTATTTCCATTCCATTTAGCGTAAATTAGCGATTAAATGTTGTTTTGATAGATGGTGTGATAAATATGCATGAAATTGTGATAGATACCAGGATAAAATACCTTATTTTTATAGGATATTACTTTGTGTAAGGCTTTGTTTGAATGAAATCCTGGAATTGGTTATTGAGATGTTATGGGCCCTCATGGACCGCAATTTGGGGGATCATTGCACTATTATCTTTGAGTAACACATGTATAAGACGCCAAACATTGATTCTCAAGGAGTATGGGTCCTCGCGGATTGGAATATGGAACATTAATATTCATTTCAGTGTTTTTATGGGTTCTGGAAAAGTTTATGTGGCTCACTGTCTGGAAAAACCTATAATAAATGGAGTCTAATGTTGGAACACAAGCCCGGTTTTCATCTATTTAAGAAGAAACTTTTTTTCTTACGTATACACCATTTACTATATGTACACACCATTTAGTCTCTAAACATGGCACATACCATGTGAGAGGAGACATAGGGTTGGGAAATCATTGGTAGGACACGCCATGTACCGGATGTACATGCCGTGATGTAAGACCATGTAACCGGTCGTGTCACGAGCAACACGGTTTGGTGAAATCTTCTAACACGAACTATGTGTCCTTGGAACACACCGTGTAGTGTAACCCGAGTATCTAGTTGTGTCACTAACAAAACTGGTCGGTGAAATCTCTCAGGTATACACCATGTCTTTCTTGAACATGCTGTGTGTAGTAAGCCAAGTACCCTGCAGTGTAGCTAACAACACGGGTCTGTGAAATCTTCCATGTACACGCCGTTCCTGGCATGATCACGCCGTGCCTGGCATGATCACGCCGTGGTGAGTTAGCTATTTAACCATCCATGTCACTAACAACATGGGTCAGTGAAGCTTTTCTAGTACACGTCATGTCTATCTTGACCATTTCATGTAGTCCTATTTAGGAGAACCGCGTGGGTTAGTCATGTAGAAGAACTCAGGAATATGAAGATAATTCAAGTACACGCCGTGTGTTAGGACTACACATCATGTGTTTTTTGTGTTACATGACATGGGTTGGCAGGAGTACACACCCATGTGAAGGATAAAGGAAACAGGTCGTATAGTCATTGAACATGCTATGTATCCATGTTTTGAAAACTTGAATGATTTCTCTCTCTTATTCCCTCTATGCTCTTCTAGATTTCTGTACTTGATAATCTTGATCTGAGGTGTGCTCTTGACCTTGAAGAGTCATGCCACTGAGATTTCCTCTGTTTTTATGCCATTTATATTGAAATGATCATACACTGAACATGGCTTATTAGGGACTACCAACAAATCTTCCAGTTGTGCCAGTCTTGGCACAAACAATCATTCTGGAAATAGGTGCTGACACACAGTTTTGGGAGGCCTTTATAAGGTTCATGCAGACCTTCCACAGAGTACCACATCATGCCCCTTTGATGCCAGAGCTGATGCGGGTTTTCCAGTAACAGCATCCTCCCACCTTCACCCGCGAAAGAGGACCTCAATATGGAGAGTCATGGATAGAATCCATGTTGTCTATACTCGAGAATCCGGAGATGCCTCCAGAGTGGAGGGTAAATATATCTATGTACATGCTTTGGGACTCCACCAAGAGATGGTGGGATGTGATATCACAGGCGGGACACCAACATGTTATGTCTTGGGATGAGTTCCATAATGATTTAAATGACTACTTATAACCAAAGACCATGATGGATGATAGATACCGAGAGTTCATGAGTCTGGAGTAGGGTAAACTTTCTATTATGGAGTATTCCCCTCGCTTTATAGAGCTGTCATGTTTCATGCCCATCCTAGACGATGATTAGTTATTCTGGAAAGGTAGTTTGAAGATTGTCTCCGGCATGACATCTGATCACATGTGAACATCTTCCAGTTGACTTCCACCACTTTTATAGTCAACCAGGCGCTGATCACAAAGTGAAATCTGTGGGATTCGTGAGTTGTGAGATAGGGTGGTTCGACATGCTTAGTTATTATCCCTCATACTGACAGTAGGAAGCACCGCAGGGGGGGGTCTTCGCGATGTGATCCAAGGAGGGAAGATAGTTCTTCTTGTAGACAGGTATTCAGATACCAATGTGGGAAGAGCAGGCATATGAGGCCACATTACCTAAGAGACCCAGTGGAGTGCCAATCTAGTGGAAAGATGGGCCATCTTCATCAGTTCTCTTAGATCTTCTCACTAGCAGCTGGTGACATCAGTTCTTCTATGACTCCACATTCAGGAGTAGCACCACTATTTTCTCACCAGTTTGGGAACTAGAGTTCTTTCAGCTTCTCAAGTCAAGGACGAGGTCGCGGCCATGGTAGTCAGTCGCCCAGACATTAGCAACAACTGGGTGGATCATCTCCGAGTGGTCAGGCAGGGTCACAGGTCTACTGTACGGTCATGGATTTAGCAGTGGAGCAGACCCAATGGGAGAAGGATCTCGGACCCTCTACAGTTTGAGGTATGATCCTACTTGCCTCAGTTTTATCTTCTTGTCTTTTTAATACCGGGGATTCCCTTAGCTTTATATCAGTTTCTGTTGTGGAGATCCTTGAGCACTGTATCTTTTCTTCTGCTGATATCTTGACGCTAGAAACTCTGTTGGAAACTAGAACGGCTTGTGTACGTCAGTGCAAGGAGTACCCTCTCGATATTGGTGGGTGCCACATCTTGTGAGATCTCTATGTCATAGAGATGACCGGCTATGAAATTATTCTCAGCATGGACTAGTTTGTTCCCTTCCAGGAAGTTGTCTATTTCTATCACCATATGGTGAGTTTTACATCACCAGAAGGTAGATCAATTCTTCATAAGGGGTAATGGGATGTCAAGGCGAGCAGAGTAGGACCCGAGCACCATGGGTTGGGAGGAGTTACAAACCAGATTGATAGTCTATATCTGGATGTCCTCGGGACTTCATAGTTGCACATTCATCCAGTGGTGGATTCTTTCATGGTTTTCTTTAGATACGGCTTTTCAGGTTTTCCTCTTGAGAGAGAGGTGGAATTATCTATTTATCTTGTACTATAAGCGGCACCGGTGTCCATTCATCATTTTATGATGGCTACAAAAGAGTTACAGGAGCTCAAGAAGAAGTTGGAGGTGTTGTAGGAAAAGGGTTTAATCTAACCTAGTACATCTCCTTGGGGTTCACGTGTCCTGTTTATGAAGAAGGTGGATGGTACCATCAGAATTTTTATGATTATCAGACGATGAACTAGTTTGTGGCCAAGAATCGATGTCCCATACCATGGATTGATGATCTCTTTGATCAGCTTAGAGGATCCTGGGTGTTCTCGAAAATTGACATGAGGCCGAGGTACCATTAGTTGTTCTTTAGACCATCTGATATACCTATTATAGCCTTACGGAGAATGTATGGTCCATACGAGTACCTAGTTATGCCGTTCGGTCTCACGAACACGCATGTAGTCTTCATGGCACCGATTAACCAAGTGATCCATCCATACCTGTATTATTTCGTGGTTGTCTTTGTAGATGATATCTTAGTGTACTCTCACACTCGACATGACCATGCCACATATCTTTAAAACATTTTTAGTACACTAAGAGATCATCAATTATATTCTATGTTCTCAAAATGCCACTTTTGGATGGACCAGATTCATTTTTTGGGTCATGTTATCTCTGAGACATGAGTATTTGTAGACCCAGAGTAAGTGAGAGAAGTAGTTTCCTGGGATAATCCGAAGAATGTCATTGAGGTACGATGTTTTCTAGGGCTACCTAGATACTAAAAGCATTTCATATAGGACATTTCATGATTATAAGCACCACTGATGTGTCTAACTAATAAGGTTGAAATGTTCTTATGGTCAAATTCATGTGAGTCAGCAATTCAGGTGCTAAAAGGGAGGTTGACATCAGCACCGATACTAGTATTTCCAGAGCTGGGTAAGAGCTATACTCTGTACTATGATTCATTAGGTATCGGCTTGGATATATTCTTATGCAAGGAGATGGATTTATTACATATGGCTCTCGGTAGTTGAGGCCACATGAGAGGAATTACCAGACACACGATCTCAAGTTGGCAGCAGTTGTTCATGCCTTACATTGTTGGAGACATTATCTTCAGGGAGAGAATTTTTTGGTGTTCACCGACAAAAAAAGTCTCAAGTATATCTTCACTTAGTGTGACTTGAATTTGATACAGAAAAGGTGGGTTGAGTACCTTCAGTATGTTGAATTTGAGAATTCCTATACGACCGGTAAAGGCAACATAGTGGCTGATGCACTGAGTAGGAGGACTCAAATAAAGGTAGTTTAGGAGGCCAGTAGTGAGTGGTATCTTATGAATCTATTCTATGAGATTCATTTAGAGGTGAGTGATAGATAGAGGTAGATATTTCTATCTTCTATAGATGTTACCTCTACTCTTCATGTTCGATTGTGAATGAGGCAGCTATTAGATTCATAATGCATAGTCCTACGGGAGAGGGATTCAGGAGAGGACCCTATTCCAGGATGGACCAAAGAAAAGGATGAGATCTTGTGCTTCTAGGGGCGCATATGGGTGTCAGCATACATATGTGAGGAGCTAATGTTGGACATTAATTCTGCAGGTTGGGAAGTTCATCCTGGAATCACCAAAATGTATCGTAACCTACACCGTAAGTATTGGTGGTCAAATATGAAGAGAGATGTTATTGGTTATTTGATGAGGTGTTCAACCTATCAGCAGGTGAATGTGGATCATCCGTGACTAGCAAGGCTTTTGCATCAGTTACCCATTCCCATGTGGAAGTGGAATTATGTCACGATGGATTTTCTGACAGGTTTTCTACGGTCTCCTCGAGGAAATAATACATTTTGGGTTGTCATTGACATACTCACAATGGTTTCTCAATTAATGAAGACCAGTGATAACTTCAGTGTAGATGTGCTGGGAAGGTTGTATATATGAGAGATTGTATGTCTGCATGGGGTTCCACACTCCATTTTTTCAGATAGGGAAACATGTTTTACTTCTCAGGTCTGGAAGGGGCTTTAGAAGGCTTTGGGTACACAGGTACCATTGTGTATAGCTTACCACTCCCAGATAGATGGAAAGTACGAGAGTACAATTTAGATTAATTGAGGACATGATTAGAGCATGCATCCTAGATTTTGGAGGTTCTTGGGAGAAACACATACCTCTTGTGGAGTTTTCCTACGACAATTGTTTTCAAGAAACTATTCTGATGGCACCTTATGAGGCTTTGTATGGTTGGCCATGCTAATTACCCTTATGTTGTATAGATGCTAGAGAGGAAGCTATGTTAGGACCTCATCTTGTCCAGGAGATCATATAGTAGATGGAGTTGATTCAGAAGAGGATGGCTACTGCACAGTCTTGAAAAAAGTTGTATATTGATCGACAGAGACAACCTCTGGAGTTTGAGGTCAGAGATTAGGTTTTCTTGCATTTCACATCGAGGTTTGGACGCAGGAGGATTAGGAGACATGGTAAGATTTTTCCAAGGTACATCATGCAGTTTGAGGTGTTGGAGAGAGTTTGTCTTCATTACTATCAGTTACAATTAAATTATAGGTTATGGGCTATACACGATGTCTTCAACAATTATCCGCTTCCCCGTTACTTCTCAGAACTGTCTCATGTTATATAACCCAATGATGTTTAGTTAGAGGTGGACTCCTCGTTTGATGAGCATCTTATTTGAATTGTTGATTGAAGTATGAATGTTCTCTGTGGCCGATCTTTTTCACTTGTACGAGTGTTATGGTAGCCCGGTAGAATACAAAAAGAGACTTCGGAGAGGGATGCTGATGTACGATTCCAGTGGTCAGAGTTGTTCGAGGATTTTTCTTCTACGACGCCTTACTAGGGAAATTCAGGGACTAATTTCTTTAAGAGGGTATGTTTTTAAGAACTTGGATCCTCTTTTTAGGAATTATTTCCTTTTTCTAGTCTATTTGAGAAAAAAGTGTATTTTCTGGAAATTTCTTAAGTACACATCGTGTACTTTATAAGTACAGGCTGTGTACATGGTTACCACCGGAAGCCGTGTGCTGGTTGTGTAGCGGCCGTGCACATGGCCATGTGTGGTGACCTAGAGACCGCATAATGTAGGGGCTGGTAAGGGAAATTACACATTGTCTACTTCTAAAGTACACACCATTTACTTTCTCTTTTTTCATTAAATGGACAGGGGTCGCGTCTTAACGACGGTGAAATCTTCATCTCAACCTAGTTCGTCCAAGAGCATCTGTATGGTGGTGATCCTTCTCTGAGCCCCCAATCGAGCATCATATATCTGATTCAACCATCGTTGATTTTGTTGGGATCTCCACGGTATTCTCTTCCTTCTTCTTGAGCTACATTTCCTCATTCCTCCTCTTTCAAGAGTTATCCTCGGTTGATCTTTTTTAGAATTTTTATTGATCTACGGTGTTTATGGGTGATTCAAGGCTTGAGGTTCACGTATAAAAATTCTAAAACAACAAGTTAGGTGTTTTGTTCATTGTTATAGATTTTTTTGACTGATATGTGCACAATTTCTCAATACCTTTGAACGGGGTATTTCGCGGTTGCGATTTTAGCCTTGTTAATTGTCTACTATTCTTGTATGCATGAATAGAGGTTAATTGAATTAGAATGAGCGTTATTGGTATGATTTGGAAGTATTTTTCCATACATGTTTTGTTTATGATATTTTTTTCCTGCTTAGCCTATTAGGCTGCCTTGTTTTTCCCATGCCTAATATTGCAGGATGGATTGTTTTGTTTATCTGACATGCTGTTATGCTATAGACTGTTTAGACAAGTAGTTCATATGGTATACTTTGGCCACTCTTCATTGTTGTGATCATTTGACTTACGATGTTCTGTGAGTAACTGGTGTAGTAGACAATATGGATAATGAAAATAACGACATCTCCAAATGTCTATTTTTACTATTACGATGCATGACCATAGGGCGAACTGGCGTAAGTGCTTCCTTAGAGTTTTTTTTGGTTCCTCGATGCAGGACACATGGGGAATGAGATGTTTGTTATTCCCCCAATATCCTTTTAGTTACCGATATGAGACTATAGTGGGAATTCACAGTTAGTGCTTCCATAGAGAATCTATGCTTAAGAAGAACCAGAGGGGTTATACTGTGAGTACTTCCTAGAGGGTTGATTGTGTTGTTTTGGTTAAAATAGAGGGGTTAGGCTGAGAGTTCTTCCTAGAGGGATACTTTCTCTGATTAGCTGCTTAATTGATATATGGAATTGAATGAAATTGAACTGTGGAATTTTTTACTACTGAGTACTTCCTTGTTTGTGGCTACTTTTACTTATTTCCTGCCATATATTCACTGACTGTTAGGCACATATCATGAGGATGTTACCTACTAGGATTTAGTCTCATTCCCTATTTGGGTCATGCTTTTGGGCATAAACAGATTATATTTTTGTAGGTATATATAAGTGAAAAGTCCCTTCTACATTAGGTACTTGACTACTTTGGAGCTGGAGAGCATGGAACCAAGCTGAGGCTTATGATGCTGTGGAGTTGTTTACTTTTTTTCCTTTTGTACTTTGGTTCAGTATTGTATTCTAGAATTGTGAATTGATTGGATACTTTCTTAGACATATATATAATGAATCACACACACACACACACACAAAGATATATATATATATATATATATATATATATATTCATGTCTGTGTTTGTGTGTTTGTGTGTGTGTTCTCCAGTTTATTATTTCATTCTTCCATTGTTTACTGTTATATGTATATTTACTACTTCTGTTATTGTATATCTATTTACATCTATTGTGTTACTCTTCCTATGAGGGCATATTTTTCCCACTATCACACCCAAGACCCTCACTGCTATTTGGCAGCATCTAGAATTTGGGGAATTGTGCTTCAGGCCATGTCACAAACCAGGTATGGGGAATCTCTCAGAAGATTTTGGAACTAGGATGTTACAGTCACCACGTTCCAATTTTTCAGTGTTCGTTGTTGAAGAGGTTTTGATCATTGTTCTTTAGAGGAATTCAAGTGTTTTTTATAATCCATGAATCCTTATTTATTTAAATATGTAATATGCACAACACGTTTGAAAATCACCACTCTGATTCATTAATGAATTTAATTAATAAGTTTCAACATCCTTATGTTGCATCATTTTAGTTGTGTTTTATCACATAAAAAATTAAAAAAAAGAATAAAATACACCTTTTCTAAGTTTAATTTATTTTCCTTTAAAATGTCAAAATATTAACATTCACCTTCGACCGACACCGGTCGATTTTAGGCCCTTCTTATGGAGAACATATCACAATGAGCTCAATAGAGGTCACATATTTTTAATCTGAGTTACCATTTGAGGGTTATGTGGATCTGAAAATAAATTAATTTTTGTTTAAATTATTTTATTTATGAATATGTCCTAAAATCCAATTTTCATAGTTGGCCCACGCGGGATGATTTTGGGCTCTATGTAAGGGAATCACGCACTCACGAGCTCAATGGTACTCTCATATGTGATTTACCATTTATGAGTTATATGGATTCAAATATAAAATAATCTTTATTCAATTATTTTATTTAAGCCCAAAAAATATTTTCCACTATTTTCCCACACCGTCCAATGTTAAAATATACCTAGGGAAGGAACAAACTCTCGATCTCAATGGTGGTATCTAATTTTCAATCTGATTCACCGATCCTATTTTATATGTATTTGAAAAATTCAATAATTTAATTTAATTATTTTATTTATAGTTATTCCACTTTCTTTTTTCTCACTAGAGGTCCGTTATGAAAATACTTAAGTCACACAAAGGGTAAACCCCCCCCCCATTCTAGACCCAACTGTACCCTCAAATTTCTGATATGAGCTCCCGGTTAAGAGTTATTGCACTTTATCAAGAAAACTACTCACCTGTGGAATATAAAACATATCATTTTCCAATGAACCATTTTGAGAACACTGGGCCTCGAAATCCCATGCCGTATCTTCCCCTAATCTACGAATAATCCCATATAAAACAAATTCCTGGATCTCTGGTAGATTACACACAGTCACATAGATATAACATCACATGATCCATATGGGCTTATACATTCCTTATGATCCATATTGTATTATGTGATCATGTGATCCATAGTATGTTATGTAATTTAATATAAACTCCTTGTGATTTTATGCACAACATTTTGGAAAACACTTGTAAATGACCCCTTATTCACAAATATTAATTAAGTTCGCTTTTTAATATATTCATTATCCTCTATAGTCACGCCATAATAATATTTTTAATTATTTCTGGGTTCTCTTTCCTATTTACCATCCTTCATCCATAACCATTTACCAAACTCATCTCAGTCTATGATCCTAGTATATACAACTCCATCATTTTGTTATGTAATACTCTCTTCACATCCCAAAAAAATAATTTTTGAAGAATATCAATGTTTTACTTTGAATTTCCACGAATAAATTCTTTATAGAATGTACAAACTCTATCAATGACCTCCATACATGGATTCATCATCTACAAATAATATAGTCACACTGTACAATACTATTCTTTACTAGAATTCCAACACCAAACATGATATTGGGTCTAAATTCTCCACATTTGGAATTCTATTTTAATAAAATATCATAAATATATCTTCAACTAAAATACCATAAAATTAAATGGATTTTGATTAATTATTCCTTGTTCTCCTCCCCCATTTAAATCAAAATGAAACGAGTAATGTGAATCTAGATTTTACATTTAACCTCTCTATACCATAAGGAATTAACTTATTTATATTTTATTAAAACTCCCCCTTTCACATAGAATTATATAGTATATTCATTCCTAAATTTCTCTACACACTCTAGTAAAATAATCTTTATTCACCATACATCAAAATATATTGACTAAAAAGTGTAGGGGAACATAGTTTTTTTCAGACTAATTAAATAAAAATAATATAAATTCCCCCCTTCATTCTCTATCTAATACTTTTGATCATTCCCCTTCTTATTACCTATAATGAATGGAGCCACATTCTTCTTTTATTTCTATATACTACTGATATATTTTCAGCTAGAAAAATTATAACATGTAATTCAGTTTTCAATACATACATTAAGCCATATAATTCATAACACATTTTAGGAAGTAAGAGATTATGTAAACATGGAAAACAAATTTCATGTCACTCACCTACTTCCATTAATTCAACACATAGGACTCCATTTTTGAAAAATAATCATGTGATATCAATCACACTATCATGAATTGTTCATATAATATGGAATTAAGAAATGGTGTGGGAGTCATTACACATGTTAAGATAACTTATTCAACTTGATAATGAATGTTTCATGGTACCACATGGTATTCGTGATAAAAAATTCATCATATGACTCATTTTTTATGTGGATGAATAACTTAGAGTGATCATATCAACCTATCCACGAATATCTATATCTTTGTACTGATTAATATTATTGATTATATAGGATGAGGTGATTCCAAAAATAGAATTACTCCTCAAAATAGGGAGTCCATTTAATGAAAATTTTATTTATTTTCTAGAAGTATCTTAGTAGACTAAGAACACTAAGTATGTGCCACATTGTTATAAAAAATAGATACAAGTGAAATACATGAATTGTGTTGCTTCTCAATTAATAGATCCTTTATTGGTGCTCAAAACCCACTTTAAATGGGGATTGATACATATATTTGAATATTCAATATGGAAGGGAACCAATTGATCATTAAAATACAGAATTAACACATCTTAAGCATCATATCAGGATTGTTATCTATTTTTCCTCCATTTTCATTGTATGCGAATTCTAGAATTATCCTTGATGATCAGTGTGGTTTCTGGAAGCCCCCTTTTTAATCTAACACCATACATGAATTTAAACTATTATGATTATTCTTATCAAATATATCTCCACCGAACATGTTCACTTTTGTAACATTAGTACATTCATCCCATGAATTATATCTCTCTTTTGAGCTTGTACCAGTTTCAAAAAATATTATAAATAATTAAATTCATGGGAAAAGAGTTACTTTTAGAATCCTAAAAATAAGTGATTTTTGTTTTTCATGATATAACCAAACATAAGTTAGTATTTTCATATAATCCTTTACCATAGAGATTCTTTGTAGGAAAAAACTTCCTTCTTTTCAACATGTTATTTGAAACAAAACTATTTTAGATTATGCATCTTACTAATTTCTATGAATAAAAAATTATTCATTTTTTATTTTTTCAACTTCCAAGAAAAATCCAAATATTTTTCTATATGGAAAATAATTATTTACATTAATGATATATGTTATTTTTTCTATAGGTTCCATAGGCTTTTGCATCTTTATAATTGTGGTATTAACCCCTCAAGTAATAGTGTTCTTCATTGATGTACCACATGTATTCTTCACACATTTCCTCATCAGCAGGGGTATGTTTTTTCTTTTCTTCTATTATCACCATGTCTAATAATTTGTGAAACCACAAAGTCTTACTTCATGTATATCCATTCTTCTATCCACAACAATTGTGCCAACTATTTTCTACCATGGTGATCCTATGTTCTCATGTAAATCATTATTACTGAAAAATGGTGTAGATCCTCCAATTTTCATCTAGATTTATTACAATTTTATCCTTGATGGAGTTCGTGAGTGTAAACATATAGGTTATTAGTATTAATTTAAATTACCTTAAAATTTTCCCTCTAAGACTGTAATCTTATTTTCGATACTAACAAGATATATTCCATTGTAAACACTCCCCTTACCAAACACAAAATATAAGTACATCCGAATGGATTATTTTTAATTTTTTATATTCTTCTCAGTGTATTATTTTTCCATATGAACCCATTTACATAAATAAAAAACCTCCCATAGAATTTATACCTTTCTTTGTTGTTTCTATATTTTTATTCTGATGATGTATTACTTCATTCACCAATAAGACTAATAGATTCTAGACACATACTCATGGAATGTCACATTCTTCCACAATAGTTATCCACAATGGTTATATTAATTTTATTGAATTTAATATCATATTTTTCAATGATATTTAATTTCGTTTCATTATATTTAGTATTATTTCTTTTTTTATATTTTTTATATTTGGATCCTTTTATTCTCCACTCATAGATGCTTATTTGGATAAAAAATACACCTTCCCCATTCCCTAACCAAAATTGATCTTTTGGCCAAGAATCTTGATCTTATGGTCCTCCATAATTAGATGGTCTTTAATATCCCACAATTTGAATCTACCCTCATTAAAATTTTTCATCATTCTTCATGAAGTTTTCTGAGTCTAATAAAACTCCAATTAAACACCTTCTATATAATAATTATCTTTATAATACAAATTCAAATTTATTAATGTGGATCACACTATTAATTCATTTTAACACGATTATTTTCAATGTAAACATTTAGGTCAACCTATAATCATTTAGAACTATTTTTCATTTTTATTAGATATTGTAAAATTTCATAACCTCTTATTGTATGATATAAATATTCATTAATTTTATTTTTGATTCAATAGAAGCCTTCGAATTTTTAATCATGTTTTCTTCTTTTATTGTTTTTTATTTGATAATTGTTTCTTATTTTGAGTTCACCTGACTAGGTGATTGATCACATAAATATTTCTAAAGGCGGTCCATCTCTACTTCAATATCATCCACACATTCAGTATATTCCTTCAATATACCCCAAATTTTTTGATTTTTAAATCATTGAAAATGTAATTCTTTAAAAGAACATTTTATATATTAATACATGCCAACAAAAACCAATGGTTCTTTCTTTTATATGGATAAATTAATATTTACTAATTTATAATAAACATTCAGAACATGGTTAGAACAAAATATAATAGAAGTGTAAGATTAAATCACTTCAAATTTTGTACAAGTTCTCCCCAATGTATTATATTTTCTTCTTCTTTAATTTTTCATAATCTTCCATTCATTAATTATGTTAATTAGAATCTAATATTTAGTAGTTTTGAAACCATCTATTGAGTTTGAAATCAAAACCAGATTTTCCTTTGTTGTGTGTCCATAAAAAGTTATTTTTCAAATTTTCATGAATAATGTCACAACGATTTGATATATTATAAACATAAAGAGACAATAATTTATTCAGAATCTTCTCCATCCGTCCATTATCCATTTTCTCATTTTTCTAGAACATGTCAGCATATATTTAGATATAATTTACAGAATCTTCACCACAATATAGTAAGAACATGACCATTTATATATTATATCCATAAAATTAATTTCTATAAAAAATATATGATTAGTAATATAATCCAGGTGTATAAATAAAAAAAGTTATTCTAAGGTTGAAATTTTTTTCTAAACCATTACCCTCAGATGAAACATGTTTCAACCAAAGACACCCAAATACGAGTAAATCATTTTTATTTCCGAATTCATATTTTTATTTAATACATTTTTCATTTATTTAGGATATTTTATTCTTTTTATAAATAAATATATAAAACATATTACTCATGAAACAAAAATAATCTAATAAAAATCAAATACATAGGATATTATAAGATGCACAAAATGTAATTGTTTTCCACTCAGATATTACTGTGTTCACCACAAAGGGATGCATCCTATGAAGTCACACTGAAGATGTGAAGATGTTTTTAAATCCACTAATATTTACTAGTATTGTAGGTATAATTTTTTTAATATGTTATCACTATTTTAGGACCATTACCTTTACAATTATTGGGTTTGGGAACTCCTCCGCAAGGAGATCATCCACTTCGTCACTTCCACACAATACTTTTATGAAGGATATTCTACAGTTTATAAACATTAAGGTCTCCTCAATTGATAAAGAATATTAAGTTCAATATCTCTTTATCATGATACAGTTCATGCATCATTAATCAATATTCAAATTTGTGGTTTTGTACTTTTCCGTTGCAGTGTCTACTTATGATAAATGAGAATAAATTTTTAATGAGAGAGATATATCTTTTACTTCCCCAATAAATTCATAATAACAATTACTATAGATATGAAGATAATTCAGAATTGGATTTAACTTGTTTCTCTCTCTCTCTACATACACTACTATATATAATAAAGGATACTCACCCTTATTCTTTCTTGGTCACTCTAGAACCCCAAATATAATACATGATATCTACAAGACCTATTGTATGAATTCATGTGAAAATACATGTGTGGATCCTCCTAGAAATAGTTAACACTAAAATATCAATGTTTTTCATGTATTAAATATAATCAAACCATTAGCATGTAACAGATACATGGAGGTCAAAAGAAATAGTAATATAATATTTCCTGATCTTGTCACATTGTTTGAAATTACACTAGTGTATAAAATATTTCATGATAACCTTATATGGAACAAGTATCACATAACTCATCCATGACGCTTCCCTGTAAGGCCAAATAAAGTAACCCGATATCTTATAGACATCACACAAATATTTGATCATGCAACATCTATTCACAACTATGTTCACAATAACTCTTATCCACCTTTTTAACTCCTTATGTGAAAGTCCTAAAGTGCTCCATATTCCCGATCTAACCCAATTAAAAATCATTATCAAACATCAGATCCGAATAAAATGGTTAAGATAGATTGATCAATTAAATGACATCAATAGTATGATATTTATAGTAATATTCCACTAACGTATGATCTAAGAAGATTCATATTTATTCATTATACATAAATCATTAACAACTAATCTACCAAACAATGAAATCATAAATTGGATAACCTAGATGAGTATAATGTTTATTCTCTTACAGTGAGACATCATCATTTCCAGTGTTTCATACTTATCATGATAAAAAATATCTATTTTAATCCTCTTAATATGGTAAACTACGAACTTCAAACTCTTCATGAGATCACATTAGTAAATCATACTTATCTAGCCTCTTATCAGTTCATCTTGAATTCAATATGAAACATTCATACTCAAAATACGTCATTGTTACCAGTAAAGTTTTCTTCAGATGAACCCATGATATAATTATTATTACAAAACCTCAAGACTTATTAATTAATGTGGGGTCACATGTATATAAAAACATGTTTTCATTATGTGATTATGAATTCTGTGTGATCTATACTAGATAATAAGTTCATTTGACCTAATGGTACTCACACATGTTGGATTCTTTTCATCCATTTTTAGCCAAACAAATTTTGGAAACCCTGGGAAATGTCACTATCATCACTAAAATTCTTTAAGGTCACTTACAACCTTATTTTTTACCATCCATCAACATGGAAGAATCATATTTTCAATCATTATGATATTCCCCTTCTCATTTAAGATTATTCATTAAAAACATTAATAGAACACTGATCAACAGTTATTCTTGAATTATAAAAGTCTAGACTTTGGATATATAATATTATATATGAATAAAAAGTGGACTCATTGATTTATATTATGGTGTTTCTATTAATTTCAACACACATAGTTCTTACAGAATAAAATCATTGAAATATGACCACCAACTATAAACTCTAGTTATGACTTCATCATATACCAATACTATGGACATATTATATGATACTATAATTAAAAAAATCCAAACATTTATTTCTGTAAAAAATATATTGAATAAAAAATATATATTTAAAAGTCCATAATTTTCTCCAACCACACTTTCAGCATCGAAAAAATTATTGGATGGTATTTGGAATAAAAAACAAAATGGGTGAGCTACAAATCCCAATAAGAATATAAACCTGATAATTAAGTGTTACATATGAGTCAAATGGAATAACATAATATCATAAAGGACATGGTACATGAATGATAACATAGACCAATTACATTAATAATATGGAATTATAGGATGATATAATCAAATGAATATAGAAAAATAATAAAAATGACATCATATGAATAAATCAAGTCTCACTTCTAAAATATCATAACATAGTGACTTGAGTTCAATAAAGTATTAGGCTTACTCCCAAATCCCAAAAATACCATCTATTAATATAAAAATAGTACCCAATGTACAGAATCATAATTTGGGTTCCCTAATAATAATACATATAATCATTTTCATTCTATAAATTAGAATTAATCATAAGGTGTAAGATGAATAATTACCCATTGAAATAAATGGGTCACATAATCATGTGTAATATAATAAAAAAAATGGAATATCATAATTTTTTCCATGAATGAATTAATTAAGGAAGTATTTGACTTTAATAGGTAAAAAATATTCATAAGACATCATATGTGATTTCCAAGTGATTCGATGATGTGAAAATAAGTGGAGAAGTATCTTTAGAAATGAATCTCTTATGGGGGGATTTATAGAAAAGGGTAATGAGACATTAAAAAGGGGGAACAACATAATAATATCAATTTAAAATAAATGAACATAAAATATATTCCACAATTATATGATAAATCTTACAAAATATGGATTTTTTTTAAAATGTTATAGACTATTACTTGAAATGAGGAAATAGATTAAAATTTTCATTTAATCTGGGTTTCATATTGAACAAAATCGTAAAGAAATCCATCAAAACATGTATATACCAAATGATAAAAGGAAGTAATTACTATGTATGTAATTTTTTGTAATGTATAAATAGATAATTAAATCAATAAACTATAAAAATATATTGATTAAATATGTATTATAAGTAATAGAATAGCCCAAAATAAAAGATGGTGGTTCAGAATATCACTTACCAGAGGTTCATATTTTCCTCTCATGTTTACTTAATTCCGTTAATAATGATAAAATTTTATTAAACATACTTTTTAAAATCATTTTAAAAAATATTTTATTTATTATCCATATTATATTTATGTTTGGACTCATTTAACATAGATATTATTTTTGTTTCTTCATTCCCAATGTTGTTTTTCCTTAGTTCCAAGTTGATATAAATTTGTAATTAATTATGATATTTTTATAGAATTGTAAGATAATATTATGTGTGTTAAATTATTGAGTTTATTGTTTTGAGAATTATTAAAATGTTCTTAACATCCAATTTTATTGGTAAATAGGCCAAATTTATATGATATATGTGTTATTATTATATTCTTAGTTCATTTTGTTTGGCTTTCCAACCATGATGAAGTTGTTGAGTTTCCAATAATATCATTCTTATATATAAATATTACATAATGTTAAACAAACTATAATATTATTGTATACATGTTTCAATTTATACTATTATAAGTGAATTAGTCAATCTATTATGGTAGTGGTGGAAAACGAAATTGATTGTTCACAAGGGTAGTGATCCATCCATAATGTCAAAGTATTTTTCATTGTATATATAAATGTGAAGTTTTTTGATAGTTAATATTCAATTAACATTATAATATTAATTAACATTTATAGTAATGGAATCATAATGCCATGTTTTTTGAGGATGAAGTGGACAAAATATTAAAAATATCATTTGAGAATATTACCTTCCCATTTGGAAGTATCCTCATAGGTCACACCTTAAGGATTCTTTTAATGGTATTTTAGTAAGAACAACTCCTTGAAAATGGGGAGGAGTGACGGGGTGTTAAATTGGTGGTGTTTTGGCTATCTTTAAGTCTTATAAGCTGTGATGAGAATGGGTGGTATTTATAAGGGGAGGATAAATGAGTATTAAAATATAATATTTATTAGTTTATTATTGTTGATCGGGGCTAAAAACTTTGATGAATATTGGGAATATATAAATATATAAATATATAAATATATATATATATTCATTTCTTCATGTGAGTTCTAGATAATTGTTTTATAAATCATCTATGAAGAAGTAATTACGGTTTTTAATTTATAATGTAAACTATTGTATTTTTTCTTGTTTGTTTATTCACCAAAAATTAAACAATTTATGAAAAATACAAATAGTTAAGTATAATAATTTTTAAATATTGTGATTCAAAAAATGAAATCCTTTTTATGAAAATAATTTTATAAATATGTTAAATTTATATTTTTTAAATGGTTATTAATTATAAAAATGTCATTTTTATTGTTATGATCATTTTATAATGCTTTGTAAAATTAATTATGGTGTCATAAAATTACTTATATAAAAAATAATAAAAAATTGTTCTATAAACCATTTTTTATAATAATAATTTTTATTATTTTTTATATTTATCATAATAATATAAAAAAAACATATTTGTTTTACAGAAGTCTAATAAATAGTATCATTTTTAAAAAAAACATATTTTATGTGTCTAATAATAATGTTTTTCTCTATTTACATATTATATGTTAAAAATATATTTTATTATAATTATGCATGTGAGGTTATTTTTATAATAGTCTTATTTCTATTCTTAATCATCATATTAATATTTAAATGTCTAGATCACTACTACAATGTTCATATTTTTAGTGTTCATATGAATTTAATACCCTATATAAATATCCCATATTTTAGTCACTAATCCTTCACATATATTCTTCCTCATGTTCATATATAAATATTTTTCTTTAAAAAATATATATTATAGTTCTGAAACACAATTTAATTTTCCTCTTCAGTGCAATATTTCTTGGGAATCCTGTAGGTCAATATTTTCATTTTATAGTTTACTTATTTTCTATTTTTTATCCCCTTGTAATGTTCACAATTTTATTTAGTATATTTATACTATAAATGTAGTTTTAAAGTCAATGTTCTAGTTTTCTTGTTGTGTCATTTATTGCATGTTCTTTACATAATCTTAACTTATGAAACATATTTATAATCAAAAGGGAAACTCCAATGAAATGTTTTTGGGTCGTTAATGATATTATGTCACCTTTTAAGAAATAGTCTTACTGAAATTATAAAACATTTTAAGGTAAAAATAGTTGAATGTTGAAACATTTTATGGAGTGAAATACCATATTTTCTTTTATGATTTGTTAGTGTCTCCAAGAATGATTCATACAAAAAATAATATCATTGAATCTCCTATATGATGCCATAAAATATGGAATAAAACATAAACCACTATAACCATTTATCATGTTCAATAAAATGAATCATCCTCTATATTTAATTCTTAAAATTTCATCCCACAATAAATTTATGGCGTTCATTCTTAATGAATAATCCTAATTATTTGTTTATGTTAGTGGCATTAACGGGATACATGGATGATAGTTGAGAGTGGACCTAAGGGGATAGAGTAATTATTTGGACTATCAAACCAATTTTGTTGAATGTAAAATAAATTGGACAAATGATGACCCAAAAAATGATTGAGGTATCCGAGATTGTCAAGAGTATTCCATGTTCATAGTTTATCACGATCATTGATCTCAAAATATTATATTAATATAACATGTTTTCATTATATTCTACATATATTATTCACAATTTATGCTATATCCATGCACACAAATTAAAATAAGAAATTGAATAACCAAATATACTTATTTTTATCATTAAAAATAAAAAAAATATTAAACGGATGTGAATTCAATATCTTTAGATTAATAAGATGTTTTTACATTAATCTATGTATCATCAATGTTCTCCCCCATATATTTGTTACTATAAAGAGAAGTAACACAAATTACTTTTTTGGAAGTATAAGAACCATTTTAATTTCCTTATTTATGTTTCTTAATGATATTTTATTTTATTTTTATGGGACATATTTTTGGTTGAATGTAGGGTTGCATGCAATTATTTACTGTCTTTTTTTCTTCCCTCTCTTTTTATTATTTCACTTTTTATTATTCTTCAAATATTAAATAATTTTAAAGTACATCAAATGTGATGGAATAAATTGGGACAATGAAATGGGAGATGTGTGATTATAGTAATTTATCATAGTGTGTATTTCATGATTTAACTATGTGGAAGATACTTCTTGAAATTGTGGATCATTTTGGGTAATGAAATCGAAGGCACCAAATATTTAATAAAACATATTTTTTTAATGGATAATTAAAATATGAAATAAGAGGTTAAATTCATTGTAATAAAATTATATTGGATAGCATCCTTTGAATAAATTTGATTTGATATATCTATTCTCCTAGATTCATAAAATAATTGTAAGAATAATATATTTCAATTTGTAAAATATTGATTTGATCATTGTGGTAAACCTATCAAGAATCACCAATATTTTAATATCAATATTATTATATGATTTTCAATTTAATTCATTATTTCATTAAATAAATATAAATTCCCCATGTATTATCTATTCACAACAATATAATAAAAATTTTGAAAATAATAATTTTGAGTTGTATCAAGTATCATTTAGTGAAGATATATGTCCAATTAATATTTGATTATTGGTTTCAATTTAAATATGGTTTTTTATTACAAATCAATATTTGGGTTGTACTTTTTTATGTTATATAGGAATTACATGGATGAGTATTATATAATTTGAGCTGAATATTAAATATATCTATTAATAGTTAACCTCGTAAAACCTTACTGATTTAGTGCCTTTAAAAACTACGTGCATAACGATAATATTTCCTGAAATCCTTCAATATATCCCAAAACATTAGTCCCTTATAGTACCCTTCAGATACATATCCTAATTAAAACCATTATTCATAAACTAGTGAATTTGAAAGATAAGAAAGGCTGATCTCATATCATTATTAATGGTAAATAAATGAGATATCATTCAATAACAATAACTGAGAACACGATAAGAATAATGGTATGATAACCTGATCATTAGTTTTGAAATTCATGTCGAATGAAACAAATATCATTAAACACGAGTCATTGAATAGGTATATTTCATAAAAAATCATAAGAGCGGGGAATCATCAATACTCAATTATGAACAAAAACATATACCATAAGATTAAGAAATAAATCTATTCAATAAACATAAACATATATAGTCATTTATTTGTTCAAGGTCAACATCCAAGACTATCATAAGGGAAAAATACCATAATTTATTTGGTTCCCCCCTTATTCTATTATTTTCATTTTCAATGTTCTCTGCCAACACTATAATAGTTGAAAAAGTCCAATAGTTGATTGTCTTTACTCTCTATCCCATAATTTACTTTGTAAATGTTCACTTCCATTACTATATTTGTGGGAAATGTAAAATAATAAAATAGTTTAACTCCCTATTACGGTCTATATTATCTCATGAGATATCAATAAATACCCAATACATTGGTGGGATATATAATTCTAGACACACCCAAAAAATATTAAAAACCATACAAAAGTGTTCCAAAAAATGAAAAAAAACATCGCTTCATAGTAGGATATCCCAAGGAATGGAAACATGTTTCATGAAACTTTCATCATCACATAATCATAGAAATCTAGAGAATGGAATTTGATAGTATTTTTTGGAACATTAACTATTTCATCATAGCTGAAGTAAACCATGGGAAAGGAATGGGATTCACATAATCAACATTAAAAAATAGTAATCATTAGTCATACCTAGAAATTAAGTGGTTTGTATCACATGATTATATCCCATGTGAATTATAAAAGTCATTAAAATATTTTTACATAGATAAAAATTACTACTAATATAAAATTTTATCATTTATTTTAAAATAGAGAAAATATCATTTTCTTTTGTTATCATTAAAAAATAAAACTCTCAAGAATATTGAGAGAAAGTATTTTCTTGCAATATAATTTTGAAAAAATTTAAATAAATCATAAATTAAATGTATGTTCATGAAAGTGGTAAAATCCATTAATGCAAGATATACTATAATGAAAAATTCATTTCACACATATTAAAATCTAAAAGAATGACATTTGATATAATTTGAAAAGATTAATTTTAATCATTTATAATGAAAAGAAAAGGTAAAATATAATCTTTCTAAAACATTAATGTATTGATAAAAACATTAATAATGAAATTTTAAGAATATAGACATGAAAGAGAAATTTTATCACCCAATGAGAAAATGTGGTCTGATTATCTTAAAAACATTTTTGTAATCATTTTATATATGAAAAAGTGGACAATTGTTCTAATCCATGGAAATTTTTATACTAATAAATGTATTATAAATTATATGGGTTTTAAATGAAAAGGAATAAATAATATCCCTCAATGGAAATTTATCATAGATAATAATGAAAGGAAATGTTATAATAACATAAACTCTTACATCGTGTCGCATATTTCTTCATATACATTCAAAAATCATCTTCTTCAAGAATCCTACATTGAGAAGAACATTACCGACTATTATGGGGGTGTTTTTGGAAGAAAAAACAATGGTAATGGCTAAAGATGTTGATATTATATTTGGGTATAGATTAGTTGACCTAATGGGCCCTAGTTTTGTGGTGAACATAGGAAAAGATATTCCCATTTATATGTTAGGGGACCGACACACATGTAATTATTAATAATATTTAAAAATAATAATCACGATATATTAAAGATACTAATAATTTATAAAAATCAATGTATGTGTAACATAAAATCAAACATCCATTAACATAATCGGATTTTTACATGTTTTAAGGTATTTTAACCATGACCATCTATGTAGTTTTAACCCTCATTAACCCATTTAACCTTTACCGTAGAAATGAATTTTTTACATCAGTTACAACACATAATATAAATAAATTATATTATACTAATTAAAAAATATAGACATTTTGACTTCATATATGGATTCAAATTTATGATATTTAATTTATTTATGTGTAAAAAATTAGATAAAAATAAATTCACAAAATAAAATGAAAACCATTTTAAGAAATAATAATTTTTAAGAATAAAATTTAATTTAGTATTTTCCATTCCTCATAAAAACTATTAGATGAATGTAAATATATTTTATTGTATATATTATCTACACATTTTTTTAATAATAATTCATAATATATGTTTAATAAAATTTTATAATAAAAAATAAATTATAAAAAATAGTATTCTGAAAAAAATGTATGACATTTAACCATCAAATTCATTAATATTCATTACTAATAAATTGAAAATCAATGAAGGAATTACTACTAATTTTATCACATTAAAATTAAATAATTTTCATCAAAATAAAAGTTTATTAGTGATCATGAACCATAATATATAACAACATACATCACACTAAAAAATGAACTTTTTACAAAAAAAATACTATTTTTATCATTTCAAATTCAGAACTTATATCCTAGGAGATAATAAAGACATTTTCTTTAAGTAAAACATATTTCCGTAATTTTACTGGTTAATGTTTTTTACTCATACCCACTAATCCAATATATATACTATAGTAATCAAATATATTAATAATAAAAATTCAGTAGAAAATCATAGTTATTTTATTCTCGATGTGGCATGCAATGAAATGTATTAAAAATATAATTTATTTCAATGGAAATCTATCATAAATTATTTGGGTGATAAATTATAACCCCTTATAATAATTTCTCCCATTAAATTCCACCACTACAACACTAAAAAAGGAGGATACCTCCATCTCATCACATTCATTACTTCCCACATATCCTCCTCAAATTTGTTTTTTTTACAAAAAACCTTATCCAAGGTAGTAGAAATTTTTTTATAGTAAATTATCTCTATGATAAAATATTTCAAATATATTTTCCATATATATTAGACCATTATCTATGAGTACAATCTCTGATATCATTACATGGGAAGGATAAGATGTATACGTCATTAAAATTGATACATGGAAGGCATCATGAGCTTGGGAGAGTTTCAATGGAAGAGACAAATAATAAGATACCATTATGATATGACCACCAATATCAAAGAGACTAGTATAAATATGGATCATCATATGATTCTTTCTAAATATCATATCCTTCATACATCTAGATATTCATAGTAATAATGTATCACCAACTTTGAACATTAGATCATGCTGATGATTGTGAGCTTACCTGATTTTTTATAAAATATCCATAACATTATCCACCATTTTTGTATTGTTATAAGGATACAAAATATTTCATTTACCTACATCATTCCAATACATTGGTCTTCTAAACATCCTTCAATAGCGAGCTTCATAAGAAGCCATATGAATATTCATGTGAAATATATCCTTTTATGAAAACTCAACTAGAGGAAGTTGTCGGTCCGAAATACCTTTGATATCCAAAGAACATAAAATCAAATTATCCTCTATTATTTAATTGTACCATCAAAATAGAAAACGGTCTTTAAATTATATTCAATATTAATGTTCATCTTAATATTCGTACTTATTTGATGACTTATTTGGAATATTAATGTATAACTATGATAATGATGAGAATGAGTTGAATGTTTTACCCCATGAATATGTACCTCTAACTTAATGAATTTACAGGAAATTAGATCAAGATAAAAATCATATTTGAAATAATGAAATTTTTAGACATTATAAGGTAATCAATGGAAATCTAAATACAATTATTTCGGTAATTGTTTGGCAATAAAATAATAAAATATGGCATAATGTTTTATAATTTCCATTACGGTAAAGTTATAGGATGTAAATTAATATTATTCTTTTATATCCCTCATATAAAATTATTAAATACTAATCAATAAGATGCATAATCTTAAATTTACATTTTTATGTTGTTCAACTAGAAATACTCCTCAAAATATTTATAATTATTTATAATTCTTGTATGAATAGAGATTGATGAACTGTGAGCTTCATCCAATATCACCTTTCCCAAATATGGTGTTCAAGTTTTACATTTTCATTTTCTAAACCTTATCATTCCATCATAATCGTGGTTGACCTCTAAAACATTCCATATATACTATTGAAGCTGTAAATCCGCCTTTTATGCCTTTATTATCTTTACATAAATTGATTATTGATCACTCATCTGAGAAAAATAATATCTCTCTTATCCCATTTGAGTTGGTGTTTTTTCCCTTTCTAAATATATATATATTAGATCTATTTATAACCAAATCATTGATTAACATGTATATTCCTTCTCTCACATAACATCATCCATATTTTCCATCTTTACATTAAAATAGTGTATTGAGTAATCATAATCTGTAATCAACATCAACCATATCCATCGGCACATATTAAAAAATTTATGTGTGAATATATAAATTAATATTCTCTAATAACTCTATATTTTATGCACCAGTATAACTATAATGACTCAATATCTTTAAATAAAAAATTACGATTTTCAGGTACAAACCACGGGTCATGTAAATATTCGTAGGGACATTCCATTAGTGAGAGTTATAAGCTAGAACCAAACCCTTCCACATGAAATCAGATCTTTATCCCGTGTTTAATGCATCATTATTGGTCAAAATCCCTTCTCAACTATGGTGTTGTATGTGAATAGGTTCACTGACCATCTTTCTCTATGGTTCATTGAATGTTTTCTCACATTCATTTTTTCCATGTTACATGGATCTATTTCGAGTCAATTGGGGTATCAGATTTGATATTTACTATAAATTTCCAATATTTAATGAATAATATCCAGCCAAACCATGAAAATTATGGATCTTGGAGACCGTGGTGGGCGTGGTCCATTTCTCAAAAACTTCCATCTTTTAAAGATCCACCGATATACCCTTTCTTGGGATTATAGGACACATTAATGAAAATTTATGTATCTAGAATTCACACTAGATAAATTTTGCATACATCTTTTTATTATTCAATGTATTAAAAAATATTCAAATGATGTGCATTCTCTTCCATTAATTTGGTATATATATTATACACATATATAGACATTACCATGAATTGACCACGGTAATCTATAAATACTCTTTTATTTTAATCTGTGATGATAATCAGGGAATTGATAATTCCAAATAGAGTAACTATATATTCATACTGTTTATAACACATATAAAACGATATGCTTGATGTATCCTACCTTTTTACCCTCATATGATGACACTTATATTGAATATCTATCATTGAAAAATATTGAGCAACTCATAATTGATCAAATTGATCATCAATACAGGGTAAGGGATACATTTTCGTAATAGTGATCTTTTTCATGTCTCAATAATAAATAACTATAGGCCTTGACGCAATTTTCATATGATAAAAAAGAACAAGTGCACCCCATTTTAACTCACTAAGGGATATGCATCCATTGTATTTTTTCTCTTCAAGTTTGATCATAAATTCATGAATGTTAATCATGGACACTCTATATGGGATATTTTACATTTGTTTAGAACAAGGAATTAGTTATACTAAAAATCAACATCATGATTCAATGGAAGACTATTCTTGTCTTTAAAATGGGAGTCTTAAAATTCCTAAACTATATGAATCCATTAAATATCCCATTTCTCTATAGACATTTCAGATAAATATACAACATTCATATGTAGTAAGATAATTAAAAATTGATGTAATTTCCATTGGATGTTTATATTCATTCACAGACAACTAAAAAATATAGGTTGATTCAAGATATCATGTATTAATTCCCTTCTCCATCAATTGATAATGTATCTATATTAAGAGAGTCAATCCATGCCTAAAATGATGTCAACCTTTACTAGAGTGATAATAACATGGTTTTTATGAATTAAATCCAAATAAAAATCTACCAAAGATGAGCTATAAACCTAAGATGTTATCATCATACTAATAAGATATTTTATGGTTAACTCAATATCTAATCATTGTGGGTATAAATTAACTATCCTATAAACAGTTTAGGATATAAAGAAACCCATCTGACTATGAAAAAGTATGATAATTCAATATTTTAGTGCACATATCAATAACACAACTTCATTGTTTTATCCTCAAACACATACTAAAACTAAAATGTTTAAAACGAGTAACAAACATCAATTATATATGTAAGAAATAATATGATTATAAACATCAGTCTTAGGACGTGCTAAATTATCAAACCATCTTTCAACCAGTGGACCATTAATTTCATCGCGTATCAATAAGTATTATCATAGGTTTTTATCGATTTATTCCTCTCATTCATTATAATACTTGAAATTGAGAGTGTTAATTAACCAATGAATATCCCCTTGGAGTGAAAAACAATGTTTCTAGTTAATCGTATTTTTATTACACTAGGTGAATGTTGAGTGAAGTCCCAACCAACATATTTCTAATTACCTCTTTGGGCATCTATTCCAGATCCTAAATCAAATATCATGTTTCCATATAGGTATTTCAATTCATGGAAACCACACAAACTCTACTTTAGCAAAACATTAGGATGTTATCCCATACATAAACATATTTTCATCTGTTTCACAAAACTATTTTACTATTAATCACCAAAATTAACTAAACCTTAACTCTGATAACATCTATATTTATCTAAACATTTCATACATAAATAATAACTCATTTTAGATGAGTATTAAATATATCATAATATAATACATACACTAGAACCATAAAGGATTACATTATTTGGAGAATATAAACCTACTAATCATATTTAATAAAAGATCATTAATATATTACATATTTTTTCTCTAGAAATTTACAATTCTTATTCATTTCCTATATAGAACCATTCTTTATAACCAGGGGAAGTGGAATCATAATAATGGGTGATCGCATATTCTATGTAATATTAAACATAAGAGATATAAATCAGGGATTGTAATTGAGTATAAGATAAACATAAGGGTATGAGAACATGATCGAATCATATAACAGTCATATGAAATTATTCAATGATTGTTAATCACGAGTCATGGAATAAAGAATTGTTATTACTAAAGGAATATTTCATAACATTTTGGAATCAGCAATAGCTAGTCATGAGTAATGAGAACACATAATAAGCATAAGAGATAAATTTTTATCATACACATAAACATATAAAATAGTTTTCACTATAAAGGATCACATTGAACACTATCCTAGTGAAAAATGTTCGATATTAGATAATGTTCACACCCGATTCTATCACTTACATAGTCGATGATCACATCAAAGACACTAATAATGTAAAAGGATTCATATTAGATATAGTTCACTCCACATTCCATCATTTTTGTAGTCATGGTTCAATTTCATAAATATCATAGTGGATAGAGACCCTTAATAAAAATGTTCACTCCCTATTAAATCCCATATTATCTCATGCGATACAAATATTTACCAAATTCATTGGAGGGAATATAACTCTATACCATGAATGACATAATAGAAATAGTTCATATGTATGCCATATATAATAAAAACATCATTTATTTCATTTTAACATAACAAATAGAAAATAAATGAGTACGAAAATAATTTCACCATCTCATAGTCATAGATATACAGGTAAATGATGTTGATAGTATCATGAAAAAATTATTTATTTCATCACATATTTATTAACCCATAATAAATTAATTGGATAAGTAGAATAATCCTATGAAATATTATTATATTCTATCCAATGAATGAAAATTGATTATATCATAATATAATAACCCCATTTATGCATAAAATCCATAAATTATGCTGAAATATAAGAGAAATAACCTTAAAAAAGATTAAAACATTTCCTTTAAAATAAATAAAATTTCATTTTCTTTTGATGTCAGTAAAAATCAAATGTTCTATGAATATTGACAATACTATTATCATTTAAAATAATCATGGAATCACGTAAAGTAATATTCAATGTAAATAATTATCATTAAAGTGATAAATTTTGATCACACCATATACATTAAAAGAGAGTATTATTTTCAGACTTTTTTACAAAGTCAAAAAGTGTTTCATTCCTAAAACATATCATGTGAATCCTTTTAATAATGTAGAAATAATATTAATGGTAATAAAAATCATCTTTCTCAAAAAATTATTTATAAATAAAAAAGTAACATAAAAGTTTTTTAATGACATGAAAATGGAAGAAGAATCTTATTGACCAATGTTATAATTGGGTTGTGTTTTCATTAAAACTACTTCTCCACCATCTTAAGTAACAAAGAGAGGAAAACATTAATATTACATTGAAATGATATTAATAACTACAAAGAAGAAAATATATGTGGTTAATAAAATAAAAATTATAAAATATCCCTCAATTAAAATTTAATATTTAAAATCCTAGAGAATAAATTAGATTCTAACATAACCCTGAACCTAGGTCCCATCATGATTCATATACATTCAAACCGCATCTTCTTCAAGTAACCTCCTCTGAAATGCACCATAATGGATATTGTGTACGTGTTTTGTGGAGATAATAACAACATTATCGCAAAGAATTATATTGAGATAGTATTTGGGAGATAATTTTTCAATATGATGTATCATGTTTTGTGGAGAATATAGGAGTGGTGGTGACATTTTTATGTGAAGGGAGTGACATTATTGTAATTATTTTGAATATTAAAATATAATATTGTCACTCCGATGAAATGGTTGCTCTAAATTGGAGCATGTTTAAATATGATATGATATGGGATCAAAATTAATTAGTATAATAATAACTTGATATGTTTATATTTCATTTTAACACTCTTCTATTTAGTTTAACCCTTTTTACTATCATGGATCAAGATATGACCATACCTGGTCCTCAAAATCTATTATGTAGAAGAAATAAATTGGCATTATAATCATTTTTTATATATTCTAATGTGAATTTGACCCATTTTGTCTAATTTAACAAAGACTGAGATTAAATTAGGGATCATAAAATACCACATTGTGTTATCCTCTCTAATATCTTTCTTCAATTGGGAATCATCCACTTTGTTAGCCTCGTTATAGGCTTGTGTAAAATTCAAGTGAATGTCATCCCAATGGTGTTGATATTCAATCCATAATTAAAGTAGAATCTAGGGGAATATGTTTTATTATTCATTAATTCCACACTACTGTAAATATGACCTTTCCCAATGCTTCTATACCAACGGTTTGTAAAAATCATTGTTATAGGTACCCTTTCCCAACAGTTTGACAAAACTGTTGGGAAATCCCACTTTGAGGCCACCTTTCCCAACAGTTTGGCCAAACCATTAGGAAAGGGTATGGATTTCCCAATGGTTTGTCTAAACCTTTGGGAAAGCCCACATTTTGTCCACCTTTCCCAATGGTTTGGACAAACTGTTGGGAAAGGGTATACCTATCCCAACAGTTTTCCAAAAACTTTGGGAAAGGTTCCCCACAAATCAACCTTGCCGAGAACAAAAATCCAGAATCAAAATTTATACCAACGGTTGTCAAAACCATTGGTATATATCCTTTGATTTTTTATCATTTATTCATACCCAGAACATTATATAAATCAAAATTTAAAATCATTATGAGAATACATGTATATATTTATGTAATTATATTCATTAATGTCATGTTTGGTTAGTGGTTAAGTCGTTGAATAATAATCTAGGGGTCCGGGGATCCAATCCCAGTGAATGTTTTTTTTGAAATACATATACCACCGGTTCCATAACCGTTGGTATAGATTTTCATATTAATTATACCAATGGTTTCCAAAACCGTTGGGATAGGTCTATAACAACTGTTTTGGGAAAACCGTCGGTATAGACCTATCCCAACGACTTACTTGGCAATGGTTCTCCAAACCATTGGTATATGTTATTTTTCCAGTAGTGCCACTATATTGATTTTTTAATGGATTCAATCGATACATATATCCATCAATAAATAATTGAAAATGTATTCATCTAAATCATTTCACTGAGTTCCACATCATATGAAAATATATTTCCAATCAAATTATAGAAGAATCCCTTTAAAAATCCATGATGGTTATGAAAGACAAGAAAATAATCCAAGGGGATTAGTTCACCTAATTCCTAATGGAAAACATTATAATTTATACATAATAGGGTAAGAGGGATCCATTGAATAGACTTCAGCATAATGGGTTTTTACGTCTTATAGGGACACTAATCATGTGTAAGATATTTTAACCAGAAACACCATTCCTTGTCGAATTTTTTTTGGATGATGGATGTTCATTTAACATATTTATAAACATCAACAAGACCCCTAGAATGGTAACTTTTATGGATGAAAAATGATATTCAATTCCTCATTGACTATATGAGTAAAATGGCAACCGCTCTAACTACTAAGATATGATTGGAAATCAATTCCCTAAAGATTGAATCAGTATTGGGGGTTATTGGTCATAACAACTAATTTTCTGGACACAACATGATGATAAATGAATTCTCAATTTATTTCCATAGCTTTTCCATGAAATCACACGTGAAAATTTTGTTTTTCGATCATTCTACTACCTATAAGCATATATGACGTGATGTACCAATCAACAATCTAGTTTTTTTTAAACTAGATATGGAGTGGGAGTTGTTTTTTGTAGATCATACAATGTAGTAGTTTTTTATTGGTACAATGAATTATTTATTGAATTTCAACAACCATTTTTTACATTTTTATCATGAATAAGAGTTTTCTTTTTGAAATCTCAGGTGATGTGGTTTTCATTAATATTTTTTATCCTAATAAGTGTTTCATAATCATCCTAAGAATATTTATAAATTTTTAGGAATATGTAAGGAGGGTGAATTTTACATATCTCAGAGGTATTAAAACTTAAGTAAGTAGTCTAAATTTTCTTTATTCTTTGTGGTATAACAAAAATCAATTTCGCAGATCTATTCAACTATAGGGTTTTCTATAATTTTATGTTATAGTTCCTATACAAAATCTATTTTATACGGCTTATCAAATCATGATATAATTCATTTATTCCTACACTAATGTATTATGATGATACCGCGTATATCCATTCTACATCATTTCAATGAACAACTTGTTAAGGATGATTGTGGCATTATCTTGTGACATCATTAGGTTACATGTGAAATTTTAAGGATACAATTATTGATATTCCTAAGATATTTTATACCAAATCCCATAGTGTCAATGAGTTTTATGATCTCCATTAATGAAACACAAACCATCTTCCTTTCATGGATATATCCTATTTAAATTATGTTTCAGATCATGACCAGGTAAAAATTTATAATTCATTATGTCATTTCTAAATTCAGAAGTAATATACAAAACATCTATGTTATCACTGAATTGACCAAGAAGACTCTTCCCACTCCGAACATAATTTTTTTTCATTAGGACTAGACATTTGATTTATGATACTAGATGAAATTCGTCTAAAATGTTGTCTCTAGAATTTCCTCTAAAACATGGGGAAATAAAGGTAAATATATTTTAGTGACCCTTCCTTCACACCAAGGGCTCATGACACCATATTTATTTAGAGTATATTATTCCATTAATATACAAAAATTAATTATTCATGCTTATTGATTATCCGACCACTTCCATATAGTGACTAAAAATAACATTGATGGAAGTTATTATCTCATAAGAGGAATTCCCAAATGAAGGATGTCAGCATCATATAGAAAATTTGATATCACAAACTTGTTTCTTCTATCCCTTATCTACTAGTAATATCCCACTTGGAAAAGATCATTGATGTATCGACTCATTTAATTTTCTAATGTATTAGAAAAAACCAGATAGAGGGTCTCTATAACTGACACCCCTACCTAACTCAAATAATCCTATTTTATATCTAATATTGATGTAAATAATTCTATAAATTCTAAATATTGTGGTGATAACTTCGAAAAAATAATTAGATAATCCATGTTTCTTGGGGAAATATAAGATGAGGTTCCATTTCATTGTGTTGAAGACCTATGAAATGTTAATCTTTAGAGAAAAATGGTCATCCTTTTCTCTATTATGTATTATAGTGATAACATATAGGGACGTTTAAATGAAGTTATTTATTCTCATATGAGGGAAAAACTCAATTTCATTATGGGTAATTAATTTAAAAAACAATCGCATACTTATGGCCTGAATATTCCAAATGATCTATGGGAAATGTTTTCCAATGGAAAGTAGCATATTATCATTTATGTTAATTGAATTTTCCTTCATATTAATTATTGAAATAAGGTTTCATTTGTCACTATATTTAAGTAAATTATGTGTGGATAATTCATTCATCGCATTCATGACTTTATTATAAACAATGTCCTAGTATAACAAAAATAATTTTTTTGTTGAATCCAACAGGGCCTACATCACTATCCATATTTAATGAGAAGTGTAAAAATTTGATATCACCTTCAAGAGTGGATATAGTTTGTTCATTTTTATAGTGGTATTTAGTAAAATTATTGATAATTTACACAAGTATGGGAGTTATACTATTCTCATCATCATTGTGTGGTCATTAAATGTAATCTACCACGACATTGGAGAGGTCACTTTTAGAGGTAAAGGTGGTGAAATTAATTTAAATGGAATCAGTTCCTCTCTTGTCCATTATCTACCATTGAAATAGATAAAATATATTGGATTATATATAACTTTCTTAAATATATTTCACATTATATAAATTTCGAAACATTATTTCATTAATTGAATGTTCTCAATCATGATTTTATTGAAGTTAAATTTCTTTTATTGAGGTCATATCGTGGTAGTAATTGTTTTTATGGAAACACACATATTGATACTCAGCATCCTTGGTTCCTTCTTCCAAATGGGATAATTTAGTTTTATCCATTCACACAACATGTACATAAAAATCATTATCATTCAATCTATCTTTTGAGATGGAATTCTATTGATATCATTCTTCCAAACATTTCTAAAAACTTCCTTACATCCTAGTATTGTTAATCATGTATTTTAGAACATAAAATGTATTGGGGGTGACCTTGTTGTGCACACATATTTCTCAAAAATTATTTTATTGTGATTAGAGCTACATTTTAGAAGGGTGAATATAGATAATTAAGTATGTACACTACTGTCATTAACCTAATATAGGGACTTATAACGTTTTCTTGACCGCATTCCATTAATCTTGTATCTTCCCCATGTGAATTAATATCAAGCTATAGGGACCATGAAAAGACTGCATTGTCAAATATATGTGGATAATTCATTAGTATACATTTTAAAGAATTTTGAATCTATTTTCTCATCATGTCTCAAAAAAGTAGTACTATAACACATAATAACCCAGTTTTATTTATTTTCCCATAAATCATAACCAAATAACACTATAGAACCCTTCACCTAGTGCATGTGGTGGAGGCTTATACAAATGATATAGTGATGGTAGTTACATGTATAGTGGTTAATAGATAGGAATGTTGGGATCTATTAGTATAAGATAAAAATTGAATATTAACAAGTCCCAACACTCACAAGTATTCCATAGAATTATCATTTACATTATGAGAGTCAAAGGAGTACCTATGGGAGGTCCAATTGAAATATATATAATTATCAGACCTTATATATGGGTTAGTAATGCCATGCAATATTGGCCTATTGGTATCCAAAATGTATTTAATGAATTCAATTGTTTTATTATTCCCATGCACTTTAATGTTCCATTACAGTACATTTTTTCTTCGGTGGATGATCCATCCCATGTTTGAGGAAATTTATCATGTGATTCTTCCAAACATAGCCATCCCCATTTCCATTTTACATTTTTCAACATATATTTTGAGTTCCAATCATTTTTCTGATAATGTTGACATTATTTATCTGTGCTGTGATTTTAAAAAAATTTATGGGTATGGGATTCCTCTGAATTATAATTATAGTATTTTACACTGAGTGTAATGGAATTATTAATAGATTTAATCACTTTTAGGGTTTATTCTCAGACATCATACTTATAGTGTCCTTGAATAAAGAAATATATGTGAATTCCAATTAATCCTTTTGTTGAGGTTGGTTATCTTAAATGAAACCAAGATGATTCCCTGCTGGTGTGGACACCTATTCTCAATCAATGTTATGTGTCGATGCCAAATAATATTATACCATGGCATTGATTTCCTCTAATGTTCCTTTGTTGTGAAAGGTTTATTATCTCTAGAATGTTAAATTTACGGGATTCAATTCCCCCCCCCCACCAGATGCACCTTCATGTAAATATTTCGTCTCCTAATTGAGAGTCGCTATAATGAGATTAAATCTATAATGAGAAGGAGATACTATATGTACTTCCTCAAAATATGCATTTTTTATCAAGAGTAATTACATTTTTATGCGATGTTTATTAAAAACTATTAGATGGTTAGGGATTCTACCTATCAATCTTTAGATCATTATCCTTGGAATCGTGGGTAGGAACATTTGGTTCTACATCATTATGGTCCTGGTCAGTATTCATGGGCTATGTAGCGTGAAATGTATTAGGTGGAAGTTTTTAGATTTATGGGTCATGTATATTCTATTTCCCCATACTAATATTCATTGGACACCTAGAATAATTATACATTATAATTTTTTGAAGATTAGAGATCATATCTCTTTTTAATTTGAACAGATGATTACAAAAAAATACACTCCAAGTAAAATTTGGTTCACCTTTCATAATGAATCTCCAAATTGAGGTTTCCCTCTATAGATGTGATTACTACCCCTTCAAACAATGTTTTAATAAATTCACATTCAACTATAACTATAGTATAGTGACCAAATGTAGAAGTGTTGGTTTCTCTATAAATCATAATGGATATTCTAGTCGATGAGGAAATATCAAAAAGAATATAAATATTCCAATATAGTCAATTAAAGATAAAAATATGAATCCATACATTATTCAATGTGTTTCTAAAAATCCTTGATCAATGTTTTTATCCCATTATATAATCCTAAGAGGGATAAGATTTAGGGAAACCAAGACAAATGTCCACACAATCATTTACTAGTTATTAGAATGGAACATGATATGGAAAAATCCCATTTCCATCAAAATATCTTGTAGTCATAAAATCCCCATATCTCCAAAATACTTTGGAAAAATCATTAGAATTTTATAATTTGTTCCCCTTTATAATCAAAACACTCATGATAATATAGTATTTACAATAGTGTAGTCATTCCTTGATATCCTGTTAATTGGAAGATACATGGACCATTTGTCTTATATTTATAACTCTTCTAGGGGAGGCAATGGGGAAATTATATAAGTAAGGACTCACAATATATTTAACAACCTATTTGATTAAATTCTTGTGGAATTAATTCTCTAGTAGCACAATGTGATTAGTTTTGGTTATTTTTCTGGGCATGTAGGGAAAAAAATATATTTATACAGAAGAAGATCAGATTGATCCATTTATAGATATAGTTTCTATTTTATTTGAATAGTTAAATTTTGATTCCCTAAATAATATTCAGGTTTGGACACTTCCCCTCCTTGTTATTCAATCACTAATCCCTCGATTATCCTTTTATATTTTAGCCTTGTAATTAATTTTTTTACGTCGGATTCTATTCATAGTGAACAAAAATGAAATTGATATTTTTAATATATTTGTACATGGTGATCCCAAATGTGGCTGCAATTTTATTATATTAAATTTATATAAGAGGTAGATATTATTTTTTAAATAAGTAGTAAAAGCACACCAATGATAATTTTTAGAGAAATGGATTTTTATGAATAAAATTGAAATTGGTTTTTCATTTCCTTGTAAAAACCATAAAAGAAATGTTTGTATATTTTATAGAATATATTATCTAAACCTTTTATAAAAATAATTCCACAATAATGATTAATTCAATTTATGAAGATCAAATACACTAGGTATAATAAAAACAGTTTTTCTGAAAAAAAACATCTCTTGTTGACATTCAATGAATTATATCATTATTTCTAACAAATAAAAATCACTGTAGGATTGATTATCCGTTTTTTCAAATCCAATACCGATATATTTCGAAAAATACAATTTAATTATCTATAAAGATATTTAATTTATAAAAAACAATACATTTAGAAATTTTTCTTTTATAATAAAATATTATTTTTTAAAAATATAAGTTGGGTACCTATTTCATAATATTTAATCAATTCATTTTAATTACAAAAAACAATTATAAATACTTTTTATAATTTAGTTTTTCCAATTCATTTATCTCCAATCCCATAGCTAGGTGATAATAATAACATTTATTAATAATATTTCAAAATCATATTATAGTTCATTTAACCTCATTGTTTCATGTAAAGTAAGGTGTCAAGACCATTAAATTTAATTAATGTGAAATTTTTAATAGAATATTTGTTTTTATAAATAAATCTGATAAATTAATTTGGATATATAGCTTTTTTATTCTATAATTATTGAAATATATTGAAATTATATGAACAAAAATTGATTATTATAAAAAACAAAATGAAAAAACATTCAATAATAAGCTTGAAGATTTACCCTAGGATTTATTTTAGATTGTAAATATTACCCATTGTTATGAAAACCAAAATGACATTTATAATTGACTTGATTTTTTTAATTGATCAACAAATTCAAGGATTTTATGGCCTCTTTGGAAAAACCAAGAAGATTGTAGGATATATTAAATGGAATATCTAGTATTTGGGGTTATTCTAATTTAAATCATTCCTCAATTGGAATATTCTTGCATCATAATATCTTTAAATATTATTCATTGAAAATGGGAGACTAGGTATTTAGATCATTATCCCTTAAAAAGGTATTACATTGAATTTCAGAATGGGACCCCAATTCATGCCCTTTGACTTCAAAAATTCATTTCCATGAGTGTGGGAGAATATATTTGTGAAGTGCATCTGATTTTCGCATATCAACTATTCAATGGTCTAGTGCTCTATTAATGTGTATAATGGCAGTCGTGTCGAATCCAAAATGGTTGTAACAATTTTAGAGTCGATTATTTTTAATTGATTGTATTTTGATTGGGGGCGTAGATCTTATATGAAATTATTGATTATTGAATATTGATTTAAAATTTTATTAATTATTTGGGTGATATTATAATTAGGGAGATAATCTTGTGATATCCGTGAGGTTTTCTTAATATTTTATTAAATTAGCGCACACATCACAAGATGAATTTGATCATAATTCCCAGGTTTTAAGTATTTAATATAATACTTAAAGTAATGATTTTTCTAATTATAATTTCTAATTTTTTATGGTAGTGTACTTCTGGTCCCAATAATCCAAGTAGTCCAAAAGATAAAAAAACATTTCATTAATCCATGAAAATTTATGTTCAGTATACACAATATTAACCTAAATAATTGTAAATGAGAAATATCCCTCAATCTATTAGTATCCCTAATTTATAACTCTCCCTGACAGTATATTTACTCATCCATTGAGATAGTGTTAATCTGGTTTATGTTTTTTTGGGCGATGAGTAAAAAAGATAAGAAAAAGAAAGGGATGTGAAAAGAGTGGTGTGTTGAAAACATACACAAACGGTGAGGAGAATTAAACACAGACTATCAATTGAATGAATAGATGAGAAAAAGAAATGTTTTTACATGATTTAAAAAATTTTGAGTCCATGAACATTATGAAATATAATTTGGATGAAAATAAGTGTAAAAGAAGAAAAAAACATACATTAAAATTATATTAAAAGTAAAAAACATAAACGATTACAATTTAGAAGAACATTAAAACGAAGAGAGGTGGAAGGGTCTCTTAGGTGAAAACTTTAGATTGGAAAGTCCAACCAAGAATTTATAAATGCATTTCTCCTGACAATGTATCCTCATATATTATGAAATTCCAAATTCATGAATGAAGATGAGGGGATGCATTTATAACCCAAGGTGGTGGACTTTTTGCATTCCAAATATGGCCCTCCACATGGATTTCCAATTTGACCATCCAAATAACTGAATCTAGATATATTATCCTTTTATAATTCATATATATTTCTGTTTTTTCTGATTTTAATATTGGGTGATCATTGTAATGTTTTAGGCAAATTTAAGGATTTTGTAATAAATAATGTGCATCTATCCATTTTTATCAATAACTTTTCAGAGTCCAAAATGTTAATGAGTATTTTTTAATTAGAAGATGCCTTGAAATACAAACCATTTATTCTACAAAGTCAGACACCTATTTCATTTCCATCACAATAAAAAATACCATATTTAGTGGATGTCTATATCAATATAAATTTCAATTATTGTCTATTGATTTTAATTATATAACAAAATGGTGGAATGGACATCAATTCATCCTTTGGGTTTTATTGGAAATGGGAAGCAAAATTTTTTTCTATGATGAATTTCATTTTCCCCTGACTTTTGGTGGATAATTAAGGAATTTAGACTTCTGGATTTTTCCAGGAAATTCAATCATCATGGACAGTCCTTTTTCATCAAAGATTCTTTGGTCATTCTTATGTGGCCCATATAACCCTATAAATGGTAGTACTAGACACATATTCCTTCTAATGATAGGTTGAAAATTGAATATGTAACCCTAAAAAAATAAACATATAATTTGGATAATTACAATGAGAATAATAATTAAAATAATGAATTTATTCGAATGGATTAATTCAAATAATTCTCAAAAATTATATCTAGTTGCAAAACATGGGTATTTGAGACTAAGTATGCACTTTTAAATAAAACTTTATAATGGGAGTAGTAAGAAATATATGAAAAAATGAATAAAATAAACTCTCCTCACACTTATTATTGTGAATTTCCTCATGTGAAAAAATATAAAAACATAAATGAATAATTGTCACTCACCAACAAATATAAAAAATTTTCTTACCCCACTCATGGGATGTTTTGACTATTCCATGCATCTTTATTGAATTACATCACAAATTTTTTAGAGAAACAATATTCCAAACACAAATATTTTTTTATGCTCAAATTAATAATGGGAAATGTAGGAACTCAAAATTTCATCCTCTCAATATGATAAAAAATTATTTATGGAGTTCCAATCATTCACCAACCAAACATGAAGAACATGAAGTTTGAAAGATAACTCAACTTACATTCCCAATCCTAAAGATAACTATAATAAAGTGTTAGTTTTTAGGGGTTTTTTCTGAGATAACGGGTTTGTGGGAATTTAATGTCTAGGAGGGAGGAAAATAGTGTTAAAACGCTTTCATTAAAATTGAATATGGAACCCTACAAAATAAGAATCATAGAATTTGGATAATTAGGGTGAGAGTTATAATTAAAATAATAAATTGATTATATTAGATTGATAAAAATAATGGCCAAAATTTATATTTAATAAGAAAACATGGGAATTTACTACTAATTATACACTTTTGCATGATAATTACTTATGTTAGTAGATAAAAAGATATAAATAAATTAATAACATCAAATCCCCCACACTTATTATTATGCATCACATCATGTGAAACAAATATAAAAAAATAACAATATTTAGTATCAATAACAAAAAAATATTAAAATGTTGTTTTTCCCAACTAGGGTAGGTTTATTCCATTTCACTCATTCTAATTAAATTCCACCACAAATTTTTACAGATACAATATTCTATAAAAATTAATGTTTCATGCTCAAATTAGAAATGGAAAATGTAGGCATTGAAACACACTCCACTCTATATGATACAATTTTATTTATAGAGGTTTAATCATTCACTAACAAAAGGTGAAAATCATAGAGTTTTAAATTGCTGTCAACTTCAAATCACTATACTAATGTGGACAAGAATCAAGATTACTTTTATAGAGTTTTCTAGGGCTATGGGATGGAAATAATATATTTTCATAAAGATATGAAAAGAGTGGCAAAACACTAACATAGAAAAAGTAATGAATAATTTGAAATAAGACTTTAAATGTTATGGAAATATATATTTATAAGGTAACGAGTGTGTGAAGGATGAAACAAAATAAGAGGATTAAATTTTATGGGGGGTAAAAAGGTTAAATATGTACACAATACAAAACTTATCCCAATCACAAAAGAATAAATAATGCAACTATTCTTTTTTTTCTTTTCATTTTTTTCAAAAGTTGAAATTTAAAAAAAATCACACTCATATCACAACCCATATTTGATCTCGTCAGACACTAATTGAAATAGTTATAAAATTGTCAAATGTTATGGGATAGTGATTTTTGACTGGCCCAATACACAAACAATTTTCTATGAATTTCATTTCAATTTATCTTTTTACTCTTCTAAATTACATTTAAAAAATTACATAAATGAATATCCATTCCACAAAATCACTAAATGATTACCTTTATCCCACAATGAAATATATGATTTCCCTAAAGAATATAATAACATGTTGAAAATAAAGACATGAGTCCGAAAAATGAAATCCACCCCCCCCCCCCCCACAGAGATAAATTTTAGTAAATTATGTAATGGAAGTATATGTAGATGTTGTGGGTGACAAGGTATTGGGATTTTAATGTGGAAATCAATTAAAAGTATTACATAGGCTCTAAGGGTCATTCAAAAGGATGATTAATTTAAGGTTAATTGGAGGCTATTTGGCTATTATAATTATCACGGGGTTAAGAAAATGCCTCTATCATAGTAATGTACACTAAATAGGAAACTCATTTCAAAGGTCCAAAATATGAAGACTCACAATTTATGGGTGAAAGAGACACTAAATTAATATATGGTCATCAGTGACATCATCATGAAGTCAAATGTTGTTCCACACATATGGGGAAGAATCATTTTCGAAATCAAAAAAAAAATTCAAAAATCAAATTTTTTTAATTTTGACATAAGATTTTATATCTAAATTTATGATGAAAATATCAAGAAAAGTTAAATAAAAATTTTTATTTTCACTCCCCAAATTGGTTGGAAAATTTTTCAAAAGTGGATGGTGTATAATTACAACACTTATTTGCTATTTTATTTGTTTTTATATTTTTTTAAATAAACTCCAACAAAAAAATAGAAAGGCTAAATAAAAAATGTAAGGTGGAATGTGGTAAAGAAGGAGAATGAGAGAGTAAGATGAAGAAATATAGAGAGAGAGGATCTCCTGGTTTGGATTTGGTGTGTTGTCATCATAATCCATTAGTGGGTCTAATGTAGAATTTGCGGATATAAGGGAAGTAGATGTGAATATTGGGATTTGTGCCATCATTGGTAATGATGTAGAAAATTAAAATTAATTATAAAATAAAATCAAAAACCAAAATCATCAATATTTTAATCGAACACTAAAATGAAATTAAAATTACATAAAATTAATAGAAAACATGGGTTTCCTCCCATGTAGTGCTGCACTTATTTTTTCTATAGCTAGACAATTGTAATGGACTACCCATAGTACGATGGTGGCCAATATATTCTCTCAATTATAGTGTTCTTATATAAAACTTCTCCTTTCAGAGGCTTGATTTATCATTGTATAATTTCTCCCCATCCTTATAAACATGCATGAAATTTAATCAGGGTGGAAAGAGAATGTATATATCCACTCTTTGGTCTTTAACATGTAAAATTATATAGCCCACTGAGAGTTGTTTTTATATGAATAGAATTTCAAAATGATGCTTCAATTTAAATTATACATTTATTAATGTTTCAGATAGCATAAAACTAGATTATGAGATCATAGTTTTTTTAAATCATTTTTTTATTAATATAAAATGTGGATTAATCAAGATTAATGGGTACATTAGATGAATAGATTTTTCTGGATCCTTGATGTCAGTTGTTTTCATAAATAATACTCAATTTCAACCTCACTAGTGATAAATTTATTAATTATTGACCAAATATCACACAAATCATTACCATCAGTACAATATAAACACATTGGTTCAGTGTTCAACTCATATAAAACATAATTTTTAGGATCATGGATATGAAATTGTTAATTTTGGATATTCTAATTTGAATAAAAAAATGGGAATGCTAGTTCATTTTTCGTATTATCATGCATGTTGTAGTATTGGATATCAGATGTGAGATGGGATTCTAAATACTTTTCAAGATCATTCAGATAGATGGATTTTACATATGAAATTTAAACATCAACTCCTCCATTTGTGACTTGGTTAATGAGGATTCAATATTCACAGATTCCTCTATATTTACAATAGGAAGAACATGATGGTTTGGGATTTAACATACTCTCAAAATGTCTTTCATAAGCATGGATAGAGGATAAATATTGGATATATTATTTGTATAGAATGGATAAAATAATATTTAACATGACTAGTTAGTCACCAAATTACATGGATAATAATCCAACATGGACATCAATTTTGGTTTTAGATGTCACAGGGAAAGGTATTCCTAGAATCAGAGGAGATTGGAAAGAAGTAGTCTCACCTTCCATGTCATGGGAAAAGAAGTCAGTAGGTAGGATAAGATCAATGAATCATACAAATACATCTTCTATAATTCTATCAGGACCAGTTGTTATTCGATTGGATAACTAGATGAAAAAACCTCTTTGGTGAAAGATGCCTAGACCATGGTTGGAGAATATTAATTTGGGTTTGAAATTTATCGAGGCTCCTAGGTCTATGAGTACATCATCAAAGTTGGAACTCCCTATTTATCATGGATAATTAAGTGTCATAGGAAATTTTCAATTCATGCGTATGAAATGCTAGATTTAAACGTACTGAATTATCCTATTTTTTCTCTTATGGGTTCACAACTCCTTCTGAATCCTTTCATACACAGGTATTTTTTGATGTAATAAAAGAGGTAAATTTTAACATCAACATGTCTAAACATGTCGAGAATTTTAGGATTTGGTTCAATTGACATATTTTTAATAGATAAAGATTGATTAAAAAGATTTTTTTTCTTTATATGAATGTAAGGAGGTGATGGAGTTACTTTAGGTTCTTTTTCTAGTTCATTTTTCATTAATTTGTCTAGATCAACATTTAAATAGTAATTATAGGACTCATCATGAGGAATAACAATTTTCTTTCCCGGTATATGTAATATTGCACTTACATTACCCATAGGGTTCAGCAATGGTTATGCTGAGATATGGGAGGAATTTTATTGTCCTTGCTGGCTTATTTGGGATGTAATTTGACCAAGTTGGGTTTTAGTACTTTTGAGGCTAGAATGGGTGAAGAGTAAAGATCATCCAAAGCAATTTCCCATAAATTATTATAAGAAAAGGCATGACTTTCATTGGGATTTCCTTTGTTTTGGTTCTTAAGAAAGTTCTTGTATTGGGTTGGGAATTTTGAAATCTCATTAAGATAGTGGAATCTAGGGAGTGTAAGAAAATGATTGATCCTTTGAGTTAGAGGAACAAAAGGGTAAGGTTTTTGAAAGTTACCAACACCTTAAGGATATTGGAATTGGATTTGGTTTCAAGGAGGTAATTGAGGGGATGATAGATCGGACTAAAATACCTCAATCATGGGTGGATGGTAGAATAGAAGGGCTCATAGTGGGGTTGGATGAAGTTTCTAATTAACTGGACTGATTGTTAAGGGCTGGTATTCCTCTGACCATATGCTACATTGAGCTCCATTGGTCTGAAGGAATAATATGTTTTCCCTTGAATTTTTGGAAATTTGTCATTTGTATGAGCTAGTGAGATACAAATTACACAATTTTTTATAAGTCTAGGGAACATATATTGTGAATAAGATGAGTTTGGGGAGTTGGAGGGCACACCGTGTTGTCTCCAAAGATCATTATGTTAACTCATCCACTTGGCTGCCTATTTGGGATCTAGGGATTAACTCTCTTTTACTTTTTTGTCATATGCTTGTGCTCGTGTATGTAATTTCTACGTGTTTTCTGTCATGTTCCTTATAAGATATCATGTAGCTATAGAAGATTTGTTAAAAGAACAAATTACACCTTAATCATCAATGATAATTAACTTAATTGAAAACAACACCTCATAAATGTGTTGTATCCGGAGTTGGTCTGTGATTTGTTGTTGTGGGCTGGTTACCTAACCCTTTTTGAAACCCTCCCAATACTCATGGTGTGATTAATTATGTAATTGATAGATACCACTAATTTAATTTTTGATATAAATGCTATTAGAGGTTGGAAAAAATTTACATAATATGAGTCACTCCATGTAATTCCATGTGGTTATGGAACTATAAGGGAGGATGTAGAGTCATGACATTGAAAATTATTCTAGATAGAATGGGAATGCTCGATGATTTATTTTTTTCCATCAGAAACCTGTTAAGGATTATTGGTATATCACACCACTTAGAACTCTTTGAGCTGAAGATGAGAATCCACTCCAGATAGTCCATGGAAATGAGGTAGAATATGAATCAAAACATATTTGAGTTCAATGTTAGCATTGTTGTTTTGATATTTAATATCAAGGGGATGGGTATTCATATCAATAGAAGAAATATCTTTAAGGGTTTGAACCCTAGGATTGGACATTTCTAGCTTTATTCAATAGACAATGAATGGTTTAGGTGTGATTTCATGATCCCTAATGTTCCTCCTCTAATGGCGAAGAGTTCACATTATTTCAAGGTCAAAAAAATTTGATGGATTGTTTGGTAGGCTACTAAGAAATCACGTATGTTTTCAAAGGATGATAAAAATCATGTTTTTATTAATGGTTTTCTTATTATAAAAATTATCTGAGAAGGTGATATTTTCTTTGTGTTTTTAGATTTTAGTTTTATTGATTTTAATTTTTTCTATGTGGTTATTTTTTTAAATGATATTGACTATTATTAGAACCATCCCTAGAAAGAACCCAATATGATGAGTGGATGATTATATCCTATCAATCTTTTCTTCAGAAAAGTGAGCTCATAGGCTCCTAAATTAGAACAGGAAAAGATTACAAGAGACCGAAGGAAGATATTTTACATTTATCGGGAATAAGAAGAGGAACCATTTCATCCATCATAATGTTCAAGTGGATGCTTCTCTCTTCATTGATACCTTTATTCACAAGTCCATCCTCAATGATATTCACTACCTGAAAAGTGTGATTGATAATGTAGTTCATAGAGGAAATCCTTTCAAGGAAATTGATCTATTTCCCTTCATGTTTTCGTGAGAGTTGATTCTGGACCACCCTTATTGAATTAAAAACCATAATCGAATTAAATTCAAGATAGATATTGTTCCAATTTCTTTAACGTACATAATCCAATGCACTGATAACCTCCATCATTTCATCCTCCAATGCCAATGCATTTCCACAGGGAATGTATCTACATTCCACCACAACCCCATTGTGGTCCCTAGTGATGACTCCAAATCTTGAAGGTCCTAGATTGCCTCTAGAGGCTCCATCCATATTACATTTAAGCCAACCAGAGAAAGGGGATCACCAGAAAACCTATATAGTACACCTTGTATTTGGGTAGTATCATTTCTACTAATGTGTATAATGGTACTCAGGTTGAATCTCTGACAATGTTATAAATTTTAAATTCAATTTTCATTACTTGATTGTCTTTTTATTAGGAGGGTCATTTAGAGCCTAGATGAAATGATTGATTATTGAATATTGATTTAAAAATTTAATAATCATGGGATGAGTTCAAAATTATAGATTTAAGCTTGTGATAACCATCATCTAATCATTATATTTCATTAAATTAAAACCCAATTCACAAGTTTAATTTGAACATAATTCCATATGATAAGGCTCTAATACAAGACATAAATTAACTAGGGTTATAATTAGTATTAGTACTTGTTTATGGTATTTCATTTTTTGATCCAATAATCCAAGGAAACCACATGTTAAAAAACATTCCATTAATCCATGACAGTTTATGTTTAATATACCTAGTCTTAACATAAAGAATACTCAATAAGAAAAATCCCTCAATATCGAAATATCCTAAATTTATGAATCACCCCAATATTAAATTTACTCATCCATTAATATGATATTAATTTGATTATGTTTTTATGTTAATGAGTTAAAAATATAAGAAATGGAATGGGACAGGATAAGAGTAGTGGGTTGAACACACACACAAACATTAAAGTGAATTAAATTCAAACCTTCGATTGAATGAGGATGTTAGAAAAGTGGAGATTTATTATACATGATATAAACTACTTTAGGACAATGAATATTAAAAAATAAAATTTGGACGAAAGTAAAAGATGAAAAATAGTAAAAATTTATTAAAATCCTATTTAAATGAAAACAAAATTACATGATTAGAAAGAAGAATAACAGAAATGAACATGAAAACAACGAGAGGATAAAGTGTATCTCAAATGAAAACATGCATATCGTCAAGACCTTTTCAAGGATTTGGTCATGTAAATGTTTCCAAATTAATTCTAAAATTCCAACACCATACAAAGATAAGAGGTGGATGCATTTATTACCCAAGGTGGTGGGCTATTTTCATTCCAAATATGACCCTCTACTTGGATTACCAATTTAGACATCCAAACAACTGAATCTAGAGATATTATCTTGTTAAATGTTTTATATATTTATTATTTCTATCATATATGAAAATTCGGGGCTCATTATAGTTTTTTATCCAATTTTATGGCCATTTTATTTAATAACTTGAAGCATTCCATTTTTATCAACACTTTTTCACAAGTAGTATTGTAAATGAGCTTTTGAATAGGAATATTCCCTAAAATAAGAACTATTCCTAATATAAAGTCATCAACATATATATTTTCTTTATTAGTGAAAATTATCACCTCTATTAGATGAATATATCGGGAGAAAAGTAAAAAAATGTGTGCTTATTTTAGTTCATGAACAGAATGGTGGGTTGGAATTCAAAGCATCCTTTGGTCCCCTTTTTGTTGGATTTCTCCCTTGAAAGTTTTATCCATGATGAATTGTATTTTTCAACGAATTATTGTATAAATTTATTGAATTTTTTCTTTAGGATTTATGTAACGCCCTGACCCCAGCTACCCAGAGTCGGTGCATTACTTCGTAACATTGGCATGATCACAAGAAGATCAAATCTCGAAAGACCGATTGGTTTAGTAGCCTTGGAATAACTAGATACATTCATAAGTTTTACATTACATCATAAATTGAAAAACTACTACAACAACATAATGTCTCCATAAACCACACTCATACATAAAATCCCTGCAGGTCATTCATAATTTACTTCTTCACATCCTGGAAAAAATAAAACATAGAAAAGGGGTGAGCTCAAATGCCCAGTAAGGATAACAATATAGCGGAAACTTTCATAAATAAGAATAAAAATTTAAGGCAATGCATTACTAAAACAAAAGCCTTTTAAACTTTAACTTCAACATAAAATGGCAAAGGTAAAAATGAAATAATGCCATTTAGTTACTCACATGGATATTCTACTAATCGAATAATCACATGCAAAAATCAATAACCACTTTCATAATGTTGGAATGCATAATGCCACACTTTAATTACTTTTCAAGGCCTCGTCCCAAGACCTTGGGGTGAACTGTAACCGGAACCCAACCCGGAGTGCCTCTAATAACCGGACACCAACCCGGAGTGCCTCTAATAACCGGACACCAACCCGGAGGGCTTACTTTTACCAGTCCCTAACCTGGAGGGCTTACTTTTACCAGTCCCCAACCTGGAGGGCTTACTTTTACCAGTCCCCAACCTGGAGGGATTACTTTAACCAGTCCCCAACCTGGAACATACTTGTCCAACACATTCATATGAAGTAAAGATTGAAATATAACATAAACATTCTTATTGGAACTAGCATACGAAATGTCAATACTTTCACCATAAACTATGAATGGTATAAAAATATAACATCCACAGTCAAACATATCACAAAACCTTCAAAACAATATAGAAGTTTTGTATCATAATAAATCAACTTCAAATAATCTTAAAACCCATCAAAGGATGTTGACATAGATGAAATCAAAATTCTTTTTAAAGAAATATCTCCTTTTATTTTGAAATCATTTAAGATCCATATAAAATCAAACATTTTCTTTGAAAATAATCTTATAAGATTTTAAGGGAAGCTTTGACGATTTTATAACGGCGGAAAATAACCGAACCCGCCGTATAAGTTAAAAAAACATTCTTATCTTAATTCTGTCGAAAAGGTTAAAAAGCACCTTGTTTGGAAAACGACGGAAAGATTCCCTTATAAACCTCTTATAAAAAGTCAAACAAGGGTATAAATGACTTTAACCCATATTCTTTTAAATATTAAAAATGTTTTGAAATACATTTTGAAGAAACATGGATGTGGATGATAACGAGATCCCAGTAGATTATTACGTATAAACAACCTCAGATAATGAAGAGATTGTGAAATAACCCTTACCAGTTTGGTAACTTATGAAACATACAACCCATGAAATAGGTATCATACAATGAATATGTAAGTACACATAAATTAGAGTGTATTACACAAAGAATATAATTATGGGCAGTACATACACCACACAAAAGGTAATGGTGTCAATATGGCATGAATCTCATGAGAATAAGGAGTGAGATGAAAACCCCTTACCACGTTAATCAACTGAGTCGTATGGCCAAATGTTAATAACCACCAAATGATTTACAGAATAACATGAATATAAATAGAATCATGATAATATATATCAAATGGCAGTACACAATACACCACTTTCAATAATTTAGTGGCGAACAATGGAAATCTCACGGAATTGAAAGTGAGATAAGAAAATCCCTTACCTTGTACTTTTCCTTGGTTGGGGTAGGTTAACCTCCTGTATAATGGTGAAATAGTTGTTATTAAATTATACAAGAATCATATACATTAATATGATATCATATATGATCTTTTAATATTGATTTGATAATAATATCTTAGTATTATCATTATATCGGGTGTTAACTTACTTGTTTTCTTTTATATGTTTTGTTATGTAAGACATGTTTGTAAAGGATAGGTTGTATATTATTCATATCCAGAATGATATCAAGTCCTTAAACATCATTTTTAAATCATCAAATGATAATTATACTTGAATGGATACGATGGAGAATGAATCTCATCGCGTTCGTGGAGACGGTAGTCCGTACGTACGCACGAGCGACAATATCATTCTTTTGATATTAAAATAATATATAAATGGATGGTATATCATATATACAGAATCATTAACATGTTATATTTATTATTTACATGAGTTACACATCATTATTATACCCATACAAATAATAATATATTGAATAACAATTACACCACGACGTGGAGACGGTAAGCCGTACGTACGCACGTATGGTGACATGTTATTCAAAGGGTGGATAGAATACTGAATATGGTTGTACCATATTTATAATAACATCACAGTATATGTAAGATACTGGAGTTATTATTTTATAATGGTAAGAACAAAGTAAGAAGAAGTGGAAGAAGAAATGAACTTGGAGAAGGGTGGTGAAATCATTACCTCTTCTTCGGGTTCTTCCTTTTGATTTGATCAAAAGGGCTCCTTAGGTTGGCTTTCTGATCAAAATAAGGACTCTAGGTTGTAGTGAGGGATGTTGGGAGAGTATTTGGGCAGAGTTTGGCCGAACCAAAAGGCTTGGAAGGTGTGAAGAAATGAGAAGGAGGAGTTCCCTTTTATAAGAGGGGTGAGGGGCACCTTTGGAAAAGCTAGAGATATTAGTTTATAATAAGTTCATATTCGGTTTCTAATGGCTCCAAAGTTGACTATTCAAAGGTTAAGGTGGGGATGGGTCGAAAAAAACTCAACCAATAGAATTTAGACAGGTTTGGGTACTTATATTAACCTTATCTTTAAGTATTAACTATAAGTTAATTAGTTTCACTTTTACAATGTCTATTTGTATTTTTATATTATATGGTTAATAAACTTACCATATACATACAAGCGACCCACAAGTGGTCCATTAATGATACTCCTATCATGATATAAGTCTCTTGGCCGAACCTTAGATTTTTAGGAATTTAATATCAATTAATAATATAATATTTGTTTTAAAAACTCTTTTATGGAAATTTTGACACTATTCAATAGTTGATTTTTGTGAAACTCATAACAGATTTATTACTTCGAATAAAGTCAATTAAATCAATCCTAATATATCATATTATCCTAGAAAATTATTTTAATTCATTAAAAGTTTCATATTATATTTATTTGGGTATTTATAATATCAATTATGTTAATTTTTCACTATTATAGTAATTACTGCATCATCATTGTGTCATAAATAAAATATAATATTTAATGTCTAAAAATTATAAATAAAATATAATTATGTAGGGAATCTTTTTATCTTTCTAATTAATATTTATAATCTAAAATCCAACATATATAACTCTATGTAACAATTGTCTTTCTAAAAGATATATGCTTGTGTCATTTTTGTATTCATTTTAACTTAATTAAAATAAAGTGTCATTATCACTTACAAGTGGATCCATGGGGTCCCAAAATCGACCCAAAGATTCCCATGGTCGACCATGTATCAACCAATAGGGTCAAGACACGTTTTAGGGTAATTTAGTATTATTATAATATTATTTTTTTAACCCTTATTTACCGGATTTACCCTTTAACCATGGTAAATAAAATATTTACCGCAGTAATTATTCAAAATGTGTAAAAATAAAAGTTACCTATTTACATAATTTGGACATCCTGATTCCAAATATGGAATCCATTTTCCTAAATTCAAAATACATAAGTGGCAGAAATTAATTTAAAATTAATTCCCGCTGTCAAAACAAAAAGCGTGTTTTTAAGAGGTATTAACTATCAAAAGATTGACACTTGTTTATGTTCGGTTTAATTGTAAAATTATGTCCAATGACCAACATTATATTAAATGGTAAAAATATATTCTAAATATACTTTAAAACCACTCAAATTCACAATTTATCACTATTAATTATTTTGATTAAAAAAGTTGTTTTTAATTAAAATTTAGTAATTTTCACTATTCATCAAAATATGAAAGTTATCCGAAATGTACCAAAATTTCACCCTAGGCTAATTTTGATATTCCGAATCCAAAAATGAAGTCCATTTTCAAATATAAAATATATATAATTTCAAAAAGTAGGTATTAGTATTCACAACGGCTAGTTTAATTAGTTGTGGTGTGTGTTAGAACTCGAGGTTGCGTACAACACACGCTATCGCATTAATCGAAGGGAAACGTACCGTGGAAGCTTGGGGTGTTACATTCACCCCTCCTTCAATAAATTGCGTCCTCGCAATTTGAAATTTTTCTTCGAAAATAAAAGGTTGAAAAAAAAATATCTTTGTGGGAAAACCCATATCGGAAATTGGGTTACTAAAATTTAGTCTTAATATGAGGAAAAGAGAAATGAAAGGGTCACCACCAAATTATGATCTCGATTAGGAGAACATTGGTGGCAATTAGAGACATATAATTGGAGGAAAAACGTAAATATTTATAGGTAGTGATTGAGGTCATCAATCACAAACAAGTATAAAATTGAGGTCCTTAAATTCATCAATCTATGATGATTTGAAATACCATCGGTTCAACAAAACATAAGGTATTATGATAACACATTTTTGACGTTTCAAAATATCTTAGTTGAAATCCCACATCGAAAAATGAATTAATGAGGCCTCTATTTAAAATAAAGAGTGGAAAGTATGAAGATTACCCAAAATAACACATACTAGGGTTCCATGTAGGAGAATATGGATATGGAGGAGAAATCTAACCATCAATTATCTGATGGAGAGTGGTAGAGAACATGGCTATGAAAAGGCCAACAATCCCAAAGCCATAAATTAGTGATGATTTAAGGTACCATCTAGGGAAACATTTTTGTTCTAAGTTCCTTTTATTAATGTTGAGGAATTTATTTATGAGATTGGCTAAGATCATAAGGAGATATACTTACTTTATAATCAGAGTTTTATCCATTAATAAGTTTCTACCACAAACTCATATTTCACTCTAAAAGATACTAGAATGTAATTTTTTTATTTATTTATACTATTCGTACAGGGTTCCAAAATTAATGAATTTATAATTCATCTACCAGATCATTAAAAAAAACAACATTATTTAATCCAGGACATCTCATGGGCCAGTGGTAGGTGATACACCCTTGTCGCCCTTCAGTTGCGGGTTCAAGTCTCGCAGCCTTGCCGGACGCGATAGGTTGCCGCCCGACCTCCGAGTTGTCCTTTTATGGAAATCCAAAATAATCCAAACTAGAACTATCCAAAATACTTCTGTACAAACTTACATTCCAACATTTATAAGGAAGGTAAACATAATTTAGATCCTTTTTACCCCGTAATAGCATATGAATACCTTCATAATGTATTCTTTTAATACACTGAAACATCCTGAATTACCATATTCTTTATTGATTACATTCATGATCACTTATTCCATATAGAATGATGGATATACTTCATCAGTCCAAAAATGTATTAAACCCCAACAATGATGGAATATACAAATCATTAATCAGTTCCAAGGTAGTCAAGAATATCCAATATAATTTTTCCAAAATAATCATGTATTAGTCGAAAATCACTACCTCGGTATCAGAACTATATTATGGTTTATCATTCTCTCAACCATATATTTTCCAAAAATTTATCCTACTATTGAGTCACTTTTCTTTGTTCCACACAATCTCATGTCCTTAATGAAATAGTACTCCAGTACAATCCTTATATACTCCATAATTATTATAACAAGTACATTGTTGATACAACACTCAATTGACATAATCAACATAAGAACTCTAATCATTCCTCTTCATCTGTGGTAGTATCATAACTTGATTATTATCCAATAACATCATTTGCGGCATAGTCTGATGACTGGGACATAGGTTCGCGTAGTGTCCAAACTCCTTGCAAACGAAGCATTGTACATTTAAAACCATTTTCTTACCCTTGCAGTCACGTACTTTGTGCCATTTTCCTCCACACTTATAACAAAATCCCATTCCTTTCAGGCATGTTCCAGGGTGTTTCTTTCCACAGTTACCACATATGGGAAAATTCTTCTTTTCCCTCTTCCCTTTATCCATCTTTCTCTCTTCTATCCTTTTCTTCTCTTGCTTCCCTTCAAAGCCATAGGACTCAGTAAAATCTTTACTTATCTTATCAACACATGATATTATTTCTTCATATGATGATAATACATGGGAGACTATTTCTCTTATAAATTCTAGCTTAAGACCATGAAAGATATGATCCTTCCTTCTCTTTGGATCATGTGCATTTCTGGAGTTCTCATTCCTTCTACTGGGAGCCATTTCTAAACAACGGCATAAACTAGATCAGTTTATGAATCAAAATACATAATCCCATACTTATAAAACACTTAACATAAATTGAACTATTTATGGATATAATCCATAATCATAAAAATGTTTTCTTTGAGGAATTATATACTCATAATCCCTTCATAATGATTTGTAATGAAAATGAGAGTTATCCTAAGCATATCCCCCGGGTGTGTCGTAACCAAGAGTGCAGCAAGGCCTGTTGTCGTGCACCAGTTCCCGTTCGAGTCTAGCTCAAAGCGGTGTTTTCGGGTTTTACCCCTAGGTACATCAGTGCCAGAGCCGCCTCTACCTGCTCGTATCCAGACAGGGATGTATTGCTCGGAAAACTCACAAAATCTCTACAATACCAAAATTCTAGGAAGTTCTTCTATACTAATCCTCAAAGTTCATCTTAGGTCTACGTGCTCTAATCAGAGTTTATCTAAATCTAGCTTCCAAGGTTTGTACTAAACTTCCTCTGATACCAACTGTAACGCCCCGACCCCAGCTACCCAGAGTCGGTGCATTACTTCGTAACATTGGCATGATCACAAGAAGATCAAATCTCGAAAGACCGATTGGTTTAGTAGACTTGGAATAACTAGATACATTCATAAGTTTTACATTACATCATAAATTGAAAAACTACTACAACAACATAATGTCTCCATAAACCACACTCATACATAAAATCCCTGCAGGTCATTCATAATTTACTTCTTCACATCCTGGGAAAAATAAAACATAGAAAAGGGGTGAGCTCAAATGCCCAGTAAGGATAACAATATAGCGGAAACTTTCATAAATAAGAATAAAAATTTAAGGCAATGCATTACTAAAACAAAAGCCTTTTAAACTTGAACTTCAACATAAAATGGAAAAGGTAAAAATGAAATAATGCCATTTAGTTACTCACATGGATATTCTACTAATCGAATAATCACATGCAAAAATCAATAACCACTTTCATAATGTTGGAATGCATAATGCTAAACCCTAATTACTTTTCAAGGCCTCGTCCCAAGACCTTGGGGCTAACTGTAACCAGAACCCAACCCGGAGTGCCTCTAATAACCGGACACCAACCCGGAGTGCCTCTAATAACCGGACACCAACCCGGAGGGCTTACTTTTACCAGTCCCTAACCTGGAGGGATTACTTTTACCAGTCCCCAACCTGGAGGGCTTACTTTTACCAGTCCCCAACCTGGAGGGCTTACTTTAACCCGTCCCCAACCTGGAACATACTTGTCCAACACATTCATATGAAGTAATGATTGAAATATAACATAAAAATTCTTATTGGAACTAGCATACGAAATGTCAATACTTTCACCATAAACTATGAATGGTATAAAAATAGCACATCCACAGTCAAAAATATCACAAAACCTTCAAAACAATATAGAAGTTTTGTATCATAATAAATCAACTTCAAATAATCTTAAAACCCATCAAAGGATGTTGACATAGATGAAATCAAAATTCTTTTTAAAGAAATATCTCCTTTTATTTTGAAATCATTTAAGATCCATATAAAATCAAACATTTTCTTTGAAAATAATCTTATAAGATTTTAAGGGAAGCTTTGACGATTTTATAACGGCGGAAAATAAACGCACCCGCCGTATAAGTTAAAAAAACATTCTTATCTTAATTCTGTCGAAAAGGTTAAAAAGCACCTTGTTTGGAAAACGACGGAAAGATTCCCTTATAAACCTCTTATAAAAAGTCAAAAAAGTGTATAAATGACTTTAACCCATATTCTTTTAAATATTAAAAATGTTTTGAAATACATTTTAAAGAAACATGGATGTGGATGATAACGAGATCCCAGTAGATTATTACGTATAAACAACCTCAGATAATGAAGAGATTGTGAAATAACCCTTACCAGTTTGGTAACTTATGAAACATACAACCCATGAAATAGGTATCATACAATGAATATGTAAGTACACATAAATTAGAGTGTATTACACAAAGAATATAATTATGGGCAGTACATACACCACACAAAAGGTAATGGTGGCAATATGGCATGAATCTCATGAGAATAAGGAGTGAGATGAAAACCCCTTACCACGTTAATCAACTGAGTCGTATGGCCAAAAGTTAATAATTACCAAATTATTTACAGAATAACATGAATATAAATAGAATCATGATAATATATATCAAATGGCAGTACACAATACACCACTTTCAATAATTTAGTGGCGAACAATGGAAATCTCACGGAATTGAAAGTGAGATAAGAAAATCCCTTACCTTGTACTTTTCCTTGGTTGGGGTAGGTTAACCTCCTGTATAATGGTGAAATAGTTGTTATTAAATTATACAAGAATCATATACATTAATATGATATCATATATGATCTTTTAATATTGATTTGATAATAATATCTTAGTATTATCATTATATCGGGTGTTAACTTACTTGTTTTCTTTTATATGTTTTGTTACGTAAGACATGTTTGTAAAGGATAGTTTGTATATTATTCATATCCAGAATGATATCAAGTCCTTAAACATCATTTTTAAATCATCAAATGATAATTATACTTGAATGGATACGATGGAGAATGAATCTCATCGCGTTCGTGGAGACGGTAGTCCGTACGTACGCACGAGCGACAATATCATTATTTTGATATTAAAATAATATATAAATGGATGGTATATCATATATACAGAATCATTAACATGTTATATTTATTATTTACATGAGTTACACATCATTATTATACCCATACAAATAATAATATATTGAATAACAATTACACCACGACGTGGAGAGGGTAAGCCGTACGTACGCACGTATGGTGACATGTTATTAAAAGGGTGGATAGAATACTGAATATGGTTGTACCATATTTATAATAACATCACAGTATATGTAAGATACTGGAGTTATTATTTTAAAATGGTAAGAACAAAGGAAGAAGAAGTGGAAGAAGAAATGAACTTGGAGAAGGGTGGTGAAATCATTACCTCTTCTTCGGGTTCTTCCTTTTGATTTGATCAAAAGGGCTCCTTAGGTTGGCTTTCTGATCAAAATAAGGACTCTAGGTTGTAGTGAGGGATTTTGGGAGAGTATTTGGGCAGAGTTTGGCCGAACCAAAAGGCTTGGAAGGTGTGAAGAAATGAGAAGGAGGAGTTCCCTTTTATAAGAGGGGTGAGGGGCACCTTTGGAAAAGCTAGAGATATTAGTTTATAATAAATTCATATTCGGTTTCTAATGGCTCCAAAGTTTACTATTAAAAGGTTAAGGTGGGGATGGGTCGAAAACAACTCAACCGATAGAATTTAGACAGGTTTGTGTACTTATATTAACCTTATCTTTAAGTATTAACTATAAGTTAATTAGTTTCACTTTTACAATGTCTATTTGTATTTTTATATTATATGGTTTATAAACTTACCATATACATACAAGCGACCCACAAGAGGTCCATTAATGATACACCTATCATGATATAAGTCTCTTGGCCGATCCTTAGATTTTTAGGAATTTAATATCAATTAATAATATAATATTTGTTTTAAAAACTCTTTTATGGCAATTTTGACAATATTCAATAGTTGATTTTTTTGGAACTCATAACAGATTGATTACTTCGAATAAAGTCAATTAAATCAATCCTAATATATCATATTATCCTATAAAATTAGTTTAATTCATTAAAAGTTTCATATTATATTGATTTGGGTATTTATAATATCAATTATTTCAATTTTTCACTATTATAGTAATTACTGCATCATCATTGTGTTATAAATAAAATATAATATTTAATGTCTAAAAATTATAAATAAAATATAATTTTGTAGGAAATCTTTTTATCTTTCTAATTAATATTTATAATCTAAAATCCAACATATATAACTCTATGTAACAATTGTTTTTCTAAAAGATATATGCTTCTGTCATTTTTGTATTCATTTTAACTTAATTAAAATAAAGTGTCATTATCACTTACAAGTGGATCCATGGGGTCCCAAAATCGACCCAAAGATTCCCATGGTCGACCATGTATCAACCAATAGGGTCAAGACACGTTTTAGGGTAATTTAGTATTATTATAATATTATTTTTTTAACCCTTATTTACCGGATTTACCCTTTAACCATGGTAAATAAAATATTTACCGCAGTAATTATTCAAAATGTGTAAAAATAAAAGTTACCTATTTACATAATTTGGACATCCTGATTCCAAATATGGAATCCATTTTCCTAAATTCAAAACACAGAAGTGGCAGAAATTAATTTAAAATTAATTCCCGCTGTCAAAACAAAAAGCGTGTTTTTAAGAGGTAATAACTATCAAATGATTGACACTTGTTTATGTTCGGTTTAATTGTAAAATTATGTCCAATGACCAACATTATATTAAATGGTAAAAATATATTCTAAATATACTTTAAAACCACTCAAATTCACAATTTATCACTATTAATTATTTTGATTAAAAAAGTTGTTTTTAATTAAAATTTAGTAATTTTCACTATTCATCAAAATATGAAAGTTATCCGAAATGTACCAAAATTTCACCCTAGGCTAATTTTGATATTCTGAATCCAAAAATGAAGTCCATTTTCAAATATAAAATATATATAATTTCAAAAAGTAGGTATTAGTATTCACAACGGCTAGTTTAATTAGTTGTGGTGTGTGTTAGAACTCGAGGTTGCGTACAACACACGCTATCGCATTAATCGAAGGGAAACGTACCGTGGAAGCTTGGGGTGTTACAATTTATCACAATAATTCTATTTTCTTGGCTTATCATGTTTCTTTACAAAATCCTTGGTCCTTCTTAGGTGTTCTATATGACCTTCAATTGTATAAATTGGAAAAATCTTACTTCTAATGATTTTTTTGAAATTTAATATGTTACCCCAAAAAATAACATAATTTGGATAAGTAGGGTGAGAGTTATAATTAAAATTGTAAACTGATTTGTTTGGATTAATTCAAATAACGATAAAAAAATTATTCTTAGTAGTAAAACGTTGGTATTTCACATTAATTATGAACTGTAACTTGAAGATTATTAAACTGAGTGGAAAAAGGTTTTGAATAAATGCTTAACATCATTTTTTATTAATATTAATTAATTAAAATCAATGATTTCAATTTAAATTTACTCTTACAGTGGTACATTAATATGTATAGATTAGGAGCCCAATGTAGCCAGGTTTGGTCACATTTCAAGTATTTTTATGTAATTTTATATCTCTAATACTTTGAGTTAAAATTTGGGATTTTCCCCCTACAATGAAAAATAAAGAATAAATATAAATATAATTGCTTAACAATATTTTTTAGTGATTGAAAATGGTATAAAAAGAGGTGGTAAACTAAAAAAGATACTAGAAAAGTTTATATTTATGCACAATAATTAGACATGACTCTATTTATTATAGAAACATTATAATTTTGATAAGAAAATAGGGTTGAATCCTCAAGTTGATTCACATATAGAAAAATATGGAATATTGAGATAATTGGTTATAAAAATGAATAATTTGAATCTTATTAAGATTGGGGTGATAATTAGTTATACAAATATGATAATGACACCAATCAATATATAAGGGGAAACACTAATATGAAAATTGAGCCTACCTTAAATAATCATGGGGAGGAAGGAAATATAAATATGAATGGTAAGAAACATATTTTCATCCTGTTCATCTTTGAGCATGACATGTAGAATGTGAATGAATATAAGTAAATTTATCTAATGTAGATCATTAAGGATTATTTTTAGTATCTAGTGGTAAATGAGCCTAGATTTAAAAAATAAATGTTAGTATCCTCACACATATAATTTGTGGAATCACATTATGGGTTTTCCCCCACAACGAAAATATCTATCAATGCCAAAAATATAAAAAGAATAATAAAAAATGACCCCATTATCATTTCAAATAAATTTAATATGTTATCAACAATATGTGAATATACATCAATATGGGTTATTATAGTCTCTGATGATAATAATAGGATAAAAAATGAATTGGTAATATCACCTAAAAATATAACCATTAAAAGGGATATCTCAAAATTTAAATGATTTAAATGTTCTATATATTTCATGGGATTGGTCATGCTTTATCTAATTCATTTTAAATGAACATACAAGTTTCCAATAAGCAATTGTTAGTAGGAATAATGAAACCTACTAATATGTTCCATAATTTTATGCACATTAAATGTGATTCTCATGGATACTCTCCTGTATATCACAAGCTTTATAATAGTGTAATGGAATCTATTTTGGTACTTTATCATGAAAGTGTGCAAATTTTTCAATATCCGATACCTTTTGAAATGTTTTTATAAATAATATCTAGAGTTATATTGTTATTTCTTTACCTATTTAATATTATAACATATAATATGAAAATTGAAAGGAATATTGTAATGAATTTTCTATTATGTCTTATTAGTTAAATGGAAACATGATACTAAATATTCTTTTAAACACTATTCTTAGGCCTACACAAAATATTTGATCCAATATTATAAGGATATCATCTAACAATTTATTTCATGGATTGAAATTCATATCCACGTTGAAATATATATGTCTAGAGCTGATATTACAAAGGGTCGATTAATAGTTAATATAAAGCATTTAATTTTACATGATTTGTTCCATTATAATATTGATGTAAATATCCCAATTTTTAATTTATTTATATTTGGTATACCATAATTAAAATCTTGCTACAATCCTATAATTATTTAATCTTAATTGAATGTTAAAGATAATATCCCAGTCCTTTCAAATTTAAAATATTATTGTATCAAAATTCATGGATGTTCTGAGATAGTTGGTGATAGGTGGATCAATAAGTGTTATTTTTTACTACATTATGTTCTTACTATTATATATTAGAAGACTAAATATCTTCTATATATTATATAAATGAATCATTTTCTAAACTAGATAATGAAAATAGGATAGTTAAATTTTTTTTACCTTATTAGAAAAATAGTGAGACCCATGATGTCCCCACTGAAGAGGATATACATTATCACTCCATGTTTGATATCTATATGTACCTCAACGAGAATCTAGTCAAGAATTTATAAGTTTTCAATTGGAACGAAGGTAGTGAACAATCCTCAGGTTATTTAACTATCTTCACAAGGGAAACATTTTAACAAAGGAATCCACTCTATTAGGATTAATAATTTTATATTTACCATTTAAAATCAAAAATATAATATTATCAATGTTTAAATTAAAATATTATATTGTGATTAATGGTATTAATGTATACCTAGGCTGACAAAAACTATTCATATTTTAATTTATTAGAATTATAATTTCATTCTAAATGAGTCACCTTCATGTTATGGAATTAAAATAGTCAACTTTTCAATAAATTTGGATGTTGTTGTGGGTATTGAAGGGTTTAGAAAAATTTTATTCATGTTTTAATCGGAATTTTATTCATTTTGACACTATTAATGATGTTATTCAATTCATTCATTAATATTAAATGAAAAATGATATAAATTTAAATATCATTTACCTACCCCCCTAAATGATAATATGATGGAGTTAATAGATTTTTTGTTGGTTATGACTGGGAATACAATTACAAAGTCTATGAGTAAAATCAAGGTAATGAGTCCTAGAAGGATCATTATTTATTTTATAACCCCAATTAATTTATAATTTTCCATTCCAGGAATAATCATAATTATATTTTCAAAACTCCATTGGATATAAATACATTAATTTAAATAGAGAAAAATGGAATATTTTACTTTATCAATAAGATCTCACAATCACTTGAAATAATAAAATTCAGATATATTTTCAATACCATTAAAAGGTGTAGATTATTCAATGAAATTATCAAACTTATTAGTATCATTATTAAATGTGAAAATCAAATTATTTCCTAAATGGATATACAAGATTGTTATTATGGTGATACTAGGGTATTTGTGTCATAAATTTACCTGGATTACTACAAAATGGTACATGAATCAGTTCTGAAATGGCATGAAGAGAATTCTTGACCCCCTTGGTCAAGTGACTCGTTCTTGAAAATCAAAAACAAACAATGGGTAATATATTTTCCAAAAGTGTAACTCATCAAAAAAAATAAACGAATAAAAAAATAATCAATTACTATTACAAACCATCCTAAAAAGAAATAACACCATAGGTATAATGATAAATGTATCAAAAGATGTATGTTACAAAATAATCACTTCAGTCCATCATAATCTATGAAACAAGATCTCATTGTACCAAGTAGATCACTTTCTCTACTAGTAACCTTTGACTCCCAAGCTCCCATTCATAAATAACATATACCACTTCCAAGAAGTGCCTTTCATTTCTCTATACCTTACATAATTAAATATATTAATTCATAAAGTTACATTTAGGGTGTGAGGAACAAATCCATGTGGGGTCTCAACAATTATACCATAAAAAATCTGTAACAAATAAACCATCATTTCTCAATTAAAATGAAATCATGGAATTGAAATCCTTAAATTGTTTATATCAAACGTGATTTATAATAAATTCATTTAGTTATCATATTATAGGTATATATGTGTGTTTTCAATAATATAGGCATGTTCAATCATCTTTTTCAAAATAGGGATGAAAATTTATTTAACAAAACTTACATTAAAAATCTTTTCTATTAAATAATGGCACGTAAAATAAATTTTAACCATTACAACATTGTAATAACACATATGGTTAGTTAGTTTAATTTACATGGTTTTGAAAATTCTTGAAGAAATAGATATATATGAGTTCCCACACTCAATAGATGCCATGCGTAGGGGAAATATGATTAAATAACAATTACTAACGTCCCTACCCTAATGAATTTTTAATATCATTGTATTTATAATTCCATTCCAAGATATCAATTTTCCTAACATGCTTAAATTCACATTGAACTACCAAGGATACCTTGTACATCAAGTTAGTGAACCATGTTTTGCGATATCATTCATTTCAATCAATATAAAACCATTTAAATCAATCATTTCAATAGGACACAAGTTCATGTTTCAAAAAAATGAAATTCCTTTAATAGAAAACTTCGAGTCTTTTTTATTTTAAACTCATTTATTTGATTGAAAATTGTATCATTAAAAATCATATATATTTTCATTACTAATGTTCTTATGAAAATCCTAATTCAAATCATGAATTTCAAACCCTAATCTCTTTCTGAATACAAACACCTAATTTTTAATATATATTTTCATGAAAATAATCATGAGTACAATTCCATTCCGAATAATTTTTCAAGAGCCTCGATTAAATATTTAAAAAACTATTGGAGAACCAATTAAATTAATTATGCATGTTGGGTTTCAATTGATAGGTAACGCCTTATAAAAACACATAGGTCAATCAAGAGAAACAAACACCCACAGAGGATACACAAACGGATGTTTGAGGTCAAGACTATAAAATTATAATCCTTGAATTAGAATTCATCAAGCCAAGATATGGATCCAATAACGAAATGAGGGTCGACAACTCTTAAACTGGGAGGTGGAGGAGTATAAGAAATGTCATGACTGAAATGAGAATAATATTAAATAATGATATAGAATTTATCATATGATACTTTTATCGATGAATAATCAATGATGGGAGAACCAAATTCATATCTAGAGAGTCTCTATTCTTGGATCGTGTTACAGACAATTTTGATAATAGTTATTCTACGCAACATTGAGTATATATATATATATATTCAATGTATAAATGAAATATGGTTGGATTATGTTATACTAAACAACTAAGGATACTTTCACAACATGCAACCCTAAATTGGCTTGCATTACACGCAATCGCGGCCTTCCTCGATAGCGTGTGTTGTACGCAATACCAGGTTTTACTAAACAATGATATATTATTATAATATTATTATGAAATAGCCGTTATGAATAGTATTAACTAAATTTTGAATCTAATAACATTATTATTCATCTTACACATTTTCTAGAACATGGAATAAGAAAAAAATAAATTTTTCGGGTAAAATAAGTATTTTTCAAAAAATGCAGTTTTGCCGCCTTTTGATGGTGCACCCACGTTAAATATAGTTTTTGACATGTTTATAGGTTCAATTTGACAAAATAAAATTCTTTTTTTGAATCATGAAATAAAAATTTACTTTGGATAAATTTTTCATATTATTCTGGTAACTTTCATATTTTGATGAATAGTAAAAACACGCTATATTTTAATTGAAAACAACTTTTTTCATCGCAATAATTATTATGGTTAAATTATAATATTTAATGGTTTTAAAGTATAAATAGAATATATTTTTTCCATTTAATATAATTTATGTCATTACCATTGATTCTACCTTGAATTTGTAGGATAAATCAATTCAATCTTTTGCAATGTTTTAAAGAAAAACCTGTTTTCTTTCGACAACGGGATTATTTTTAATTTAATTTCTACAAATTTTGTGTATTGAATTTTGAAATATGGATTCCATATTTGCAATCAGTGGATCCAAATTATGTTAATAAGCTACTTTTTTATTTTTGGGAATTATGAATAGTAACTAAGGTAAATTTTATTTACCATAGTTAAAGGTAAATCAGGTAATTAAGGGTAAATATAATATTATAAAATTACCCTAACACATGTCAAAATCCTATTGTATGACTAAAAGTATACCCATATCACCTAAGGGTCGGATTAGATTCATTTAATGGACTTTTTTCCATGAAAATAATTTAATTATTATTAAAACCAAAGAATGTGACAACATGTCACTTTCTTAAAACTTATAAGTATAATAATTTTAATTTAGTGATAACATTCATGAAAATTAGAACATGAATAGTATCCATAAAGATAATACAATTATATACATCATAGGAATTTATTTAGAATTGTTTAATTATTATTTATTATGACACAAAGATGATGCAGTAATTGTCTTTTTAATGAAATATTGACATAATTGATGTTATAAATACCCAAATAAATGTAATTTTAGACATTTTATGAATTAAACTAATTTTATAGGTTAATATTACATTTTAGTATTGATTTAATTAACTTTTTTAGAACTAATAATTCTGTTATGAGTTTCACAAAAATCAATTACTAAATAGTGTCAAAATTTACATAAAATAGTTTTTAAAACAAATATTATATTATTAATTGTTATTGTATTCCTAAAAATCTAAGGTTCGGCCAAATGACTTAGATAAGGTTATATATATTAATAATAAACAACTTGGGGTTCGTTTGGCTTCTTATAGTAAGTTTTTTAACCTTTTAGTATATGTACACAAGAAGACACGGTAAAAGTAAAATTATTTAAATTAATGTGAAATCTAAATGATAAGGTTAAAATAGGAACCTAAACTTGTCAAAATTATATTTTATTATAGTATTTCCACCCATCCCCACCTTATTTTACAAATAAATAAATTTGGTGCTATTTAAAACCGAACTTGACTTTATAATAAAATAATATTTTTAGTTTCTCCAAAGGAGACCCTCTCCTCCCTTATAAAAGGGAACCTCATCCCTCTCCTCCTCACACCAATTTGAGCCTTCAAGATTGGCCAAACCATGAGCATTTTACTTCCCCAATTTCCTAGAATCATCCTAGAGGTTCTGGTCTTCTTCAAATACCAACCCTAGTGCCCTAAGAGGAGGTTAAGAAGAGGCGCGTCAAAAAGAGGTAATATCCATTACCGATCCCTTCCAAATTCTTTCTTCGACATATTCTTCATTAGTTGTTTAATTATGAGGTAATAACATCAGTATCACTCATATACTGATATGTTATTATAAATATGAAACAACCCTATTTCACCTCTTATCCATCCTATGGAAAATGAAATCATCGCACGTGCGTACGTACGGAATACCATCACCACGTCGTGGTGTAATCTAATTTCCACCACCACCTTACATGGATGGGTATAAGGGTGAAAGTAATGAATATATATGATTATTTAAAAGTGGTATTTATTCTGGAATAGTATACATACACTCTAATACAATTCCACGATCTGGGGAATGATATCATCGCTCGTGCGTACGTACGGAATACCATCTCCACAATGTGATGCGATTCGTTCAACATTATCTTCATTGCATAAAGATTATATAAATGAATTGAATGAATTAATATGATATATATTACACTAATACCATTATGGAAATGAGGTATATATAACCTAAAGAGAAGAATAATAATTTATTTGACAAACACGCATAAGAACAAAAAAGTAATAAACTCCCGAATAACAAGTAGTAATGATATATTACAAATAATAAGCTAAGAATATGACCATATATGATATCATAACAATAATTATGATTCTGGAATAATTAAATAACATTATTTAAATTATTATACAGGAGTTTTGGACACATACGAAGAAAATTGGACCTAAGGTAAGGGAAATATCACAATCTCATTTTTATCTGAGATTGTTTATACTTTGAAATTTACTGGGGTGTATTTTATCATCCACAAAAATTTTTCCTCAATATGTAATATTTATATCCTTCTACAATTGTTTATATTCAATTTTACCCTTCGGTGAGTTTTTAGTAAAAGATATGAAAGGAATCTTTTGTCGTTTTTCGTACGAGGTACTTTTTGACTTTTCTGACAAAAGTACGAGAAGAATGTTTTTTTAACTTATACGGCATGAATGGATTTTTAAAACATTATTTCCAAGAAGTGTCCTTTACAAGTTTTCATGTTTATTTTTAATCAACTTCTTTTAGTTTAAAATTTTATAACATGTTATGAAAGGAAAAATGTTTTTGAGGTAGAAAGTATATTTTCTTCAAGAATGGAGCTCAAGTGTTTTATCAAAATTATTTTCCATCTAAGCTAACAAAGGGTTCTGTTTCTATCCCTATTATTACATTTAGTTGATTATGTTGTGATGGAATTATTTTTATGAATTCTTTTATCTTATATGAATTGTTTTAGGATGTCACGATGTTTAAGATTCCCATTTTTATTGCATGGGTTATGCTATGATGTATGGTTTATGATTTTGTGGCACACATAAGAATGGTATCATTATGAGATGGGTGGGACCTATATCTCCCTCCAATTCATTGGGTAATGATTTTATATCTCATGGGATAGACATGGCTGGAACGTCAGGTTAAACCGGTTCAGTGAAACAGGACTGAAACGAGGATTGAACTCGGTTCAGAAATGGCCTTTGTCCACTAAGATGGTCTTGGAAATGAGTCTTGACTAACAAAAATGATTCTCCATGATTATGTGTGTATGCCACAAAGTTTCATGTTTTAAGTTATGATTATTGGTATTTCATTCCACTAATTTGATTTATCCCATGTTATGAAATTATGCTCTCTTTTGCAGGTTAAGATTTCCAAAATGTTTTGTTCTTATGAATATGATGTGATTGATATTTATTTTGTTTACCCTTACTGAGCATTTGAGCTCACCCTTCTATGTTTTGTTTTCCCCAGGATATAAAGAAAGGTTTTAGGTAAAAAGGGGGAAGAACTTTATGGGAGATGTTGTAGATCTTTCACCACGATTAGAAGATTATATTCCGAGTTTCCAAAGACACTAAACTAATACGATCCTTGAGTGTGTGTTTTTGTTATGTACTAAGTATTACAAAAGAGTAATGTAATATGCATGTATGTTACGCTTCGGGTGTCTACAGTTGGTATCAGAGGAAAAGGAGTTAGGAATGTATCTGATCCTTGAGAACTCTCACATGTGAGCGTTGTACGAAGCATGGCTCTCCGCCCAAGGGCTTCATGAGGAAATGGCTGCCACTGGGGATGGTGGTGTGTCCAGCCCAAGGGGTGTAGCCACCGATGGATTGCCCTGATAGGTATCAATTATAGTCCACTGGAAGTAATTCCAGACCGTTATATCTGGTATCAGAGGAAAGGTTTAGTCAACCTTTTGAACTAGGATGTGAGAACTTTAGTGAGATCCCTAGAGATATTTCTAAGGTATGTCCAGGGATGACTCTAAGGTTATGTATACGTATAGGTTATAGTCCTAGAATTGCGCTAACGATCTTAGAATTTAACCTACGATGTTAGATATTGAGGGTACTCCCCCCTTTTATTATCTTGTTTTCCCTAGCATGATTTTTTCCTCTCACACTATTCTTTTTGGGTTTTAGACGATGGATGGAACCCGAAGGAACTGTGTTGATCAATGAAATGGACAATGCAATGATTGTCCTCCTGAACAAACAAATGTTATGGGAGATAGAGTGAAAAATCTTATTACTATACTTACACGAGCTATGAATCATTCTGGACTTCCAAATGAGCAGAGAAGGGAACAATATTCTTTTGAGTCTGTCATCAGGCAGCGTCCACCTTCTTTCAGTGGGTCTTCTGATCCACTTGTTGCTGAACAATGAATCAGTACCACTGAAAAGATATTTTCATTTCATCAATGTTCTGAACATGATAAATTCATCTTATCAGTATATCGTTTGGAAGGTGAAGCTGATCAATGGTGGAATCTTATCAAGAATACAAGGCAAAGAGATGAAATTAAGTCCATGGAATGGGACGAGTTCAATAACTTATTTTTCAATAAGTACTTCCCTCGTATTCTTCGAACAAAGATGGAGAAGGAGTTTCTTGAACTAAAGAAAAAGGATGATGAATCTGTTGGTATATCTGAAGCGAATTTTCCAAGGCTTTCAAGGTATGCATTTGGCTTTATCATCCAACCTGAAAGTAAAGTTGATCGATTCTTTAGTGGCATAAAACCAAATCTTCGATGGCATTAGCTATAAGAGACTTCAGTAGCTATGAAGATATTGTGCAATGTGCTATCACGGTAGAAATGGAAGTCGGTGTTACTTATCCATCTCATAGTTTTGACAAGAAACAAAAGATGGAGTTCAAGGAGAAATCTATGAATAATGGTGAAAAGAAGATGAATGTTTCCTTAGGCTCAAAGTGTGGAAAGAAGCATGTTGGAGATTGTCTTAAAGGTACAAGTAAATGTTTCAAATGTGGAAAGGAAGGTCATCGGGAATTTGAATGCCACAATGATGGGAAGAAGATGCCTAATGATGGAAACAAAGGAAGGGATACATAGAATGAACCTACTACACTTCAATGCTTCAAGTGCAAGGAAATGGGGCATTATGCTAATAAATGCCCTAATCCAAGGGTTGGTGATGATCGACATGAGCAACCACTTAAGGCAAAGGACAAAGGGAAGTCACATGCGATCACCATTGGCGATGTTGAATATGACAACGATGTGGTGGAATGATTAAGTGTTTATGTAATGGGATTCCAAAATAATGTTGTATATAGTATCGTGGAATATTGGAATATTTATGTATTGGTCTATTATGGTTTTCAATAATTTTATGGCATTGGGAACCATTAAAAGTGATTGAAATATTTTTGGAAAGCAGATGATATGAACATGATGAAGGGATAAAGAGAATCTAATATGTTTGATAGTATTCATGATCTCATGATTGATATAAGGACTAAGTGATATCATGGTTTGAGTATATAGAATTTTGAGGATTTTGGTATGTGGAAAGTGTTAACTTTTAACTGCATTCATGTTTTCACTAAGGTTCAATGGGTATTCATTCTTCAAGAGAATACATGATTAAGGTATTAAAATGTTTGTAATTTGACCAACAAGATATATCTTATGATATATGGGGGATAAATGATGGCATTCCTGTGATCATTTTCTTTATACTATGATCTTAGACCGAAGTATTTTAGATAAGCCTAATGATTGGAATGGATTATGTTAGACATAAGATAGTATTGTTTAAGGATAAATCATTTTTTTGATATTGTTGATGGGATGTTATAATAATATAGCTTTAGAAAAGGGACAACCTGCAGGATGGGCGACAGCCCATCACGTCGGACAAGGCTGTGGGAATCGAACCCACCACCGAAGGGAGACTAGCCTTTATCGCCTACCACTGGCCTACAGGAAGTCCCTGTTTAGTATAAACTAGTTTTATTATATTAACCAGTATAATATAAGAAGTATAAGTCCATTTCAGGAACCATTTATGATTAATCTCACTATAGACGGAGTTACGTATTTTTTTTAATAACTTTTCTAACCTTTTGTTTGATACAGATGTAATGACCCCTAATTCTATCACATGATCTGCTAACACTTCACGAATGGAAAATTCAACTTCATTTCTTTATGAGATGAAGTGGAAATTGTCCAAAGAACGACTAACAGTGAGACTATACCAAAATCACGAAAGTATTTCTTCTTATTCCAATTTCATCAACTTTAGGGAAATGATCTTGAAAACCAAAAATGTTGTCCTAGTTCCCTTATATCCGATGAATCAGATGGTACCTTAGATCATCACAAATCAATAGCTTTGTCATTTTTGGATTTTTCATAGCCATGTTCTCTACCACTCTCCATCAGAACTTGATGGTTATATTTTTCTTCCATATCCATATTTTCTCCTATGTTCTCCTACGTGGAAGCCCATTGATGAGTTAATTTGGGTAACCGTTACATTTCATAATTTAGTTTTTAAAGCCATGTTTTGGTATTCCTTTTTATGATGTGGGTTTCTATTAAACAAACTTTTGAGTAGTAAACCATTTATAACCCCGACGAATTTCGAGGGAAAAATTCATTTTAAGGGGGGTAGAATGTAACACTGTGAGATTTTATGAAAAATATTCTTTTAATTTCATTAATATCTTGTGTTGTATGCTACACCAAGATTACATTGCGCTATACACAACACCATATTATCTTTCAGTATACGCAACACTATTCTTGGATCGTGTTACACAAAATTTTGATAATAGTTATTCTACGCAACATTGAGTATATATATATATATTCAATGTATAAATGAAATATGGTTGGATTATGTTATACGAAACAACAGAGGATTCATGCACATCATGAAACCCTGACTTGTCTTGCATTACACGCAATCACGACCTTCCTCGATAGTGTGTGTTGTACGCAATACCGGGTTTTACTAAACAATGATATATTATTATAATATTATTATGAACTAGATGTTATGAATAGTATTAAATAAATTTTGAATCTTATAACATTATTATTCATCTTACACATTTTCTAGAACATGGTATAAGAACAAAATAAATTTTTCGGGTAAAATAAGTATTTTTCAAAAAATGCAGTTTTGCCGCCTTTTTATGGTGCACCCACATTAAATCTAGTTTTTTAAATGTTTATAAGTTAAATTTGACAAATTAAAATTCTTCATTGGAATCATGAAATAAAAATTTACTTTGGATAAATTTTTCATATTATTCTGGTAACTTTCATATTTTGATGAATAGTAAAAACACGCTATATTTTAATTAAAAACAACTTTTTTCATCGCAATAATTTATATGGGTAAATTATAATATTTAATGTTTTTAAATTATAAATAGAATATATTTTTACCATTTAATATAATTTATGTCAATATCATTGATTCTACCTTGAATTTGTAGGATAAATCATTTCAATCCTTTGCAATGTTTTAAAGAAAAACCCGTTTTCTTTCGACAACGGGATTAATTTTAATTTAATTTATGAACCTTTTGTGTATTGAATTTGGAAAAATTGATTCCATATTTGGAAT